>JAAONU010000007.1:7718161-8350747 GCA_012932295.1 Cyclina sinensis | reverse complement strand
ACTTTTATTGAAATTAAGATGTAAGGCATCCCTTATTTACTTTCTTGTATAGGTATTTAAAGAGTTTGACATTGCGTTCAGTCAGAAACCTCACTTTAAAATCTATTGGTGGGGAAAAAAGAGAAAAAAAACCCCTGAAGGTTGAATTGTAACAGATATTTGTCCGACTCTTGAACAAAAGGTCTTTTGCATATTTCTTTTTAATTGATACACCTCTATAAAATTACAACATTTTGATATTTTCCAGTATGTGCTGGTTCAATCCATGGTCAAACAGAGACGTCCACTAAAGTCACAACAGGACAGAACGCCCCAATTCTGGACACTGGCATGACGAACGCTACCATAACTAGACCTAGTTCTGATCTTCAACCGAATGCTTCCATACCACCCAACCTGCAAATACCTGTTGCCAAGACATCAAGCTCTTCTGGAAACCAATCTCTGGTTCCAGAGCTTGTTACAGGCACGTCAACCCTGAAGCCAAATGAGCCAGAAAACTGTATGGTGTCCAGGAAGGCGGACTTTATTGCATGTTTCGAATCTTTAGGCAACAATGCAGTGCAATATATCGCATCAAAGAACCTTACTGGTTTTCTGGATGACATCTGCGAGTAAGTTATTTTACTTTCTTTAAGTATTATTTGTCTTTTATATTCAACAATTTCACATTTCCTCTGTAAAGCAATGTTCTCTTTTCAGCATTGCAAAAAAATGGAACGACGAGTATAATTTTGATGCCCAGCAAATTACATCACTCTTATTCCCATCTTTGTTGCTTTTCAATCATAATGCTTATTCTAACAGTTCATAACATCATGGTCTGTCTTTTCAGCGCAAGTCGATCAAAACCTTACATGGAGTGTATCATGCGTCACTTCCGGGAATGTCCTGATTTCATCAACAGACCGGAAGTGCAATTTTTGCAGTTTGGACCATATCACATAAAAGACATTATATATTTCAGTAGTATAGACCAGATGTGCTGTAAGTGTCTTTTGTTTAACTCGCAGCAATATTCTCTCTTTCCCCATTTTCCATGCAGTTCTGTCTAGAGACAAAAAACTTATCAAAGAATTGGTACTGGAAATGTTTGGACACTTGTCCTATAAATATGACAGTTTCAGACGTTTAGAAGGAATCCAAAGTGTCATCAAAACACAGGAAAGAACCACCTTACGTCTTTCCTTTGTTTTCGTTTTATGTTTGTGTCTTCTTTGGCTTTGCCTGAATCAGTTCATACTACATAATTAGTAACAGTTGGATGCTACAGAAAGAGAAGCCAATGAAGTTATCGTCCAGTCATGTTCTAACTTATGACTAGAATGCCCCAGTCAAAGAGAATCTGATAGACTGTGTCTGGAAAATTTTCAAATAAAATTCATCCTGCCCATCAAAATATCAAAAATAGATACGTTCAATGAAACATAAAACACAAGTAATAGTCTTAAAATATATAGAGGTAAAGAGTGTAACACCTGTTTGTCAATGTAAAGGGATTTCATTTATTTTGTTTGAAACATTTCGAGGAATCGACATACTCTAAAGTTAGCCATGAACATTTTATCACTATTTACGAAATTATCACCATTGTCTTTCAGAATGAAATGTATTTTATCAGAAATAATTTGTCCATTTACAATAACTTCCCTGTACAATACATTTCAGCCTGTGCTACAGGACTTGTATGTATACAAGAACTTCTTAAAGTAAAGCAGCAACTAACCATATCTGTGCCTGGATCACCGTGGCTAGAACTGCCAAATTTCGAGGCCATATGTGACAATGAGTAAGGAACGAGTTACATAACAATCATATGTCATCATTTTTAAACTTATTCCCTTTTATCTACAAATATTACAATTTCTAATCTTATCCCATTTTATCTAGACATATCATCATTTTTAAACTTAACTCTTTTTATCTAGATATATTATAATTTTAAATCTTATTCCATCTTATCCAGATCTATTATATATATTATTTTAACTTATCCCATTTTAATCTAGATATATCACAATTTCAAAATTTATCCCAGTTTTTATGTTGAACAGGCGCGGTTCATCTCGTTTTTAAAGACCCTATGCAAGTATTTAAGTCTACTCGTATTCTACAAATGGAATCATAACGATAGAATTCACCAGAATTTGTTAGAGTACCAGTCCGTACCAATTTGTGAACACAGTGAAATAATCACGTACACTTTGCACAACACTGTAATGAAATCAAATGGAAATCTCTTTCTGCACAGAACTTCACGATACATAGGTTGTGTTCGAAAGAACCTCCGCCAGTGTCAGTCCCCACTGACTAAGAGATATGGAGACGACTTTACTAACGAGGATGCTGAAGATATTAAACGAATGTATGACTTCATTAAAGATCATTGTGATGAAATTGACGAGGGAGGTAAGAAAAAAACACGTCATGAGATAGGCATTTATAATATTATAATTATACCAGCGGAAACAGAAACGCACACTGAACAGCAGATCTAATTAAAATCTTTGGTGAATTATGTTTTTTGTGTGTTTTTCTTTATTCATTGTGCTTTACCATTTTTATATAAAAGTCGTTGTCTTTGGCTCGGCTTGACGTCATTTCATGACAATCCGTGTTTGTTTAACACGTGAAATATATTTTGACGAAACAAACTCTTCTTTGTTCTTCAAAATGTGAATGAGTGTTTTGTCTTTTAATACGTTTATTTATTAATCTACCAAAAGGTTCTTCCTAGAGTAATGAAATCGATGAAAAATATGCCACTCTTAAGAGCTGTTCATAAATAATCAAATTTTGGTGGATTTTTTCCAGATTTTCTTGAAAAATACAAATGCATCCAAGAGAAATCCACGTCTGATGACTTCAGGGAATGCATCAATGCCACAGAAAGCCTGCCAAACTCGAGGAAAATATGCGAGTAAGTATTTGCTCTAACTATGATTAAATGGTCATATAACGTACAACCTAAATAACTGAAACCTTGCTGGGAACGTCCGTTCGGAGAAGTAATAATTTGAACTAGATAATTATTAAATTTTCAATAATTCCAATGAAGTATTTTTCAAGTTTTCTTGTGTAAAATTCAGATTGTCAGCAGTATCTGACGACATTTTGTTAGGCGTAATTTCTGGCAAAAGTTGTGAGTCATATGATAACGCAAAAGAATATGATTAAAAAAAACTACAAATCAGCAAATCAACATTACAAACCCTACAAATCTCTTACGACTAAGAGAAGCCAAAAAAAATGTAGTCTAAGGGAAATAACCCGTACAGCCTTAAAACGTTTATGATATGACAAGTTGTCTGAATTGATTTGAGTTTTAACTATTTCCTGAGATAAAGAACACTGATTTAAGAAGTATAAAAGTTATTGAAAAAAAAAATAAATAAAAAAAGATTTATCAATCCTTATCAAACATATTCGAATCGACTTTTTGAATCGCGTTAATTATATAAACGTGTTTGTTTTTTTTTTATTTTGTTTTTGTTTTTCCGATTAATATTCTCTTTTACTATAGCTATGATGGATCGATTGATTGCATCCTTGTGCTACTTTATCGGCCTGTATTTATATGAAAACTATGAAAAAATACAGATTTTTTTCTTTCTACCTTTTTAGGATACCAATACTTAAGACGTTTTTATTTTATGCCTACCAATGAAATATAGGGAAATATCAGTGAGATAAAAGTGATAATACACTGTTTTGAATCAGTGAAATTACCATTTTGATAATACACTGTTTGTGCCCGAACTACTTTTTTACCTGATTCAGCCAAGAACCACACTGCTCCAATGATTGCAGGAAATAGTGAATCTGGTCCTGCACCAAGAGGATTTTTCATGAACAGTCACTTTCATGGAAATGTTACTTTCAATTTCAATTCATCTAAAACTGCAACCCAGCAACTATCTCAACAGGTCATAAATTCCAGTCCAAAAGCTGGCCTGCTTGATGTAACTTCAGGAATTTCCCCACCAAGTAAATACAAGAGAATCCGCTGTATTTCAGACAGTGACAGCGAGTGAAATTTATTTACCTTGTTAAATCCAGTTATAATATTGAATTCCTAGTTGTGAACAATGATGAAATTCGCCATAAATTATTTAAAATGTCTGATTTGTTTACATAACTCACATGGACAATATCCAATATGGCCGACTTTCAATTCAATTGATTGAATATTGAGTATTAATCCGCTTTTATAATTAAAGTATGTATGGCAAAAATTCAATAAATATTGATAAACTGTGTAGACAAAAATAAATGTTATTTGATGAAAGTGTATTCAGTTTATTTCAGCAGAAGTAAAGTTATCATATGTATTGGAGATTGTCTGCACTTTTTTGTGCGCAGTAACCAAAGTACGCATTAACTGATTTGGGGCTCACCATGGGGAATTTATTGAAGGCCCTGATTAAAAATGTCATAAAAAATCCATTTTTGACGTGTTGGCATAAAATAAAAAGAAAATTTGTTTGTTTTTTAGTGGAAGATGGGAATTTATTTCATCTCGTGAACACCATATGTTGATATTTTCACTCGTGGCTGTGCCACTCGTGAAAATATCACATATGGTGTTCACTCGATGAAATAAATTCTCATCTTCCACAAAAACAAACAAATATCCTCTATATATTCTAATAGAAATGAGACCATATTACATTACCCTTTTCATGATCTCCAAACGCACTCTCAAAAGGATATGCATTTTTCTGACACTAATATTATAGCTGTTTATAACATTGCTTATTTTTTCTTCTTTCTATTTCAGAATGAGAGACTGTGTAAAGGAAGAAATTGAAGACGAGTGTGACTTCGACGACCTTATACCCGTGTACATTGATGCTGTCAACATATATCGCCATGACGGTCTCCGGTTGCTTAACAACCCATGTTCAGAATCAAGCGCGCCCGAAATAGGAATTTCAGTAGCCGCAATCTTAGTCGCTTTTGTGATTGTTGTATTTGTTTGAAAGTAGTCTGTTTTGTATTGGTGTGTATATTCATGTAAAACATGTCCTAGTCAAGACGTTAGTCACGTGACCACATGAAATAGACAGTTCGGCATAATAAGTAACAGCGTTCATGAAAAGACTGTCTTAAAAATATCGAAATGATTAAAATAAATCATTTATAACATGGATAGATAAAGTAGAATTTGTAACCAGTTTGTAAACAAAACTAAAGGACACTGTTTTCACGGTACGTAAACATTCATATCAGTAGACTATATATTTTAAATCGTTTTTACAAATAGCTTTTTTTTCTCTTTTTGTATAGCTTCAACGACATATATTCTCTCTACTGAAAAAAACCCGGAAGTTTTCAAGTTTTGTTTCTGAATAAAAGAAATGTTTGAAAGCGGTTTGTCTTATTCACTTGTGATTGGTGTAGTAAAACCTTTTTTATACTAGGCATTATGAAAACTTTTGACTAGTTATTCACGTTAATTCCGTCATTCATTCTGAACATATCAACACCCTCAGCTAGAAATAATAAAAAATGAAAAGGCGACGTGTTTCTTTTTATTCCAAGTATAAATGCTTTCAAGAAACTTTCTTTAGAGCGATCAATGCAAAGTACAGATTAACCGGAGAGTTATATGTCAGAGTACTATAAAACCATTCTGTTGACGTACTTTACTGAGATAAAGTAATCCATTTAGAACACAAAAAATCGTGCCAGACAGAGAAGCCATTATTTACATGTTTTTCAATATTCTTTCTCATTCTACAGCCAGAGATGTCATGACATGAAAGTCTGTGAAGAGCATATTGAAGGCTTCCAAAATTTCACCGGCGGAATGGAAAATAAATGCAGTGTATGAATACGCCAGATATCAAACGAAGTAGACATAGTCACATTGACATTATAAAATTCACTAACTTATAATACCGATATAAAAATAGATAGCTTTAACACAACTGGATATCTTAAATAAAAATATTGCAACTACTTTTTTCACACACACGCGCGCACGCTGGCACGCACGCACAAAAACATGGTCATTTTTGAACAACCCAAATATAGTTTTCACAAAAACCATGTATTCTTCCTATACAAAAGCCCTTTTGTACTCTCTCGTACATTTTCTGAATAAAACCCGTCGTGATGTCGGTCAATCCTTCACTGACTTGACCTCTAAAGGCAATCTCTGTAATTAAAAAGTCTCAACATAGTTTTATTCTAATATGAAAAAAATGTAAGTGCTTGAGCTATATATGATATAAGAAATGGGAATACAGAAATATGAAATTCAACCATGAAATAAACTACAATTTTTCTCTGTAAAAATAACTTTATTTTAGATAACCGGAGTGTAACATTCTATTTGATTAACAAATAACCCCGGCCAAGAATCTCCTGATAGTACCATTTTTTGAAAGGCTAAACGCAAATTGATGATCCAGTTCGTTTTGTTTTAATGGATTGCGGAGAAACATATTCTTTCATGTTTAATATTCGTGACAAAAGCTACCAATATTTCTTACATAAGTATATGTGTTGAATGCAGGTGTGCGAACATTGGCGGGGTTCAAACCATTAATGCATAGTGTCCACGAAAATAGACACAGGCAAACAGTGCAGACCAAGATCAGACCCCGAAACATGCGGCTTCTAATCAGGGTCTACTCACTGCTAGCATAATGGATTTCTTTTAGGCATAAATGGGTTAAACCCGTAGTCCCCAGTTTAAGACCCATACATTTATTTTGAATATGTGTATTTTTTATCAGTCTGTCTGATATAAAAAAGACAGCTTTAAAATATGCAACGATGAACATGAAAGGTAAGACGTCCACTTTCTTATCTGCATATTTTATAGATATCAGCAACAAACGAGTCGTGACTTGTTTGTAATCACCAGTTTATCGTAATGGTATCTGTAATAAAAGTACTCTTAAACCGCCGTGAATTAAGTACATTTGTGTCAACCACCTGTTTGGTCGAGACGAAAAAGTCATTGAACTCCTAGACTATTGAAAGATAATTGAAGCTGGTGCATAAAAAAGAAAATGTTTATACATAGGAATGCTGGTTATATTTGTGAATGGTCCTCGTGGCACAGTCAGTAAGCTCGTTATCGAAATCCGCCACTAACACGATTTTTTTTCGAGATTAAAAATTATAAAATAATGTATTGGTCTCTTTCGACATATCTTTAAATCTGAGGAAAAAATTTTTTTTTGCTAAAATCTGGAGGTATGTAGCTCTAATATATGAAAGAATTGATCCAGTTTTCGGTATACATGAGAAATTGGGGACTCTCTCTCTCACACACACACACACACACACACCACACACACACACACACACACACACACACAAAAAAAAAAAAAAAAAAAAAACGGTGCCAACTGCAAAGTCTGGATGCTGTCGCTAGTACTTCCCTCAATTTGTCTATATTTAAATATCAAAGCTGGGGTATCTAATCTTATGTAACTTCATATTAATGAATTGAGACGGGGTCTCAGACACAGAGACACACTTAGCACTCATTATTTCTGAAAATTGCCTTGGTGGTAACATATGACACGGACGAATGACATATTTTGCTTTCAAGTGTGGTCGTGGGCCTGTAACTAACGAGGTTACCTAGGAAGATTAAGGGGATGTACAATTGTCACAATGCCTACTGTGGATCCAATCAGATTTAGGTTGTTATAAAACAATATTTCGTAATTTAGAAATTACATTTCGTTTTCGTTATAATTAAAGAGCATTTCGTAATTATGAAATGATATTTCCCTTTTAGAATAGATATTAAAAAGAAATCTTATTTCGTAATAACGTAATAAAGTAAAGCACTCAAAAAAGTATGGGGTGTCACTTTAGGGATTCCGTAGTACGATATTTTATAAATTAAAAAGCGATTATTAATATAACTCCTTTACGCACAACCATACCGATTGATTTCTGCACAATCATACTGGCGGATTTTCAGTGATGATTGAACACTTGTATCGACGAGCAATAAAAATGTTGTGGGACTCCGTATTGAACTGTGTAAAACACATATAATATGTGTAAAACACATACAATATTAAAGGGAGCGGATGTGGTCCAGTGGTAACGCGCTGGACTGGTAAACCAGGAGTCCCAAGATCGGTCCTCCGCTTCTCCACTAACATTACTAATAGTCTTTCGGATGAGACGTTAAACCGAGGTCCAATGTATCACTGCTGAGCATGCAAAAGAACCAGGGGTGTCTCTGGAATGGGATGCTTTCTGTATCTTGCACTACCCGCACAACATATACTGATGGAAAAAAAGTTTAGCAAGTTCAGAGAGAATTGACTCCTAGGGAAAGGGTAGGTACGAAATCATTAAATGAAATACATTTTCAGATATTTGATTCTTAGCACAAATAACTCGCATCAATGTTATTCCATAATTTTGTGGCGTTTAGTCTCCGGCATACCTGAAATGAAGATGGGGGTCAGGCGTAAACATTCGGACACGGCTCAATACCTAGTGTGCCCACCATTCGCAACCAAGACTGCAAGACAATGACGTCTCATGCTGCAAATCAGTTTTCTAATGACCTGCAATGGGATCCTGACCCATTCATCTTGCAGCGCACGTTGAAGATCATGGACGTTGTTGACGTCATGGCGCTCTTTCACCTGACGGCCTAAGTGGTCCCATAAGTGCATAGTGGGAGAGAGATCCGGTGATATTGCAGGCCACTGCAACACATTGACGTTATGGATGCTTAAAATGTTCTGGGTATGCCTCGCAGTGTGTACGGGCATTATCATGTTGGAAAATCGTTGTTGCAAATACGGTACAACAACAGGCTCGATGATTTCGTCACAGTACCTTTGAGCAGTGAGATTACCAGGCACTATGACGAGATTCGTCTTCCCATCATGATGTATGCCCGCCCAAACCATCATGCTACCACCCCCATAACGGTCACGTTCGACGCCATTATCTTTGTCCAGCCTCTCCCCTTGTCTCCTCCAAGTTCGGACCCTGCCATCAGCAAATGTCACGTTAAACATCGATTCGTCCGAAAACAGAACGTCGCGCCATTGCCTGCAAGTCCAGTTCTGATGAACCCTGGCCCATTAGCATCTTCTTTCACGGTGTTGCAACGTCAGCGGAATGCCAACGTAGGGAAGGCACGCTTTCAATCCAGCGGCGCGTATCCTATTTCTTACCGTCCTGTCGTAAACTTTTGTGCCAGTAGCATTCCTCAGCAAAACGACCTAACTTTCGACTAGAAAAAATCTATTGCGTCGAGATGACGTTGTGAGAAAACAGTCTTCCCGCGGCGTGGTTTTACGAGGTCTGCCTGATCTGGGTCGGTCTGCGACGTTCCCAGTTTGCTGAAATCTGTTCCTCAGTCGACATATTGTCGATTCGTGGCAATGGAAATGCCGAGCAACGTCTTTTGCTGACATGCCAGCGGTAAGCATACCGATGGCTCTCTCACGTTGATTTCGTTCTTTATTTTGTAATGCCCTGCTAGGTTGCTCTGCCAGCAGCGCATTCCAGCAGGGCATTGATTTTACACTATATTCCGGAATGCCCTGCTAGGTTGCTCAGCCAGCTGGGCATTCCAGCAGAGCATTGATTTTACACTATATATTGGAATGCTCTGCTAGGTTGCTCTGCCAGCAGGGCATTCCAGCAGAGCATTGATTTTACACTATATTTCGTAATGCTCTGCTAGGTTGCTCTGCCAGCAGGGCATTCCAGCAGGGCATTGATTTTTCACTATATTTCGTAATGCCCTGCTAGGTTGCTCTGCCAGCAGGGCATTCCAGCAGGACAATAGTTTTACTATATAAATTGTAATGCTTTGTGCTTAAGTCACTGTTCACTGCTAACTTCTCACATATCAGGAAACCAGTAATTTGCTTTTGTGCGGATATTGTCTTTTATGAGCATTAGAGGGAAACTAGCAACGGATGCTTCATCATCAGAGCTGGGAAACAGAACTGCGTCGTATCCTTCATTTTATAAACAAACGCCGCCATCTTTGAATGAAAAAAGTATGTTTTTGTTATTACTTTTTTCTGTTGGAAATGACTGATAATAAGTTATACTTATGAACACGCTACGCATTTTTCCACTACATTTTGTGAATGTAACTTGCAAAAATATTTTTTTCAAAAAGTTATAGCGAACTGAAATCTCGGAGCGGACAATGACTTGCGAAAATGTGACGGATACGACGCAGTTGATATTGCTTTATCCCTCGTTTTTACGAGCAAATCATTTATATACTCGTTTTAGAGCTAAATATAAGGTTCCAAATATCAGCAGAAGTCAAAGTGTCATTTATAAGAGATACTTATTAACCAACAAAATAATTATTTGTACAAAATGATACGACGCAGTTGAAAAAAATAGAACGATGCAGTTGACTTTTCATTGAAAGCTTTTATATGGGTTCCGCTATAACATTATGCGCACTGTGTACAAATTATTTCCAAAACATTTTTTGACAAAAATTAGGGCGCACAAATATACCTACACCGTAAATGCTCTAGCTGTCTTGTTTGACAATCGCCCATTTTCGTTTACAAAGGCGCTAATTTTGAAAAGAAGAGCTTAGTTTAAACTCACCTGAGCACTACGTCAGCTTCTGGTAACGATGGCTGCCCTTCGTCCATACGTCCGTCGTTCACTAACTACGTTAGCAATTTTATCTCTGACTTGAACCAACTTGTGCAGAACTAGCATCACCTTCAGATCTCAATTCTTTGGTTGAAACTGTCTGTTTCATAAAAAAATGAAATAAAAGCTCTACTTAGTCATTGCCTTTATTTATTGATAGCTATCATAGATATTTGGTATATATGTACCTTGCATAAACATCTTAATATTCATAGAATATGAATACTAGAATTCACGAAAAAGTGTATCATAAGAAAATCCTATTGTTATGCCGACTGCACACCTACTTTGTTTACTTTAAATACAACCTAAGACAACTGCGTCAGGGAAAATGGAGCGGATCAGTGGTCCAGGGGTAACGCACTGAACTAGTAATCCAGGGATCCCGAGATCGATACCCCGCTTTTCCACTAACATTACTAATTGTCTTTCGGATGAGACGTTAAACTGAGGTCCCATGTATCAGCGTTGTACACTGAGCATGCAATAGAACCAGGGTTGTCTCTGGAATGGGATGCTTTCTATATCTTGCACTATTCCCCACAACATTAAACAACTAATCTTTGCAGGGGGCGTCGGTCATATGGGCAACCGGTACCGACGATAAATTCAAATAGAGTGCATCAGGGAATCCATTATTTGGCTGAGTGTTCTAAAGTGTTGTCTGAATATGCTTGTAAGCCGGTGATTGCGAGTTCGAATCCAATGCGAGCCGGAATGTTTTGTTTAAATGCATTTGCATCTTTGTGTTACTAATTTATAATGTTCGTAAAATTGGGGCTCGTCCGGGTACACCGCTCCTTGACTTTGATTTCGGAATGATTTCTGTATAAAAACCCACAATGGTTTGAAACTTGTAAAAGTCTCTCTTCATCGAAAATGACTTCCTGTGTAAGTATGACTGAACACCTATCTCTGTTACTACAAATACAACCATTTCTGACAACTGCGTCAATGATTCGATTCTTTGGTTCAGTGGTCTAGAGCATTGTCTTTAATTGCTTGAAAGCCGGTGGTCACGAGTTCGAAATGTACAATGGCTGCATTTATTTTTTGACGCATTTGCATCTTTCTGTTACAAATTTCAAATGTTCGTAAGAAAATAGAGAGTAAGAAAAATAGTTTGAATGGAATTGATAACTGTTTTTTATCCTATTTATATTACACTTTAATGAATACAGCCATCTGGAACACAACGACCCACCATTGCCTATGTCACGGAGCAATGTTACCTTATAATATCAAAACTATAAAGACGCATCACAGCTTTAGCTTTATGCATCTATACGCTTTAAGTGCACACATTTGAAACATACTTTTTGTTATTAGAAAAATCATATACTAGCAACGAGAACGAAATACAAATATACTGTAGGAATGTAGCAAAGCCGTGTTCTTTTTTAATTGGCATATCTAAATTTTGTTTAAATCTATCAAATTTTCTCAGAGCAGTGAAGCTTGCTCCGAACATCTGGAACGTGTTTTTCATAGCCTAAGATACAAGAAAAAACAAACAAATCAACTTCATACGGAATACTCTTTATTAGTACATGTATATTGCACTTAAATCGTCGTTAATTCTTGCATATCCACATGATACTTCTTTCGAAAGGTATATAGTATAAGCAATACTTGGAGCAAACAAAATCTTAACAAAAAAAACAAAAAAAACCCCTATGATATGATGCTTGTTTAGCCGGCACCACTGTTTTTGTTCACTTTTCCAATGTGATGACGTTTGATATCATTCACTATAAGTGGAAGTTTCAATTTGAACGCCACCCCCCACACCCCCACCCCTACTTTAGATATCAGTAAATGTAAGAGTCGCCAGGTGTTCACGTATATCTGAAAACTAGCTTTACGGGATTACGGGATCCGCGCAGTGAAAACCTACAAAACAAATTGAGTCTGATAATTCAAATAAAACAACCTATTTTGAATGTTGTTATGCAACAGAACATTGTTATAAATTGCATATGCCTTGATTTTTATCAAGCGCAAGTAATCATTCGAAAAGTTTGGTGAAATAGACTAATATTGCCAAAACATACCCCGTTGAAAAGATTGCCATGAAAATTTAACTGCGTCGTACCGTATCTAATTATAACTGCGTTGTATCATTTTGTAAAAATCATTGTTTTCTTGGCAAAAAGTTGTCTGTTTAAAATAGGACATTAACTCATAACGAAAACATGCTTTTGTGCTTCACATTAAGCAGAAACGAGGATAGAAGTAATTTGTGAAAAAAAAACAAACCAAAAAAAAACCCCGCTATATTATATGTAATTTGGGTGTTTGAGTGATATATGTGGATATATTACCTGCCAAGATTTTATATCACGCGGGTGATATTTTATCTTGGCAGGTAATATATCCACATATATCATTCAAAAATCCAAATAATAATTTTATTGCCCTTCCCCTGCTGAAGTAAGACGATTTTAAAATAAATCATTGCTGTTTCAAATGATTCCCTTTAGGATACCCTCTCATCGCAAAATGACGTCACCGGAACTCTGTAGATCTACATGAAGTATTTGCTTTCGTACCTAACGAATGTAAACAAGAGAAAGGGAGTAGTCTGTTGAAGACACTTTTTGTAATAAATATCAAGGTTTGACGAGGTCATATTTGTTTTAAATACTGATGTGAATATTTATCATTACTCTATCTTGGTAAATAGTTTTTATTTGACAGTTAAAAAAGAGCTTGTATATCGGAATTTACACTTTACAACATCGAACCGTCACAGCGCATGTTGTTTACAACGTGGGGTACCCAAAGGGGAAATTTAATGTGTATATTACCTGTCTGGCTCGGTTATATCAATTTCTTTCGGCGGATCAATATCCAATCAAAAAGGAGAAAAAAATCTGGAAGGGTAATAAAAAGGAATATCAAATGCGTTGTATCTGTCAAATTTTCATAAATTCTTGTCCGCTTTGAGTTCCCAGTTCGCTATAACTTTTTCTTTTCAAAATAGTCTACCAAAAGGAAGCGGGAAAATGCGTAGCGTGTAGATTGTGGCGTTTGTTTATAAAATGTAGGATTCGACGAAGCCCTAATCATGTGGATAGACATATTTTGCATTTTTTAGAAAGTATTTCTCATTGACGAATGTTTTCTAAATATAAACAGCTAGAACACACGCATAACAAGTGTCCTCAATGCATCAAAGGGTCGATCTTATCATCTAAATTTAACAACAGAAGTTTTCTCTCTATGGATGAATCACTTCATTTGAATTGTTGCAGAAAAGTTTAAAGACCATGTTTAATTAATCAATCTTATAAAATAGTGCGAACGAATTCGAGCAAAAGAAGCCGATTGTCAAAATAAACGTTCTCTTCCTTCTTTGAAATCATTTTTCACGGGCTCACAAAATACGCATTTAAATTGTGTCTCGCAATAGTTACTCCTGGTACCTCAGTTACATGAGCAATAGGGAATGAAGCCGGGCACATTTACAACTTGGATGTCATACCTATTTTTAGTATCGAACCGGATACATGTTATAGGATAGATATACAACACGTGGGCCTTCACAATGGGAAAAAAGTCGGGACCCTAAGAAATAACAGCGTAGTTGAAGTTTAACCGGCTTAATACAAAAAGGTAAGAGCCTCTTTTAGATATACGTTGTAGTTATATGAATTACTTAACACTCACAACATGCATTTATTTATTTGATACTTGTTGACAAATATGGCGGATATCGACCATTCAGGAAATAGCCGATATTCAACGTTTTGCGTACAAGTATTTGGACTAAAAAATGTGCGTTGTAAAAGTCATGTTAGGTGGTCGAAACTGGTTGTGCCGGGCTACTACAGACTTTTAAAATTTAATTGAAAAGTTCAATGACTTCATACGTAACCTATTGTTCTCTTCACAATTTGTGTGTGTGTGTGTTTTGAATAGCATAATTATCAAGTGGGGAACGGACAAAAGCCCACTGGGACAATAGCCTACTAAGACAATAGCCAACTGGACAATATCCCACTGGACAATAGCACACTGCTAAATTTGGTATGGAGGACAATAGCCCACTGCTTATCAAAAAGGGTTCAAAAATCGAATTTGAACATAATATTATGTCTTATTTATTTACAAATATATTCTATATACAAATTCAATCCTTTGTCTGTTAATAGTCAAAACATTAATTTTCATACTCAATTGTACATTGTGTTTTTACCCATTCATACCCTGTGTCTACCAAATAAAACATGAGTAAAAAGTATAGAGTTGGTAAATAATCCATTGGATCTGGATTTGCTGATTGTTTAAACAGAAATGTCAGAATTAGAAAAAAATCTCTACACTGTTGACTTATGAATAATTCAATTTTAAACTCATTACATACTCAGTTTCTTAATTAAATGCATAATTATGTTTATAAGTGGGTTATTGGTCAAGTGGACTATTGTCTCAATGGGCTGTTGTCCTAGTGGGCTGTTGTCCTAGTAGGCCATTGTCCTAGTGGGTTATTGTCCTTGTGGGCTATTGTCCTACACTCTTTTCAAGCAATTTCTTTTACACATGCTGTAGACTTACATAACATTAGAGTTAAGTGGTGCCATCTTTGGTAACAGTTCTTGCGAATTTGTTGTAAATTGTTTTTTAAAGAAGAAAAATGTCCATATTTAAAAGCTACAGTAAAAGACATGCGCTAATTTTTTTTTAAACTATTGAATAAATATTTCTTTCAACACGTACAGATATTTTGAACGTCTGAGGTTTGAAAAGTTAATTAAGAGCTGGAGCTTTTGTTCTAACCAATGGCAAATCACACAAATTCGGTGAATTTCTATGTTTTGTCGTACATTTACAGTGGCCCTTTATATACTCTTTGTTTGTAAATACTTTACACACTTAACTATCCTTTAACAACCTTCAGATGAGCATTATTTTCCCACATAAAGTAGACGACATAAAACTTGGACTAATGAGGTTTTCCAGTCTAACTTTAGTAACAGATACTGGAAAATCCAGCCCTGTGAGAGCTAAATATAACACACGAATTATACACTCATCACCTTAAGGCTTTAAATAGTGATTATTATACTACTTGGACTTGAGTGTTATAAAAGGAATATTTTACAGTTTCATAAGCGATTTACATTACTGTCAATACAAATACAAAAACTTTTTTTGTGTTTGAAAGATCTTGATTTCCCAAATGAATAAAATGGTGGTGTTGAGCAAGACAGTCCTTTGTCTCAAACAATCTGTTTCGGCTGTATTAAAATTGATTTTGACCTACATCTGTGATTAGTGAAATGGTGACATACAAAGTATTCAGCTTCAGAAGTAAGTTTGCCATTGGTTGCTGTTATAAAATTTGAGGCCAGAATTTAGCGTAATTGTTTAAATGCGTTTGAAAAAAATGCTATAATTATGACTGTTAACATTAATACAGCAGCTGCTGTAAAGTAAATATCATTTTTTATCCCGCGGGAGGGGAGATATAAGGAATGGTCTCCGTCCGTGCGTCCGTCCCAATTTTGTCCGGAGCATAACTCCAAAAGTACTTGAGCGATTGTCTTCAATCTTCTTACACTGACAAGGCACATTGGGAGAAAGTGCAGTGTGTAAGAACAGTAACTCTACCTTGCCTTATTTTAAACTTATTACCCTTTATCATATTTACTTGAAAAACTTTGTCCGAAGCATAACTCAGATTTACTTGAAAAAAATCCAGAGCATAACTTCAAAAGTGCGTGAGGGATTTTCTTCAAACTTAATACACTGACATAGCACATTGGTTGGAAGTACAGTGTGCAAGAACAATAACTGTACCTTGCCTATTTTTAGGGATTTTTTTCAAACTGCATACGCGCATTATTACATTTAGTTTTTGGAAATTACAGCCTTCAGGTAACTTCTTCCCGGCGGGGAGATTAACCATATGTAACATGGCTCTGTTAACCATGAAAATTATACTAAATGGAATAAATGTATTAAAATAAAACTGACTTATCATTTAATTTATTTGAAAATGATATTTACACTTTAAGCATCAAACTTTACTTTATTTTTTGTTTATAGCCTCAACTGTTACGGAAATAAGACATTCGATTACTGTGCACACCCTTATGATGCATATTTTTTTTAATTTATCGACACCGATCATCTTTTTTGATGATATGCCTTGTTTTTGCCTGGTCTCCATTACCTGACAGTTTTTAGACTGTTTGCTCAGAGCTAAAGTACCGCAAATAAAAATCAGACATTGAGAGATGCCGTCTTTGCATTAGTTAATATTGGGTTATTTCGTAAACCGCACAGCGAAAACCGGAATTACGAAGTTGTATAAAAACCACACAAAAATCAGCGTTATGGACATTTTACGATTTATAAAAACTTTCTTTTTTTCTTTTTTTCATTTTTGCTTTTCTCCTGTACCAGAAACACAGATTTTGCCTATGAACAAAATACCATACCGCCTACAATACTAGAAAAATCAAAGCTGGGCTGTAAATTTGAAAGAAATTGCGAATTCGCTAGTTCTTAAAACAAAAGTACCCCAGATTAGTCACGTTTGTTCTACCATAATGTATTAATACACAGTCGGATCAGTAATCATACTCTTTATATAAAAAAAAATGATTTTGTCAATCGTTATTATTTTGTTGTTTAAATTTGATGGTTTTTGCACCAGAAATATGCATTATACGCATTAAGAAAACTATTTTCATTACCTGATCCATACCTGTAAGTTTTCAAAAGATTTGCCTAAGCTTGCTATTGCACTGAGTTTGACTGAATAATTATGCACAGATGCAGGCGAATAAAACTAGGAGTTAGAAGTAAATATTTGCTGTTAAAAAGCATGAACATTAACAAATTTTCAACAAAAATTATCTAATTTAGAGAAAGGATCTAAATGAAACTTTTATCTTGACGTACATTGTACTGTGCTTCCTTAATTGTTTCTATTAAATCAACCAGTTTCTTGACTTGATGATGGTTACGAGAAAATATGTAAACTAGTTTCAGCTCTTTTTTTTTTTTTACTGATTTTGTTTTTAATAAAAGGGTAATTTCTTATCGTTCCGCTATCTGATATGTTGTTTGTCAGCAGGAAATAAATATAAGGTCACCAAGTTCATTTGAATAATATATGACCGAGGCCTGGCAGATCTGGTGTATAAGTCCCGTTCAAGCGAATGGCAACACGACTACCTCAAGCAAATTATGACACAGGGACTGAGTACTTTACAAATCATCATGAAGACCAATCGGATTACCAAGGATTCGAAACGCTGGGGAGCATTATTGACAAATTTGCCCGAAAATTCCCCCCACAAATATCGATGCGGTATCAGATACTTCGGATTTGTACATTTAGAACATTTCCGAACGAAAACAAACCTTACATAACAAGATTAGCTGAGGCTGGATTTTATTACTACTCTGTTGAAGATGAAGTTGTTTGTTACTGTTGTGGTCAGCGAAAACGAAACTGGCAAGAGAATGATATACCAATGGATGTACATCGCCAGTTAAATCCAAACTGCAGGTTTCTATACGGAGGAATTCTGAAGTGAATGTTCCGATACGTAAATATGTGCCAGCAACAACAGCTGGGTCAGTAAGTGCAGAGGCAAGCTCAGAGATGCCCACTATAAGTACACCTTCTCCTCATAGTCTGACACCTCAAAACTGTTACATCCGTGGATATGCAGGATCTGAACATTCCCAGCAGATAGCTACTTCTTCCAATGCTCCAGGCAACACTATAATCCAAAGTGAGATTCAGCAAAACGAACTTGTCTCCTCCTTTTCACGTTTGAGAGTAGCCAGTGAAATACCTCACCAAACTCAAACAAGGGCACATGGTAATTTTGCTGAAGGTAGTTTATCTAGTCGTGTGAAATACCAGGGACAAAATGCAGCAACGGCGAGGAATACATCAGGACAGTGGAACAGTGGACATAACAGTACATCTCTGTCTGCAAATCAAGGTGCGCAATATGTTATACATACTATTATAAAGGTAACATTAGATGTTGAAGCTTTCGTTCTAAGTTGGTTTTAAAATTAAAACTGATAGGAACATTTTGAGTATACATATCAATGATTTTTGTGTAAATTAAATTGATGATGAATTAATAAGTACTTTTATCACCAAAAGTTAGTAGTGGTTACACTTTATAGAACATCCGTTAAAATATACATAAAATAACGTAACATAACATATAGTTTATTCGACATAAAATTGTATACATACCAAATATAGTCGACTATATTCTGTATGTATACAATTTTATGTCGAATAAACTATATGTTATGTTACGTTAAAATATGTATCGTGATAAGTTTTTTTTTGCAGGATCAGCTCAGCCAAAATATCCAATGTATGCAAGTAAACCTTTACGTCTTTCAAGTTTCAATGATTGCAACGACATTGTGGTGTCACCAGACTATCTCTCTGTGGCAGGGTTTTTCTACGCAGGCTTTGGAGATTGTGTTAGGTGTTTCCAATGTGGACTCGGTATGTAAAATTAGTGAAAAATAAGCTTTTAGGTTACTTTTAGGTTGATTTACGAACAAATGTAAATTATCCAAGATTCAGCCCACCGTTAATCTGCAACCAAGCCTGATATGCGTTTTATTGTCACCTTATTACGTAAACAAATATAAAAAGGAAGCATATGCATTTTGAATTATTTCAAGCTGACGAGAAGCATTCTGTATAAAACAGAAAAAAATATTTGAAAAAAATATGTAGAGATATCCTACACTCATTATAGAAAATGGATAAAAGAGTAAAGAACTTTAGAATGTCTTTTAAAGCTTAATCAAAAATGTAATCCCTGAATCCAAATATGGCAGTTCTTATTACAAATAGTTCATGGTTAAATATAAAAATACTAAAAGTAATTACATTTTGAAGTGTTAACAGGGATTATCTATTTAAGTTACTCTACATTTGAAAAGGTCTTCGACACTGGTCAGTAGAAGATGATCCTTGGATTGAACATTCCAGATGGTCAAAAGATTGTTCTTTTGTGAGACAAGTGAGAGGTGAAAAGTTTGTCAGTAGGGTGCAACAGGCAGTGCTATACTCACAAAATGTAAGTACAAATAAAAACCGTGACCGATGTAGAGGGAAATGTATTCAGTTGCATAGAAAGTTTAAAGTAGAGAAAGACAGTTGTTTGTTGAGTCAGTAATATACAGTGCAGTAATGGAGACGGGACTCTGGATCATAAGGGAGTGGCACACACGTAAGATTAAATGCTTCAGAATTACGGATTCCATTGTGTTTTTGCTGTAGTGATGCAAATTAGCAGAATAGAACTTCCTGTTTATGTATTACATTTTTCAATTTTCCAGCAAAACCCTGATCACAACAACCAGCCAAGCCAGAATGGAAATGTTGAAGGTACTTTGTTTATATCATGTAAAACAATTGATACTTGAAGCTGTAGTAACATTTAACACATTATAGACACATTTAAATGGATAAAAGTGTAAAGACTTTAGAATGTGTTTTAAAGCTAAATAAAAAGTTTAATGCTTGAATCCAAATGTGACAGTTCTTATTACAAATAGTTCATGGTTGAATATAAAAACGCTTTATTTGTCAAGGTAATGGAAGTGAAACTGGTGGTGGGGAAATAGAAGCACTGATGCATACAGAATCCGCCCAGAGTGTATTAGAAATGGGGTACCAGCCAGACATAATACGCAGAGCAATTAGAGGGGTTCTAGAACTACATGGTGAGTATTTAAATGTATGTTTATCTAGAAAGAGTTTTGAAAACTTAGTAAATAGCTATAGGCATGAATATGACTTTTTGTGACAGAAATGAAAATGGATATACTTGCGTTCAAAATAAATGTTAAGCTTTGCAATATCTAGTGGATATAGATCGGCTGCTGTGTCTTTTAGAATGCTGCCCTCACGGGATATATTGAAACTAGATAAATGTTTTATAGGCCGTAGTGGTGTATCAGCTTCTAAATTGATGGAAACGATCTTTGAAATAGAGGACGAAGAGAGTGGAACAAACACGAAACAGAATGATGAAGACACTGAAGAAAGAACTCAGTCAAAATATTCGTCAGTTTCTGGAAGAATGGGACCGGACCCTTCTTCAGATAGAAGTTTAGACAGATCTACAGAGAGGCAGCAGCAAGTATTGACAGCAGGCAGAAGTACCGCGAGTAGAGATAATAAAGGAACACAGTCGAGAGGAAGTAAGGAAACCCCATCTGTCTCCGCGCCTGCAGGAACGAGCGATTTGAAGAAAACCTCAAGTAAGAGAACGGAAACAAATAAAAGCAATTAAGAGATAAAATAACAGCCAGAGAATTTCTTTAATTTGAAAAAGTCATTAATTGAATTTACTTATAAAACACATTATTAAAAATGATTATTTGTTAGCATACTGCTAAAACTAGTCACTGAGACATAAATATGTATTTCCTATTCAGAAAATAGTGTTTGTTTTCAGAGAAATCACAGTTACTGGAACAGAAGAAATTAAGAGAAGAAAACAAAATGTTGAAACAACAGTCTGTCTGTACCGTATGTAAAGAAAGAGATGTGTGCATTGTATTTTTACCTTGTAGACATTTAGTGACTTGCGAAACATGTGCGCCAACGGTACGGCACTGCACAGTTCAGGAATGCCGCAGATTCATAAACGGAACAGTCAGAACGTATCTGGCGTAAAATGGTAAGACAAGTCTATTCAAATTTGAAATATAAAAAAAGCACACAAGACTCTTGAATGATTGTGATAGAGATTTGACAATGATAGAGCGTTATCAAATACAGATAGAGAGAGTTATCAAAATCCGTGTCAATTCTTCTTTCAGCAAGTCATTACGGTATCATTGATATCAATAACAACACAGAACGAGCACAGTGAAGGTCGTTAGGGAAAGCTATAGGAATATAAGTGAAAGGATAACTATTGATATGGTAAAGAAATAAACTGTAGCCTATGCAACGGTTTTTCCTTCTTTTTGTTTTGGCACGGTGGGGGCGGGGAGGGGTAGCTTCAATTCTTATAAAGTAACTAATTTTAAGGTAATATTTTGGGACAAGGCTCTTGTGACTTAACATTTAGATAGGTAGAAGCAGTTTCAATAAATGCTAATATAATCTCCCTCCTTTTTTATCAGTTATGGGGAGAGTAAATGTTCCAAGCTAAAAAAGTTTCAATGACATGGAAAGCATCGATATTGCAAGAAGAGAGCATTCTTACGGAAGGTAAATGAAGATTTAAGAAAACGCTTGATTTAACGGTTATAATTTTCATTTTTGCACTTTTTTTTCAACCGTTCCGAATGTGAAGCTACTGAATAGCTATCTCCTTTATCTTTAATTTTAGAAAAGTACTGTTCTGCAGATAGTTACTTACTCATTTGTTACCATTTTTGGAAGTTTTTAGATAAATCTGATTTTGTATCAAATGAGACTCGTTATAAACGTTATTTTGAAGTTAATAATTCTTTTTTTTTTAATTTATTTTGATAGATACAGAACTACCCTATTGTCTGTCGTGTAAAACAAGAAAACTGTGGGGATTTACAAAGATATTCTTCCAAGATTCTGATGGATCTAGATAAAAATGACTGGTGAAATCTACTCATTGGATCAGGAATACGAAGACCATATCACACGACCCGAAGGCCGAAATTACTTTTAAAATAACAAAACGAACAAGAGACAGAATGACGTCAGTAAACTTCAGCTTCTGGATGTAATTGAAGAAACTGATGTTAATGAGACATTACTTCAGACACCTGTCTGTAAACAACAATGTAAACAACTGTGATAACTTATACCTGCTTTACAAAATGTGTTCATACATATATGTTCTTGTGTATTTATTTATACTTTGTGTTTAAATTAGGAGCAGAAAGTATATGCTCAATGTACATACATATGTTAATAATTTTTTCATATTTTTGTCCAGTGAGTGTGTATTTTTAAATAACGCTTCACTAGTGATATCTGTATCTTGAGACTACACTTTTATATCTCAGCTGCAAGAACATGATTGTATGGTACAATTATTCATTATGCTAACAGACGAATAAAAGTTACTTGTCTCATTATTATACCCCCGAAACGAAGTTTGGGGGGTATATAAGAGTCACCCGCTGGTTGGTCGGTCGGTCGGGCGGTCGGTCGGGGTGTACCTTGTCCGGAGAATAACTTGAAAACTACTGGTTGGAATTCAATGCAACTTCAAACAATGGTCATGCACAGTGAGAGGAAGTGCAGTGTTTAAGAATCATAACTCCATCTTCACTATTTGCAGAGTAATTGCCCTTCATTGGTTTTCCTTGTCCGGAGCATAACTTGAAAACTACTGGTTGGAATTCAATGCAACTTCATACAATGGTCAAGCATAATGAGAGCAAGTGCAGTGTTTAAGAATCATAACTCCATCTTCACTATTTGCAGAGTTATTGCCCTTTATTGGTTTTCCTTGTCCAGAGCATAACTTGAAAATTACTGGTTTGAATTCAATGCAACTTCATACAATGGTCAATAACAATGAGAGGAAGTGCAGTGTCCAAGAAACATAACTCCATCTTCTCTATTTTTAGAGTTATTACCCTTAATTAATTGGTTTTCCTTGTCCGGAGCATGACTTGAAAACTACTGGTTGGGATTCAATGCAACTACATACAATGGTCAAGCACAATGAGAGAAAGTGCAGTGTCCAAGAATCATAACTCCATCTTCACTATTTTCAGAGTTATTCATCTCTGTTGGTTTTCCTTTGTATGGAACTAAACTTGAAAATTACTGGTTGGAATTCATTGCAACTCCACACAGTGGTCAATCACAGTGTCCAAGAATTATAACTCCATCTTCACGATTTTCAGAGTTTTTCACCTTTGTTGGTTTTCCTTTGTAGGGAGCAAAACTTGAAAATTACTGGTTTGAATTTAGTGCAACATCATACAATGGTCAAGCACAATAAGTGGAAGTGCAGTGTTCAAGAATCATAACTCCAAATTCTCTTTTTGCAGAGTTATTCCCTTAGTTTGTTTTCTTTATTTGGAGCATAACTTCAAAACTTCTGGTTGGAATTCAATGCAACTTCATACAATGATCAAACGCAACGAGAGAAAGTGCACGGTATAAGAGCTATAACTCCATCTTCACTATTTGCAGAGTTATTGCCCTTCCTTGGATTTCCTTTTCCATAATATAATTTGGAAACACGTGGTTGGAATTCAATGGTCAAGCACCTTGAGTGGATGTGCAATGTACAAGAGCTATAAGTCTTCACTGTTTGCATAGTTATTGCCCTTTGTTAGTTTTCTTTGTCTAGAGAATAACTTGAAAACTATTTTTTTTTAATTCAATGCAACTTCATACAATGGTCAAGTGCAATGAGAGGAAATGCAATGTACAAGAACAACAACTATCTTTAATTGCCCACAACCATAACTCTTTTTCAATTTTTTTACGAAGTATTCTGTTACTAAATTGATAACTTCCTCTGTTCTGTAGCGGTGTTTTGGGGGTATTAATCACATTTAGTGATAGCTCTTGTGTTAAGTAATCATTTAGGCAAATGACCTAATTTCAAGGCCATGTTAACCTTACCTAAATGCTAAATTGCTGAGCCTTATATTTGCCATTGTGTTTCCGGAATGATTAAGTCTTTACATCAGACTATGATTGCAAAATCATTCAAATCAATAAAATATTGTTTACAGGTACTTCTTTATAATCTTATTGATTGCTTTGAAAATCTCTATTTTTACACCCATCTTATTAACATATGTCACAAAATTGCATGTCTGTAGTATGAAAATGACTAAAAGAACGCACTATTCCAGAGCAGAGAAAACCTGTCCAGATGATTTTGTATTACTTGGAAAAAAATCTTGTAGCTTCGACATGAATGGGACTTTTCATTTGGTTTATACAAAAATCAATTAAGTCTTGGTAAAAATGTTTCTGTAACTGAGTGAACGGTGAACTTCAAGCTAACCCAGAATCGTTCGATGAGCTGAGTAGCAAAGGATCTACCTGTAATAAAGCTATTGCTTCCAGCACACGAGTTGCAGTGAAATGCAAAGCTTCATGGACAATAACATTTTCTGTTTCACAGTCGGATCGACAGCATCTTGGTACACGTTTACTCTGCTTTATAAAATGGATATACTTGAAATCGGGTCGTTGTCGATTACTCCGTGAATAGCAAATCCATATGGTTTTTATCTTATCGTATCTATCCATGTGAATCAGGAAATTTGGATCTTTATTGAAATAAAGCCCTCATTATCTCGAATTCGGTTGGACCGAGTAAATAATATTGACTTTGCCAGAGCTGGTGTTACCTAACAGTGCTTTTCTGTAATTTGTATGGTTATTATCACGTACGAAGCAGAAACGCTAATGAAATGTGATTCAAGCGATTAAAAAGCATTCCCATGACTGTAAAATTCAGGACTGGAATATATAGCACTACTGGACACATATTCTACCAATGTGTTACTTACGGGAAATAAAACTGCTTTTCGTTTTTATACCCCACCAAACATAGTTTGGAGGGAGGGCGGCGAGGTTACATAGGAATCACTCTGTCCCGTCCCGTCCTGTCCTGTCCCGTCCCATCACAGGAACCGGTAAAGATATTGACTTGGAACTTGAAATATCAATGCCATATCACAATGCAACTGCATTTATCAAGTTTGATAACTCTGATAGTTTGACATAATTATGCCCCTTTTTTAACTTAGACAATATCCCAAAATTAACATTTTTTCTGGAATATCTCTGGAACCAGTATTGATATGAACTTAAAATATTAATGCAACATCACAGTGCAGCTACATGTGTCAAAGTGGATAACTATGATATTCAATTTGACATAATTAATCCCCCTTTTCACTTAGAAAAAATCCTAAAATATACATTTTTCTGGAATATCTCTGGAAGCAATATGGATATTAAGTTGAAGCATTAAATAGGTATGAAAGAAGATAGACAATCTATATGTACCAAGTTATAATGCTCCTTTTTCACTGAAACCAGTACTTATTTTAACTTATTTACTTAAAAAAAAGTCTTTAAATTTACATTTACTGCAATACCTCTTAAATCAGAACAGTTATTAACTTGAAATTTAAAATGTATAATGAGGGTCACAGGCCAGCATAGCAGGACAAATTCTACAAATATTCATTTCAAACTGACAAAGTAATGTCCCTTTTTTACTTAGAAAATGTTCTGAAATTTTACTTTAATATTTGAATAGTCTTAATCCAGAAGAGGACACCTTATTTTGAAACATTAAATATAATGAGGGATCAAAAGGCTTTCTTCATTGTATTTCAACAAAGTTTTGCCACCATTTTTATATAGACAAAGTTCTGTTATAAAAATATCCTTAAATATCTATGACACCAAATCAGACGTTCTCTTGAAAATTTAAATGTGTTTTAGGAGTTACACGCATGATTAGCAGGCCCTGTTTCATCAATCTATTCTGCATTTAAAAAAAGTCTTAAAATTTACATTTACTATGATATCTCTTAAACCTGAACAGGTATTAACTTGAAGCTTAAAATGTATATGGAAGGTCACAGGCCAGCAAAGCAGGACAAGTTCTGCAACTCTTCATTTCATATTAACAAATTTATGTCCCTTTGCCTAAGAAAGTGTTCGGAAATTTTACATTAATACTTGAATAGTCTGAAACAAGAAGAGAACACTTGATTTTTAGAAACATCCGCAGATGCGTTCATATTATCATGGAACCTTCACAGTGACATGTACATATCATTCCACGAAAAAAAACATATGATCCCCAAGTAAAAGAATACGTGTGCCCGAGGCGAGACAACAATGTGCGGAACTAAATAAAATAGAATTTAAAAAAGGGATCAGAGGTTATAAAGCCTGAATAGTACAGATGCCCCTTTCAACTGGTTGCTGATAATATCGGTGCACCTATTTACAGGCCTCCTCCGCAAATTACTCTGACTAAAGACCACATTTTACTAACATGTTCTTTTTTCCCCTTTTTACCAAGTAATTGACTCGATTATACGACAAATTCCCAAGACTTACCGTGGTTTCAAATCAGCTTATCTTTTCTTCAAATGTAGACTTAACTAATACCTTCGTCCTACGTGGGCATATTAGACATTTTATATTTTATTCAAGGGAACGTGATGCGAAACAGGTAAAAACAAAGATGTACACGCGCTAAAAAAAGACAGTGGGTAACGACAAATAAACACACACAACACTTTTAATGAAATTTATGTAACATAACATTTTTAACACACACACCTGAAATATTTGTAGAATTCATTATCCGAATGATTTATTCGATTATTAAAAATTTAGGTCACAAAAGTGCAATTTCAATCAAGTCCGGTGACATTGTAACATTGGAGAGAGTTAAAAATGTTAAGTTATATAGATTTCATTAAAGGTTTTGTGTGTGTTTTTGTCATGATGGGACTAATTGGGACTCTGGTGTCCTGCGTGTCGCTATACAGTATGTACAAAACCTTTGGAAAAGGAAAACTCGGCTGCTTAACAAATGCAATTTTGATTAAACAAATGTTGTTAACACCTACAGCTCTCGCAGATTTCAGCTGGTTGTTGATAATATCGGTGCACCTACTTACAGGCCTCCTCCGCAAATTACTCTGACTACAGATTCTTCGTTGATCAGCTGGGGAGCTGTTTGTAATGACATCAGCACAAGTGGTCAGTGGAGTGCATCAAAAGTACCTGATAACAGTAGCATAATTTACCTGCAGCTCAGAGCTGTGTATTTGGGAATGCAGACTTTTCGTGACCTTTTGGGTTTCAGTCAGACAACTTGTCACATTAGGGTAACCTCCTATAACCGGTGGAACTGTGTTTTCGTCCCCGAAGTGCTCTCGTTCATAGGATTTAGAACAGGGGAAGAAACAACGAAATGTCGTTTATTGTGCTGAAAGTAATCCGAATGGAATTGGATTTTACAATGAGTACAGAAATGGATGGCACGACTATTACAGCCAAATTTAAATTAGTTTCATATTTGTTTTAAACACAAATTGTTGCCTTTATATATATAACATAACTATGTTAGAAATTTTTGTACACAAATCAATCTGAAAATTAACTGTACCTTCACAAATAGGTCCAAAAGCTATTGTATAGGGTGTGCGAGTTATGGTCTGGACAAAAAATGTTAAGTATGAAATAACTTCAAAATTACGCTAAAGAGATATACGTTTCTTGTGATCTATCTACAAATGATCTATGTAGTCTTTGATTTTTGTGCTGGACAAAAATAAGGTATGCAAATTTGCAAAGGGCTATCACTCACAAAATACATAAAAGAGAGTTAATGGTTTTAGCACTGCACTTCACAATGAGATCTATGCACCTATCAAGTTTCATGCTGATACTTAAATAGTCTTTGGGTTATGCGACGGACAGGAATAGTATACGAAAATTAAGACAGGCCAATGAATCAAAATTTACAAGAGGTAGATGTCCTTAGACACCGCGTTTGTTTAATGAGATCTAGTTTTACGTTGATATCTCTTATAGTATTTGAGTTATGCTCTGGACAAAAGAGCAACAACTCCAAAAAAAGTGAAGTGCAGAGTGACGACGCTGAACTTTTCCTTTATGAGATCTATCAACCTATGAAATTTTAAGTTGATAGCTGTTACAGTGGAAGAGTTTTGCTACGGACAAAAGTTAAGGACGAAAATTAAAGAAAAGGCAGTAATTCCAAAAAAGGTGCAGATTAATGGGTCTTTTGAACTCCTCCCCATTGAGATCTGCCAGCAATTGAAGTTTCATTTTGAATTCTTTATAGTGTTTGAAATATAGTCCGGATAAAAAGCGCGATGGACATGCGGACGAACGGAAACACGGACGAACGCACATCGGACGGGCAAAGCGGTAACGGAATGCTTTGGGGAACATAAAATAATGACGTCAGATGAAAATGGGACCAACAATTCGTATCAGCTGACTTTTTGTCGAATTTAATATAAATTCCTTAGGAGCAGAACTTCATAAGAAATGAGAAACAGCTCTTACCAACGTTTTTTTCTAATCAATTTAGAGTTTCTTAAAAGTGATAACGTCATAAAAAGAAGACCCAACTCTTACTTCCTAATATCTTGTCACGTTGATATTTTTTACCTTGAAGTGAAAACGTTTTCAGAAAAGGGACATCACTCTTACTACATTATTTTCAGGTCATTTTGGATATTCCTCCCTGAGAAGCAATTTCATAAGTAAAGGGAAATAATTCTGACCACCTTATTTAAATGTCATGGAGATACCTCTTAAAGACAAAATAACATTATTAAAATGGGGATTCATAGATAACCTTCTTGTTTTCTTGTCGTCTTGGCGTAAACATCCTGAGAAATACTTCAGAAAATGGAACTAAGCTGTTTTCACCTTTAAGCTCTTTCTAGGAGTTACTTCTCTAAAAAAGATAACGAATCGAGATGTTTCGACTATAACCTGGTATAACAGCTTTTTTACATTTTGGCGTTTTACATTAGAAATATTGACGCTGTTTACAGATGAAAGAGAAGGACCAATCCTTAACAACCAAACTCACCTTTTACCACCTTATTCTCTTGGCGTTATCTCCCTTATTAGTAAAAGCGTCATAAAACTGGGGACAAACTCTTATCATCTTATTAACAGAACACTCACAGTAACTCAACATTAACCTTCCCAAGTGCAGTGACGTAATGGGGGCAACTATCTATGGAAGGGGATATCCGCCACTGTATGTCTACTGCTAAATTACAATTTTATGTAATTTACTTTCATATGCGTCCTACTTATTGACAACTTCAATAAAGTTGCATATATTCTATTTATAAGTAATTTGCTTTTCGTGTATCCTATTGCTATTGTTACAATTCATTCCCATATTTAAATAACTCTTATTTGCACATTTAGAGTCCGTGGTTTAACATTTTTGTACCGTTGTGATCTTGAAATGTTTATCTGTAAAATTATAGACTGAAAACTATGTATTTGTAAATTCATTTGACTTTGTTGCTATTGAATGTGACAAGAAGTTAACAACTACTTAAGTCTTTTATGTTTCTTAATTTGAATGAATCGGCTTTTTATTCAACATCATTCTTGTTTGCTGCCACATGGCTGTTGTTTAAATTGAATATTCCAGAAGGTAATCGTTAACAACATGAACGATAGAAAATATGTTTAAACTTCAGAAAAAGAGGTATTTAAACATGATGCATAAACTTAGTATAATCGTCAATCGATTGTTAAAAGCATCATGTTAATGTAAACTTCGTAGGGAACCAGTAAAGAATTTAAGATTCTAGCGCAAATTATTATACACGGGAGATAACTGAAGAAGAACAAATTTGACCTTCGGCGTTTTCCGTGGTTTTAGGGTGAAATAGTAATTACTTGCCCGTCGTGTATTTTGGATGAAATGCTAAATAATGGCGAAATAAGTGAATAGGTAAATGTTTCTTTTTCAGTGGTAAAATTCTCCCATCTACACATAAGTACAAGTTTTGACCTGAGGTCATTTATAATTTATATTGTCAATTGAAATTCTCGGAAAAGTGGATCAAATAATGAAGATTAAAGGTAGAAATCTGGTTATTTGTTTATATTATAGCTTTCTTGACAGATTCACGGACACAGGCCACGTCTCACATCATTTTTAAACATGTATGAAAATACTATATACATGTATAATAGGATTATATTAAAACAATGTGGTCTGTGGACCGATTATGTTTGAGAAAACTTTTCCTTTTTTCTGGGCAAATCACCCTTTCTTAATGGAATAAAGGACAAATATAAAGAAAATATAAATTATGCATAGCGTCTATATGACTGAGAGTATTGTTGAAGTACATAAGTAGACAAAATAATCCTAAGGGTTCTCACGGGAATTGAACCCCAACCGCTTTCATGAAGCCCCAACACTGTTGGCAACAACAAGGTTGTTGGAAGTGGCCTAAACCACTACATTGTAGCAGAGTCTTTAAAAGAGACACTGATTGTAGATAAATATGTCTATAAGTTAAAGACACCATTTGAGTAGTCAAAATGTCAATCGGAACTGGTTGAATGACTTAACTCTGAGATGAATTTATAAAAAAAGGAGTCTTTTTCATTTTCTAGTATTTTTTCAGCTAATTGGAAAATAAATGTCATGAAAATGTTTTAAATGTCATGTTGTATGTTTTATGATTAAGCTTTGTTTTTGAGTAAACATTAAAATAAGTGATTTTATAAAAAATGCTTAAGTGTGTAGAACTGTTCAGAACTGTTCCTTAAGAGGGAAGATAACCTGTATGAGGCTGGGTAGCTCAGACAGTAGATCAGCGGAACAGTATTCCAAGGGTATGGAGTTTGAGTCCTGGTGGGCTGCACAGTCTAATATACTGAAAATTGTAGCATTATATATATTCTTGAGAAATTATTTATCAAAATTTGGAAAAAGTGCGATTTTTTTTTCAATTGGGAACGTGCCTTTATAGCACGCAAAAAAATGAATAACAAAGTTTTCAGCTTGTACTTAATATGGTCAACTTGTACCTCAGTGACTTTTTGAAATGGTCAACTCTTACCTTGTTACTTTTTTTATTGATGAAATAAATACAGAAAGCCAAATTTATGATTAATGTAGCTGACAGATTATTTGCATTGGTCAGCTTATGCTCTTGCTACTTTTAGTTTTATAGAATACAAAAAGAGAAAATTATTGTTACGAGTTTACTAACGTACGTGATGACGACGGAAATAATAGTCGGTCAGTGAAAATGTAGGTGCCTGGAGTACTTATGTCGGGAGGAAAGTGCAAATTTCTCAACGAAATAAACTTCTGAAAAAGCAATTGTTGTATTGCCCGTCTTGGATTGCACTAGTTTGCCTGGTATTTTTTAGTCAATACACCGTTCATGATTAACCTTTTTACGGAAACTGCCGAAAAAAATGGTTCCCAGCGTTGTATGAATACATGTTACAGATGCATTCGGTTAGTTTCATGTTTGCTATTGCTTTGTGCTAACTGATATCTTTAAGTGAATATGAAAATTTGTTTTAATACATTAATAAGCATTACACATAACTGAGTGCAAAACATAGAGTCCAGGCTGAATCGTGTACTTTAAAAGTCTTCTGAAACAAACATTCAACGTCGAAATTACCGAAAGCAAATAATAGATGTTTAAAAGCTTATGTGTGTATTAAATGATATATAGTCACAAAGAACCACGTCAAAAGTAGTAAGAACTTATAAGCATCAACATTTCAAGGTTATACACAATCGAATAACAACCGAATATGCACTTTCCTTTTACATTAAAAATTGTATGATTTACATACATCGAGTTGCAAAAGCTGCAAGATATTTGCAACAAGCAGAGGAAATAAACTCAAAGGCACGGGGAAATGCAGATTATAATAACGAATTAAACAAAGCAATATGCAATTGTCATACAGCAGTATGCATACACTGGCGGATATCCCCTTCCATAACTATCACCACCTTTTTCAGATCATTTTAGAGTTACCTTCTTTTCCTCCCTTAGAAGCAGGACTTGTTAAGTAATGGGACTTCATTCCTACCACCTTAATTTTTGTCTTATCATAGCAGTGACGATATAATATAGGACGCAAACATTGCGACCTTATTGCAAGGTTTCTTCCTCTTGAAGTGATGAAATCATAAAAAATTACAGTGCAACTCTATCTTATCAAGAGGACACTAAGTTTTTGGAATTCCCTCCCTATGAAGTGATGACGTCATAAAAAGGGTGACTGCTACTATCATGTCCAGAGGACACTATTAAGTTTCCTCCCAAAAAGCTGATGATAGATTTAATAAGAGGAGTCAATTCTTAACTTGACTTACTATCTTTTTAGAGATAACGTCATAAGTTTGACACAACACTTGGCATGTTTATTAAAATCATCTTGCAAACCCTCCCCTTAGAGTGGCGACAGAGTTCTATCTATCAAGAAGATAATTTCAAATGTAACTTGTGTTTCGTTACATTTAGGTCATATTGTCTTCATCAAGTGCAAAGTTAAAGGGAGCGACAGAATCCAAGGAAGCCTGCCTAACTTCACTAATCTAAAAATATACGAGACAGTCTGAAGGACAGCTAAATCCCCTTCCGCAGTGAACATGAATGTGTACTTCTTGACCTTTAACCAACCAGGACCTTGATGTTGTGCCATGCATATTATAAGCACATAGTCTCATGATAGTTATTATTTGTGCCAAGTTAATTAAAATCTTCCATAAAGTCAAACAAATATGGAGACCATTTAACCTTGACCTTGGGGGTAGCAACCTGGATGTTGGGTTCTGCACATCGTGTCATAGTGGTGATCATTTGTGCCAAGTTATTAAAATACTTTTCGTTAGCCAAGTTAGTAAGTTATAGAGCAGACGTGAAATGTGGATATTTGACCTTTAACTGTGACCTTGACCTTCTGGGTACCAACCCAATTATTGCGCTCTGCACATCGTCTCGTAATGGTGATCACTTGTGCCAAGTTTGTTCAAAAAAAAATCAGCGGTTTGAAAGTTATGGAGCGGACACGAAGTGCAGACTTTTAACACTTTACCTTTAAGTGTGACCTTGACCTTGGGGTAGCAACCCGATTATTGTGTTCTGCACATCGTCTCCTAATGGTGATCATTTGTGCGAAGTTATTTAAAAAAATCAGCAGTTTAAAAGTTATGGAGCGGACACGAAATGTAGACTTTTTAACACTTTACCTTTAAGTGTGACCTTGACCTTGGGGGTAGCAACCCAATAATTGCACTCTGCACATCGTCTAATAATGGCGATTCTTTGTGCCAAGTTATTTCAAAAAAAATTTCAGCAGTTTGAAAGTTATAGAGCAGACACGAAAGTGTTACGGACGGACGGACAGTATCAACCCACTTATTGCACTCTGCACATCGTCTCATTATGGTGATCATTTGTGCGAAGTTATTTCAAAAACATTTCAGCAGTTTAAAAGTTATGGAGCGGACACGAAATGTAGACTTTTTAACACTTAACAAAAAACTTAACATTTTTTGTTCATGGTCTTAACTGTAACAGTTATGGAAATGGGAAATGTGTTAACTATTTGCCAATGTCCGAAAACTGTACACTTATGGGACATTAATTTTGTACTGTATCAACGCCGATCATCTTTTTTGAAGGTATTTCTTGTCTTTATTGAATGTTTGTAGATGACAGACAGACAGGCGAATGATAATACTAGATGGGTGTTCAGTTGAACACTTGTGTCGCCCTGGGATACTTTGTTAGAATTACTAAAAAGGTAAACAAGAGCCTGCTGGAAAATACAGCATGCTAGTCCAAGTACAACAAGACCTGTCCGCAGACAGCTCCCATTTTCTCAGTGCTGGATATAGAGATTATAAGCCAAGTTAAACAAGAGGCCCAAGTGGAGTGTGTGTGTGTGTGTGTGTGTGGGGGGGGGGGGGCAAGTACCTAGTCATATAAAAATGATGTGTTTTTCTTCGGGGCGCGGGCGGAGGCATCTGCTGGGTAAATACCTACCCATCCCATGTAAATAAATAGTTTAGTAAGGGGAGAAGGGAGGGTCTGATGGGGTGGGGGCGGTGTGGGTCAAGTATCTACATATTAAAAAATAAATAATGAAAACTAAATTTTGTGGTGGGGGGTAAAGAGGTGGGGACGTTTATGTGGGGGCCCTTCCAGGGGATAGAGGTACTGACCCATCTCATGTAAGTTAAAAGTTTATTTCAAAGCTTAACATGTTCCTTTCCAATAAAGGAGAAAAAGAACTTTTTGTGGGAGGAGAGGAGGGGTTGGGGGTGGAAAGGAGTCAAGTAACTTCTTACCTACATATTTAAAAAAAAAGAAATGAAAAAAAATGTTAGGGGGGGGGGGTAACACGGAGGTGGGTCCCCAAACGAGGGGGGGTAGTCAAGTACCTACATATTAAAAAAATAAAGAAAACAAATTGGGGGAGGTGTAACGCGGGGGGGGGGGGTAAAGGGGTACCCCATGTAGAGGGGGTTGGGGTGGGAGGAGGGGGAAGTACTTACCCATTTCATGTCAGTTTAGTTTTTATTTCTAGGCTTAAGAAGTTTTTTCCTATATATTAGTATAAGCAATATCAAATGACTCCTGGGGATGGTGCTAAATTTGACCCCCAAGGACATGGGTACCAACAATCTTTGCAGGGGTTTTGCTGATGATCAATTATTCCAAGTTTGAATTGAATCTCTTTGAGACTTTTTGAGAAATGGACATTAGCAAAAAGGTTAGCAAAGAAATTTCAAATTGATAAAAAGGGCATAACTTTGCAAAAATAAATTTGAGGGTAATCTGCCCTTGAGAAGTGGTGTCGCATTTTGATAGTGAACATGTATTCTTAATTTGAAGTAAACAGCTTTGATAGTTTCTGAGAAATGGACCTTAACAGTCAATGTTAAGTTTCCGTGACAAAATCCAAGTACAAAAAAGGGCATAACTCTGTTACATGTGAACTTGACGTAAAGATTTTGGCATCATCATGACCCTGTTGTCGTAAGCAATACAATTTGAAGGTTTGATGAGGAAATGTTAAGAAATAGCAAAGTTATTGCGAACGATAAGTTTTCGTGACGGACGGACCGACGGACAAGGCGATCCCTATGTATCATCGAAAGAGCGACACAAAAAGCAACCCCTATCTTTCCTATCCACCTTAAGCCCACATGTCTGACTGATTCTCATGTTATGAGAAAGAAATATGTAAAGGTAAAATTTTAGTTACCAAAATCATTTCATAAAAAGCCAGGAAATTTAAGCATACATTCAAAGTGTGACTGACGGAATAAAATCCAAACTAAAACAAGCCACTCAAACTATCAGAAAAGTGTCAAAGCCAAATAATAATCAAACAGCGATTTTTTTGCTCTGTGTGTTACTCGGCTATATAACTACATTCTCAATAGCAACAGCTTAAACCAGATTTATTTATAGCCCGCCAATTGACAGCGTTTCTGATACAACAACTAAATCCAAGGACTACATCTATGCTAGTCATGTCTGTTTGTTTGTTGTTGTTGTTGTTGTTTCAATTTTGCTTTTTAGATATTCTGTTAGTCAGAATGATAGAAAAAAGAAAAAGAAACAGAAAACATAACATAATATCGGTAGAATATAGACATTGCTCAACTTTCCTAGTCAAATGAAGTCCTGAAAACACCATTGTACTTTGGAAAATCCATTCCCTACACCATGTTTTGCCCGAAATATGCCTGAAATTTATATGAATTGTTTAAACCAATATGTAAAGTAGTCGTAACCGATTTTTAGCAATAAATACAACTGTATGACTAAAAGTATACACATTTGTGTAGATGCCTAAAGGAAAAGTTTTGTCCCTGAATAACAAATTTAGACATTTCAGTAAGAACGTCTCCATATTTATACAGAAGTATCAACGAGAACATTGCTTATCAGGTAAAGCAATGCCCGAAAAGTAAGACAGTTGCACTGGCAAAATATTTATTAAATGTCTACGTGAAGATTTGCGTACCCGCCACAAGGTTTTAAAATATTTTACAGGTTAAAATGTACCAAAATGTAATTACCAGTTCTTTCCCACGTTTTTTCTGTGCTTGAATGAATATTCTCCGAAATAACATACATGTTAGGCATTTCTCGCAGCATACCGGAAGTCCTATGAGGATAAAAAAATATTGCACATAATCTTTATTTTTTGTGCTATATATGCAAATAAATTAAAAACTGATGAGCAAAGGAATGTTGAATCACGTGATCAGACTAGTCCCTTGGAGAACATTCAATGATTAAGCAGAAAAGAGAGCATAAACAATTTCAGTGTGATGCTTTAAATACCAACCATTTAGCTATAACTAAATGATTTTAATAATTAACAAACTTACAGAAATACGAGTTCATCAGTCTTTTAAAATTCAAATGTTTCCTTTTTAATTAGAGACTATTATGACCACGTGATTCAACAGTATTTGTAGTTGAAAATATAGGTGAACTACATTGTGACATCCAATCACAGTTTTTGAAATAACCCAAGTCGACAATGAAACATGTGCATCATAACAGAAAGCATTAAGTTGGCACTTCATCTGTCCGAGCCGACATCAGGAGTCTTAAGAGTCGGCACACTCATGAATGAAAGGTAGTTTCGAACATGAAAACCACATGAAACGACGCCCTCCACCGAGTGGACCGAAGTTCGTGCCACACAAACACCAGTGAGAACACGTTCGTGCGTCTGACCGTTAAATTTCTGCCCAGGATATTTTCTATCACCTACTGGTTGAAATTAGTACAAAACTGCTGTTATCTGCGCATGCGCAATTGACCATTGGTCATAATTTTTACCTAAACTAATTATTATGGGTAGATTTATAAACAGACCGAGTTAACACGTTAAAATGTCTGTACCATACAAGAAATTGTCAATGAATATTCTAGAAACAAGCCCTACGTTCGAATGAACGCCATGCCTTCGTGGGAGACCTTGACCTTTGACCCTGTGACCTCTAAGTGGGTCTGGCGGGTAGAGCTCTCATCAAGGTGCATGCAACTGTGAAGTTGGAGGCTGTAGTTGGAAGGACTTCCATGTTATGGTCATGGTTAAAGTTTTGTGACAAACAAAGAAACAGACAGACAGACAGACAGGCCAAAAACAATATGCTTCCTCCGAGGCCATAAAAAAGCTGAATAATTATGCTCAGTATTGACGGGTTAACCAGTGTGATCAATCAGTTATTCCACTCGGCGCTTTTCAATCAGTCCAGATAATGCTGGGCAGTCTTATGGCCCCTATAAAGTTTCTAATCTGATGTGATTTAAATACTTGTATATTTTCGTTGATCACCCGATGAGATTTGCGCGTCTGAAATATTGTAATGATTCAAAATGATTTTACTTGCGATTTAAGTTACACGAAGCTTTTCTAATGGTTGTTCCTTATTAAGTGCATTTCATTTTTAACACTGAAAGTCACTACTAGGAGTTACATTATTTCCTTTAGAAAGAAGACAGGAGGATATCAACATCTATTCATCAAAACAGAACAAAATGAGCATCGCATGGATAGGTCCGATTACGCTGATGTACCGGTTTATATATTTTAATTTAACTACCGTGTGTGCTTTTCAGTAGAATATTCACCATATCTAAGTACATAATACGTAACAAAAACTTTTAAATAGACTGCCGCATTTAAGCTCGAATTATGTATGTAAATTTGAATGAATTTGATGTTAATCAAAGGATTTACACCATTATGAGGTAAAGTCCGTCTACCTTTACATAAACATCAAACATGTGACTGCTTGTATGAGTTTTAAAATATTTCCTGCTTTTACTTGTACTTTATATCACGAGTGTAAGATAAAGTTTTCTCTTCTGTTTCTATACAAAGTTAAAATGATGAAAGTAGAGAAAAAACTCGTCTTAGATAAATAACATCTTAACTGCTTTTTTAATAACAAAGCCCATTGTCTGGTAAATTGCATGCATTCTGACCCAAAACAAAAGTATCTCAGAATATGCTCAAGACGTCATTTGAATTATATTTTGACTGAGTTTCTGTTCTCTAGTCTGTAGCTTAATCCTAGCTGAAGCAACTATAAAAATCTCGACTCGAGCTTGAGTGTATTTTTTCGGCGGCAAATGGATCAAAGTTGATACATTTTCATAAAAAAAATATTTGAATCGTAAATAAAGTCAATGACGGTATGAGTCTTTTCCCACCAATATATGCATGCCCTCACCATTGCTGTACACTGCACAGTGAGAATTATTATTATTATTATTATTATTATTATGATTATTATTATTATTATGATTATTATTTAGTTCAGTTGTATAGCAAATTATATTGAACATGAATACTAAAACTGTAAAAGCGTAACAAGTGCCAGACTAAGATATGAATAAAATGCATATAAAAGTTTATGTGATGACAAATTCCACTTGTTAGCGTTATCTCGACAATAAATCGAAAAATTTTTCTTTTAGCAAGAGAAATTATCATGCACATTGACTTAAAAAATACTTTAACGCACCACAAACTGTCAAGACTTTTAAATAGACTTTATATTTCAATGCTTTTCAAAAAATGAATATTAAGTAATAGAATAGTCTTTAGGGGCTTAGCCAGGCGTACGCTAGTTCTTCCGGTGCAAACAAGAATAAAAAAAACAAACAAACAAAAAACAAAAAAACAAGAACTGTCACTGTAAGATGACAATGCCCCCGAAGTGGTGATTTGACTTTAAGCTGAGGACCAGTTATTCAAAGGGCCAAGGTCAAATCAATATAGGTCATTGAGAAGGTCTTGTCCAAAGAGGTGTTGTGTCCAAGTATGTAATAAATCGACTTTCTAATAAGGAGGTTATGGCCAATGTTAAAGTTTTTCGACAATTTGATCTTCAAGGTGAAGGTCATTCAGGGGCCAAGGTCAAATAAATATAGGTCAGTGGGAAGGTCTTGTCCAAAGTGTCGTTGTGTCCAAGCATGAAGTAAATCCACTTACTAATAAAGAAAAAATGGTCAATGTTAAAGTTTTTGAACAATTGGATATTCAAGTTGAAGGTCATTCAGGGGTCAAGGTAAAATGAATATAGGTCATTGAGAAGGTCTTGTCCAAAGGGGTGTTGTGTCCAAGTATGGAGTAAATCCACTTTCTAATAAGGAGGTCATGGTCAATGTTAAAGTTTTCGGACGGACTGACAGACGGACAGACAATTCAAAAACTATATGTCTCCCTTCGGGCACATAACAAACCTATGAAGTCAGAAACAAGTAAATCCTTTAAAATTATTGAAGTTGCTGAATCTAGACTTCCTAAACGCTTACTCTAAATTTATTTTAATATCTTAAAACATTGAGAAATATAACACAGCTGCCTTTTTATTTCTTAAAATAATTGCTTATTCAGAAAATAATTAATTCTACTGAACTGTAGTTTAAAGCAGAGGATTTTGCAACGAAAACTTGATATAATTATTATTTATAATTTTATCTTTATTACTTTATTGATATTGCAATTTTCGATTTTTGTGGTGGTGGCAAGGGTGATAATGATGATAATGTTTGATAATGCGCACGAGGGCCATTGCAGGGACAGATTCAGAAACTTTTCGATTACTGTAGAAATCTGAAAGTCATATTATCAGTAAAATCTGGTGAAGGTTGATAAGCACGGAAAACAACAACAGCAAGTCTTAATCTGCTTAAAAACACATTATTCTCATAAAAAAAATGAAAATAAAGTTTGACAATTAGAAGTTTTTATTTTTTTAAACGGTCATATGGGTGAAGACAGTAAGGCTTAGTCCAGCTAAATCAGGTTAAGTTAAAGAGTACAGTATAATTGTACGTAATTGCTTTGATTTTCACGAATTCTAGCTGTTTTCCATAATACGGAGGAAAAAAGAGTGTCTAGAAAACAAGTAGTTAAACAACTTTTACAAGCCTGTCTTGTTGCATAATTCTTTTTCTATCATCAAAACGTTGTTTTCTTTCCTTAGAATGCCGTATTTTGTAAACAAGCATGTCGGTCAGTTGTCTGGTCATCCAGTTTTGCAGAGTTGTTTATATTGTAGCCTCGCTTTTACTGTAAAGTGTTTGAAATAGTTTGAATTGTGACCTCGTTTATTGTGTGACGTTGTATTTTATATAGAAGTATGTTGAAAATCTCCAGAGCTTTTCCAAAAATAGAAACAGGCTGTTCTCAATTAAAGAACAGCGCCTCTTTGAGTCAGATGTTTTACTTTCTGTACACAAATAATCTTCTACCCGACAAACATGAATGCTTGGTATAAGCTCATTACAGCAAGAATATCGGCTCTTGTGACAATCCTTTATATCAATGCATTCGGGACACTTGCAACAATATGACATTTAGTTTGTCTTTATGTCTTTCCAATAAATGACATTTTTATCGAAAAAAAATCAGATTCGCAGCTGGCGGTAAATTTGCATAAAGACTCTGCCACCCTACCACCCTCTCTCACTCATTAGAATTAAAAATCTAATTTAGTCCAATTTTCTTACAGAAACACTAAGTCTTAATAACATGCCACAACGACATTGACTTAAGTGCTCACTATAACAAAGCTAATGAAACATTAAAGTATACAAATCGAAAAGCTTACTGTATAAGGATAAGCCGAAAATGTAAAGTTTCAATTGAACACGGACGGGGCCGGGATGTTGTATTCAATTCGAGATGTATTGTCAAATACTACAATGCAGTGAACAAGAATAAAAGATGCCAGTGGCATACAAAATAAGACGCCTAATATATTGTACACATCTATAACAAGTTCAGTTAACTTCCTGGGATATAATGCGTGTATCTATAAAAATGGTCTTGTTAGTATTTTCACCCCCCCCCTCCCGAAACAAAACAACAACAGATCTATCGCAGGTACTTCCAGTTAAATCTGAACTAGTTAATAGATGCCAGATACCTCGTCCACCAGTTTCGTGTGCAAACAACAGATCTATCAAAGGCATAGCATGTGAAAGCGTTAACGTTCTAAATCATATTAGATAAAGAAACAGACAAGTTTTATTCCACTCTTCCAATTTGATTTTATACATGTATGACTAGGATCAAGTCCATCATCTTCACAACGAGTAACTTATCTACAGTAGGTAAAGCATAAATCAAGCTATAAATATAAACAGATGTCAAGGATCTTCTCTACCATCCTCACAGTAAACAAAATATCTACCTCGGGTGTAGCATGCTTTAAGCTACAACTATATGCTGAGGATCTTGTCCACCATTCTCACAGCAAACAAGAGATCTATCACGGGTATTGCACGCTTTAAACTACAACAATGTGCTAAGAATCTTGTCCACCATCCCCACAGCAAACAACAGATCCATCACTTGTTGTAGCACATTTTAAACTACAACAATGTGCTTAGTATCTAGTCCACCATCCCCACAGCAAACAACAGATGTATCACTTGTTGTAGCACATTTTAAACTACAACAATGTGCTTAGTATCTAGTCCACCATCCTCACAGCAAACAACAGATGTATCACTTGTTGTAGCACACTTTAAACTACAACAATGAGCTAAGGATCTTGTCCACCATCCCCACAGCAAACAACAGATCTATCACTTGTTGTAGCACACTTTAAACTACAACAATGTGCTTAGTATCTAGTCCACCATCCTCACAGCAAACAACAGATCCATCACTTGTTGTAGCACACTTTAAACTACAACAATGAGCTAAGATTCTTGTCCACCATCCCCACAGCAAACAACAGATGTATCACTTGTTGTAGCACACTTTAAACTACAACAATGTGCTTAGGATCTTGTCTACCATCCTCACAGCAAACAACAGATGTATCACTTGTTGTAGCACACTTTAAACTACAACAATGTGCTTAGGATCTTGTCTACCATCCTCACAGCAAACAACAGATCTATCACTTGTTGTAGCACACTTTAAACTACAACAATGTGCTTAGGATCTTGCCTAACACCCTCACAGCAAACAACAGATCTACCACAGGAATAGCGTGCTTTAAACTAAATCTATGTGCTTAGGATCTTGCCTACCACCCTCACAGCAAACAACAGATCTACCACAGGAATAGCGTGCTTTAAACTAAATCTATGTGCTTAGGATCTTGCCTACCACCCTCACAGCAAACAACAGATCTACCACAGGAATAGCGTGCTTTAAACTAAATCTATGTGCTTAGGATCTTGCCTAACACCCTCACAGCAAACAACAGATCTACCACAGGAATAGCGTGCTTTAAACTAAATCTATGTGCTTAGGATCTTGCCTACCACCCTCACAGCAAACAACAGATCTACCACAGGAATAGCGTGCTTTAAACTAAATCTATGTGCTTAGGATCTTGCCTACCACCCTCACAGCAAACAACAGATCTACCACAGGAATAGCGTGCTTTAAACTAAATCTATGTGCTTAGGATCTTGCCTAACACCCTCACAGCAAACAACAGATCTACCACAGGAATAGCGTGCTTTAAACTAAATCTATGTGCTTAGGATCTTGCCTACACCCTCACAGCAAACAACAGATCTACCACAGGAATAGCGTGCTTTAAACTAAATCTATGTGCTTAGGATCTTGCCTACCACCCTCACAGCAAACAACAGATCTACCACAGGAATAGCGTGCTTTAAACTAAATCTATGTGCTTAGGATCTTGTCTATCATCCTCACAGCAAACAACAGATCTACCACAGGAATAGCGTGCTTTAAACTAAATCTATGTGCTTAGGATCTTGCCTACCACCCTCACAGCAAACAACAGATCTACCACAGGAATAGCGTGCTTTAAACTAAATCTATGTGCTTAGGATCTTGTCTATCATCCTCACAGCAAACAACAGATCTACCACAGGAATAGCGTGCTTTAAACTAAATCTATGTGCTTAGGATCTTGCCTACAACCCTCACAGCAAACAACAGATCTACCACAGGAATAGCGTGCTTTAAACTAAATCTATGTGCTTAGGATCTTGTCTATCATCCTCACAGCAAACAACAGATCTACCACAGGAATAGCGTGCTTTAAACTAAATCTATGTGCTTAGGATCTTGTCTATCATCCTCACAGAACAACAGATCTACCACGGGTATAGCGTGCTTTTAACTAAATCTGTGATTTCTGTTTTGCATCTTATGGTGTGACATACGATTAAACATTTCTGTTATTTTTAATGTAATTGTTTACTAACTCAAAAAAAGGCATGGCATAAAAGATTTGGCATTTTACCCTCGGAGTTCTTGCCTTTTGCAATATCATTTTATATTAAACAAATACGGCAATGTATTCGTTTGATTTGCAGTTAAACTTTGTTGCGTCAGGCAGGCTTGTCATGTGATTTAATGTTTAGGCATTTTTAGTATTTCTGTATCATACAGCAGTGAGCAACACATAATTTCAATAAACGCAATTCTGACAAACTAAATATCAAAGACTGCAAATTTCACAAATGCATTGTATATACAGCATTTATACAGCCCTGTAGCGGATTTAGTCCATGTCTTTGATGTATGGATCGGGTGATGCGGCCCGTCAGTGGTCATGTGTCTTTGCAGAGCAGACAGTGAGTATTCTTGTTTTAAACAAGTTCTGTCTTTGCGTTTTAAAAGATTTTACTTCAGAGTTTGGATAGCAGAAAACTGTTAAAGGTGTGATAATTATAATATGTCAGCCTCGTATGTCCCACAGGTACAGGAAAACAAATACAATTCTTATAACCAAGATGTTTTGGCTAAAGGTCAATTGTACGCTTTTATACGCAAAATAGACCTATCTTTGCCATGCATAGACATTTTTAAAACAATTTTGATACAAATATTCGTCATAATGATAGGCTAGCACAGTATTGCACATGACCTATGTCTCTAACAGAGATAATGTGTCAAGGCCAAGATCATAGTTCGATACTTCTTATTTCTCCATTTACCTTCTACAAAACCCACCATAATGAATACAGTTCATAGAATAAATTCCCTCCCCTGAAGGGAGATGGGAAAGGGTCAAGGGGCATTTTTTATTTCTGTTGATTCTCGCGGGTCCCTTTTTTTATACTGTTCATGAACTTTTAACATTTTCAATACTTTTCATAAACTGCTAACATCTTGTCACTTTTCATGGACTTTTAACATGCTTACTGACCTTTTATAGACAGTTACCAAACTTATGTAGAATTAACTTGGGAAAATCGAAGATATTTTGTCCAACGACAGTAGTGTATCTTTCAAAATTACTAGGTAAAGTCGAACAATTCTGAAAGTGTGTACATGAGAATCAATTAATTTCTGACAGTGGTTTCTGCTGAATGCTTATAGATGTCTCAAGCAGACTTGTCCATCATTCAGTCTGGACTGACCTATTCATTATTTTTAAGTTTATTAATTGAAAACTCACTAATTTTACAACGAGCAGTGCAGTTCAAAATCAGATTTTCCGGAAGTACAGGCAAATTGCAAATTTAAACTTTAGACTCTGTGTATATTTCACGAGAATGTCGTGATGCAAATTGCGCTGGTGTCTTTTTGATGTAGTGTTTAGTCGTTGTAGTGGTACAGGTGGTTTTTTTTTGTATGTGAACGGTGACATGCTTTTGTTGGTTATTAGATGTGTACGATAATAACAACAATGTGCGTCTACTATGGCGGGAGATAGATAAGACCCATGACGAATAATTTAAAGTTATAAACCTATGCAGAATGTCTGTAGTGAGTATATCAATAGAAAAGCTGTGAAATTTAAACTGTCAGATTTCTTTCACTGAAAATGAATTAACAAATAGTCATTAATGGTTTAAAATCTGAAAAGAAAAGTAGCCTATGCTAGCTCATGAAACTGTTGTCAAGTGTGATAATTACATGATTTTATATTCAAAAATCAAATGAATTATTACAAATTATCCAGTTTAGTTTGTTTTGTTTAACCCCACTTAGAAGTAGAATTATTTATTTTACACATAGCTATATGTCAATCTTACAGTATTTCTCAATTACAAATACCATTTTGTAATATATATTCGAAGAATTTTTTTCTGCTAAGCACTTACTTAGGTAAACAAAAGCAATATTTTAGCAAGGGATAAACCGATGGAGAGCAGTCGCACTTTAGGAATGCAAATAAAAGACAACAACAACAATCAGACATGGTGAGAATCGTTGTGATATATTTTTATTGTTGTTATTGTTGTAATAAGTCAAGAATTATCTAGTGTGCTCTTTTTCTTCCGTTCCAAGACGCATATTACTTTTCAACTTTCGACAATAAATTAACTATCATGCTAATTCCGAAAGTTTCTATTACTTTTGATATTGGAATCTATTAATTATTTATGACTTTAAAGCGTATCGGCAACATTTGCCACACAATGACAGCAAAATGTCATACATACCAAAAATGACCAAGGACAAAAGCTATACGTTTCAATTGTGTAATGACTAATGTAAGTCAGTAAGTATATGCAATATGTTGTTAAAATAATTGTGGAGCAAAAGCTAAATGAGTGTGACCATTTTCATTTGAATTTAATTTTTCAAATAATACATGTAATTGATAAAAAGATTTCCGCGTTCAATTAAATCACGTTGCCTCACAATGCTTTTAAGGAACAGAATATTCAGCTATTTATCTTCTTTTCACTGCCAAACTTTACCACACAACATGAACATTACAAGCAGATATCAATTACCATGGCCCAATATATCACCGGTAACAGACTTGATAGGCAAGGCATTTCCATGCATGTCCGAAGGAGAAAAATGTGACCCACGTCGTAGATCTATTTCATTGCGTTTAAAAGTAATTGTCAAAACACGACGGATACAGGTTTGTTTTACTTGAAAATCAATGCAAAACAAATTATTTCATTCTGAATTTCTTATATTCTTATTCTACTTTTAGTTATGTGTATGTCTGAGTGTCAACAAAAGTCTCAAAGGTTAATATTACACGTCACAATTGCAAGTTTTTTTTTTCAGTTATAACGTAACAGGAAGAAATAATTTTGTAATTAAATAGTTCACAGAAAATTGCGCATGCGTAGGTCTGGGCAATAAGCCTGTTTGACCCATATTTAATTAAAGTTTGTAATAACTTCAACTAGTAGGTGATAAAATGAACTGGACAAGTGTGGACGGACAAACGTACGAAAGTGATCACATTGGTGTCTGTGTGACACGAACTTCAGTCCATTCGGTGTTTTAGGGGTTTGTCGTCTCGTGCAGTTTCCATGTACGCAACTACCTTTCAGACATGAAGAACTGTCTCCTAACACCCCCGAATATTGACACAAGCAGGCGATATGACAAACTCAGTACTTTCCTTATAGATGGAAATGTTCCAAAAGACAAATGGAGTTATCCGCAAACTGTGCTAGAACATTGCAATGTCGTTTACCTATTTCCCGGTTAATTTTTAATAAAAACACTTAAATTTTTAACATTTTAAGTATATTAAAATGAATTTACCTAAAACTGGGGAAGTGTACTTTAGCCAGATTAACATACCAAAAATAGAATAAAAGATGTACATATGGATGACTTTGTAGATAAAATTGTTTGTAACTTTTGGAAAAAAAAATATTTGTATCCAAACAAATTGTTTTAATGAAACAATTACTCTTAAAGAAATACGAAACATTTCCGATTTGTAAAAGTTTAAAAGTTTAAAAAATGATCACGACTTATAAACAAGTATTTGAAAGTAATAATAATGATCGAAAGTACAATTATACTAAGTAGGCTTTCTGAACACTATCAGTAAATATCTAACTTCTAAAACATTAAATGTTTCTTATCTTCAAGCTTCATAGACACTCTTCAACTTCTTCCAACTTCTGTCATATTGCATTCCTCTAGTCTTCATGAAGCCATCGACGTATGTATTTCTCGTGTCTCCATAGTTAATACTGTGTGTTCATCAAACCGCCGTGTCACCATATTCGTCCACTCCATTTCGTACATAAACACAACAGAAAAATTATTCAACCTGTTTCCATTGCTTAGTAATCAAACAACGTTTAAACTGGCAATATAAATAACATGTTATATGATTAAAAGCCGTCAAAGTTTTATGGTGATTTTCGTGTTCCATTCGAGGCTCACAAATGACGGACTGCTTCTGAGAAGCTACAAGGTCGAATCCAGATGAAAATTTCGACACCGGAAATTTGTTTGTAAAGCTCTATGGACAAAATAGAGGGTAACGTAAATAGACAAACGTTTCTAATATTTATACTAAAATATCAAAAAAAGGTGTCGCTCTTTTACAGTTCATTTGCCACATATGTGCTTCAAACCATCAAAATAAAACATCCAGTAACGTTATCTGTAGCAAAAAGACACTTCCATAAAGAGGAAACCATTTTTTGAATATAAAATAAGACATCTTACCAGAGTGACCTCTTCAGAGCAACTACCTCTCTTTATTAATGCTTAAGTTTTACACATCGACCACATGACAACATCTACCTAATATATTTAATTAGTATTTGCTATAAGTAATCCGAAAAAGCAATTCAGGTTTCTAATACAAATATCTAAAATAATTATAGTTTGTAATAACGAGAAGGTTTTACCTTTTCATTGTTTCACTATAATGAAAGGAAACAAAACATCGAAACATCACCAGCTGCACCTTTTTCTTCTGCAAACCAAACAATAGCCACTAAACTAAGAAAAAACAAGCAAGATCACCCAAAAAAACTTCAGATTTGCTCGTGTTATAGTGAGCAAATCTCGTGTAAGTAGAGATTAACCGTTAAAAAACGTCCGTGTCAAATTCTTAAAACGGTGAAAGTCACGTGACCGTCAAATTTCGGTTCATTGATCAATGTACAATGCTTTCAATGGTATTTGACGTCATTTCAAACTGTTGCAAGCAGTATCTTTTGCCTCGATTCGGAGAAGAAAACTGCTTTAAAATTTTTATTTCTTCATCAATTTAAATAGAATGTAGCGTATGCAAAGCGTAAAATTGTGCCCTATACATAAACCCTGATTATTCTTTCGTCAGATGTACAGTTGTTTTTTTTAAAGAAAACTGTCATAATTCGTGAACGTTTGTTTGTTATCGCAAAAAGCGCATCATTCTCTAATAATGTCGAAAAACCTGCGTTTCAGAACTCTTAACTTTGCATACATGTTGAAGTTGTTATTTGTGTCAAATAATTTTAGTTTATTATAACTAGAAGGGACCGTCAAAATAAGGCCGTTTTCATGTAGAAATCGGTTATTGTAAGATCATGCTTACACAAAAGGCAAAAACATTCTAGCTAACACAAGACGTCATTTGTGAAAAAACCCTTTGAAGTGTTCAAATATTGTTTTAATGTACAATTAGTTGATATATAATGAGCCAAACAACCCAATAAATCCAATCAACATTATTTTCATGGTTATATTTACCGCGTCCTCTTCACTGCTTGAAGATTTGCTGCTACAAGTTTGACGATGTGAGAAACTTGAGTTATCACCAAACTCCTGAAAAACTGATTGCTTTGTTACTTGACATTACTCGAATCGTAAAACCCGAAGTTCAATGTGTTTAAAACAACAACAACAATAAAAAAACGCAAGCTAGTTAAGATCATTACGTTTTATTTCTGTTAATATTAATTCGATATTTTTCATTTTTGTTTGTTTGTTTTTCGCTTAAAACATCTACCCTTGCACTAGAAAATGAAAATCTGACGATCTGAAATTTAACACATCAATATATATTTTTAAGAATATAAATCGTAATCTCCGGCAATGTAGTGTATGATCAAACTATTCCATTGATATTGCTTTATTTGTCTGTTGTCAGTTTACATGTATGCAAAGTTAAGAATTCATATTTAATTAGTGGTGTGCTTTTAACGGTAACACGCACAATATCACGAACTCCAAAATGTTAGGAAAACTGCACATCTGACAAAAGGATCATTAGGGCACAAATTTTCGCTTTGTATGCGCCATTTCCCATTAAAACTGATATAAAATACTTAAAGCAGTTTTCTCCTACGAATAGAGGCAAATGATGCTGCTTGCGACAGCTTAAAATGACGTCAGATACCACGTGGTATGGTCATATAGAATACACTTAGGTAAAATGTTACAATGCTTTGAACAATGTGAGCTTTCTGACAAGGCTAGTCGTCGGTCCGTTTAGTACTTTATTTTCTATCCTGATTCGACCATATCCCTATTCGACATTTGTCATCTCCTTTCATTCATTTCCTTATTCGATATTCACTATCTCCATGTTTAGATTTTCGTCTTTTCCTTATTCGATATTCGCCACCTCCTTATTCGACTTTAGTCCATCTACATTTACAATATTCGTATATTCCTTGATGTCAAAATTAATGCCAAATTAATTTCTTTGACAAAATTTGTAGTAAATAAAAATATTAATGATGAACTTCCTTGAACTAACTATGCTGATTGAATAAAATGTTTCCGACACTTACTGCTTCTATAACAGGTAAAAAAAATAGATGACCTCTGACTGATATATAGAAATCAGAGATCAAAATTCCTAAAGGACGGATAAACTGAAGGACTTATTCAAAAAATATCAAAAGAAGACCTATAGTCTGTAACCTCGCCCATCCCGCCCCCACAACCCAATAAAAAGGAAAAGCTTTGAATCATTACACTGTTCTTCGTTTAAGTGATCTGCTTTTTTTTACAGTTCCAGTCCAATCGGCCGTGACGTGTAATTTGTTGCGCGTTTAGATGAAAGGGACTATATAGGTGTGTATGACGTAACGTCAAAATAACTTTGAAAAGTACCTGCGACTATTGTTGGACGTCATTTAAATGATGTATCTAAATCGACATTGCAATCGTGCCTAATTAATATAATATACCGTCCGAAAAATCTGAAACTGAAAATACTGAAAAGTAGTTAATATACAAATATTTCAGTTGTCAAGGAACTTTATTACTAAGCTCGCCAGAGTCACATATTTACAATTTTCGTGTTCTCTTTCAATTTCTATTCTATTGCATGACATCTCATCTCAGATCCATTTTATATGTATCATATAAAGGAGTTAATAAAAAGTGCTCAGCCATCCAAATTACAAAAAAATTATCATAGAAAAAAATAGAATCTGGCATTCCCCCTTTGGAACCCCATCACTTGTTCCGTTCCGTTCCGTTTCGCAAAATACAAATAGCCTTTGAATAAATCGTGTCTATAAAACAACTCGTATTAAAGATGAGCACGCGAGTTATTGAGGACTTCATATGTCTTTTAATTGTGTTGAATGTACCATAGAAAGGAAACACCCTAGCAAATGAAATGTATGTTTTTATGTTTTCACACTCATTACGTATATTTATGTCTTTATTATAACTTGGTTTTGAAGTTGTATAATATCTATACCTTTGCATTTTGTATTTATTACATACATTTTTTTCAATTTTTTTTACCTGCCCACGAATGAAACTTAAAAAATCACTTTTTTTAATTCGGCCTTTTCCCTTTTTCGGATTCATTAGGTTCTTTAAGTCAACTTAGTCCCGAAAACTAGGAAACAACTTGACATTTTGTCAGCTGATTGACAGCTTTTTATTTACATCTCTTTTTAAAATCAGCCGATCGTTTCAAGTGCGTAGTGATCATGAATAGGTAATCTTAACGAATCGGCTTTCCCGCTGTTTGTTTGTAAATTGCCTTGAAAACTACGATTAATCTTTTCAAGCGAACATCATTCACAGCGTCTTATCTTGCTTTTATTTATCAAATCCCATCCCACTGACTAGTTCAATGTGATATAACTTTACCGCAATATTAATGGTGCAATTTAAAATGTGAGAAATAATCGCTCTTTCATAAGGTGTATGTGTTTTTTGTAATCATTTCAGGTTGCCATTTGACATATTCAATTTCATTTCTTCTTTTTAGCTGAATTTTGTAAATGGATTATTTAGCTCTCACGATGAATAATGTGCGAAATATAGTGCAAATACAAATTAAGGATGCAAACGAGGAAAGGCAGTGATATTTTAGGTAAGTAATGTTGATTTATATAAAAGTTATACATACGGTAAATATTTATACATATATTAAGTGTTAGGCTATAAATTGTACCCATTTTTAATATTTTGGGAATAATTAAGTATCATTGAAGGACATTAAATTAAGGACAACATACCCCTTAGAATACTTTTTAAATGTGTTCATAATATATTATGCATGTTATATATTTATATGTTGTTTTTTTAAGAAAGAAATCATTCAAATGGTATAAAGGATGATTTTGCAGTCTTCCCTTCGAATAAAACGTTAAGAATAAATATACTTTATAAGCATGAATATTTAATTTTCAAGAGGGTTTGTCTTAAGGTTAATTTTATTTACTGTAGTTTAGGAGTTGTTTGAATCAACAAGGGTAAAATTGTGAATTATTCTCCAAAAGTATGACTAAATCGCCAAGGAATGTGGGATAATGTATGGTAACGACACATAGAGATTTTAATATAATGGTATAACTGCTGCATTTGTAGTAAACACTATTTCTTTATCCCATTTTTATTTTTCCATGTTTCTTAATGACTTAGAGGATATATTCTTTAAAAGAATAAATTAAAGTCTCTGGTATCGAGGTAATTATGTTCAAAATAGTTTTGTTATGTATGCAGATATATTGATGTGTTTGCAAATTCTGATGAAGAATCGCAAAATAATATACATTTATTACATAGTTATTGTAATTTGTGGGGACTTAAAGTAAATGTTACAAAAACAAGTATTGATTTTTAAAAAGAATTTAGAGTTTTTATATAACGGACAACCCATTCAATTGAATTCTGATCTTGGTTTTTGCTTAAATTGTGGGGGATCAGTAAACACGGCTCAAAATACTTTGTTTGGTTAAACTAAAAAAAACAGTATTCAAGCTCTTAATATATTTACATAAGTTCACTTACATAGCTCCGAAACATAAATAAGTAGTATCATCAGTTTTTATTTATTGCAGTGAAGTATGAGGTTTTGCAAATGATTTTTCCACAGAAAAAGTACATTGTAGTTTAGCAAGAAAATTTTAGCTGTTAAAAAATCAGCTTAGAATGACTTTACTTATGGAAAATTAGGACGTGTTTCTTATAGAACAATCCATATGTTTGATATTATATTATATTGGTTGGAAATGTTACAACTTAACAATTATAAATACAATGCTGAAAAACGATGCAGAACAACAACGTGTACGGAATTGGTGTTCTTTGTTGAAAGACTGGTTCTGTTTGTTAGGTTTCAGAGATGCATGGATAAATCAGTGTAGAGAATATAGATGCATTTTTATCTTAAAAAACGAAAGCTTAATGATAAACTTGTCCAAAACTGGAGCTCAAGATAATTAATTCAACCTGAGCTCTATTTTATAGAAGTGTCTCGTCCTTCCGATTTCAGCCTTATCTTTTTTTTTCTAATATAAGTTAATTTAGTTTCTAACTAAAACGACTAGGGGTGTCTTCACATAAATTGAGAATGGAATCGAGGCTGGAAGATGGGCAGGACCAGTGAGAGTACCTTCTGAAGAAAGAGAAAATGCCGTGTTTGCCAAAAGTAACACGATATGTGTACTCGATATGCCAAATATACAGTGATTTAAGAAAGCATTATATACCGAGAATCTATCGGATAAGACCAAACATGTATAAATTTATGAAACATTTGACTACGAATGATGAAAAACTGGTACGAAATTTCAGTGCATATGTTTTCAACGCTTTTACACTGAGAGATACACTTGTTTAATATTTGTCTGTGTGTTTGTTTGTTATTATTTGTATTGATATTTATTTGTTTTTAATGACTTTTATACATGTGTTTTATCTTTTATCTCCAATGACCTTATGTTAAAGATCTTGTTTGAATTATATTGTGTACATTTCAGTCTGTCATGATATGTACCGTTTTTCGTCAAACATCTTTTATTATGTATTTGTAACGTCATCATAGGCTTTTAAGCCTAAACGTTTGAAATAAATTAGTCTTGTCTTTACCTTTTAATATTTTGATTTCAGGGCTTGAAACAAAACCGCGAAATATTCTTAATTCATAAACTATGGCAAGGGTTATGCGAAAGTTGGTGAAGACTTGCCACCTTACAGCGTTCCTCACTTCATTCGGTAAGTACATATTTCAGATTTTGCAAAATAATCTGAAGAACAGACGACATAAAAAGGCTGTTAAAAAGAAGCACGTGGTACCCTACTATTGAAACGACTGCTATATTATCTTTCTTTGTATCATGAATATAATAATAACATTTTCAGTAAAGGATGTAACTTTATCATTTTGATAATTTGTTTCTCTGAAAAGAAAGATATGTTGTTTTGTTTTGCCTGTTTGATGTTTTATATGAAAGTGCGTCGTTTTTACAAGGTAAATACGTCATTTTTGTCATAATATTGACCTGCGACTGTGGTTTAATCGAAAACAGCTTTTCCGAGAAAGTTGGTAAATATTTGTATTGATTTGACTTATAAACGATATACTAATGCAGCTTTAGATTAATTATTATTACAATAGTATTTCATTTCTTTTTTAAAAGTGATTGTGGCAACCTTCATATACCTGGAGGATAAGGCTTACATTGACCAATCAAAACATTTGTTAGATGCAGTCGGTATAGATCAACTGAATGTCAAAAAGTCACCTGGACGATCGCTGTTGAAATATACGTTTCACCACAGAAAAAAACAGGTGGATTCTTTGTGGGAAACTAGATTAAAGTTTGAAAGCTGGAAGCAATTATTTTTGAATGGACAGAGAGGTCAAGTGCAAGAGTCATATACAGAGACCACGCCCGAAGTGACAGAAAAACCCACAAGGCCAATAACAACCCAGTCGGATACCACGCCCATTTACACCGAATCACCCACATCACCAATCACAACCATGTCAGTGACAACCCCAATTACGACAGAACCTGGGCAAAGAGAAGTTACGACTGACAAAGAAAAAATTCTCTTAGCTTAAAAGGAGCAGTTTATCTAAACCTTGTAGATTTCAGTTTGTGTGAACTATCCTACAGTTTTGTAGCAACTTTTTTAAAACTGTGCCCTTAGTGCCAGCCTTTTGGAGTTGTTGTTTTATTTTTTTGTGTATTTTTTTGTTTGTGTTTGTGTGTGTGTGAACAGGCTTAAATTATTTTTATAACGTTAAAAGGAGCTATTTAAAAGACTATCGAAAGTATATATGAAAAGGAGTATGGCTTAATTTCTAACTTAGAAATAATAACCTTCGAGAGTTATTTTAAAACATGAAAAAAGACGAAAATGATCTCAGTGGTGTAGACAGCCTATCTTTAGGGATAAACTCCCCTACGTAATGGTATATGTTTGGTCTGAGAGTGTCCCAGCTATTGTGTTCAAAAGAACAGTGTTTGAACTAGAAACCAGCAGCGTGACTTTCGTTAGGATAACTTATTGTTGTTGTTGTTTTTTTTTGAAGACGTTTTTCTACACATAATATGACAGACCAGTGCAAATATTTTTCAATATATATATATGCCTTGACTTGGTATGGTTTTCCGAAGCATTATAGGAATTAAAGCATGATCCAAAAGACACACGTCTTAACGTTTATACCATTAAATCAAAAATAACTTTTATGAACATTGAAACCAAATGAAGTTTATAGATGGAACGAATCGTTAACGACAGTTCAACTTTTCTGATGTCTATGTACACATTAAATAATCCTAAGCAAGGTAATAAATATGCAAACCTTAGCCACAGCACTTTAATTTACCAAGGAGCTAGAAGGCGGCATTAGGTAAACCATATTACAACGAATTTATTAGCATCAACAATGAAAAAGAATAGAAACAAAAACAAAACTAGAAAAAAATACACTGAATGATAACGATAATGTTATTTATGATAATAATTGTTTTTGAGTTTTAGGCTTTTCTTGCCCAACTAATATTTGCACTTCAGATATCGGTAAAGGTAAACAACACTTGATAACACTATAAAAAGCAAAACACATATAGTGTACCATCCAGCAGTAGCCCCTTTCACCCACAAATAATACCTCAATTGTCTTCAAGAAACATATAAAACATATATCATTGCAGGCACAAGATATTGGGTTTAACCCGCACCGCACGAGACGCGTAAACGTCGAGTGGGCGGGGCGGGTTAAATTCAATACCGCGTGCCGAAATACTATATATGTTTTGTATCAAAGTCATAACAAAACACGTCCTCTTCTAGTGACGGAACCCTTTCCAGGCATTTGTAAATTCCACCTGTTGACTACGACGTTGTAAACATATGTTCATTTTTAAGCAGTGCTCATTTCTGGAACTATCATTTTGAATTACTCTGTTGAGTCTTATGGGTTTTTTTATACGCACAGTGTTGATGACGGATTAAACAGTCAGGTTTAAGCAGCTGTTAATCTGGATTATTTGTGTGGATAATACAGTCGTTTGTCTTACATATTACAGGATTTGGCCGTAGTTAGCGTCGTTTTCCGCACTTAAAATCACTGGCACGTATCTTGATTCTAGAAAAAAATATTTAACATCAAAACAGAAATGCACCAAACACATTTGTAATATTTTCTTCCGACTCACTTACCTAAGGTTTAAAGGCACGACATCAAACAGGAACAATTTAGTTTTCAGGTCTAACCGTGGATTTACTAGTGTGCAATATTACAATATTGCATGGAGGCTACTGCACAAGGTCCAGCGTAAGATTTACACTGTGTGAAATTTATGTCGGTTTACCGTTACACCTTTACAAGGAAGACATATTGAAATAAGTTTGTCTTTGGTGAAAATACTAAGAGTTCTTTTTATCTAGCGCTCCTTCACACTTAATAAATTTGAACTAACACTTATGTTTTGATAGCTCGGTACATTAATAGAGTATAGGACACACTTTACAATTTTGTGACAGGATTGGATGACGTGCCTTTGAAAATTGCATGCATCAATCTCATAAATGTATACCTCAGTAGTCAAGATATAATAATTCTAATAATGATTTGTATAGAGTATTCAGATAAATAAACGATTTCTGTACTTAAAAAGTGCAATCTGCAATGGATGTATTTTTTGCATTTTTATTCAATTCCTTTTCACAATTTTCTTTACGTTGAGGACATAAGCAATAATTACTAAAGTCTTGTCAAGTTATTTTAGTTTTATAGGCTCTCAGTTATATGATTTTATTTTCACTGTTCAAACGTCTTTCAACATCGATGTCTAACGTTTGAAATAAATCATGAATGGGTAGGTAACAAATAAAATCTAGAAATAATGCCCCAATTTTACAGACATGCAAGTTCGTAACAGAAAGACGCAATGCATCTTGGAAAACCACCCAGACCGGGATTCGAACTGAGCAAAAGAATCGATTCTCTGATGCAGTTGTCAGAATTTGTATTTACAACTCATAGGACCATAACACACCCGCTCTTTAGAAGGTCGTCATTCATGATGACAAATGATAGTGGTGATCGATGGTGGTGGTAATGGTGGTGGTGATGGTGGGCGGGTGGGGGAGGGTTATATCAAAAGTCTTGAAAGATGTTTTAGCTCGACTATTTTCGTCATCCGAGGTTCTGCAGCTTAAACAAATACTTATTACTAAGGAAACATGTACCACTTTATACATTGAGACTTTGAGTACAGTTCATATTATTATTCCAGTTATTTCTTCAAAAATGTTATACAATAGTTGCTCTTGTTTTAACAGCTTGCTTTGTTTTGCCCTTTGACAGGGGCACATGTTCAAGTTATGTCCCCCCTAAGCAAATCTGCTGTATTTTTTTATATTTCTAATAAACCTATTTCAAGCTTTTCTTATTTTCAAGTTGCATAGCAATAAGATTATAGGTTTTTAAAGACAGTTACACATTTTATGATGTACTTGAGGAGGCATCACCATTCCTGTTGCATTATAAAATATGTAATAGATTAAACACGTGTCTTATTTTACAGCTGTTACGTGATTTTTACCCAACAGTTTTGACCTTTAAAGGCAAAAAATTGGATCAAAAGCTGTATTAACACAACTGATCACACATTATGTCAAACATCTGCCAATAAAAAGGATTAAAAACATATACGTTTGGAGTAACAATATTGAGAATTTGCATCTTGCACTGTTTTTTGATAATTCAGTGGATTGAGTGACGGCCTGCGAGAACTGCTTGCTCCTCGAATCCTAACAAAGACTACTTGGTACTTGGTTGTGATTTCAGAAGATATTACAACGTCCATGAAAGAGATTTCAATTAAACAACCCTCGCTTTACAGATGATTTAATCCATTGAAACAATCCTGGGATTTCTCTAGTGAGTTACGTCCGGAAAGCTGTAGGGGAGATGAAGAGCTAATCTGAACTCCCAAGAATATGTGTTAGAAACCCAGGCGAACCAACTAAATTCAGATGTATGGGGATTCGCACTCAACTACTCCCTACCATGTAGGAAAAATATAATTTACTTGCAAATATGTATACACCTAGTACTTGTTATCCGTTTAGGCTGGCTTAGTCTGCAAGAACTGTATAAATTTGTTAACTGACTGTCTGATGTATTTCTTACCAGACAAGTAGGAACGGATCAGAGTGGGGGATAACCTCCCTCACAAATTATTTCTCTCCAGAATGATGTCTGCTCCAATGAAAAATGACTAATTATTGCTATTATTTAGGTTATTTGAAATCAACAAACTATGTTTTGCTCCTAACTATCTCAATTTGAAAATGTTTTCCACAGAGTGGCTAACAATTGATTTAAGGTTTGAAGAGTATTGAAGATTTCCAGGTTGGAGACATTTGGCATACATGTATTAAAAGTGATGTTTTGTTCTGCATTTAATACTGAAGTACTTAACTGATTAAATATTGAACGGTATTAAATCAACCTGGGACATAATTTGTCCGTTAAACCGGTTGTACTTGTTGGTTCCCTCCCAACTCAATTGAAAAATAAATACACTAACGTCAAGACTCATTAAGCATCTACAACAGTCATGTACTTTCATTTAAATACGGATTCATTTGAATGTTGAGTAGGTCTATGTTTAAACTATTTCAAGTATGATAACTTGGCGAATATTTGAAGTTATACAGGAAGTGCTAGTCAAGACTAGCATGTGTTTACGTAAACATTGTAACCTTAGCTTGTTTAATGTATTTTCATAATTAACTTTAAGTTGTGTTAACAATTACAACTTGTCAGAAATAGAGGTCATTAATGATAATACTTTTTTTTGGTTTGCATTGCGGTTTTCGCGACAAGTTGAAAACCTGTTAGTCCTAAGGAGGCAAAGGTACATATTTGATAGGAAACATTAGGACCGACGGACTGGCAGCTTTTGCAATGACTAGCATTGTCATTTCGCAATTTAGACATTCGTTATTTTACATTTCCATGCTTGTACCTTACAGTTGGCACTCTTTAGAATTTCTGTCTTTAATGTTTTGAATTTAGAAATTTTACAGAAAAAAAATGTAATGTTTGCATTTACGGCTTTCATAGTTTTTTTGTGACACTTGCATTTAAGCCCGATGTATAAGTTTAACAGAGAGACATTAAAAAATTGTAATGCTTCCATTTTCTAGCATGTTTTTTGAACAAATACAGTGAAAAATTACCACTCGCAATATTTATTATTATAAATGATTTTGCTGGTGATCCCCCTTATTAAGTACCTCTAGATGACGTTCCAAAATATTAATATCAGGCCTTTCGGTTTCACAAAAGACGAACAGTTTTTGCTATATAATCATATGTTAAATCAAGTGACCGCCATTGGTGACCCGACGGGCATAATTTGAATAACCTTTGCAGAGGTATGCTTTATAATACTACATACCAAATATCAAAGGTGTAGGGCCTTTGGTCTCTGAAAAGAAGATTTTCAGAGATTTTATATTTTACACAAATACGACCCCTTGGACTGGGTCAATTTTGATACAAGTGACATAATTTGAATAATCATGATAGAGCACCTCTAGATGATGCTCTAAACAATCATATAAAGACGCCCTGTGGTACGTTTTGGTTTCAAAACATTATTTTAATGTTTTCCCTGTAGAAGCCTCTGTTTAATCAAAATCCCCTTGGACAGTGCTATAAATGACCCAATGGACATAATTTGAATACGATTTGTAGAAATAAGCCAAACAATGCTAGATACTAGATATTTCAGGTCTAGAGAATATTGTTTCTTATGACAAAAATTTCAAAGGTTTTATATTTTACACAAATAGGACCCTCTCAGGCGGGATCAGCTGGACCCCAGGGTCATAATTTAAGCAGTGGTGGTAGAAAACCTCTAGATGATGCTCCAAACAAAATATATAAGTATTTGAACTATTAGTTTCAGAGGAGAAGACATTCAACGTTTGCTTTATACAACCCTATGTAAAATTAAATGAACCCCCGTCATAATTTGAAAAATCTTGGTACAGGACCTCTTTTTAAACGTGTTTACCAAACAACTCAGCTTTTGGCCTTATAGTTTCCGACAAGAAAATTTTCATTTCACTTGCCATGGCAACCAGAGTTTTTGATGGAACTTAATTTGAATAACTTTAGTAGTATTTCTGCATTTAAAAAATATTGTTTATGAATATCAAAATACTTTGTTAAACAGGAACAAAGATGGGAATACGACTTAGAACTTCCAAATTTGCTTCTTTCTTTTTGAAAAGCCTTTTTTTTCAAGCCAACTTAATTCCAAGTATGCGGGTACGCATATTTCAACCTTTGTCTGTCAGTGTACTTACAGATACACAGTCTTTGTCTTTAAGATACACACAAACGAACAGTAAATGTAAAACCATTCTCAGTCAAAAACAGTTTTAATGTTAAATGTTTTTAACAAAACCCTGCTACTGCTGCTTGATTAAGATCGGAAAATGTTTCTGCAACCGAAAGCTTCCCGTATTTTTTTCTTTCTTTTTTCTCCTCTCATCTCCTCTCCTCTCCCCTCCCCTCCCCTCTACAATCCAATCCAATCCATCTGTCTAGTTTGTCAATCTCTATACTGGCATCAAATATCATCATATTTTAAAAAAATCATTTTTTATATTATTGGGCAGAACAATAACATTCTAGCCAACCTTTTGACAGAACAGTATTGAGAACAAATTTGCATTTACTGATCTAAGCTACAAGAAATGTTACATTACTACATGCACACAAGTTTTACAACTGCTTTCTTCATCAATATATCTTTGGTTATTGAACATTGTCGAGGATCATGGGGCAATTATATACAGAATTTGCCGATAATTTGGGCCTATGTGTCCTTACATGATACCATTGTACATAGAAAATGTATTATTTTTGAAACTATAGAAAACTGCTTCATATACCTTTGTTGTACATTATCGTGTGCCATTATTTCAAGAAATTGTCGTATTTTATAAATGTGTTCATGCATAATTGTTTGTCCTATATTTATGTCCTTTTGTATCCTATATTCGTTCAGTCATTCAGTTAGTTTCACATTAATTCATTAATATTTTGTTATAAAAAACTAACACGAGGAATGGGCCTCAATCTATTCCATTTCCTGACTAAATACGTTCACGCATGCGCCCTTGGATAAAAGAAATTTTCATGGCGCGAGCCTGATTTTCTTCACGAGAATATATTTATCATTGCAGCGCACTGCTATTTTTTTTCAGGTAATTCTGAGTGTTCAAATGATGCTGTACCTATTCTCTAGATTTTGTCATTCATCCATTTATTTACTGTTGTCATGCAAAAGAGATTTTTATGCCGCGAGCCTGGTTTTTATCACGAGATAATATTTTTCATTGTAGCGCACTTTGCTATTTTTAGTCTATCTTTTTTCCCGAGTCAAGAACCCAGCAGCACGTTTCTTAAATTAAACAGTAGCCTGCGACATACAAAAAACAATTTTGGAATGTTGAGTACAAATTCACCAGTACCTCTATCATACGTGGTGGTGGTGGTTTCAAGACCCAGTAACAAGAATGGTACAGCTGACTGACTTCAATAAGATTATTTATATTAATTTATTCAAACATTTAAAATCTATACTCTGGATGCAACTAGACAGGGAGTGTCAGTTAAGTAAAAGAGTTTCTGTTCTTTAAAGAAAAAATACAACATTTACATAAGAATAAAGTTAATAAGGGTGCCATGTTTCGTCGAAAAATCACCCTAGATGCATGTAGATAGTTTGCCATTGAAAGTATTTTAAAAAAGAAATTTCCTTTGATACCATGCTTACTTGTAGAATATAGATTTTATTAAAGAACTAAAACACAGCAGGTTACAAAACATACTCCTTTGTACAGTAATAAATTACATGTATGTTTATTCAAATCACTTAATGACAATGATAGCCTACAATATCCTCTACTTTTTGTGAACAGTATATGATGAATAAACACACAAAATGATTGGTCCAAACTTTTTTTTGGCTCTATGTGGTGAATATTCATGCCAGGTTCATTCCTAGATCGTAGTGCATTAAAGTATAGACGGACAGTTCCATTTCCATCTATAAAATTGATATTTGAGAATACTTTCATCATTTTAAAAAAGGATATGTGTACCTTTTCGTTTGTTACCAAATTTGCCAAGTTTTATCTAAGATAATTCTTTCTTCAGATACCACTTACTGAGTAAGGCGTTTAATCGAGGTCTCATATATCAGTGATACACACTAAGCACAGGAAAGGAACCGGAAATGAGACGTTCTCTGTATCTCTGTAAACACAAAATAACTTAATTCCTCTTAACGCCTGATTTTCGAGGAACCAAAAGGGCAAAATATAAGTGGAAATGCTCAAAGCTGAAAACTGTGCAAGATTTCTATTTTGGATGGATCGAAAAAACTGGCAACACTAAAAAGCCCAGTGCCTGCAGCGTTTTGATTTAGTTTCGAATGAGGTGAGGTCTCTGTATATATATATATGTAAATTATTCAGGTGTATCCTAGTGCAGGTCCGGCATGTTTTTCATTTTCATGCCCGTTGAAATATTACTGAAGAAACAACTGCTTACTAAATACTTAGAAACTAAGATCTATTTGAAGTGAAATACAATGTATATTTTTTAATAGAAGGAAATAGTTGTCGTTAGTTCCTCACAAGAAAAAGGATCTTATCTGTTGATCATCCCATCAACTGCTCCGACCACTCCACGTACAAATCCATTTGAAAGGTAAAAATAAAATTAAATCATAAAATAGATAGTTATAGATAAACTTTTTGAAAAAAGTCGTATGACAAACAGACAAGAAAGTATTGTGAACTGGAAAAAACAAACAAACAACAACAATAACATAAAACATCCCTGCAACATGCCACGAGTTTGTAGGCCGGTCGAGCGGCAGCGGACCCCGGGGCTGTGTGTTCGGTCCGTGGCAGGGGTTCGAACCGACTGCCTCGTGTTTGGAGGCGTGGTGACCGAGGCAGCGGGGTGTCTGTGTGACGAACTAGTGTAAATACGTAACGGTGTATCGCAATGGCCTGTATCTGTTCAAACGACTGGGACAGGGCGTGCCGAATTGAGGGCAAGACGAGCATTTTCTTCTGTTTTACGTTGTTTTGCTCTATAGTGCATATAGCTGTTGTCACGGTTCGAGTCATTGTAAAGGTGTGATTTTTTTCTTCTTGTTTTGATGTTCTTAAGCATTAGTCCTGTCGTTTCAGGTGCTTGGAGAGGCTCTGGCATGCAACTTTGAACGTCGAGACGAGAACGCGGACCAGCCTCGCTGTCTTTGGGAGAGCGGTATTCAGGAGAATGGATGCGGCTAGCTTTCCAGTGGTAAGTAGGTATAGTCCCAGAGGAGCACCATTCGCTAGCCGACGCTGACGTCCCGGCTACACGAGGGGGTATCATACTCACCTTAGTGAGTAGCAAGTGCTTTTTTAACTTTCCGTTTGGTGCGGATTTCTGCAATTGCTAAGAACCTATCAAAAGGGCATGTAAAACTGAAAATTAAAGCATATAAAAAGAAATGCAATATTTTTTATCGCAAAAATGGGTATTTAAAATCTAACAATCAAGGAACAATCAGATGATGTCCGACCAAATCGTTTCTTGTTTGAAGAAGCACATCCTGCGTATTCGAAGGACAGTGGTTATTATTGTTTAAAATATTAATAGAGGTATCCCTCCTACGATAAAATAGCCATAGGTTGTAAAAATTGCTCAACATTTCGCTGAGTTACAACGTTTATAGGGAGTTAGTTTGAAATTCCAGTGGACATTTGTGTCTACCTTTCTATGATATGCTTTTACACCAACGGGTGTTTGTCAGAAACTGGTTGTTATGCTATATTTTAATCATCTGACCATATGTTTATGTGTTCAATTGTCTATAATTCATGTTGGTGGGTTGAGTTGGGTTTGGAGGGGTTTGTTAGGAGGGGGACGTACGGGGGGTTGTAGTGTCTAAATCATGTGCCGAACACCTGTGTTATAAGTTAAATAAAATGAGGAAGAAAGATAATAAAAAATCTATATGACCTAGAGTTTCTGCACTTTTATTCCTTCTATTTTCCAGTTATGATGTTACAACTATGATTATGTCATCTCCAATAAAATCGTCTCCAGGTCGTAGGACACATCTTTCACATGTGATGATTGTGGTTAAACTGTCCTTATTATAGTTTCTCGAACACATCTGTCACGTTCCTAATTTGTTACGAATGTGCAAAACCACAAGCACATTTGTCACACCGGTTTGACTAATGTGATCTGTGCCTAATGTGCTCCGGCAGATCACTTTCTAAAAATTTCATGTACTGAAAGCAAATAAACGGCTACAGGGAGGAAATACTTTTTGGACGAAAAGTTTTCTGTGCTGAAATAACATTTTTTTCTGTGCAAGAATACAACAAGAATAGCCAAACTGGTATGGCCACAGCATTGAAATGATTGCAAGTGAACTTGACACACATGTATATTTCATTTCTATAATCCTTTAGTACAGAAAAGAATATTCAAAGTATACAGAAGAAAATTATAGGACTCTCAGACAAATACAATGATTTGAAACTTTCATTTATTTATAAAAAAAAAACAAGTTTACCTCGGTGCCATCATTCTCTGTGCATTTACTCGCCTGGCAGAAATACGAATCGGATTCAAATATGTATTTAATTAAGGTGTTGGAAAATTAAGATTATCAGGTAGATATACATGAAAGGTTGAAATAGGTAATACGCTTGTCCAGAGTACCTACTTCTGTAGCTCGCAAAACATTGCATAATGTTGTATATAAAATTGTAATATATATGTAATATTGTATATGAATTGAAAATCAAGTAAGCAGTTGAGTTTTCACGACCCAAAGGCTGTTTTATACAACGAATTGTTGTGCAAGAGTTAGGGACAGTTCTAATAAAATATGTTTTTTGGATCTAATGATATGTCTTATTTGTCAATTACTCGCCGGCTTAATAAGTATAAAGATGAAGTGTTTCCAACATGTCTGTAAGCCGAAAATAGGAGCGATCTCCAAAATAGTTGGTCATTTCAAATATATACATGTGTAGTAGCTAAACCACATAGGAAATAACATTTAGCATTTCAATAGGGACTGCTTACACTACTAAAACGTTGGATAAGAATTGTGCAAGATGGGTTTCCCATCTGCTTTAAGACGACGAGAAATGCTTTTATAATTCCAAACCAGTGCTGTGAATTTTGAAAGAAAAACTCGTTTCGGACAGTATTCGTAATTTAAAAACACAGCACAAATTAGGTTTATTTTTATGGTAAAATAATAGAAATAATAAAATAACAAAATACTTGTTATGGTGAAAAACTTCTATTCCAGATTTTCGTACTTCTGTGTTGACTCGAAAAAACGAAAGTGAATTTTAGTGGTATAAGGATGAAATTTGCAGATAATCAAATAATTTTCAAAAAGAAATATTTCGCAGCTAATTTTACAGTCAACAATTGCAATCATTTTATCCATTTTATTATAAATTTCAAAGGAATACTTACCAGTCGTAAAGAAGGATAATTTGACGTCCTCGCAGTTATTGATTGTCAAACACTAAAAATGGCACACTATATTGTTAAAATGGATCTAAGAAATAACAAACAAATATTTGCTAAAAGCAATGAAAATAGAATCTGATTCAATAAATAAATTCTTCATTGTTTAAACTCTTGCAAATGGACATGAAGAAAAAATCTAATGATTTCACATTGTTAAAGCTAGGACAACGAATAGGCCGTAGATAGAATTGCAGGATGTCCGAAAATTTCCGACCTGTATTTGTTTGTCGAAAGCGGCACTATTGCAGATCAAGAAGTCGCAAGTGTATAATAAGAACGTAGTGAAGAAAAAATTAAGCTTTAGCTTCCTACATAGAACAGATACAATATACTATTCATGCTGAAAATGAACACGACGCACAAACTTTATATTCCTTAACATAACGTCACATAATCTTATTTGTGGGCAGACTCTCTAAATTCCTGTAAACTTAATGTGATAGATGCTATATGCATATACTTAGATTTAAGATTTTTCATAGCAACTTCCTACATTTTAGCAATATATCCCACATCATACAAAACTAAAATTGTTACCAATCAACATTTCGTTTTATTTAACATCATCTTTACATTAGACTGAGCTGTCTCCAAACACGGTTGCCATGGCAATGTTCATCAAGAAATTTGTTTAAAAATGCATTTTTATGAAGGGCAATATTCAGGCTGTCAATTTTCTTTAACTTTGTTTTCTAAGGGGACAATATATTTGTCGTTGTTTGTTGATTTTGAATTCAGTTTATTATGATAGTATAACAAGTGTCCGAGTGTCCTTTTTCCCATGTCACCTTTCATATTAAGAAACTTGGTTTTATGTTTTAACATATACGCATAATATTCTATTCCATTCTGCATTAAACGTGACAAATGAACCGGATTAATGACTGATCACCTGACTTTAATCTAAATCTTATTTGCCACGGACATTGCTAACGGTTAATCTTGGCCAGTTCGTGAATCGCTCACTAAAACACGGGCAGATATGAAATTTTATGGGTGACCTTCGGTGTTTTTCAACATTTAGTGGCCATTATTCTGTTTGGCGGATATACAAGGTACAGCTGATGATGCTTCATTATTTTGTTGTTTTCTGGAAAAAATGAAAGGTAAAAACTTTTAGCTAGTTTTAGATAAAATCAGTTTAAGTATTTGTGTAAGTAATGCTTTCTTTGTATTCTTAGGTAAAGATCACCATATCTAATTAAATTACTTTGCCTCACGGTTTTAAAGTGGATATATATTCTCATTAAGCTGGTTTCTCAAAACCCTTAATGTTTGTGTTACAGTGCATGTATATTTTAAGAAAGGTTTTTTCTTAAAGGCATAACAATCTTTAGATTTCCAGTGTCGATTTTTTTTGGTTCGAACCTGCCGCCTCTTCAGAAACATTTTCGCTGGTTAACTGTACTGTTTTGAAGAAAAAATCGCCATAATTTTTATGGCGTTGAGTATGATAATATGTTTTTGTTTTATATTCTTAATTCACATCTTTTTGGATTAATAGTCAATTAAGACATTTTGAATGAATTTTCATGTACATAGGTACGAAATTGGAATGGACGAACATTGTGACATGGCTTATAGTCAAAGTGAGCAGCCGGAAAATGACGTAACGTGGATTCGACAGAGGTGCAACAAACGAAACAATGAAAAGGTGAAACTTTTTTGTTATTGAAAAGAAATCACTATACACGACGGTTTCAGAAAATTTAAGTCTATCTAAGGAAAGATAATGTGTCTGTTTCGGATATTTATTCTTTATTATAGAAAGTGACCTGGCAGTAAAAGTTAACCTGGCGAAGTATTTTATTTAATAGAAAATAATCGTTTGGAATATCTAACTGAAAAAATTGCTAAAAATAAAATAATAAAAAATTAACAACTATTTGTAAAGACAGTTAGTTGTTATGAGGAGGTTGTTATGGTAAGATACTTTTCTTTTTTGAGAAAAATAGGCATGCCTTCCCGCTTTCATAACATTTCTTTGGAAGTATTAATAATAGCTTAGTGATGCAAACCATTTATTTCCTGAAAACTGTCGCAGACGCAACGTTTTGTTATTATTATTATTATTATCAATACAAAGCATACTAAAAAGAACTCACGCTGTCGAAATTCGTGTTTTGGTTAGAACCAAATATTTTCAGAAGCACATTTGATTTTACGGGTTTGAAACCAGAACGAAAGAAGACAACATCAATATGAACTTGATGGATTTGAACCATGTAACACGTTTATGTTTTGTTATAAGAATTTACATGTGTTTGCATTTATAAGTCACGGAAACATGTTGAATAAGTTTTCTCTGATACTTAGGTACAAAATTGGAAAGGACAAGCTTGGCGACTTGATTTAAAGTAGAACACGCTATAACAACGGCCGATACACGGAAGATGACCTACATGGGTGACTTCATAAAAGCTTGAAGAAGTTGGTGTGACAGACTATGTTGTGACAGAAGGTGGTGTGACAGAAATCAAAAGAAAAAGTGTCGATAGAGCTTAAAGATAAGTAACACTTCAGTATTTTTTAAATTCAATATTTACTGATGGTGTTTAGCTAGTAATGTAAGTTAAGTATATACTTTTCGGATAACTCCAGTTGACCATTGAAACCTTTGCATTTAAACAGGAAGTAAAAAGTCAGCCCATCGTCAGCCTGTGTCAATATTCTGGGGTGTTAGGTGTCAGTTACCCCATGTTTGAATGATAGTTTCGTACATGGAAACCGCATGAAACGACAAAACCCTTAAACACCGAATGGACTTAAGTTCGTGTCACATAAACACCAATGTGATCACTTTCGCGCGACTGTCCGCCCACTCGAGCCCAGGACAGCATCTAAGGATTAAAATTATTGCAAAACTTCAATATTGGCTGAATTGTCCATTACCCCAATCTTCGCATTCGCAATTTCTGGTAAACACAACTCAAAAATGCTACGAAAATACCTGATCTTTAGCAGGCGTATGAAGCAAACATTTCGGCTTGTAACAAGCATACAAATTCATTGTCCATAACCTATTATTGATTAACATAGAAACGTTACCCGCTAAGCTGCGCACACTGGTTACTTCGTGTAACCGCGAAAGTCACTTGTGCATGGGCAAAGTCATCACATATCAAAATGAAATTAATATATTTTGGTTTTCATTGTTTTTCTGTCATTTTTATGCCTCCGAAGGGAGGCATGTAGTTTTGAATTGCCTGTCTGTCAGTCTGTCCGTCTGTCCGCTTTTTGTCCGGTAAAAAACTTTGTCAGTAATGGATGGATTTTGAAATAATTTTCCATACATGTGTGGCACATTGACACAATGTGTCACATGCAAGAACCAGGTTTGTAGGTCAAAGGTCAAGGTCACACTTGGACTTGAAACGAAATTTTCCCAAGATTGCATTGTTGTTCGTGTCCGGTCAACAACACTGTCATTCCTGGATGTATTTTAAAATGACTTGGCATAAATGTGTTGGACATAATGACGACGTGTCGCGCGCAAGAATCAGGTGTCCAGCTTAAAGGTCAATGTCACACTTGTAAGTCCAAAGTCATGATATGAGTATTTCATAAATGTGCATTGATAATCGGGTCCTTTCAACAACTCTGATATCCCTGGACTGATTTTTAAATGACTTGGCATAAATGTGTTGGACATGATACCGACGTGTCGCACGCAAGAATCAGGACTCCCCCCTCAAACGTCAAGGTCACACTTGTATGTGAAAAGTCGCGGTATGGTTGTGAATAGATGGTCGTGTTTTGTGCATAAGTTTTGTTATTCATAAATGGATTTTGAAATAATTATGGGTAAATGTGTTGAAAATTGAGACAATCCTAGATTTGTAGCTTAAAGATTAAGGTCACACTTAACTGGAAAGGAACTTTTTCGTAAAAATACATTGATGGTTGTTCCGGTCAACAACTTTATTATTCCTGAATGCCTAGTTTGAATGTTCTCATGAAATATTTCTTGAAAAAATATGCTATTAGAGTTTTAAATTATTTGGTCTCAACATTTATATGATGAATAATATTTTGTTCTAAAAGAATTTATTAGCTATCAAATATATAATCAGAGCATTTATGAGGCCATGTACTAGCTCGCCTCGATAAAAATAGAAAATGAGGGGGAAAATCCTTTTACCAACATACATTTGTATTGAAACATCATTTCTGTATTGTTTTTGTTTTTTGTTTTGTTTTGTTTCCGAATAACATCTCACTTCTCATTCTTGTCCTTTCCGACCATATTGTAATTGACTTCTTACCTTTTTTGACAATACACTGGCACAGTTAGAATAATGTTGGTTACGGTCAGTTATTCGTATTTTGTTAAACAAAAAAGTGAATGACTTTTATAAGTTTTTGCAACAGTTACACTGAAATATAACTATGGAAAGTCAGGTTCGATGACCACATGCATTCTTTCAACATTTGACTCTGAATTTATTGAACTGAAATTTTATCACCAACAGTCTTCTATCACGGTATAAGAGGCCTCTTTCATGAAGAGTACTCATTACAATTAAGGTGTGCTTGTAAGCCAGAGTCTTTCTCACTGCATGCAGTGGGTTTAGCTCCCAACTGAATCGTATTTTTTCTTTAGTTTTTGTTTCTGTTTTTTTTTTTTTTTTTTTGGGGGGGGGGGGAGGGGGGGTGAATAAGACTTTTTTTCGTTTGGAACTATTACGTACAGAACGTTATCACGCCTTTAAACATGGTGAAAATGTAAACTGATTTCAGCGATCTATATGGTTAACCTGTTCTATATTTTGACCGAGTGTTCAGAATAAAAAAGAAATTAATGTAAGTTTATTTGAAGCTGCATTCTGTATATCGAAATTTGCTTTGATATATTTCTCTCATTATGTAGTTGGCGGGCGTTCGTTTGTACTATGTATCACATTTCAGTAATTCTGTGGTCATTAGTTATTCGCTCAGCAACGTAAATGAATACAGAGTGTCATCATGAAGCTTTAACATCAGACTAAGAAAACGGTAATTTTGAGATTTTTTCTTCTTTGCTATAAAATACAGTGAGGTTTGAAGTTAAGACTTGTCATATGTTCTAAATCCCTAGTCAAAAGTGTTCCGATTGTCTGCTCTTTGTCATAAGGTAGTTTGTGAAAAAAAAGTCCATAGCCCACCTTTTGCTTTACTTTGAAATATACATGAACAAAATGTTCAATGAAACCTTTACATGTCCAATTCAAAATCTATCACAATATGATTGATGCCGCCTCTTATCGGCATCCAGATGACACTTCCGCAGCTACAACCACCAAGGCAACATACAGATTAAGGCCAAAACAACACCCTCAGTGACAGCATCACACAAATACACACAATTCCGCGTTGTCTTAGTTGTCCTGTCTGTAGATTTTCATAATCTGACCACTGTTTGCTTATCCTCTGAATGCATAAGACATATCGAGGCTATTTCTTGCTTTGTAGTTGCATTTCGACTGCCTTGTAAATAGTGATATTCATAAAGTCCGATGCTTAACTTTTCTTCTAATGCGTGTACATATCACTCGTATGATCCTTTTCGGGACAAAGATAACTTTAAGGTAGAGCAGTCCTCAATGGAGTCGAAAATATTGTCATTGCCAATCATTTTGCGCAACATGTAACCTGTATCAATTGTCTAGGATTTGACTAGGTCGTTCGTTAGATCTGATTATGGCCTGCACTGTTCCCTATTCATTAAGTTGTCAGTTGGTATCTCTATAAATAATGGACCTGCCTACGCTGAATAAGTTTGTCAAGTCTGACAACTGACAAGTCCGATACATTTAGCACCACTAGAAGTCAAGGATGCTCCTCAGACCCCTTTCCTCAGTCACAATACACTGCATTTCATAATGATAACTAGTGTTATTTCAAAAATGAATGGAGAAATTGAACTTGAATTTTTAAGTGTCGATCTTGTCCTTGAAACATGGTTTCCCAGTGTGCAAGACAATTAGTTAGACCGTTATGATGATTGCGCCAAATTGTTTGAAATGTGGCTGTGCAATGGAAGCATAATGGCCTGTACCCGAGAAATACAAACTTAAGATATCAAAGTGGGTCCATGGCTATGAGGATCTATTCAGACAATGCCTTTGGAAAACAACCTTTACCTCACCTCTCTGACAATAGAATAGTAATGGCCTATACCCGAGAAATACAAACTTTATATATCAAAGCAGGTTTATGGTTATGAGGATCTATTTTAAACAATGTCTTTGGAAACACGCTTTACCTCACCTGTCTGACGAAAGAATTTCGAGAAGAAAATGATTATGAGTATTGAAATAAGTTGGATATGCATCATCTCCTAGAAGTTAGACAATGATTAGTACGATATTGCATAATTTAAGATAATTTATATGTTAACAACAAAATGAAATCTAACTGTCTTCCTATACTTAGAGAACTGTCGCGGCTGCCATAATATCAGTTATCTCCGTCACAAAAATGTCATGTGAAAAAAGTGAAATATTGAATTAGTCAGTTTATCCTTCATAGTTAATGGTCAAGTTATTTAATGACCTTGTAACTGAGCAACGGATACTGTATCCTTCTCGTACCTCCCCAACCAAGTAAGATATAGATCAGTCGACGCTTGACGATACGTAATATTTTGTTTTTCTCACGCTACAAGCGTTACTATACGGACTATCTTTGAAGTACATGTAGTAAGTTTAATAGCATTCAAAGAATAGTTGTAGCTTGCCAAACTGCAGTTGCTTTCGGACATACACATGCAGCGTATAATACTGTATAACTGATATAAACATGACGTGTCTTTGACATTTACGTCTTTGGAATTTAGTTACTAGTACAAAATGAATTGAATATCTCAGAATCATAATGTGTAGTTGGTGAAAGAAAAATATCGTTCACTATGGTATAATGCAGTTTAATAAAATTCAGATAATTTGGAACACGATATATTACGTACTAGTGACACTGCAAAGGACAGAAACTACTTTGGTAAAATGCAAACATTGTGTAAGCCATGCCGTGTGGGGTTAAATATACAATTACATGAGAAATTACAAGAACGTTTGAAAATTGTCACAAAGATCTTAGAGGACGTGTATGCCATTTCAAACTGGGTTGATGATACAGCTTTTTTTCTAACTTAAAAAGTGCACTTACATCTGCTTGAAAGCATAACGAAAATTTGGTTCACGTTTTGTCGAATTTGGAACCAGACTTCCTATGTTTCGTGTTGCCATTAATATGACGAGTTTCCTTGCCATTAATATGGTTAGCAAGGTTTTTAACAAAACTCCACTTTTTTGTATAACACAACCTACAGATCTGTTGTTTACTGTGAAGATAGTGGACAAGATCTGTAGACATGTTTGTAAGTTCTAGTTTAAGAAACTGAACGAGTTCTATCAGTTAGAACCTTCTCGCTTTCACTAAACGAACACGTGCTGGATCTGTTGTTCACTGTGAAGATGGTGGACAAGATCTGTAGACCTGTTTGTAAGTTCCAGTTAGAAGAATGAAAACAAAACAATTTATCTTCGACTGTATTAAAATTCAATTACAGCCTTCTTGCTATTGGCAAAGCTACAGCTGCAATAGATGTATTGTTCTTTGATTGAAAATGTTTTAAAACATCCTTAGCACATGTTTATTGGTTTCAGTTAAATGATGGTGTACTTGCGATAGATCTGTTGCTTGCTGTGAGATAGCAGGCAAGGTCTTTCACTTACATGCACGCGTCATATCTCAACAACACTGTATATATATTGTACTCGGTGAGATGTTGGACAAAGATATATCGGGTAAATCAGCATCACCATGTTATTCCAACAAGTCCTTTGTCTAGAAGAAATACTTTACAAAAAAGCTCGTGTTGCATCTCATACCTTACTTATATTTCAACAGACTTTTTTGAGAGAACATTTTAAAATCTTTGTGACATGTTAACAAACGTTTCTGTAAATAAAGGGACCACTGCGCAAGATTTAATATTATGCCTATGGGTAGGTTAAGCAATGACGCAGTCTTCATGCAAACAATAAAAAACGATGTTTTTGTCGATAAGTTGTCATTGTTACAACACTGAATACATAAATTTCGTATCATTGCTAGTGTCACAAATACATTATAGAAAAAAACTACAGTAGGGATCGATATGACTATTTTGTCGTAAAATATATAGAAAGGAATATATTTAATTCATGGTGGATCTCACCTAATATTGTTATACGAACACGGTTTAGTTGAAAAAAAAAATCATAATACTTTCTTTGGAAAAGATTTGGAGATGGTCAGCATATTCAAAATACCACATAACATAAAAATGCTACGGGTTATAACTCACTTTATTGTTAAGCAACGATCTCCATGTGAATAAAAACAGACGTTTGACTGAAGTTTCCCTTCGTATTAGGAAATAAAGTTAGAATCGGCATCATCAAATTCAAAACTATTTCATTAAATTTTGATCTGCCTTTAAATTGATTAGCCTACTTGTCTTCTAACTTCAAGAGGATGTGAATATATTTGCATATTGTCTCTTGATTCCGATACTTGACAGGCAGGATAAAGTCAAAAGAAATTTACAGAATTTTACTTGGGTGATAGTCTTTAAACATTCCGTAGTTTCCAATTTTTTAGGATTCCAGTTACTTAATTAGCTGTATTAATAAACTAGTCTTTCTTCAGGTCCCGTAACTAATTCATATTTCAGCCAAGTTATGCCTGGATTTCATCACCGGCATAATTTGTTGAACATACAAAATTTAAACTTGTAATGGTTCAACTTCGTTCCTAGTACGACACTTTTCTCTTGTTTCCGAGCAGATTAATAGGCATTTCCCTGACATACAGTGCCCTTGACATTAGTCACACTTTCTGAGTTTTCGATGACTATCCTAAAACTGTCTGAGCCTGGAAATGAATTGGGAATAATCATTCTCTTTTCGGACTTTGAATTAAAATTTAATGAAATAAATCATGTCCACTAATCACTACGCTGTTAGTAACGATCATGTACTTCAGTCAGATTGTAGAACAAATGTACATAAGTATTTAATAAAGCCTGAACTGAAGATTTTTCTATTTTCTACAGCTTTGACTGAAACAATAGCTACATTATAATCACTTATGACAAGGTAATCTGCAGATACATGCGCGAGGTTTTTTTCTGCAATACGTGACTTTAGGATCACTTGAATCGAAAAAAAATGACAAGGAAAACAGCAGAGGACCTTTTAGTGTCTAAAAGTTATCTATTTAAAAGCTCACCCAAACTCACCCAAACCAACATAATTCTTTAAATTACTAGATGCCCCATAAATGTAGACCGCGGATCTTTACACATCGGATATCAAATTTATTATACAAAATATAGAAGATATTCACTCCTTTGTTCGCAAGCAAATAGAAATTGCACATGCGCAGATATATGTAAGATGTGTGACCGTTTCGAGCAGTTGGTGATTGAAAACTGGGGGGAATTTTTACGGCCAGACACATGGAAGTGTTCACGCTGTTGTTTATGTGGCACGAACTTCAGTACACTCGGCGGAGGGGGTCGTTTCATAGAGTTTTCATATTCGAAACTACCCTTCATTCATGAGGGTCCCGACTCTTGGCACCCCTGATGTTGGCCTAAACATACGAAGTGTCGACTTTATGCTTTCTGTTATGATGCAAGTGTTTCATGGTCAGCTTGTTATTCAAATTACTAATTTTATTAACTTTGTAAGGGTATAAAATTATTAATGCATAGCAAACACTGTTGAATCACGTCATCATAACAGCCTCTGAATGAGAAAGAAAAAAATCTTTTAAAATCTGTTTGACACCTTTTTGTTTTAGTTAAAAACTTCCTTATAACAAAAAGTGTTCGTTTTAAGCAGCAATCTAAAAATATTTGTATAATACAGCTTTATTAGTAATAACACGTGTTCTCTGTTTAGAGGTTGGTCTGATCACGTGATTCAACATACCTGTATTAGATGTGTTTTAGTAAATTTAGCTTTAATACATCTGTTGCTTTCTTCTTCTTTTTTTTTTAGCTACGGGAACGGAGGAGGTTTCTATTTTGGTAGCTATTCATTGCAGGTGAGTGATTTGTAGATTTTAGCCTCTGATATTTTAGAATCGTCAGATAAAAAGAAGCAGGAACACTACTCTTGAGGTAGACATTTAATGAAAAAAAAATATGTTTGCCATTATACAAATAGGCGGCTCATGATTTGGTAGACGCGTCCTACTTTTTCAGAATATCTTAAAATATCTTCGTCTAGCAATGTTCTGGAGAACAGTTTTCAACTAATAACTATAGAAAGCTCTTTGTTAGATATTTAGGGACAACACTGATGTAATGTGTCATCTTCGGGTATTCAGAAACTTGTTTATTCCAGGGCATATGCTTCACCTTTTTCTTTTATTTTGTTATAAATGGGAGGCAAACTATGCAGAAACCCGTCAATTATCACGAGTTTTCACGATCCTTGAATCTTGGAGAGTTATGGTTGCTTAAAGATTCCGGAGAGGTTTCTGTTTAAACATCTCTAGATAATCAGTGTTGTCGGGAATCAGTCAAATTGTTTAAGATTTGTGCAAAGCTGTAAGATGTCAAAGCAGTCTGTTTATTTAAAAATGTAAAGGTTGTTCGGAGAATAATTTTACTTGAAAATAACACATAAATTGAAGACCAACTTGATATTGGGCATAAATGTGCTGGAAAAATTTAGCTACATTTTGTCGTTTAAAAATAAACAGGAAACGTTTACAAATTGCAATAAAAGATACCGAAGTGACTGGGGTGTATCTCCTTCGAAAAGATATGCGGAAAACTTGAATGGCCATACTATGAAAAAAAATTGAATGGATTTGTTTCTCATGACTGATTCTTTCCAGAAATCGGCAATGGTAACATCTTCAGAAGCTAATTAAATGAGACTGGGACTTGATGCTTCAATGAAATACTGTAGGATTTGATTTAGCTGTTGTCATTTGCATATTAAGAAGCGTACAATCAAGTTTAATTAATTTTATTTTCAGGTTTTTCCTCTGTGAAAGCGAGTGTTTCAAAGACGACATCCAGATGATTTTGGTGATTTCCAGGCATCTAGTTTCTCCAGTCCACCGTAATTTTAGATGTTCAACATCTGTACGTGGACATGGATGACACGGTAGTAATAAGCTTTTATCGTTAGACGCCGATGCTAGATTGTTTTACTGTGGTGTGGAAGAATAAATGGCTCGTTTCATTGGGTTATTTTCTTCGAAACGTTTTAAGTAATATTGAAAGGTATAAGGGTCAATATTGTAATAAGCTATTTGTTACTCAAATGCTGGTGATTACTTTTAACAATTTTAACTTTTCAAAGTCATTTCCGAAATTCCGCATATTTCTGAACATTTTGCATTGTTTGTAAAGGCCTAAGTAGTTATTTTACGGAATATTCTAGCTTCTGTTCGCGGTAACGTGTAATGGGCTACATCGATAATGCTAGTACGTTTTCGTCATTATGTACGATGCGTACTGCTAGCTTTAAACCGAGTCTGCATACAATATTATTTGTCGGTCAGTCTGAAATGGAGATCAAAGTAACTTGTTTAATTGAATTGTTTTAGCTATTACGTTTTCGTTGCATTTTAAAGCGCTCCTCCGCGCTGTTGCGCGACAATGACAGTCTCTGCTGCAAGGCATTTACTAATGGAAACAGAACCTGTTCTTTAGACAGAGTCCTAGTCGAACCGATTCTCTAGTGTATACATATGGTTTTATATAAGGCATTGGACTAAAAAACTCAAAGTAAATTAGTTAGTTTAAATTGTAACGACAACATCCAATAAAAACTATGTAATTAACCAGCACTTTAAACTTGGCTTACCACATTTATTTCCACCGTTTAGGATGCGTACTAAAATTTTAGTTTGGTTTTGCTTTAACATCCAAACTTATCTTTTGAGAACACGCTATTATCTTGTCCAGCGTCTATGTCGTTGTATTGCAGAGCAAAAGTGCATCGTTCATGTCTATATGCAAATACATTTGGTCGAGGTAACACGTTTTGCTGTTTTTGAGGTGGTGTTGTTCATTCGGAACACTTCAGACTTTAAAACCTAAAAAGAAGGCCGGAGAACACTGTCTTGTGTGTGCGCCGGCAAGGACTTAAGATAACAAGTAACACGAATTTTTTCTAGTTGCTGAGTTAAACAGTACGTAATTAAGTGGTAGCGCGAATTTTTTTTTGTTACCACCCCTATTAACAAAAGAAATACTGTTAACTGATGGCATTTCTGGGGACTATCGGGACTATAAATTATTTTAAAGCAGCTCGTTTACAGACGAATTTGATTTTAACTACCTATATTTATTACGTCTATCAATACTCATCTACAGACACATTGTCATCCAAGGCAACGTTTCGTGATTGAAAAGAAATAATGAGTAGTTTCTCCGGCATAGGATATATAGCGTTACGAACGGTTTAAAACTTTACATTTAGAATTTCTATTTTTGTGTGCCGTCACAGGACTGATCACATTCAATCTTCGCGCATGCACCCACATCATATCCTAATATTTGACCCAAGACCACAGGTATTCGTTTCATGAATAAATGCTACAAACATCGCTATCAAAGTGTTGCCATAATTGCTGTTTCAAGTTTATTTACAAGATCCGATTAAAAATATAAAGTCAACTGAAAAGACTTCAATTTATTTATACAAAGTTAAAATTTCAAGATTGAGTTAGTTCAAGAATTTGATATCAATTTCTATTTACTGCGTACCACTAGACCACAGATCCACTTCTGTGGTTGTGCTTCTATTTGAAACGATGTATTGTTGTCTAGGGATCTGAGCTGGCTTTAATACGCCTACAAGGTACAGATCCGAAACTCCAGTGCTTTAAGCGCTTTGATTTTTTATGGCTTCATTCTCAAATTATAAAAAGAAGGAAAGAGCAATTATATCAGCAAGTCAAATTTTCTAAACCGATGGTATTATTTAAACTGTTGTTGACCCTTTGCAGCTAAGTTAATTTTAAATTGGCTATATGTATTTATTTTTCCAGTAAGTGGTAAGTTCTACAACTGTGCTTCATTATCTCTTTACACCACAAAGATCATCTTACATATTACTTAGTACTGTATGAAGGCATTAGCGAATAATGTTGTCTGATATATTGCTGTTAAATGCCAGTTCAAAATCCAGACGAATCCGGAATCCTTCTAGACAATATATGGTTTCTAGTGATAGTTAATAAGAGTCTTGATATTAGATACCTATCCGGAAACTATTTAGAAAAAAACATATAAATTCCACATATTCTAGACATGGATAAAGTTTCTAATGATCACAGTCGTAAATATGTTGTAAAATTTACTTATCCAGCATATTCTTTTGGTATAAAACAATTTTCGAACAAAAATAGTTTAAACCAATGTCGGCTTTTGTCTGAGTCAAATTTTGACTTGATTTTATGTTTATGACCTTTATCGTAACGATATAAACATTGAGCCTGGAAAAGAACTAGAGGTGTATCTCTAATGCGATGCTATCTTTATCTTGTAATATCATGCACAACATAAAATATCTAATTTCTGCAGGGGGGTCGGTCATATCGGCAACCGATACTGACGATAAATTAACTGTAACAGAGAGAGGTTACTTAAATTAACTGTAACAGAGAGAGGTTACATAAATTAACTGTAACAGAGAGAGGTTATTTAAGGATTTGCATTAACAGTTCAATTAAAGAGCTTTTATCAAATAAACTTTGAAATTAATCTGTCAGTTCATGTTGTTCATGCTTGTAGAGTGTTTATACGCTATGGTTAGTGAGACTGATTAAATTTGATCGTGTTTATCGTTAGAAAACTCAATTATCCCCACATTTTATAGTATTGACTTAAGACAGATTGGTTCAATCATTTCCAGTGATGGGACATATTAATTACACCTGCTATATAAAAAATTCTTTAAACTTACCTTATTTAATAGATTTACTAGGAATTATTTAGAATATCATCTATTCATCATTTTACCGAACATTTAATTTGTTTGTTCAACATCATGAAGGCAGACTGTCTATTGATTAAATTTGTCAAACGTACCTGGTCAATCACAGCCTGTATGGTTTTGTCGAGCACATACTAAAACACAACCCTTATCATCTACTATTTAGGGTCGTTTCATTACTCCTCAACAGACTGTTTAAAGTAACTTCTTTGTTAAGTCTTACATGATGTTTTTTTTTTCAGTAAAAGTAGACTTCAAACTAAAAAAAAATGCAGCCGCTTGGAGCATCAATTACTTTCTGGGCTGACTTTTGGAGTTAAAGCGAGTTGGCATGTAATGTTGACATCGAATGTGTGATTATGGAGAAAATTCCACTGTTCAGTGGCTTGCACATTTCAGGGTTTGGAAGAGAATTGCTTGTTTGGCTTTGTCTTGTGTTGCAGACTGTGCCTACCAATGTGTCTAGACTGTGTGTCCTCCAGTAATTTTACTAGTAGTTAGTTAGCACAATCAGATTTACTCAATTTGATTAAAAATGTCTCTTACTTCAGATTATTTCCGAGGTGTTTTGACACAAATCATACACGATTACATGTTACTCGCATTACTGGACAATCTGGGTGAGATGTTTTTTTTCCATATGAAAAAAGTGGGATTCGAACCTCCATCAAACGGCACCAACCGCCTAGCAATGCAAAGTAAGAAAGTTTTAGACTACTCGACCGGCCATCGCAGCAAACCGGTCAACCCCTAGAGTAAGCTGTTCACTTTAAACATTTTTACAGATATTTTTTTTGGTTTGCTGAAGATTTCCGTCTTGTAAAGATCACTCGCATTACTGGACAATCTGGGTGAGATGTTTTTTTTCCATATGAAAAAAGTGGGATTCGAACCTCCATCAAACGGCACCAACCGCCTAGCAATGCAAAGTAAGAAAGTTTTAGACTACTCGACCGGCCATCGCAGCAAACCGGTCAACCCCTAGAGTAAGCTGTTCACTTTAAACATTTTTACAGATATTTTTTTTGGTTTGCTGAAGATTTCCGTCTTGTAAAGATCACCGGTAAAAGTGGTCAGTGGTAGGACTAAGAACTTACCGAGTGAATTGGTAGTGGCGTTTAGAACGTTTCCATACATTAGATGACTAAGAGAACTGTGTTTTAGTGTCTTAAGACAGTACGGTATACAAGTAAGGCCGTTATTTAACATATACAGTTGGCATTTGACTAAAATCAGTTGGCTAAAATCAGTAATTAAAAAAAAAAATTGTTAATAAGTGGCTGATGATTCCTTAAATTGTATGACCGATTTCAATTAGCATGTTGGTTCAATTAAACTGAACTTCAAAGGTCTTCAAAAGTTATTCAAATATATTTCTTTCAAAATATAAACTAATTCGAAAGAAAGAAGTTGTGCTACTAAATGTTAAATATCTAACGTTTGCTAAAGTTTTTTGTCAAAAAATGTTCAAATAATGTTTAAAACGATTTAGAAGGTCAACTTTTTCGGCTATGGGCAATATTAAAAAATCATTCCGGTCAAAATCTTTATATTAACATGAACAGACACTGTAAAACGCATTTTCCAAATTTGAAATTAACATATTCTTCACTTAACAGATACATTTGAAATTGTCAGCAGTACTTTATATACATTTATTATTCCTAGTAAACTAAGAAACGTGTTATTTTCTGTAAGGTAGATATGGAAAATTTTCACATAAAGACACATAAAAAACGGACAATGGGGCGTTTGATTTTTCTCAAAACATCCTACATCTTTATCCGAAAACTATGTTGAAATATGATATTATCTATAACCATCTGTCTGCAATAAATTTCAATTTTACTGTCAGGAAATGAATATTTCATAGGTTAACAAACGACTTTGGTGTTACTTTGGGATTCAATACATTCCCAGACAAATTATGATACATAGAACGTAATTTATCATTCTTAAAGACAAGTCATGTCAAAACCTTTATATATTTCCCTGAAGGATAAATGTTCTATTAGAAATCTATACACATTTGGAGTTTTCAGTGTAAAAACAATGGTACCTAAGTTGTTCTTGAAGATAACAGAATGTTTTAACCAAAAAAAATGTCATGATAAATCACTTTGTTCCGTTTCAATATTCTACGCAGGTACTTCAATGTTTAGCCAGGTATGCACACATACAGATAAGTATGCAGCTCAATGAAGGCAATATACGTTCATAAATCAAAAACCAAAAAAGGAAAATAATCTAGCTTTATACATACTCTCCTCTGTCTTAAATTACAAGTAGTTATGTGGTAATAAAAAGGAGAAAATTCTTTTAAAATAACGCATTTTTTTCTCTTTTTTTAATAGCCATGCATGAAAATACTGTAGTTGTACAGCATGTAACTAGTTTAACTACACAATGGAAATATTTAAAAATACCTTTGTTGTCCCTTCACTCTGAAGTCTGAAGCAACTAGTAAATCTTTTTTTTCCATTAGACATTTTGAACCATATAATTACAAAATGTACTTAAATCTTACTGAAAAGAAGCACTGGTAGCGAAGCTAATTTTTATTTATTCGAAGCAAGGTCAGTGTCTCTTTAAAGCATTTACTTGATTTGTTACTTATTTCGAAAATACAAAGCAATACAGTTATTTGAATTTAAAGACAATTCAAGTAAATCATATGCTATCCTGGATATTTAGGACCACTTAAATGTTGTCGCTTTGTAAGCGGCAACATCTAGAAAGTAGACATTTTTTTAATAACAAAATGATCAAAAATACAATCATTTGAGACGTACAAACGTCTTTTTTTGTGATATTCAAAATGTTTTATCGTACAAAAGCGAGTTATTTAATTTCAATGAGTTTTCCCTCAAAATTCAAGAGATACGCAAGCCGTTTTATAAACATATACATGTGCACTGAATCATTTACTGACTATCTTTAACTGTTATATCCTCACCTATACATTTTAATTCATCCTGATTTCCAAATATTGAAAACGTCAAAAATTAACTGGGTGTTTTCAATAAATTAACAATATAGCCATTTTGATTCTTTTACAGAAATCTTTCGTATGTACAATGTCAAATGACAATTTATAAAGTGTCAAAATGTCATGGCATCATGTGTCTTACCGTAGTCTTGGGATCTCACATACACTCGTAGTCTCTACCATGACATTTTCATGAAATTCTAATATACTTCAAATAATCTTTAAGTAAAGCAGATGTAGTACAAAAAATCCCGAGAACACTTCGTCTTACTGTAAAAAAGTTAAGATTTTACTGCGATTTTTTTTTAATTTTAATTAATTAATTTATTTATTTATTTAATAGATATGCCCCTCAGACTGTGTCTTGCAGACAAAAGTTTTGATAAGGGATATCTTAAGGTCTCTATTGTAGCTCAGATGTTAGTCGGTTATTTCAAGGCAACAATGCTTTATTTGTCGTGAAAACAATAAGCCCTGTGTCAGTCGAGGAAACTCACAATTCATGAATTAAGACGGCATTTATAATAAAGCATTAATAAGGTTTTGAAACAACTTTATAGCTTATATTTCACTTTGAATCACGAATTATGTTTCGAAGAAAATGTATATAAGTTGCAAAAACCTTTTGCTTGTTTATTTAAGCATTAGTTTACAACAGCAAAACTACTTATTCACTTTATTGAAACCAAACAATTTTGTCCAAGATGGTTTTAAATGGTATAAGATGGCAGCAGACAAAATGAAACATATTCATCTGAAGTCTGCTTATAGGATTATTCAATGTCTAGAATGCCAAGGACATGAAATGTAATAATAAATAAGATCATAGAAGATATATGCAAAAAAGATTTAATTTGTAGGAGACTTTTGTCCGCTAAGTCTGTCTTTTTGGTATCTGTATATGGTATGTGGCATAGAAAAACAAATTTAATGAACTAAACATTCTTTGTGGTTTAATTCTTTCTTGCCATTTCAGAATGTCGGACTGCATAATATATGTATTTTTTATTTTCAATCTAACTAGTTTCTTTTTCAAAACCAAATCTAAGCGTACAACAGAAGGGACATACTGAATGTTTTATCACATGGTACAGAAAGCTCAGTTGCTACATTTTGCGGTAACGCAAATAATCAAATGAAAAAAAGTTTAGTTCACAGCAAATGATCTTGACGGATTTTGGGACAATATCTCTTTTTTTTTAAAAACCAGGTCTGATAAACTGTTTTTTGAAATCATGTTAAGGTAGTAGATGAGCTTACATATCATATTGCTACCAACAAATCATATGAAAACGACAAGAAAACAAAATTTTAACCAAAAATGCCATTGATAACACTTTGAAAATTATGAATTTGTCGGATCTCAAATTTAGGTGCGCTCTGTTAGAATCAAATGTATACCTTTAATATTCCATTTTGTAGACCATGAATTATTAAAGCGCTTTTGTTAAGATCAGTATTTTTTCATCAATTACGGATGCTGAGAAATATTTGTAACGTCGAAAAAACAAAAAGAAACTAGCTAATTAAAAAACGTAAGAACAGAAGTGAGTAAAAACACAAACAATTTCCTATATACCATGAACGACAAATGTTCATTCTATGAACTAATGAAAAAAATGTACGCAATGGCTTACAGGTGTCATTACTTGTTAAGATCAGTATTTTTTCATCAATTACGGATGCTGAGAAATATTTGTAACGTCGAAAAAACAAAAAGAAACTAGCTAATTAAAAAACGTAAGAACAGAAGTGAGTAAAAACACAAACAATTTCCTATATACCATGAACGACAAATGTTCATTCTATGAACTAATGAAAAAATTGTACGCAATGGCTTACAGGTGTCATTACTTGTCATCAAGTACAACCAGTCTGTGTAATTGAATTAGTAAAGAAGGTGGTTTTTACAGGGCTGATATGACTGAGACGGAAAACGAAGCAGAGAATAATGTTAAACACACATTTTGCGAAGAGACATAGAGCTTTATTTTACAGACTGAAATAATTCGACCTTATCAGCTGGCGACCTAGGCTATCGGGAACAGTATATTTTTTAAGGTTACTCAATGATTTATGAGGTATCTTTTAAGATATAATCACAAACATTGATTGTTTACAAGTCTGTGCTTGCTAACCCTCTAGACAACGACATATATATACCAGGAAGACTGTCTCATCTCAGAATAGATATTTATGAGATATTGTGCTATATTCTGATTTTTAAGATTAGGTTTCGAGGAAAACGCTACTGCGTTCGCAACAATGTTAAGCTATATTTGGACATGTTATTCTCATTAACAGAAATAACTTCAAAGAGCCTCAGTTATTTTCTCTTGAATAAATGTATAGATGAAAACTGTCACAAAAATAGGTCACTACATCAATCAAATTGTGCCTTGATGTCTGCATTCCACTTAACTACAAAGGAAACATGACTAGACAGATGTCAAATTGCATCGTTTTATCTCTGCTTCTCTAATATATAGTACCATTCTTTTTTAGAGACATTTTAAGATGTAATACTGTTTTTGTTAATCCTTCAGACAGCAACGTGATTTGTTTTTCCAAACCATTCAAATTAAGCCACTTAGCACGGATATTTATTATCTAGCACATTTTGGAGACAGAAATAATCTTTTTCACTCGAAATTTTGTAAGACCACTTATTGCAATAGGAACTTAAAATAATTCATTCAGACTGACAAATAATGCCCTGATATCGTGATAATCATAATGTGTAGTTTGTGAAAGAAAAATATCGTTCACTATGGTATAATGCAGTTTAATAAAATTCATTAAAGTTGAAACATGACACATTACGTATTAGTGACACTGCAAAGGACAGAAACTACCTTGGTAAAATGCAAACATTGTGTAAGCCATGCCGTGTGGGGTTAATTATACAGTTATATGAAAATTACAAGAAAGTTTGCAAATTGTCACAAAGATCTTAGAGGACGTGTATGCCATTTCAAACGGGTGTTTATCTATTTGAGTTTATTTATTGTCGGTACAGGTTGCCCATATGGCCGACGCCCCCTGCAGAGATTATTTATTTTACATTGTGAAGGAGTGCAACATACAGAAAGCACCCCGTTCCAGAGAGACCCCTGGTTTCTTTCTTTCTTTTTCTTTCTTCTTTTTTTTTTATTTTTTTGCTTTTTTTGCTCAGTGTAAAGCACTGATACATGGGAACTCGGTTTAATGTCTCATCCGAAAGACAATTAGTAATGTTAGTGGAGTAGCGGAGATCGATCTCGCGATCCCTGGGTAACCAGTCCAGCGCGTTACCACTAGACCACTGATCCTTTCTGTGTGTGTGTTTCTATTTGAAACTATGTATCGTTGTCTAGGGATTTGAGCTGACTTTAATACGCTTACAAGTTACAGATCTGAAACTCGAGTGCTTCATTTAAGCGCTTTGATTTTTCATGGCTCATTCACAAATTATAAAAAGAAGGATAAGAGCAAATATATCAGCAAGTCAGATTTTCTTGAACATCGTAAACCGATAGTATTATTAAAACTGTTGACCCTTTGTAACTAAGTTAATTTTAAATCGGACATATGTATTTATTTTTTTCCAGTGAGTGGTAAGTTCTACAACTGTGCTTCATTATCTCTTTACACCACAAAGATCATCGTATATATGAGTAGTACATGATGGTATCAGGGAATAAACGACAAATGTAGTCTGATATATTCCTGTTAAATGCCAGTTCAGAATCCAGACGAATCCGGAATCCTTCTAGACAATATATGGTTTCTAGTGATAAGAGTCTTGATATTAGATACTTATCCGGAAACTATTTAGAAAAAAAACATATAAATTCCACATGATCTGATATCACATATTCTAGACATGGATAAAGTTTCTAAAGATCAGAGTCTTAAATATGTTGTAAAATTTACTTTTCCAGCATATTGTTTTGGTATAAAACAATTTTCGAACAAATATAGTTTAAACCAATGTCGGCTTTTGTCTGAGTCAAATTTTGACTTGATTTTATGTTTATGGCCTTTATCGTAACGATATAAACATTGAGCATGGAAAAGAACTAGAGGTGTATCTCTAATACGATGCTATCTTTATCATGCAATATCATGCACAACATAAAATATCTAATTTCTGCAGGGGGGGTCGGTCATATCGGCAACCGATACTGATGATAAATTAACTGTAATAGAGAGAGGTGACTTAAGGATTAAAGATTTTGCATTAACAGTTCAATTTAAGAGCTTTTATCAAATAAACTTTGAAATTAATCTGTCAGTTCATGTGGTTCATGCTTGTAAAGTGTTTATACTTTATGGTTTGTGAGACTGATTAAATTTGATCGTGTTTATCGTTAGAAAACTTAATTATCCCCACATTTTATAGTATTGACTAAAGACAGCTTGGTTCAATCATTTCCAGTGATGGGACATTTTAATTACACCTGCTATATAAAAAATTCTTTAAACTTACCTTATTCAATAGATTTACTAGGAATTAAGAATATCACATATTCATCTTTTTACCGAACATTTACTGTGTTTATTCAACATCATGAAGGCTGTATATTGATTAAATTTGTCAAACGTACCTGGCCAGTCACAGCCTGTATGGTTTCGTCGAGCACATACTTAAACACAAACCTTATCATCCTCTATTTAGGGTCGTTTCATTACCCTTCAACAGACTGTTTAAAGTAACTTCTTTGAAAAGTGTTACATGATGTTTTTTTCAGTAAAAATTGACTTCAAACTCAAACAAGAAATCGGTAGAACCGATGGATCCCGAATAAATGACAATTCCAAAAGGGCTATTGTTTAATATGTATTTTGTTTTAAAGTATGAAAAATAACAAAGGGCAATAACTCCAAAATTATGCAAAATAGAGTTACGGTTCTTGCACGCTACACTTCTTCTGATAGAGATCTATCTACCAATAAAGTTTCATGTTAATATCTCTTATACTTTGTGAGATATGCCCCGGACAAAAAATAAGTATGAGAAATTTTAAAGGGCAATAACTCAAAATTAATAAAGCAAGAGTCATGGTTCTTGTACACTGCACTGCTCATCAATGAGATCTATCTACTTATAAAGTTTCAAGTTGATAACTCTTATACTTTGTGAGATATGCCCCGGACAAAAAAACAAGTATGAGAAATTTCAAAGGGCAATAACTCAAAAATTAATAAAGCAAGAATTATGGTTCTTAAGCACTGCACTGCTCCTTAATGAGATCTAACTACCAATGAAGTTTGGTCTTGATATCTCTCATAGTTTTTGTGTTATGCTCCGGACAAAATTATGACGGACAAACGGACGTACGAACGGACGGGACGGAAGGACAGACAAAGCGGCAACTATATGCTTGCCCTTCAGGGAGCATAATTATCTCCAAGGGTTTTCAGGTAATGCTCCGGACAAGATTTTTATAAAAAGGGAGATAATTCAAAAACGGGGCAAATAGAGTTATGGTTCTTTGGCATTGCTCTCCGCGTCAATGCCCTCTACCACTGTGTGCAGTTTAAACAAATTAATATGTCCAAGGGTTTTCAGGTAATGCTCTGCCCAAGATTTTTCTAAAAGGGGAGATAATTCAAAAACGGGGCAAAGAGAGTTATGGTTCTTTGGCACTGCACTCCGTGTCAATGCCCTCTACCGCTGTGTGCAGTTTAAACAAGTTATGTCCAGGGGTTTTCAGGTTATGCTCTGGACAAGATTTTTCTAAAAGGGGGGATAGTTCAAAAACGGGGCAAAATAGAGTTATGTTTTTTTGGCCTGCACTCTGCGTCAATGCCCTCTACCACTGTGTGCAGTTTGAACAAATTATGTCCAACGGTTTTCAGGATATACTCCGGACAAGATTTTTCTAAAATGGGAGATAATTCAAAAACGGGGCAAAAAAGAGTTATGGTTCTTTGGCACTGCTTTCCGCGTCAATGCCCTCTACCACTGTGTGCAGTTTAAACATATTATATCCAGGGGTTTTAGTTATGCTCCGGACAAAATTATGACGGACGGAAGGGACGGACGGACGGACAAAGCGGCCACTATATGCTCGCCCTTCGGGGAGCATAGAAATGCAGCCGCTTGGAGCACCAATTACTTTCTTGGCTGACTTTTGGAGTTAAAACGAGTTGGCATGTAATGTTGACATCGAGTGTGTGATTATGGAGAAAACTCCACTGTTCAGTGGCTTGCACATTTCAGGGTTTGGAAGATAATTTCTTGTTTATCTTCGTCTTGGGTTGCAGACTGTGCCTACCAATGTGTCTAGACTGTGTGTCCTCCAGTAAATTTACTAGTAGTTAGTTAGCACAATCAGATTTACTCAATTTGATTAAAAAATGTCTCTTACTTCAGATTATTTCCGAGGTGTTTTGACACAAATCATACACGATTACATATTACTCGCATTACTAGACAATCTGGGTGAGATGGTTTTTTTTCCATATAAAAAAGTGGGATTCGAACCTGCACCAAACGGCACCAACCGCCTAGCAATGCAAATTAAGAAAGTTTAAGACTTCTCGGCCGGCCATCGCAGCAAACGGTCAACCCCTAGAGTAAGCTGTTCACTTTAAACATTTTTACAGATATGTTTTTTGGTTTGCTGAAGATTTCCGTCTTGTAAATATCACCGGTAAAAGTGGTCAGTGGTAGGACTAAGAACTTACCGAGTGAATTGGTTGTGGCGTTTAGAACGTTTCCATACATTAGATGACTAAAAGAACTGTGTTTTAGTGTCTTAAGACAGTACGGTATACAAGTAAGGCCGTTATTTAACATATACAATTGGCATTTGACTAAAATCAGTTGGCTTAAGTTAATTGAAAAAAAAATTGTTAATAAGTGGCTGATGATTCCTTAAATTGTATGACCGATTTTAATTAGCATGTTGGTTCAATTAAACTGAACTTCAAAGGTCTTCAAAAGTTATTCAAATATATTTCTTTCAAAATACAAACTAATTCGAAAGAAAGAAGTTGTGTTACTATGTGTAAAATATCTAACGTTTGCTAAAGTTTTTTGTCAAAACAAATGTTCAAATAATGTTTAAAGCGATTTAGAAGGTCAACTTTTTCGGCTATGGGCAATAATAAGAAATCATTCCGGTCAAAAATATATATTAACATGAACAGACACTGTAAAACGCATTTTCCAAATTTGAAATTAACATATTCTTCACTTAACAGATACATCTGAAATTGTCAGCAGTTCTTTACATATATTTATTATTCCTAGTAAACTAAGAAACGTGTTATTTTCTGTAAGATAGATATGGACAATTTTCACATAAAGACACATAAAAAACGGACAATGGGGCGTTTGATTTTTCTCAAAACATCCTACATCTTTATCCGAAAACAATGTTGAAATTATGATATTATCTATAACCATCTGTCTGCTATGAATTTCAAATTTACAGTCAAGAAATGAATATTTCATATGTTAACAAACGACTTGGGTGTTACTTTGGGATTCAATACTTTCCCAGACAAATTATAATACATAGAACGTAATTTATCATTCTTAAAGACAAGTCATGTCAAAACCTTTAATTATTTCCCTGAAGGATGAATGTTCTATTAGAAATCTATACACATTTGGAGTTTTCAGTGTGAAAACAATGGTACCTAAGTTGTTCATGAAGATAACAGAATGTTTTAACAAAAGCTGTCTTGAAATCTAATTGACATGATAAATCGCTTGTTTCCGTTTCGATACTCTACGCAGGTACTTCGATGTTAGCCAAGTGTGTACACATACAAATAAGTATGCAGCTCAACGACATAGAAGGTAATAAACTTTCATAAAGGAAAAACCAAAAAAGGAAAATAATCTAGCTTTAAACATACTCTCCTCTATCTTAAAATACAAGTATTTATTTGGTGACAAAGGAGGGACAATTCTTTTAAAATAACTGATTATTTTTCTTCCTTTTTTAATAGCCATGCATGAAAATACTGTAGTTCTACCGCATGTAACTAGTTTAACTATACAATGGAAATATTGAAAAATTACCTTTTTTTTGTTTTCCCTTCACTCTGATGCAGATACTTGTAATTCTTTTTTATTACATTAGACATTTTGAACCATATATTACAAAATGTACTTAAATCTTACTGAAAAGAAGCACTGGTAGCGAAGCTAATTTTAATTCATTCGAAGCAAAGTCAATGTCTCTTTAAAGCATTTACTTGATTTGTTACTTATTTCAAACATGCAAAGCAATACAGTTATTTGAATTTAAAGACAATTCAAGTAAATTCTGGATATTGAGGATCACTTAAGTGTTGTCGCATTGTAAGCGGCAAAATCTGGAAAGTAGAAAACAAAATATAATGCTTTTTTATAACAAAATATCAAAAATACAATCATTTGTAATTTACAAACGGCTTTCTTTTAATATTTAAAATGTTTTATCGAACAAAAGCTATTTATTTAGTTTCAATGAGTTTTCCTTCAAATTCAAGAGATAGGCAAACCGTTTTAGAAACATATACACCTGCAGTTAGTCACTTATTGTCTTAGTCTAGGTTATATCCTCCGCCTATACATTTAAATTCATCCTGAAAGGTCAAAAATGAACTGGTTGTTTTCATTATATTAACAACATAGCCATGTTGACTCTTTTACAGAAATCTTCCAAATGTATAATGTCAAACTGACAATTTATGAAGTGTCAAAATGTCATGGCATCAAGTCTTGTCGTAGCCTTGGGATCTCAATACACTCGTAGAATCTACGATGACATTTTCATGTAATTCTAATATACTTCAAAAACTCTAGATCTAGTGGGAATAATCTCGAGAACATTCAGTCTTACTATAAAAAGTCAAGACCTACTGCAACTTTTGTTGATTATTTTTTTTATTTAATAGATATGCCCCTCACACTGTGTTTTGCAGATGAAATGAATTTGATAAGGACAATCTTAATGTCACGATACTCTCTGTCCTCTTAACCGTATCACTTCTCTACTGTAGCTCAGATGGTAGTCGAATATTGTAAGACAACACTGCTTTATTTATAAAGAATCATTTGTCATGATTAACAATAAGCCCGGTGTCAGTTGAGGAAACTCACAATTCATGGATTAAGACGGCATTTATAATCAAGTATTAATAAGGTTCTGAAACAGCTTTACAACTTTTATGTCACTTAGAATCACGAATTATGTTTCGAAGAAAATGTATACAAGTTGCAAAAACCTTTTGCTTGTTTATTTAAGCATTAGTTTTCAACAGCAAAACTACTTATACACTTTATTGAATCCAAACAAATTTGTCCAAGATGGTTTTAGATGGTATAAGATGGTAGCAGACAAAATGAAACATATTCATCTGAAGTTTGCTTATAGGATTATTCAATGTCTAGAATGCCAAGGACATAAAATGTAATAATAAATGAGATCATAAAGATATATGCAAAAAAATATTTAATTTGTAGGAGACTTTTGTCCGATAAGTCTTTCTTTATAGTATCTGTAGACATGGCATAGAAAAACTAATTTAATAAACTAAACATATTCTTGTGGTTTAATTCTTTATTGCCATTTCAGAATGTAGGACTACATATATGTATTGTATTTACAATCTATTTAGTCTCTTTTTTAAAAAAAAATCTAAATGTAAAATAGAAGGGAAATACTAAACTTGTTTTATCACATGAGACATAAAGCTCTGGCGCTACATTTTGCAGTAACACCAATAATCAAATGAAAAAAAATTTAGTTCACAGGATATGATCTCGAAGGAATTTGAGCCATTTTCTCTTTTTAAAACAAACAGGTCTAATAAACCGTCTCTCGAAATCTTGTTACGAATAGTAGTAGAACTTAAATGTTATATTGATACCAACAAATATTATACACAAAAAAAGATACACTTTGAGGATTACGAATTTGTCAGATCTCAAATCTAGGTGCGCTCTCTTAGACCGAAATTTATACCTCTAATCTTGCATTTTGTAAAAGATGAATATATAACTTTAATATTGCGTTTTGTAGACGATGAGTTATTAAAGCGCTTATGTTAAAATCAATATTCTAACATCAAACACAGATTGATGAAGTATTTGTAACGTCGAAAGGACAAAATGAAACTAGCTGATTAAAAAACGTAAGAAAAGAAGTGAGTAATAACACTGACAATTCCTATTTACCATGACGACAAATGTTCATTCTATGAACTAATGAAAATGTAGTACGTAATGGCTTACAAGTGTCATTACTTGTCATCAAGTACAATATGACGAGTCCGTGTAGTTTAATTGTTAGAGAAGGTGGCTTTTACAGGGCTGATATGACTGAGAGGAAGAACGAACCAACGAATAATGTTAAAAACACATTTTGCGGAGAATCAGAGACCTAGAGCTTTGATATGCAGACTAAAATGATTCGACCTTATCAGCTGGCGACCTAGATTATCGGGAACAGTTTTTTTGAAGGTTACTCAATGATTTATGAGGTATCTTTTAAAATATACTTAGAGACATTGATTGTTTACAAGTCTGTGCTTGTTGACCCTCTAGACAACGACGTATATATACCAGGAAGAGTGAGTGTCTCATCTCAGAATAGATATTTTATGAGATATTGTGCTATATTCTGATTTTTAAGAGTAGGTTTCGAGGAAAACGCTACTGCGTTCGCAACAATGTTAAGCTATATTTGGACATGTTTAATATTCTCATTAACAGAAATAACTTCAAAGAGCCTCAGTTATTTTCTCTTGAATAAATGTATAGATGAAAACTGTCACAAAAATGGGTCGCTACATCAATCAAATTGTGCCTCGATGTCTGCATTCCACTTAACTACAAAGGAAACATGACTAGACAGATGTCAAATTGCATCGTTTTATCTCTGCTTCTGTAATATAAAGTACCATTCTATTTTACAGACATTTTAAGACGTAATACTGTTTTTGTTAATCCTTCAGACAGCAGCGTGATTTGTTTTTCCAAACCATTCAAATTAAGCCACTTAGCACGGATATTTATTATACAGCACATATTGGAGACAGAAATAATCTTTTTCACTTGATATTTTCTTAGACCACTTATTGCAGTAAGTACTTATAATAATTCATTCAGACTGACAAATAATGCCCTGATATCTTGATAATTTTCGCTGACTTACGGATGATAATTTTGGCCAAAATTATATTAAAAAATTCTTGTTATTTGGTGCTTAAAAGACATGCCTTACAATCTTGACAAAGTATTTCCTTCAAGGTATTTTATGTCATTAATATTGATCCAGGCATAATCAAATGTCAAAATGTCAATTCAAAGTACAGAATACAAGAGTAAACAAAATGTATTAACATAAGTTTGTGTATGACATAGATAAAAATCAGCTTATTCACCATTACGCATTTAATCCAATAGAACCGTGATGGCACATTGAACGTTAAACGCATTCCGAGTATTAGTGGGATTTCAAATATATATTTCTCTGATTCTGTTGGGAAAAAAAACAATACAAAATAAAATATAAAAAAACCCATAATGGTCGGGTTTTATAAAGCAAAAATGGTTCAGCTCTTTACTGTGCAATATTTGAAGACGTTTTGTACCACAGCTTATAATGTATAATAAATCTCTCCCAGACCATATGCATTTCTCTGAACAATTTTCTTTAATAACTGTTACCATTTCGTTCCGTATTTTTTTTTTTCATGCAAATTTTATTGCAAGGATCTTGACTACGGAATGTAGTTATGAAACTTTATTACATTCGTTTTACAGATATGTATACAGATGTCCGTGGCACATATGCATTATCCGTTATCAGAGATAATTAACCTAGTTATAAACCTACTGTCGAAGACATTTATGCTTCTCATTTCTTTGATGATGTCATTACATAATGCACAAAGTACGCATTTTATAAAAAAAAACCCGGTAACGGATTTGTCTCGACTATTACTCTCCTTCTCTGAGAAAAGATTTCCTACGTCTAAAGATACGAATCTGTATCACTTTTTTATTATGGTGTCATGTGAAAAGCAAAGAACATAGCAACTAGTAAAGATGATGGCCTTTGTGCACTTACATTATCCGTTATCAGACAGAACAAACTAAGTTATAAGCCTTATGTCGTAGACACAATGATTCTGATTTCTTTAGTGAACTCATGGATTGACAAAATGTCCAAAGTATTGACTTTATAATAGCCTGGGAATGGCAGTTTTGTTAATTAAATATTAGCCTCTTAGATGAAAACAGATTTCACCAGCTTAAGACGAGAAAACAGCAATAACGTTTGGACTTCCTGAGAAAAAATACCGCAATGTTTGTGTTGTGCGCTCAGCCAACACTATTAGACTTACTGTCATGAAACTTAAAAGGAATATAGATCACAAAATGAAACTTTCTTACCTGGGGGGTATTCGTCTTCCTCCTCTGAGGCTGATCAGGGTAATTGACCTTGATTTAGTTTGAAAACGCTACTAAAGTTTGCGTCATATACTCAGCCAACATTGTTGCCTCAAGAGTCATGAAACTTTACAGGGATTCATATCGGCAAGTGCAGATGTGCACCCGGGTTTTTTTCGTTTCCATCCTAGGTGCAGCAGTTTTGGCCCCTGATTTTGTGAAGATAGCTGCAAAAATTTTGTGTCACCCACTCAGCAAACACTTTTGCACCCAGGTTTATAGAACTTTACAGGAATATATTCAAGCAAATAAGGTTGCACACCTGGAATTTTCAATTCATTAGAGAAATCTCGACAACCAACGCCCCTTTGCTTGCCTTGAGATCAGGACGATTTTGCGCCATCTAGGATCAACTTTGGGTCATTTTCCATCTGTACTCTTGGAAATATATCTTTCCTAACGGTACACATCCTTATCTTTAATGACAAAGACATCGATTCATAGGAAATATTAGATTATAGAAAACTATAAAGGCGCTCTTTTAGAATTCATTTCTTCAATTACAATTTATATTGTATGAGAATGGTATTTGAGTTTCTTGCTCCGTCTCAATAGTGGTCTGATTCTGGAATTAATATACTGTTACACCGCACACAGTTCACTTCGAATATAGCTCTCTGGGGAACAGTACCCTTTGATTTAGTGATCTGTATAAAAACAAAAACATGCTAAGTCGGGTACAACTCGTCTACACTTTGATCAAACTGATGATATAAAAAAAGTTATATAAAAACCAGGTACTTGGCTGTGAGTCTTTTGGCCATATGATTGCATGTATCCTGTTTAGGAAGAGGCTTATGATTTTGGTGTCGTTTATCTATCAGGACGTACGGGCCAGATAGATCAGTCGTATGCCATGCTGAAAGGTCAGCCAGCAAGGTATTCTATTTTAAATTGTAAGCCATTCAATTCTGGATGGTCAGCTAAATGGCCAATGGCTTGCTCACTTGACATGCCTAATATGTGTTGTAGATGGATACACATCTAAAGGTTCTTCGACAGAACACTATCCGTGAATGACAGCAGGCTGTGTACTCGCAAGATCTTGGAATGAACATTTGTTTTAGGTGATTTTTTTAAAAGGACCCTACCGTCGAAATCATGGTTTAAACAGTGTGAAATTCCACTAAATGAGTCATTTGTTTAATCAGCTTAAAACATTTTTTTCGTATTCGGAAAACTGAAATATTTTAAGTATTTCATGATAAAGTTTTATCATTTCTGCCTTATTATTCCAAACTGCAGCTTTTAATTAATATTTTCTGCGATATTTACTAATAAAGTGCGCATGTACTGAGGATTTGGGTAATTACAACCGATGCTAATTGAAAATTTTTGATAATGACAAACTGATGATATAACAAAAGTCGTTCATAGACAAACGGCCGTTCGCAAACCCGGTTGAATGGTGTGACTACGGTGCTCTCTCTGAAAAAAAGCAAAACAAAACAATACTACCCTGAATACAGCTCCTCATTTAATGCGAGAGCACTTTTCGGTAATCTTTATAAAATGTCGCAAATGACGAAGAAATCAGTGTTTATTAATTACTGCAGACAACAAACTTAAATCCGTTTTTGCTCACTTGACCACTTTGTGCTCAAGGTGAGCATTTGTGATCGCCCTTAGTCTGCCGTGCGTCTTCAGATTTTTACTTTAAACAACATCTTCCCCTTAACCACTAGGTGAAAGATGATAAAACTTTGCAAGAATGTTCTTTACATAATCTTTACCAAAGTTGTTCGAAGAATTCAATTCCATGAAGAACTCCAGTTGCCACGACAACAAGAATGAAAAACTTCAAAAATTTTCTTGTCTAAAACTGCTAAGGCCAGAGGTCTGAAATTTGGTGTGTAACATTGTCTTTTGGACCTCTACCAGGTCTGTCCAAATAATGTCCTCGGGATTACTATTGGCCCCGCCCGAGGGGTCACAAGTTTTACAAAGCAATACGGAAGAAAATCTTTAAAAATCTTCTTGTCCGAAACCACAAAGCTTAGAGTTTTAAAATTTGGCATGAAGCATTGTCCAGTAGACCTCTACCAAGTTTGTTAAAATAATGTCCCTTTGGTCACTATTGGCTCCGCCCGAAGGGTCACAAGTTTTACATAACAATATAGAATAAAATCTTTAAAAATCTTCTTGTTTGAAACCACAAAGCCTAGAATTTTAAAATTTGGCATGAAGCATTGCCTAGTGGAACTTTATCAACCTTGTTCAAATTATTAGATTAGGTTAATGGTCAACGGGACTAAACATAGATTTATCTTATTTACCTCATAGAGCCTTTATTTATAGACTAATATCTTCGATATTCGGTAAATAAATTTCTTGCTTGGACCTCTACTCATAGGTGGGTTTTGAGATCTCTCAGTGAAGGTTGAGGTCGCCATAGCTAATAATAGATATTTAAACTTTTTGTCATAGAGCCTTTATTTTTTCACTTATAATTTAGATATTTGGTTTGTAGGCACATATACCTTCAATTATGAAATAAAATACTGCTTCTTAGGTTTACTTTACAGCAAACCAATAGCCGAAGTACTCAGGTGAGCAATCCTGGGCCATCATGGCCCTCTTGTTTTCTTTTTGCAATTGTTTTCTACTTCATTGTAACTAGAAACACCATTGACGATATACGTAAAGAGTAGTAGAATTTGTTTTAAGTTTCCTGTCGCAGATTACATTTTCATATACTGATCACAATCGCAAGTTAAAACAATCTTCTATAAACAGTACTTTGTTAGTAATTCGGGTAACAGTATATAAATATTACATGTCTGACAGGGTGACAGTAAAATTGTCAACTTGAGGAAATACTGTCAACCGAGGCGAAGCCAAGATTGACAGTATTTTCGAAAGTTGAAAATTTTACTGTCACCCTGTCAGACATGTAACATTTATTTTATTATACCGAAAAACTATTCAAAACATAAACAACTTTATTCAACTTTAAACTTTAAAACGTTTGTTGCTTGCCATTATTGTCGTCTGTTTACAACGGAAATAAAAAATAGATATTGAGCATGCGCGAATGGTACAGTATAATTTTCGAACATTCCGTACCTATGGTATCGGGTGACAGTATTTTATCGACAGTAAATTGTTTACATCGGAAATGTAAAAAAAGATTTTACGCATGCGCGAATGGTACAGTATAATTTTCGAACATTCCGTAACTATGGTAGCGGATGACAGTACTTTTCCGACAGCAAATTTTTTCTGACAGTACTTATATGTCACGGTGACCTATGGAAGCTTTACATTGTAAATGAAATTGAGGTATAATAATATACATTATTCAGTTCTGTATCAACTAAAGATAATTCACTTGCAAAAGAGTGAGCAATCGTAATATTCTGTGATATAAGGCGATCAATTTAAAAACATGAGATTTTCTAATTTAGATAAAAAGTGAAGGTCACAATTGCTATTTGCTCAGATCTTACTTGACATTTCAAAAAGTTTCCAGATGCGAACATGCAAAGTTAAGGTTTGTAAGTGTGTTTTTGTTGTTGCTGTTCAACTTGCACCACTGTAGCTTTGAAAACAAATTCAGTAGTGTAAAGTAAAGACCTCTAAACGTTAATGTTACTAGTTCCTAACACTATTTTTGTGTGCAGCACAGCCTGCGGATCTCCGAATGAATAGTCAGTAATCATACACCCATAAAATCTATATACTTAAAGATAGTTGGAAGTAGAGGATATTATCTAGACTCAATTCAGCTTTTAGAAAAGGTTATATTTTTTATTCGGACTTTTGATGATGGTTATATGAATTTCTTTGTCTTTCAATCTATTTTGATAATATTTTTTTTAGTAAGTATGTTCTCTTCGATTTGTTCTGTCAAGCTACCCTTAATCGTCGGTGGCGCGTCGCTTCTCTTGCTTAGGTCGTTTAATTGTTTAATGGTACAAAAGGACAAACCCTTCAATTTACGGATGTTCTGCCTATCTACTTCAGAGGTTCATTTACTTTAAATTGAAAAATAATTGATAATTTAAAGAAGAAAACAAGTCCCGAAATACCTGCCTGAGGCAGTAGGGCTTCAATAAAGCGCTAATTTTGAATTAGCTATCAGCGCAAAAATAGTACAACAACAACTAACCATTTAATGACTAACACTTATGTTTATCTGTTGCAGACTTTTTAACTGACAACTTGACATCGGGTAATAATTCTTTGAAAAGCGCTAACATCTACATGATTGGAAAGAAAACGGAATACTCTAAATTTAAGGGAATGCTTTTTGATGCAATACTACATATTTTACTTTAAGATACAATAATGCAGTCAAAACCAATCACAATGAATGGAATAAGAATGCATTTGTAATCATGTGTATATAATGTGTTAAAGGAGCATTTCGGTATATATGTGTCTGAAAATCAGTGTTGTTTCCAGAAGAAAAAATAGTATTATAACCCTAGGTTAATGTTTTTAGAAAGTAAACAAACATTGGCTAGACATGAAGGTAACAAAACTATTAACCTTACTTGATTAACATTCTGATCTTGGCCGACTAATAAATTTTCTGGCTACTTCCCTGGGCTCCAATGTTTATAATCTTACATAATTTTTTATCTATTGAGTTTGGTATTTGTTTTGCAATAGAAAAGCTTCTGATTTACATTAAAGAAACCAGAAGACTTTACCCTTTATACAGAAATAAATCATCACCCACATGCGTTTTGCTTATATGAATTCTCAAGAGTTTGCCTTTATGTCTAGAATGTCAAAGAACTTATATTACAAATATGAATATAAAGGGTATATTGCAATAGAAAATAATTTAAAGAAGACTAGTGTCTGCTAGTTTGGTCTGTCCCTTGGAATAGTTATATCAAAAAGGAAAAAAAAAATGAACTAAAAATTCTTTGTCTGGTTGTGTCTTCATAGCCTATGTAGTCTTACACTGATGTATTAAATCAACAATTATATTACTGGTTTACTATTTTGCTATTTCTATTTTGTCATTTTTTTACAATATAAACATTCTAGAAAAGGTAAATGCGGACAGTAGTTAAATATTCAGTACATAAAGGTCAGTACGTACCTTTTGTAGAAACGTAATCAACAAAAAGACGACCATTTAACTTCACCCAAACTCCTCCCAACATCATTTGATACAATATCTATCCTTTTCACTCACCAAAGTTTTACAATCGTCAGTCAGTCTTATGTCAAGATACATTGCTAACTGCAGTTGTAATATTGTAACCAGCGCATTTGATGTCAAGAAAACGATTAAACCTTTTAACTGAACGCGCGAATGCTAACTCATATCTCACGTTTTGAACAATCACTCGTTTGGTTACCAAAGTGATCCAGCATCAATCTTAGATGTTAAGAAGCATTTATTACCTTGTTGAAGAGCATTTTAAGATTAAAATTAAACAAGCTGAAAACATATAATACCACGGAAGTGGGTGAAAAGCCAGACAATGTCCTTTTTACCATTTACGACAAAGATTATCAAAATACTAAAATCAGTTACGTAAATTGATTCCAACTGTTATTGAGGTATTTGTGAACAATCTGTGTAGCTCATTTGGAAAGGGATTCAAGGCAGAAGGTACTGCTTTTAAAAGTCAACACATGTAAATTTGCAGAGAAAGAATCAAGGCTATATGACTTCCACGTGGCTAATTAAGCGAAACAGATATGGCTCGACTTTCGTCAGCTTGCAACCTAGTATACTGTTGGGCACAGTTTATAGGGGTTTTAATCGTTTTCTCAAGAAAAAAAAAACTGTTATGCACAAACCCGTGATTCATAAACTTATGTAGTTTTCTTTCTTCTAGTTGACTAGTAATAAATTCTGCAGTCTACTATGTTTCTTATACTAGTATTTAGCATGTAAGATTCATGCAAAGGAAAACACATGATGGAAGAATGGAAGAATTATGGAGATAAAAAGTACTTGAGATGAAATTGTTATTTTTTTAATGTTATATAGTTATACCACCTTACAAAAGAATGTATTTCATTTAATTCCAGACATATCATATTTCAAGTCTGAGACATTATTAACATTACAGATCCGTGCTTATTAACCCGCTACAGAACGACGTATTTATGCCAAGAAGATCGTGTTCAAGATCTCAGAAAGAACATTCTGATTAATGATTTGTGTTACATTCTGCATTTCAGGATTTTTTTTTTCTTTTTTTACAACAAAATGCTCCTGCATTCACAACTGTGTTTAACTATATTTGGGCAATCGTTCTTCAGTCAAATTGTGTCTAAATGTTCTAGATGATTAGAAAGAACGATAAATTCAGTAGCCGTTAAATTTGTTAGATTGTGCTACATATCTCTAGTGAAAGGTTTCTAGTGTCATTCCTTTAATTGCATACGACTGTTTTTGTGAATCCTGCAGACAGCGTCATGATTTTCATAAATATACAATTGAAACCACAAAACAAAGACATTTTTTATTTACTAAATGACGCGTGTTCCATCGCAGTGAACATTTTCTTCAGAAAATAGATCTCTTTATTCACTTAACATTTCCAAAGACTAGTTATTGCAAAAGACATGATTTGTCGTTCGAGCACGCTGCCTTACGGTTGACGATGTTGTTAAAATATAATAAGAATAAGCATGACTTGAAATTTAGATAATTTTTTTATTCTATTTCTTTAAATTCATGTCAACGTATCCGTCAAAATTCCTTAATATAACAGGTAAACTATATGCATTTGTATGTTTTATATAGAGAGTTATTCATGCGAATTTTGTTACATCATAACAAAAATTGTATACCAGAACCACGTAACTATTCTTTTTCTTCGACATTATTAACCGTTTATTTTTTTCCATTTAATCTGTGTTATTTTTCCTCACCACCCACGTATGGTGCACTGGCAGTTTCTAAAAACTATCAATAAGTAAGATATGGCATAGATCTTAATTAGACAGTTGATTCAAAACCATTCGTTTATCTTCACAACTGTCAATGCGTATTAAATTTTGAAGTCCTTCTGAATATGTGATTGTTTATAATTAAAATGGTCTAGAATTGGTTTGAATTACAACGATGCCAATAACTTTTATAAAAGACGGGTTCTATAATGAAAAAATGGTTGAAAAAATTAACTATTCACTACTTAAGACGTTTTTACCACAGCCTAGAACGTATAAGGAATATCTCTCCTAGACTTTATACTTTCTTTGCACAAGTGTTTCCGTAGTTTTTATTTTATTTTATTTTTTTCATGCAAACTGCGTGAATAGCAACTATTTTACTGTTTCTAAGAGAAAATATTTTCTACGTCAGTAGTTGTGAATTGGATTACTTTTTTTAATGATGTAAGGTAAAAAGCAATAAACCCTTCACAGAAACTAGTAGAGAAAATGTCCATTTTACACTTATATTATCCGTTATCAGACAGAATAAACCAAAGTATAAGCCACATGTCGAAGACATGATTATTCCATTTTCTTTAAACTCTTGTAACGACAAAATGTCAAAAGTAAGGATTTTATAATAGCCTTAAAATGGCAGTTTTGTTACTTAAATAATATCCTTCTAGATAAAGACATATTTCACCAGCTTAAGACGAGATAGCTGCAGATAACGTTTAAACATCTTTAAAAAATGAAACTAGAGAACCTATCCTAAAATCTTTTATACAGGCAAATATCCTAGTATTGATCTAATTAATACCTAATGCATCAACCTGGCAAAACAGAAGAGGGCCAAGCGAAAGGAGAGAGAAGCATCGACAGCAGCTTCATCCGGACCGTCTTGTCCGAGATGTGGAAATACGTTCCGTGCAAAGATTGGACTTGTAGGCCATCTTCGAACCCACACTTAACGCAGCAATTGGCGGAGAGGAAACTATGGTCATCCTCGACATCGAAGGACAAACTACACGAACCATTGTATACTCTGTATGTTAATATGATATATACATCATAACAAATAAGACTCGTTAACAATAATATCTTTTAACATTCCCTTGTTGAATCGGTATAATCAATGTCATAAAAAATGTTTATTTTATACACCACCAGGAAAATATCTAGACATATGAGGAATCAGACCAGACAAAATATGGCTTTTACTTATAGACGGGATATCTTACGACAAAGGTGTCTGTAAAATAATGGCACTGAAACGGGAACTTCTTTGTCTCTTTAAACCTAAAACTTTTGGACAAACAGTGTCTGAAATCGTGATTCAGAAAAAACATTATGTAATGTCAACCATCATTACTAGTAACGGCTTCCTGTAAAACAAAAGATTCAATCGATATTTAAAGTCTAACAGCAAAAACAAACGAGAGTTTATTTTAGCATTTGCAAACCTGAAATCACACAAATCAGCTAAAATTTCTTTTCTAACGTCAATCGATAATGTAATTCCAATCGATTTTTGAACTTTTGAAATTTTCTCTTGCCTATTATATGTCAATAAAAATAATAAAATTAATTTTGGTAGATTTAGTATCGATATGTAAATATATTAAGAAAAACTATTTTTACAGTCAATATGAAACAGAGAAGCTTGCCATTGGCATACTTATTTTTCCGTAAGCATTCACTTTATTTACGACCTAATCGTTTGCAAAAACAACTTACCAAGAGTACATACCTTAAATGTCAATGACAGTTATTTCTGTGACACAATTGCGTTTCAGATACTGTGAAACGATGTTTTCAAATCCATTTCCTAAAATTTGGTTTGCATGAAACTTCTTTTCCGTCTCAGATTTGTCTCAATAGGATAGATTGACATCAATTGCAGTTACTGGTACCACGTGATACACAATTTCAGAAAGGATGGACAAACACTGATAAGATATTTGTACTACCACACTGAACAATTGTTAAAAAATGGCAGCATCTACGAAAATGTTCTCAAATAAATTAATATAAAATGATATTTCTGGGGCAATCAGTTAAAGCTTAAAGTTTACTGTAGTGATATTTTAGAGAATTCAATATGTCAACTTAAACACTGGTTAGAAAGTAGAGGTTTAAACACCTCTAAGAAAAATCTTCCGATCAGACCTTCTTTTTGTACTAGATTAATTAAAACAAATGTTTATTTCTATATACCTTTGAATACATTTGCAGGTGCAAAACATACATCTAGTCATTTTGCCTCATTGTGTTTGACTTTTGCAATGTAATCCAAAATACAACATGCATTTAATCTCTGTCAGCATATCTGGATTCATTGTCCATTAGTTGAACCTTCTTAAGTTAGCATATTTTTTCAATCTGTTGAAAAGTGTGTACAGAACAACATACTGGCAATTATTAAAATATATACATTGCAAACTAAACTCAAGAGTGAAGAGGTAAGAGATATGTCTGAGTCAAAAATATGTGTCAAGTTTTTTCATTTCATTTACAAAACAACAATAAAAAATGTAAAATGTTGTGAGCCTAACTGTGAAAGAAAAAAGTGAATGAAAGAAAATCAACATGATTATCATTTTCGCCAGGAACTAAAAAGTCTTCTGTCGATATTCGGTGGAATTGGCAAGAAGAGGCCGAATTCATATGTCACAAGACACTGTAAAAATACTTTCTAGTGTAACTGAAAATGTTAAGTTAGAGATATCACTTGTATTCTTTAAAATAATTCATAATAAACAATGTTTTCTGAACTTCATTTCTGAAGGAGTGTCGTTAGCAAAAAAAAAAATCAAACACATATAGTTGAATACCACAAGGAGAAAACTTTTGATAAGGTGACTTATTGACCTTTGTTACATTCTACAACTCTTACCACATAACTGTTATACATTTTTGTTTTATTCATGTCCCTCACATGTTACACTAACGTTCTTGTCAACATATATATTCATTTAGTAATGAAAACAGATAAACAGGTACCCCATCCGTCTACATTTATATCCCCTGAATATTTCAGTCAGCCAATGATCGCATTCTTTACACAGGTCAAGATTCCTGATAAAGTCATTGTTTGTACGACCTTTCAATACCAGTAGGAATGGTGCTTAGCAGTAGTTCTATTTTTGAAATGAGAGCGTGTTATTATGTACCTTTGTAAATCAACCGGAATGTGAAAAGCTATCGGTGGGTATTTTTATTTTAATCCTGTGATCGGATCTATGAAGTTACTATGGCCACCATAATGTCTGCCTGTAGACCACATTGTTAATACTGCACGTCAGTCAAACAGAAGATACTTATTCATTTTTCAATAAGTATTATTTTTCACAATTCCTAAATTCGGAACTGCTGTTTAGAGCCTTGTACTTGTTTTAAACAAAACTCACTGATTAATGTTTTCAATCTTTTGATGTTGTTGTTGTTTTTTTTTCATGCATGAGACACTCTGAAAAAGCAGAACGCGTGAATAAGGCAAATTGCATAAAAATGTTTTGACAGAAATTTTACTTTAACTTGTGATTCATGATTTACTAAACTTTTATTCTTTCCTCCTTCAACAAAATCACCTTTGTCTGAAATATCCATTTACATGATCAACCTTATGACTTTTAATACGCCGACATAATTTAATTAGAGTTTTCATGTGTATTTACACTGTCTACGTTTGCACGTGGTCGGCAGTGTAATATACTGATGTACACAAAAACGGATTTTTAGGCCTCAGATAATTTTCTGGATTAAAAAAAAATATGATCCAGTAATTACAGTGTCATTATTTGTAACTGACTGTCTTTTAAAGATACCATGGTTACGTGAATGTCAGCATCCAGAAAAGTTCTTGAAATAACATACGAAATCTGTAAGCCATGAATATGAACTGTAATGCAGAGATTTTGTAATCTGATTTATGAGTTTTGTAGACTACGTTTAATTTTCCTAGCTTAAAAACTCTGTCAAAGAGACACTGTATATGGCACAAAATCCATCGGGTAATCAGTAATGGTAATGCGTCCGCTATTTTGAAACTAAGGTTTAGGTTTACGTGACCGCGCGACCGTGTAGGCGGTGCGATCAGATCTTCGGCGACAGTTTAATTATCTTAATTATTTTGTTACCATAAAGACAAATAACGACATACAAAAACCGTCATGTAATTGAATTGTCGTGGGCTCGGGTTTCAACGAATGATCCCAAAGCAATTTAAAATGACTTCAAAATACTTTAAGTTATCCTTTTTCGCGTTTGATGTAGGAATTCATATTGCCTATTGCCGCATAAATGAGTTATGATATTACATTTTATAAAAGAGTCCGGAAACGTCCATTTCTAGTGATATTACACAAATTATAGATTTCAACAAGGGACCTTCATATGTTAATAAGGAATGGAGTATAGTTAATAGTTTATTCTCATCCAATACAGGTACAGCATAAAATTTCACAAATAAAGCATGAAACATGTACTGGGATATCTATAAAAGATTTATAAGAGATTGAAACCATTAGCAGATACTTGTTGCAAAACACAGCAGAAGCTGAATTTATCATTTACTTCCGTCACTGCAGAAAACACTACACCTTATGGTCTAACATAAATTCTTACTGGGTATAACAGAAACCATCATATGTAACATCTGACAATATGTTTATATGATTTCCCTTTTAAGATCGTGGGTCAAATCATCTGCTCTGAGGTCAAACAACAGGAATTATATCGTATTTACTTAGTTGAATCACAATTTTATTTAATAAATATTAATCAATTAAAAGGGTTATTTTAAAACTGTTAAGCAAATAACTACGTGCGCTTGTGAATACAAGAACTCTAAGCTGCAGATAAGTTGAATCCTAGGCATACTGTCGTAAAATTCAGTGTGCCACTGGAGTCAGCTACATCACATATAAGTCAGATCAGAATTAGGACAAATCAGGAGTCCAGACGAAATATGGTTTCTTCTTATAATCATTGATTTAACCATTGATGTTACTTTATTCAACTTTTTATAATCTAAAACAAACCACAACATATCCATAGTACCTGACGTGTTCAAGGATAACGGCAATGCAACCGTAGATCTGATGTAAAAATGGCTACTATTTAAAACTTTACTTTGGTTTTATGTGACAACACACTCTCTATACAAGTGATCTATTTTTGCGGTCACTGTAAATGCATTTAACTATATACAAGTAATTCTACAACAATTGTTTAATGAATAGCGTTTTACAAATTTAGCTGTTCTGTTATTCGAAATTTAAACTGCTCTCAATAAATTAACAAGGTTACCAAATTGAAGTTAAATCTATATTTATTTATTTATTTATTTATTTATTTATAGAATACGTGATCTTTCATAGAGTTTTATACATAGAAAATCAATGTCAGCCTGTCTTGTTTTTCTGTTCCATTTATATTATTATAAATCAATCTCAAAAATAAAAGAAATGATCTTTGTTGAATAATAAATATGACAGATTTAATGTCTGTATAATCTGTGTAATATTTTGCTCTGAATATCTCCCATCATCTTTACAATTTTCAATAGAATATAAATGAAAAAAGGAAAGGAGAAAGTGGTTAAAGGAAAATTAAGTATAAATGAAAGAAAAAGATTAATAGCGAGTTTAGTTTTTATTTCAAAAAGACAATCAAACATTTACGCTTTTGTCTACTTAGCACAAAATGTGTCACCTTAATTTGTCAACCTGACAAGAACAATCTTAAGAGGACGACATGCAACATAATTTGTCTTAAAATAGTTTGTGATCGATTTAAAAAATATGCCTTTAAAGTTCGGTAAATATCATATAATTTTACCCATTTAGTAAGATCGATATGAGGACTTACTGATCTTATCAACCAAGGGCGTATTTAATATCACTTTTTCCAAGTAGGTGAATCACCATATTGAACGAATCTAAAAAGCAACGATTACTTTAATACCAATTCGAGTACAAAATAACCTTATACACAAGACATTTCTAGCTACCTTTTTCTGAAAGTTAGTTTGACGCCCAGGTGAAAAATTATAAATTGCCATTACTTTTCTCGACACATATCCCAGAATTTTACATCAACACGTGCTTTAGGCTCTGGTTTCGATTCAATACATTTTTATCACAAATTGCAACAGTGCTATAGCAAATGAAAAGGGTTTTTATTAAGAATGAATAGGATTTACTTATCTTGAAATGCCAATGTCAACTTGGGTCTACATCCCCGGTTAATATAACTTTTTATATTGACCTTACTGAAAACAATAAAATTATTAAAAAGCAAGATTATTTGAAACTGACTCACACAAGACCTTTGAAAGAAGTTCATAAATAAAATGGATCTATTTCTTAACGGTTCACTACTTGACTGAAAATCAGACAGAAGCATCTTGTTACTCTGTATTAATAACAAAATATTGCGTAACGTACCCACAACAAGTGCATTGATCTCATGATCAAGTGTGTCTACAACTATTTGATTTATATCTGCCTAATTAAAATTCCTTTCCTTTCTATTCAGTGTGATCATAACAGTTTACTGTCTTGTTTTCCCATCAAAAAAGGGAAATTGATGTAGTGCAAATGTAAGTCCTTGAACTTAGTTATGTCTGGTTCTAATTTATTGTAATATCCGAAGTGTTTATAAATCGTTCTAGAAATCGACGAAGCATTATTGCATGATAAACGAACCTCTATCAAGCCACATCTTTATATATATATATTTACGTGTCAGTTAAATGGCTCATTTAGGAAATATATGGCTTACTCTATGTTTTCCTGAATATACACTTTATAGCTAAAAGAATGTATTTAAAAGACCGAATCGAAACATTTCAACGACATTATAACGCTAACACAGTATACTTTAGACATTAAAATAATTATCATTTCTTGCTTAATATTTTTGATATTGCCGAAATTTTCTTGAATTGCGTTGAATTTATCCTGGTAATATTAACAATATTTTACAAAAGTCCTCGAATATTCAAGTAAATGTTTTCAACCTCGGTCTTTTGCCAAATTATGCTGTCATTGAGTTCCAGCAGTTCACTGTTAAAACATTCAGATTGCATCTGAGGGTGAGCATTTTTAACATTTTAATCAAATTTTATCTTTTTCATATTTTCTTACCCAAGAAATTTCTTAGAATGAATACACACACATTCAACGCACAGGTGCATAATAAAGTACATGTTTTCAAAGGCGTTAATGACACTAATGCACTCTAACACTGATAAATGTAATCACAGAGTAGACATCACATATGCAGCAATATCTATTATCTTGTTAGCGTAAATATCTGATCTTTTGACAGGAAAAAATAACATCATAAAATATCATAGACATCAAATAAGGTATCAGAGACATTGACCAGAGTTTTCTCTGATCGATGCGTGCAGTATCTGAAGAATCAAAAAAATTATCGACAAATGTAAATTGTGAGTTCTCTGAATCTTATGGTTATGATTAATATATGCTCAGCTTTTCCGATATACATAGATTTACATTTCAAATGAAAAAAAAAATATATTCCAGGGATCCTTAATCTCGAAGCTCTGGACCGGACCGGTCTTGATTCTACGCGAACCTATAAACGTCTTTCAGCACAGAGAATATAATTTTAGAAATATTGAAATATGCTATATCGTTCTGTGTTCTTTTTCTTCAGTCTATCATGATTTATTCCATATGTTAAAAGAACTGTAGTACATGTAGATGAACTCATACACAGTTGAAACGAGGATATATTGAAATCACTTATCGCCTCGTCCAGCATAAGTTTTCCAACAATTTTGTTAATGAAATAGGATATAGAATAAACAGATATTCAAACATTGTTCTGTACATTACGAGATATATTTGGACATGTACACAGCTGGATAATCGTACTAGACGAGCAGATCTTTATTGTACAGAAAATGGTGAAATAACCTTACAGTAAAACTAAAATTTCTTTAGATCATTGTGATACAATGCACTCTACCTACATGTAGTTATTACAATGAACATGGCTATGATTCATATGACTATGCCCAAGAGCCAAATATTAAGAGTGAGGTTAAGAGTGTTAAAATAATAATTACAAAGCTTTCATTTCAAAGAAAATGATTTTAGTTATTTCAAAAACTTCAAAACAAAGTTCTTATTTAGATATATGGCATTTACTTCTGTTGACGATATGAGAAGAACACCAAAGGAAAACTGTACTTAACTGAATCATTTACGAATACTGACACGACCAGATACAGACAAGTGAGGCGGATAGCCAACCCACACATTTTATCTGAGCTTAATTGCCATCGATTGCTGACATTTTATGCCTTACATATACTACTTCCTAGTCATTATAGTTACACAGTACTTGCTACTGGATGTTTCATATTTTCTACATGGTCTTACAAAGCTGTAGACCTGATGATTTGACTGGTCAAAAGACTGTCACTGTTAAAACGACTGACTCACAGAATTTAGCTAAAGCTTTTTTTTCCTTTCTTTAAGAATTAATTTCACCAGGTTTCGAACCCATACCCTTTCTTTTAGTAAAATTAACAGCGATCTAAATCAGTGAGCCACAGAGACTAGATACCAAGGCGCCTCAAAATTAATAATATAAATGAAATATCTACCCCGTGACTAACGGGGTAAATTTTTTCCGATAAAAGTGTGTAAAACTTTATAAAATCGTCTTTTTCTGTAAGAAAAATGAGACAGTAACTTAGTTTAAGTATGTTCTTCACAATTACAACTAAAATTTATATGTATAAACATTTTTTTTTATGCACCGTCGGCCCATCTGCAGTCGCCTTAAGACGATCTACAGGGATGAAGAAGCAAGTGCATTGTATTGTTTTCTTAACAGCACTACACATTTAAATAGTTTTGTAAGTGTCTTTTCACAAGTCGTCAAATATAACAAACATTCATGTTAATTGCAAGAATCACTTTCAACGGGTCAACCTAAAAACCCTTTCAGGAGGGGATCAAGCTAACAATTGTCCAATTTATATAATTTCTCAAACAAAACACACCAGGTTTAGGATAGAAAAGAATAAAGCTTAAGCCCAGTGACTGTGCTTTATAACAGACCCGTTTGTAGATTGAACACTACAATATGCTGGATATTGCTCTTTCTCACTAACTAGACAGAAAACTCCAAAAATGTTACTAAAAAAGCTGTGATGGAAATCTTATCTCACATGGACTTATCTGGAGTGGCTTTAGAGTGCGTACTTTTTGTATTATTTCAGTCAATTTCGAGCGTTGATATTTTAAATTTATCTGTGTTTATACTTTAAATCACATGTTTTCTGATTAATGTGCATTTAAATCACTGTAGTCGATCAACTTTACTCATTCCTGATGTTTGAACCTACGTAATACGTTTATTTTTAATCCATTTTTACCTGAGCCGGTGAAAAGTGTCTGCGCCATGTTGAATATGGTGCATTGGAAATTTGGTTGTTATGCGGTTGACAGGTCTGAGTACTCATAAAATATAGTTCCAAATATTTTTTAACGTTTGTTAGTATTTTTTTGTTCCATGAGTGAGTTAGCGATAAAAATAATAAATCTTTGGGCGTGGTTGAAGATCTGGATATCCAAAGCAACCGCCAATAATCAATTCTATTAATCTCTTTTCTCTTTCTCCATGTGTGGTGAGATTATTGAAGAATTCAGAAGTTAACTGTAAAAAAGAGAATAAAATTCATAACATTATCACGGTTTATATTCAGGAAGCAAGCTGATTCAGATTTTATTATAAAATAAATTGAATACTGCAGCTTTTATGACAAACGTTTGTCTGCATCTGAGACTGTATTTTGTCTAGACAAAAGAGCAAATGTTATTTGCATTTACAGTTTTTAAATATTTTGAGAAGCACCTTGTCCTTGACACACAAACAGATCAATAATTTCTTGAAATCTTTTCTTATGTACGCCAAGACATTGATTTTGAGACAAAAATACCTAAAGTATTCTTTGAATACTGAGAACAGTTAGATTAAATTTTATGGCTAAATGAATCTGGGTTTTATATGTTTAGATGATTACATAGGCTAATAAGATAAATTAGCCGATAAAGTAATAATTAAAATGAAATAAACTTTTCGGTTTTTTTTCACAAACGTTATCTATTTTCGAGATTTTTTCCAGTCTTTAGTAATCCCGAGACTTCTCTGTATCTTAAAGGTATGCAAAAATAAATTCTTTGATACAACTGTTCACTTAAAGGAAACTTTTTTTTAGTAGTCTTCGTTTATTGGTTTTGGACCGTGGCATGAATTTTCCATGTGAATATCTATCCTGCTATTAGATATATGAATATAAAAACTTCATCCCTGGTTATAAAAGCATTGTATATGTGTTTATTGGCGTTACATTATTTATCCCGAAGCCATCATCGTGATTTCAACAAGATCTAAATAAATTAATACAATGTATTTTTTGTCTCTTCAATCGATAAAATGAAAAACTTGTTTCAAACAGGAGACGTCATTTGCACATACATTTGCAATCTTCTAGTAGAAGAATGAATTAGTTTTCTTAAATAGACGAACATCATAGCCATTCTGACTCTTTAAAGAAATCCTCCTTCCTTAAATAAGTTTTCAAATATTAAATTATAAAATGTCAAAATGTCCCATCATCTGTTTTCAAAGCAGTCTGAGGACATCCAGATAGTCAGTAATCAAATACTCATAGAGGAAATAATCTTGAGAACACTCAACTGAACTATTAAAAAGATCATGTCTGTGGCGCGTTGATTCTCTACTATTGTTCAGAATGTTTAATTGTTTTATACAATAATACATTATTTTTTCCTTTTAATATCTTTGCCAAATTGAAGACAATTTTGCACCAAGTCTTAACAAATCGCTATGAATGGATTAAGAATGTATTTGTAATCGAGTTTCTGTAATGTTTTGAACCAGCATGTCAGCCTATATGCCCCCCAATGTATGTCGTCGTGCATATTTGTTTCACCTTTTGAATATGGTACTTGTTTCGCAGAAGCAAACCTACTGATGAATTTTAAAGAGAAGAACAGACCTTATCCTACATACAGAAATAAATCATCACCCACCAGTATTATGATTTCTCAAGTGTTTACCTCTATGTCTAGAATGTCAAAGACATAAATTCAGTAACAAATAAGATTATAAATGGTATATTGAAAAAAAATATTCAAAGGAGACTAGTGTCTGATAGTTTGTTCTGTCTCCATGAAGTTGTTATATTGAAAGGAAAAAGTTAATGGAAACATTCATTGTATGGTTGTGACTTCACAGTCCACGTATTATTACATCTATATATTAAACAGCTGCTAGCTCTATCTTATTGTTTTGTAAAACAATTTAGTAAAATTCCAAAGAAGGATAATCAAATGGTCCAAACGTTAAAAGTTAAGGGACAAAATCATTCTGCTACTTGGGATGTACATTGTGGAAAAATTGCCTTCTTGAAAATCTTAGTGCTTTTAAACTTTCTAGAAAAAGCCATCTTCTAGAGAATTAAATATATTTTCTAGATTTTAGTCTAACCAGCAATATATCATGTGATATTGACAAGTTTTGTGTGATACTTTCAAAATCTCGTGCAAATTGTAATAAATGTAGTTTATACTTTAATTTGGCTAAGAAATGTGTTTTAATTTCATTAGCATATAAAATGCATTTTTATTCCATTAGTGTATCGTTCTTTTGCCATTACAATTGAAATAAGAAATTCTTCTCTTGTGTCTTATCCCTGGTGTTGGTTTTCTTGGGCATGCTGTTTTAATTAATTCAAATGGTGTTTTATTTGTATGTGTATTACTCAGTCAAACTATCTAATTATACGGATAGCTTTGAAATATGCAGTAAATAAAGATCAGCTGGTACCTTTTGAAGTGACGTAATCAACAAAAGACAACGATTTAATTTCACTGGAACTATTCTTGACAGATCTTGAAACAATGCCCCTTTTTCACTAACAAGATTAACATTCGTCAGTCAGTCTTATGTATTATTCAGTTGTTAACTGTATGTATAGCATTTTAATCAACGTATTTGATGTAAACAAAACGATTAGACCTTTGAACCAAAGAGGCGATGCTAACTTAGGACTCACGTTTGAAACATGCACTCATGTGGTAACATTGGTGTTACAGCATCAGTTGTCGCTGTGAAGAAAGAAGGATTACCTTGATGCGGAGAATAAATTTAAACTAGCTGATGAAAACACACATTAGCACGTGAGTAAAAAAACCGGACAATTTCCTATTTACCATTTTCGACAAAGAGTATTTAAATATTTATCATGAATTAATAAAAATGCGGTACGTGAATGGATTACATGTGTCACTGAGTGTTTTGTGACCAGTCTTTGAAGCTCAGCTGGCAGATTTCCTGTCGACCTTGGCAAGGCAGATATGCAGGAATTTGTATCACTTGCAAGGAAGGCATTGAAGGCGGAAGGTACCGCTTTTAAAAGGCAACGCATTCAAACTTGCTAAGGAAGAGCCAGAAGATAAATATGACATTCACATAGGTCACATGTGGCTCGACTTGTGTCAGCCTGTGACTCGTCCTAACGGATACAGTGTACAGGGTTTTTAATCAGGTTCTCAAGAACAAAACTGTTATATATATGTCTGTTTGTAAATTCTTTAATTTATAAACATGTTTCTTTTATAGTTGACTAGAGATGAATCATGCACTCTAGTAATTTACTTATATCTATATTTAGCAAGACCGTTTCCTGCGAGAGAAAAATGCGGAAGAATGGGCCTTTTCTTTTAAGTGAAAAAAAGAACACTTTTACTTTGTTGCAATCAAAGAAAAACAATGTTTCAAGACTTGTTTATGACACCGTTGTTTTAAAGTTTTACGTAGTACTACGGCAGTACAAAAGAATGTATTTCTTTCAAGGCATAATCATACCTTATAATCTGAGACATTGTTTTTATACAAGTCGTCTAGGTTCTTAACCCTATATAGAGAACCACATATGTATACCAGGAAGATAGTGTTCTCGATCTCAGTAAATATAATTTGTGATTAAAGTTTTGTGTTATTTTCTGCATTTCACAAAGAAAAAACCCTCCTACGTTTACCTGTATTTAGGAGTGTTATTCTCATAAACAGAAATAACTCGCAAATGCCTAAGTAACTTTCTTTTGAATAGAAATATAGATAATGAAAATATATTTTAAATGTTCGTGTGTTCTACTTAACTAGAAAGAAAAATAATGGGGGCAAAGTTTTAATAGTCTTTAAATTTGTGAAATGCTTCTAGACTTCTCAATTGAACGGATTCTAAAACAATTTTAAGAGGTATAGATATAACAAACAACTTTTTTTTGAATCTGCAGACAACAGTTCATCCGAGCGTGCTGTCTTACGGATGATGATGTTTAAGATATCTATTTATTCATTCAAGCATGTATATTTATTTCTTGATATCTGACGTCATAAAGAGAAGTATGACTTAAACTTTAGAAAATCTATTTCCTTAAAAGTTATGTCAGGGTATAATTTAAAACAAAATCCTAAGTAAAACAGGTAAACTTAATGAATTGTTGTCTTTATATAGGGATTTGTTGTTGTAAGTTTTAGTTACATCATCACAAAAGCTGTGCACTGCTTCGAGTCCAAATAATAATTTTCTTCGACATTATAAACCGTTTCCAGATAAATAGTGTTGTTGTGCCTCACCATTCACAGATTTTGAAAACCATGTTTAGTGCTAAATGGCAAAAATCTAAATTAGTCTATTCCTGACAGTTCGTTTATCTTTACGAATTTAATGAAGTACTTCTTCAAAAGCATATTAAATATAAAATTCCTTCTGAAATGTGATAGGTTTCCAATAAATATTTTGTCTAGAATTGTCCTGGTAAATCAATATAGGAACGATGCTAATTACCTTTATCTAAGACAGGTTTTATAATGGAAAGATGATTGAAAACTTGAACTGTTCAGTTTCAGACTTGTTAACCATAACTTAGAATGTGTAACAAATATATCTCTTAATTTTCGACTATAAGTTTTTATTTGCACATATTCTATTTTTTATTTTTATTGTTTTCAAATTCCGAGAATGATATGTATTTCTTATTCTTAGAGAAAAGATTTACTACATCTGAAGTAACAAATCTGTATCACAGAAGATGTCCCTTTTGCACTCACATTTTCCGTCATCAGACAGAACAAACCGAGTTTTAAGCCTATGTCGAAGACACAATGATTCTGATTTCTTTTGTAAGCTTGGGTAATGACAAAATGTCCAAACTACGAGCTTTACAATAGCCGGGAGATGACAGTCTTGTCACTCGAATAATTCCCTCCTGGATAGGACAATTTCCACCTGCTTAAGACGGGATAACTGCAATTATGTTAAGACATATTGAAAAAGATAATTAAAAAGCTAACTGTGTACATAGACACTTTAACTGATGGAAATTATAGCTTAGAAATATCTTTGACATAACACCTTCACACAGTTGAATTGCCTTTGTCAGAATTGTTACAATCAATCCATTGTATACTATGTATGTTAACATGAAATAAACATCGAAGCAAATAAGACCCGTCTACGATATTATGAAACATACCCTTGTGGAAGCAACACTATAAAAATGTTAATTTTAGAAACAAAGCAAATACCTAAACATATCAGGAATCAGACTAGACAAAATAAGTGTTACAAATATGATAGATCACGTAAATGGTGTATTTAAGGTTCTGAAAGTAAAACGGCAACTTACTTCTCTCTTTGATCCTAAAACTTAAGGACATACAGTATTTGAAATTGTGTTTCAGAACAACAAAACATAACGTAATATAACAACGTAGCAACGATTACTTTATTAACAAATCAAATACAACCTATTCTAATAAGCAATGAATTTCTATCAGCTTTCATTTGAAAGCGAGTTTAACGCCTAACAGATATCCTAAATTGCCACACAAGCATGTTATCTTGGTAATATTTACACATCTTGTCCCGGCTTTGTGTCAATACGATATTTGTATCACAAATTAAATGACAGTGTTGTACCAAATGAAGAACACTATTGATTAAAATGTAATATTTTTAGCCTTTATCGACCTTGGAAAAAACGATGGTTACAGCTCGGTCGATATTCACGGTTTCATATAGACCTCAATAAAAACAATACATTTAATATAAAGCATTGAGCGGTGTAAGAACTTCATACAAAATGCTAAATCTTAAAATCGGTCTCTTCTTAACGATTCACCACCTGGCTAAATATTCAGACAGAAACATTTTGCGAATCTGTATTAATTACAAAAAGACTGCGTTACGTACTCGTAACAAGTGCATTGATCTTCATGCTACGAGGTATCTACAACTTTTTGATTTATGTTTTCCTAATTAAAATTCCTTTCCCCTTTTTTTCAGAGTTATCGTAACTGTCTTGCTTTCTCAGTCAAGTACGAAGTGTGCATAAATGTTAATTCTTGACTTTACTTATGTCTGATGCTAATTGATATATACATTCGTTAAAATGTTTATAAATCGTTCTAGAAAGCGTCGAAGCATTTTTTGCAAGATAAAGGTACCTATTTCCAAGCCATATTTAAAAAATGGTGAAAATTTGCATACACGTATCTGTTTAACGGTTCCTTGATGACTTACTCTTTGTTTAAATAATAAATTCTTTCTGGAAGGGAAACCATTTGAATTCAATGTAATACTTAATTATAAGGGATGATACGATAAAACCTGAATTGAGTAATGTGCTATTGAATGCTTTAAGTCGAAAAGCGTCACTCTTATTCTGGCAATCATGATACAAAAGAAAATATTTCTTATTTATCTCTATGGATACAGCTGAAAACATTCTCGAGTTAATTCAGATGTCGTTATTTTCTGCACATCTCTTGTCTTTCAGTTAGAACATCTGTATCTATAAGTATTACATCTAATGAAATATGGTCTAGACCTTTGTGTTTCCGGGTAACGTTCAAGAAATACAATGTTTTGACTAATTCGTATTCGAACATCTTAAGAAAAATGTCTTTTACTTACAAGCCTGTGTGTTATTTAGAATTTACATATTATTTTATCTGTTTCTAAGAAATAGTGTTCAAATTTTATGTAAAGAGGCTATGCTTTAAAAGGTTTGAATAGCAAACGTTTAAACTTAATAAGTCGTAACTGATAGAGTGACTTAATGTTGTAAAAACACCTATTCGTTCTTCTAATTATCATAAATTTATCAATCGGCGAAACAAAAAAGTATGTCATCGAAGGTATCTTTGTTATGTGAAACCAGCTGTCTCTTAAATGTACATGTACCATATTAATTTTTTAGAAACACAACATACTACTTATGTTTTTACTAAGTATTATCTAAAGACAGCACATAATTTTATAATTTACCTAAGGAGGCATAATCGTTTCTGGTGAACCATCGAAAGTTGTATTAACATAACTGACACACGATGTCAAACAAATGCCGATAAAAAGCATTAAAAGCTTGCATGTTTAGGGTCATTTATTACATTAAGCCTGTGCTTGCACGTTCTTTTATTTAGGGTGTACAAAATAAACAAGAAATAATGATATCAATGTGCTTTTTATACCATGACAGTTGATAACAAGGCTTTAATGACCAGTTATATTTTTAAAGCCATTTCTTCTTTCTTTTTCATTTGAAATATTTGTACAACTGAAATGTTTTAAAGTGTCTTGATTGTATTTAAACATATTTCTGAATGTAAAAACGGAATAGTCTTATTAAAATATTATAACAAAAAAAATAAAAAAACTTTTACCATTAAATATTTACACTGAGATTATGTTGATCTGAATGGAAAATCATATAATTCCCAGGACAGAGAGATGGTCCACATAGTTATACAATACGGAAATTTTAATTTCTTTTAACAAAATGAACATAGTATTACTCGAACCAAATATAATAAAATGCAAACGCCAACTTCCTAATTTCAAACTTTTTTTTTCACAAAAAGTGAGTTCAGTGATTTCATAATGAGGGATAAATACATACAGTGATATATGTCACTTTATTCTACAGCACTTGGGACTTTGTTGCATTCATCCCTCGATCACTACTGCGTTAGAAAAAAATACACTTAGCCTCAATGCAGGCTTTCAATATAGTTTTTAAAAGTACAGATTCTTTTAAAACAAAAGAGGATGGTGATTGTAAGGTTGAAAATGTTCTATATTTTCTAGTCTTTAATGGTCGTTAAAAGTTTTACACAGGACAAATACAGTATTTCCGTTTTCAACATTCACAATTATGCTGTTAACTTGTATTACATTTTAAAAAACGTACTAAATAGTTATCAATGACGTTATCATTCTTGACTTTAAAATCTTTGGTTATGAATGACGTCATATTATTTACATTTATTTTAATTTTATTATCATTATTTTATAAATCATATAGATCTCTATTTATGTCAGATACATGTCCTTGTCGGCAGTCTCAAAGATAAAAGAACGAAAAGATATAATACAAGTAGATTTACTGATAGATGTAAAAAGTAAATCGTTGTTTCAAATTTCTGTTCATAGAAACTACGAAGAAGGCACAACTATTCTGAATCCCTTCCATTCCTTTTTAGAAATAAATAGTTAGAAATCTTTGTTTCAAATTTCTGTTCGTAGAAACTACAAAGAATGCAAAACTATTCTGCATCCCTTCCATTCCTTTTTAGAAATAAATAGTAAGAAATCGTTGTTTCAAATTTCTGTTCGTTGAAACTACAAAGAATGCAAAACTATTCTGCACCCCTTCCATTCCTTTTTAGAAATAAATAGTTAGAAATCGTTGTTTCAAATTTCTGTTCATAGAAACTACGAAGAATGCAAAACTATTCTGCACCCCTTCCATTCCTTTTTAGAAATAAATAGTTAGAAATCGTCGTTCAAATTTCTGTTCGTAGAAACTACAAAGAATGCAAAACTATTCTGCACCCTTCCATTCCTTTTTAGAAATAAATAGTTAGACTAATTAGGCGCTTTTACGCTTTAAAAGTATAAATATAAATCAGCAAAAATGTTGTCGTAAATTGGTAATTCTATCTTTTCTTGTGTCAAATTGAAAAAAGATATATCTCGCCAACGTCCAACCCGTCTGAAATGTTTAAGATTAAGCACTTCTCAATAATTGCATACGAAATAGTAATTAAAATTATTTTAAGAATCATTTATTGCGTTCAAAACATCGTTTCTGAACCCTGTAGATAATAAATTGCTTCTCTGAAATAAAAATATGTTGTCTCGTAAAAACCAAAGCTATTTCCTGTACTCAAAATAGAACTTTACGAGTATCTGGACAAATATATTACTATTCCTGGATATAGTCGTCAAACAAATAAAGTGGTATTTTATTGAATAGGGAAGAAAGAAATTCTTCACATGCTTTACACTTTAACTGGTGCCTTAAAGTCCCAATTTTACTTAAAATCTGTGAAAAAATTGCTTTATATTCATATTCCGCCCTAACTCAAATTACAAGTAACCTTCAGGCGCATTTAATTAAAATAATAATAATAATAATTTATTATGATAGATAACAACTAAATAATAACAAACAAACGCTAAGTACGAATAAACGTCATGCCCCCGGGGGCGTTGACCTTTGACCACGTGACCTCTGAGTGGATCTGGCGGGTCGAAGTCGTCTAGGTGCATCCACCTGTGAAGTTTGGAGACTGTAGATGGAAGGATTTCTGTGGTATGGTCAAACTTCCGTGACAAACAAAGAAAAACACAAACAAACAGACCAGAAACAGTCAAGTTCTAAATTTATTGGCATATCAGCAAATATTTGCCTTTGGCCATTTACAAAAGACACAAAAATATGGCAAAGACATACAATTTTACATATCAAACAAATGACACGAATTATCATAAATACTCACATTTCTAATGGAACAAAATACTCTTAAGAAACAGCTATTGCCTCGAGGGCTTCCTTTCTCATTTTCATACATTCTTTAGTATATTTACAAACGTTCAATTGTACATTTTTATTCTTAGATGACATTAAAGAATTAAACCTTTGTATACTAGACCAAGCTATGTTTCAAATATATATTCTTCTAACAGTTCTAAATTTGTTACAGCATAACATAAAATGATATTCTGATTCGACAGTATTCTTGTTACATAAATGACACATTCTATTTTCTCTTGATATCCCTCTGTATCTACCAGTTTCAATTTCTAAGTTGTGCGAAGATAATCTTGAACATGTAAGTTATACCCTTAGTTTATCATTTTTAATATTGCATAAATAATCCTCAAATATATAGTCAACTTTGTATTTACAGTAATAGTTTAACTTTGGCATTGAATTTATTGATTCCCTCCATTCTTGTATATACTGGTCACGTATTCTACTTTTAAAAATTGGGAAATAGTTAAAACTATTATCAAAATTAAGTCTCACATTAGTTAAACCAAGATGGTCGATAATAGAGTTAACTCTAGATGACCAGCATCTGTTTTGTACATTAACACAAAGGTCATTATACATTTTTAACATCGGCGATTCTAAATTGTTCTTAATTTTTAACGAATATTTTAAAGACTTTTCTTTGCAGATAGTTGACAGTGGAAAACGCCCTAGCTCACCTAAAGCAGCTTTATTCGGAGTTTGCTTTTTGACACCAAGTAAATATTTACAAAATCTCACATGCAATTTGTCAACACATTTTAAACTGGTACTGTTAAAGATGCCACATACTTCAGAGCCATACATCATAATTGGTACTACCATTTTATCAAATAATGAAAGTTTCGTTTTTATATCTAATTTATCTTTATCAAATAATGACATAAGATTATGATAAGCTCTAAGGGCTTGATCCTGCAAGGTTTTTATAGCTCCAGACATATTACCATTGTATGTGACATTCAGACCTACATACGTAAAATTATCTACTATCGCAACTTGTTCACCATTTATGTGGAAAAGGGATATACAGTTTGTTTTCGATTTTCAAAGACACAAACGTTTGTCTTACTTACATTTTTTTAGTCCCCATTTAATGGAATACTCGAAAATATTATCGATCTGAGATTGTAAACTAATTGGGTCAGTAGTGAATAACACAATGTCGTCCGCAAAAACAATCATATACATTGTTAACAAATCAATATCTCTATTAGATAAATTGTCAACATCTACAGCACCAATAATATCATTTATAGATAGTAAAAATAAGATCGGAGACAAAGGTACTCCTTGTTTTAGACCTATGGTAACATCAAAAAACCTTGACAATTCCATAGTGCTAGTTAGTTTTACACACGACTGAACAACATTGTATATACAATTTATCATATTGACCATTTTACAGCTTACGCCAATTTGGATTAACTTCACCCATAATGCGTCTCGATTAACTGTGTCAAATGCACGTTGGTAGTCTATAAAAATACACCATGATAGTTTAGAATGTTTGGACAAAACTTTCTGTATAATAGTGTGCAGGAGAAAAAAAGCATCAACCGTAGAACAATTTCACGAAATCCAAATATACAATATACCCTCCCTGCGGTGGCATAAAAATAATAATAACTGATCGATTCTGAAACTCACATGCCAGGTTACAGTGGAGTGCGCAGTGCGAAAAGTGCGCTGATTGATATTTTTCCTTGTTCGAAAGCATAAACACTCTATATGAGCAAACCCTGTGCAAAGCACAAAGTTGCTGCATACGTCAGAAGACGAATTCACGGCCTTAGACTGAACCGCACTGAAGTTTGAATGCCCTGGTTTTAATCACAGACACTTGGATCCAGTAGAGCGGTTCTTGCCCCAAAATAAATTTTTGTACACATGCTGTGACCCCTACAGTTCACAACAAACATGTGTTGTCCATCAAACGGCACTTCCAAAAAATGCTCATTTTTCACTATATGGCTATTATAACACAAAGATGCAAAGCTTCTTATTCGGGCAAAACACGGGTGCTCTGTTTGTTTCAATCGTCATTTCAAGAGAGTAACATACACCTACCTCACAATTTCCAGTGTCAATCAAGAGACCGTGCATTAATCTCCACGAAGATATAAGGACTGCTTCGAATTCCTACTTTGACTAAGAAAAATCGACTCTGATTTCTAAATTTACACGTTTTTTACTTTCGGTTACTGAATCGGGCGAATGGATACCGGTTTCCTCCGCGCCCGCCTATTGTATCTATTAACTTCGATCGATTGTCTTTGATAAACACAAAAACAGCAACAACAAATAAAAACTACAGAACAATAAGGGATCACAGAAATGTGAGGAAAAATCTTCAGACCAGATGTCAAATCAAATCAGAATTGTGTGACTTAGGCAGAGCTGCATCGACCAGTTTTGAAGCGAGTCATTAAACGAAACTCTAGATGGTTCCAGTGATCTATAACCACTGCAAAGCAAAGATATTCAATGTTTCTTTAAGATATTTCTTTTCATTTATCTCCACTTTGGCAGCCACTATAGAGAAAATAAAATGACATTTACAAGAAAAACTTTGGTCTTTTTTTCAGTTCTTTGCAAGGAGACAATCTATAAAAGACACCAATTTTCGTTTAATTGTAGTTATAGGAAACTAAGGTTACAACGTTTTTAGGGATTACTTTTCTTAAACTATAAGCTGTCGGGTTGTGGGATTCTTTAGAAAACAGGGATTTTGTTTTACAAAGAAGTGTTGGATGCGCCCTATATGAAGAAATTTAAAATGACGTGAATGAACTAATAAGATTTGAAGTTATTGAGGTGCAAGACATCATTAAATCTGACGTCTCTGACACCTGTTGCACTCAAGAGGAATAAAATATGCAATTTTCTCTATATAAAGGATTTAACTCGGTTTATGATGTCTGCCAATGAAGAAAAATTAGCTTTGTCTAATTTACGAATCGTAAAATTTATGACATAAATAGTCTTGATAAATCCTACTAGCACAGTCTTTGAAGTGTCTTTTCACAAATGGTCAAATATGACAAAACAAACATTCATGTAAAATAAAGGAAGAGATATTATTCAAATTTGTTAAAATGGTTCAGTTATGTTATAAAAATAATCGTCTATGACAAAAAATATTGATCAACATAATTGCAAGAATCATATTTAACAGGCCAGCTTAGAGACCTCAGGAGGGTATCAAGCTAACAATTGTTTGATTTACTTCTACTTTATCACAAAAATGCCAGGCTTACGATAGAAACGAATAAAGCTTAGGCCCAGTGACTGTTTTATTTATAATATTCCCGTTTGTAGGTAAAACACTTTAAATATGCTGGACATTGCTCTATCTCTTTTGTGTTTCTCCATGTGTGGCGAGATAATTGAAGAATCAAAAAGTTAACTTTAAACAATAAAATGAATAAAATTTAAAACATTATCACGGTTTATATTCAGGAAGCAATCTGATTCAGATTTTATTATGAACTAAATTTAATATTGCAGCTTTTATTATATTATGATTCAATTTTATCTGTGACTGTTTTTTTAACTAAAAAAATAGCCAATGTTATTTGCATTTCCAGATATAAAATATTTGAGAAACACTTTGTCCTTGAAACAAAAACAGTTAGATCAATAATGCTTCGTTCTCTTGTCTGCGCCGATGCATTTTATTCTTAGAGAAAAAGGCTTTGAATGTAATTGGGAACAGTTAAATAAACTTTTGTTTTATTCGTTTAAATTCTCACATGTGTTAATGAACAAAGTAACTATTAGTTTTTAGTTGATGTTTTTTATTAATTTATTAAACTTTATCTGTTTCCCATTTTTAGAGTAATCTTTTGTTATATGTCTTATACTTTCATCTTACACACATTACATTTGCACAGAGATTATGTTGTTGTCGATATTGTACGCGTTTTACAGACTAATAGGGCAAAAGTTACATTTTCTACAGCAGACAGTACACGGTGAAATAGTCATTATATTTTAACTGTAGGGTTTTGGTCTTTAAAACACATCAAGTTAAAATCAGAGGTGAAGGACAGAATTTATCACAGTAGACGCATATAGAACGAAAATCGTGTTCATTAACGGAGGGAAATCACCGAGAGTTCTCTGAATGTAAAAGGTTTTAACTTTGGTTTAAACAGTATTTATTTCATATAGTTCAAACATACAAGTAAGTGCAGCAACATGATATTATACAGAATTGAAAAGGAAGTCAAATACTTATGTAAATTTCTTTCCTGTGAATAATAAAAGTATAACATAATGTATAACATAATGTACAGTAACAAATTTGATTTCATAAATGCACATGATAATAGTAAGGAAGTAATTTAGAAGTAATTTAGATAGTAGGATAGTTATAGAAGTAAAACCCAGACAGCAAGATGAGACCATTGTCTTTGAAAGGGATGATAGGTCAATTGTACAGAGCAAGGTGAAAGTTTTATATAGTTGAGGGAAGTTACGATAAGATAAACCTTTTAAAGGACGACAGTACATCAGACAACATGTGTCATGAAGGATTGCATGGTGAGTTTTTTTATATATACTAATCCTATGGCAATAGGTAAAAACACCATGACAAAATTATTATCATCGCTTCGGTTATGACATATTATATAACAGTACACATCCTTTGAATCTAGATTATATAAAATGTAGTTGATTTATACTAGATAGTAAATAGTTTTTGAGAAGATATAGGCTTACGGTAAAAAGAATAAAGCCATTTACAGTAAATTCTCAATATAACGATTTGTCACCTGGACAGTAAAATTTGAAGATAAGAAATCTCAATAGCTAGTGTATTCCGTTATTTAGTTCCCTCATAAAGATCGTATATATTAGTGTATAAATAATGTTTTCAACTTTGATATCTCTTCTCAACGAAGGGAAAAAGAGAATTACTTCTCTAAACTTAGAGTGACTCAAAACATATACTTACATCCTTTGATATTTTATTCACGTATAACTGACGGCTCGTTCTACCGGCTTTCAAGAAAAAAATATTTTTAAAAAATTGCCATTTACAGAAGACATAAAGACAGCTTTAGATTCTGAGGATAGCAGTCTTAAAGAGTACATCACGTTTTCTACGGCCTTATATCCATAATTGCCAGTTTGCACGCCATTGAAATGGAATTAACTACAATATCTAGGACAGTGTAATAAAACGTTACTATAAAAAATTTTCAGACGAATGATAATCACTGCCTTAAAATGTTACAGTTACTTTACTTAAGGAAAAAAGTAGACATATCTGTCATATAAAGAGCGCAGTTATCTATTTAATATTGTTTTAATATCTTATCTTCGATAGGATAAAAAGATTTCGTTTTGACATTTGACGTTTTGAATATTCACAACTAGAAAAAAATATCTTTAAAAAAGATGATCGGCGTAGATACAGTACAAAATTTGTTCCATATGTATATAGTTTTCGGACATTAGGAAATATTGAACGCGCGTGAGTATTCCATCATAGTTTATGCTACAAAGAAAAAATGTTGAGTTTAATGCTAAAAGTGTCAATATCATTTTCAGTGAAAGAAATTATATATATTATCATTTTAATTATATATTGGTTCAATTAAGTATACCTTTTCATGGATAAAATGTGTTGATATTTTATTTACGGTTGTTTTTATGTTACTATTACTGCATTATTTTCAGACGCAATTAAACTAAAAATTACAAATTCTGTTCTCAAATTTCCTAACAGCAATACTTTTAACCAGTGGCAAACTTCGTTTTCCAGCTAATATTTTGTATGGTTAAAAAGTAGATCAAAATTGATTTTAAATACAGGTATGCCAAAAAAGGTCGTAAAATGCATTGAAGGAACTGATTCAGTAAATTGATATGTTTCAAATCATACAAAATAAATGAACCAACTTCCATGCATCGTGGCTTCTGTTGTTTCTCATCCTTATGCACGTGAATGTTTTATTAAAAAGTCTATGCTCCTTAGCTCATTTAAGTAATCATGGTAGTATCATTATGTATATTTTTTATCCTAGAAAACAACAAATTATATATATATCTTCCTATCGCAAATAGATGAAAATCTTAGACTGCTATTCCTAGGTTTTAGCTTAAATGTTTGATTCGATTTTCATAGTTCATGAATCAGGAAGGAAGTAAACGCGATATGATGTTTGCATATATCATTTATTATGTTTCAGATATCCATGACAAGGGACCGTGATAGTCCCGTGTATTTTCAAATCTTACGATTTATACAATTTGTTTCAGTGAACATATCACAAGATTTATATGCATGTTTATAAAAAATGAATGAGATAGTGTTTAATCTGAGAGAATTATATCACTCTGTTCGATAAACACAGTTTAAGAAACTTTACGAAATTGTTAACAAGTTAAGGAAAAAGCAAAAAGTAAAAAATCACAAACTTTACAAATTTTACAGTCAAAATGGCACGTTTAAATTGTTTTTTTTAAGATCTGTAGACTTTCCTGTCTAGCTTTTTCCTAAGACAAACAAATTAACAGTTCTACCTCATTGATGATTATCAGATCAGAACAGAACAGATGATTATCAGGTGTAGGAAGTCATGGGGTTAATGTTCAGGCTACGAAGATACATTGACTCATCTCGTAGACAAAATAAAAGTGATTTAAACTTATTAAGTGAATAAATATCGCTTTCAAATTCATTTCATTTACTCTTTCTATTCAGAAAAAGGTGTCTTTATCTTTATGTAGTTTGTTTTGAAAATGACATTGTTTTTTTCACTTGTTCAGTTTTCTGTATTTTAGTATTACTGTTACAAAGTTGTTGTTTCTAGAAACTTGTTGTATATAAAAAGATGTATACATAACACCTTTTTGTACTTATCCCAACAATCCGTTATAGATTTCCCTAAACATCTTCTCAATACATTAGATTAATGTGAAACTCGTTATGGACATTATCTTGTCATGTTAAAACAGCGCATTTTACAGACATGGTGATTATACAAATAATGTATAATATTACTTGTACCATTTTCCAGACAACAGACATCTTAATTACTTGGTGTTATACCCATTATCTTACTTTTTTGCTATCTGACTTCTTAAAATAAAATATCACAGATTTCGTAATAGGGGCTTGGAGTTTCCATGACCTAGTTATGTTCAAAATATTCCAGAAAAATCTTCAAGCTGACGGAATATAACAAATATTTTTTTATCAGAGTTCCAATGAGGTCTTTACTTTCGGCAGTCGGCAGATGAAATGACAAAATTTGTTTTGCACATGTTCACCAATGCAGTTAAAGTTTATCAAGGCGATTTTTGTAGTTGTATTTTTCAAAGAAACCTGAACGTGATAGAAGTAATTCTATGTTTGACAAATTTTAGATAAAAGAGCAACAAACTAAAATTTGATTTAGATCATTGCAAAACCATTTCTAGTCTAGTCTTCAGCTTCTGCAGCTGTATGAAGCACAAAATGTAATAGAAACGTTGAGTTCTGAATTGAATTTCAATTTTAATCAATGTGTCTGTTTTTTTTGTTTGATGTGCACTAATACAGAGTGCAACTACTGACTTATTACGGATCCCAGTTAAATATAAATTGTCACGTGCTTTCAAGTTGTTAAAAATAGGAACTGATTTACCTGCAAAAACTTGAAAGCACTGGTTGGCTAACTGAAAGGTCATGAGACCTTCTCTTAGTGACGTTCAGATCCTAATAACGGAGCGTTATTAAAGAGCTGATTTTAATCAGATTGATAAAATACAATGCATCTAGCTCAAGAATAAATTTGGCATGAAGTAAGACATAAATGTTTGTGTGATCCATCAATATTTATAAAGTAGGGATTCATCTATAGTTATTTGATATTCGATAAAATATTTATATTCAATAAATTTCAGATAAACTCTTGTATGATCAAATAATCAACTCATTTGAGATATCCGTGTGTGAGATAGATACTTATTATGATTTTTTTATATTTTAAAAATGTGTATTTTTTAGAAATTATCATAAGAAATCAATATCATGGCATCTTATGTCTATATTTAGACAAACTTAATGTTCTTTTGATCTTCCAGATTACATCAAGTTATCAAATTAACAAGAGTTGACTATCACGATAGCACTGTTTTAAGTACTTTTTTCGTACTTCTTTATACAGTGGACAAGCTATTAGAAAATGATACTCGCTTTCCTCTGGACTAAGATTACAAAATTTACAAACCCGATCATTTTGATTTATATTATTATATCTGCCTCTTTCAATATCAAGGCTGTGTGATGGCAATCTGAATCTACTCAATGCAATTCTATATTTCTGTATTTCAATAGAATTCAAATCGTTTTCTGAGTCAAAAGAATGTTTTATATCTCGAGTAAGATAACAGGTTTTGAGAATTATTTACACATCTAAACAACGATTGATAGTATTTGTCTAAAAGATTTGTTTAACTTAACTAAAAGTAACCAAGTCATTATTTTGATTTATCCATAACTAGGATAAACCGAATCGCTCTAGCAGATATTTGCTTTGAAAAGCCCAGTTTAAATTATAATACAATATATGATTATCTGCATCAAGTATTAACATTTGGTATATTGATCTTTGTATCGTATAATCATCAGAGCTTAATGTACGAAACAAATAACGAGCCATGTTAATTCGTCTGTGTATTATCATAGGTGTCCTTCCAAATTATCCGTACAATCCACTTAATATGTGTATTGTTCTTTTTTACAAATAATAACTTTCTACAAAATTTTGAGTGAAAAAAAGTTCGAAGTCTTGAACTCTGTTCATTTCCCACATCTCAGAACAGTAATATAAAACAAATGGAACTCAGGAATCAACCAATGTTTATTTTTCATTCACTGTAATCATATTATTACTAAAGATACCAAATAATTATGTTAAGCTTTAGATGTATATGTTTTCGTGTAGCTTTAGACATATAATAACTTTCTACAAACTTTTGAGTGTGTAAGTTTGATGTCTTGACCACGGTTCATTCCCCACACCTAAATATATTTATTCAAAATAGATTAAACTAAGGAATAAAAAAACATTTTTCGTTCACTGTAAACCTATAACCACTAAAGATACTAAATAATTCATTCAAAGCTCTAAATGCCTGTTCCGCAATACATTTTTGTGTTCACTGTAAACCTATAACCACTAAAGATACTAAATAATTCATTCAAAGCTCATAATGCCAGTTCCGCAATACAATTTTGTGTTCTGTGCCAGCTGCTGTTTTAAAATAAGTATACACCTAGACATTTGAAAGACATAACAATTTCTATATTTTCATTATACAAAAAGAAACTATAATGTGTGTGTGTTTTCAGCTTTTTTTCAGAAAAAAAGATATTTAACTCTTACTTGTATTAATTCTCAACGCCTTACAATTAGCTTCAGCATCATTAAATATAGATTGTAGATACTGGGGGTGTTACAAAAATGTCTTTGTCATCTGCATACAAATTGAGAAAAAAATTTCAATTCATCGACCAAAAATGCCGTCTAGATTGATATTAATATTATCAATAATAATTATCATTTAGAAGAGCATAAACATCAGACAAGAGCTCGGATCCACTTGTTTCACTCCAATATTAGAAATAATAGGGTTTGATATATTGTTATCATATTTAAATAACAAGCATACAACTGTATACATAGATGTGACAGCATTTACCATTTTAATATTTTTTCCTTCTGTTTTTTGTTTTCCCAAAGAAGTGATCTTTCTATTTTGTCAAAATTTTATTATTTGTTCATAGTCAATGATACACTACATTTTAAATTTCTCTGGAATGGTAGCAATGATAAAATCAAGCGAACAATAACATTAGGTGAACAAATAAATGGTGGTCTAGAAATGATCGATATATTTTTGTTTTTCAAATCAATAACTTTGAAGTGGGTTAAAAATTCAAACAATTTGGATGATGCCAACTGGAAAATTATCCCTACATTCTTTTTAAACCAATTTGGCAAAATTCTTTTAATTTTTAACATGAACACAGATTCAATTAAGAGTCTTCAAAAGCCACCTAATCAGATACCGTCCTTTTATATGAACCTTATTTCAATTTGGATTGAATTAAAGAAATAGAGTTAAATCAAAATAACAAAGTGCCTAAGAAGTTCTACGACATAAGGAAACAAGTAATATTGGGAACCGATTTATCAGGTATAACGGAAAAGGCATCTTATTTCGTTCATGGATAAATTCTGGACTTATTTTCATAAACGACATTATAACTGAACAAGGTGAAGTTAATTCTAACAACATATTCTTGAAACTTAAAAGTAAACAAAATTGGATTTCAGAATTTAATATTATACGAAATGCTCTACCATTTGACTGGAAACAAACTAAAATCTGAGGAATCGAAATGTTCTAAAACCACTATAGGTATATATGTAAATAAAAAGGCTCTTCTAGACACAACAGACAACGATATATACAAATTTCTCATTAAATGTAAATATACAAATCCACACATACATAAATACTGGAATAGGAAATTAACTATTAGTATTAATTGGAATTCTTTTTACTACATAAACAATAAAATAATAGTTGATAATCGTGTTAAACAATTTAAATATAAAGCATCCATAATATTATTGCTACAAATGATAACCCCTTTAAATGGACAATAGAGAATAGTCCACTTTGTAAATTTTGTCACGAAATTGAAGACTATGGCCACTTTTTTGTAAGATGTAAATACATAGACGCTTTTTGGTCTAAAGTAGATACAACATTAGCCAGATGTGGTTTTAATAAATCTTTCAGAAACCTTGAATATATGATTATAGGATAGAGAATAGAACAAAAAGATTATAATTGTTTCGATTTATTATAAAGTACAATTTCGTATTGTAGTCAAAAACATATTTTATGAGCTAAAGACGTACAAAACCGTTAAATATATTTAGCGTCCTATATTACGATATAGTTGTTTCTCTAAAATATTTCCAAATTAGAAATCGAAACCCACAATCTTGCAGTCATTCAAGAGGAAGATGTAACATGTACAAGTTTCTTTAATCTGTTCAATTTAATTTTGTGTAGATTTAACGAAAATTTTTGTATGTAATATTTTGTTACATTTTAAAATTTTGAAATACGTGATTGTTTTGTTACGAGTTTGTATTTATTATACATTTATTGTAATATAGAAAGAAAATAAACGAGTTGTCCTAATAAGACAATGAAAAAAATGACATTCTTACATGTATTATATATTAAATAATAATCCATACACTGTGAAACAGTACATGTTCTTGAAGAATGTATAGTCAAGTAATTTCACATAAGTAAAATTTTGGTCATTTTAATTGTGAATACCTTAAACAATTTACCGTTAAAATTTATTGATTAAAACGAGCCCAAAGAACATGTGTATGATTGAATTGCAGGATGTTTAAAATGTCATGTGCAAAATGACAAATGACAATTGTGTTTAACAAATTACGTGAAGTACAAATATGAGAACATTTATTGCTTTCACATAATTAAAGTGACGGTATGTCCTTATATAATAGATATTTGATCTAAAATGAATCCAGTTGTTGCCGCAATGTTAAGTTGAAGCCCCTTTTCAAAACATTCGTTGCCGAAATGCACTTCCTATTTTTTGCAATATCATTAAAAAACGCTATTTTAAATTGTAAGTTTCCAGTATCTATTCAAGTATTAAACACCCGCTCATGTGTGCAAAGGTTAAGTGACCAAAATTTCGCGTGTCGGGGTCGACACAATTTGCCCTAGACCAAAAATACGGAGAAAAGAATGCAAAAAAAAAAGAATTGCACGAAAGATCCCTTACGATCCTACGTTTTTCATCGCAATAGTCAACCCGCTGGAATGTTAATAATGAATAGCATGCTTTTTTACAATGAGGCTGGATCTAGACCACTTGTAACGTTATCATTCAGGCGTGACCGAGCTATATTTGTTGATATACTTTCGTTTTAAAAATATTTTCAAAAGGAATCACTCGTTAGGAGTCTTTCGCATTTATAAACTCTTCGTTTTCGATGGTAAAGGTTGTTTCTTGATTACAAAGGTAAAAAAAACTTTTAATTAATTGGAAAAGCTATTGTCCTTTGAAGGGTTTTTGCAATGTCGGCAAATTTTACATTAATGACATAAAACCTTTGTATGATAATTGAGCGCGAATGATATGGCACTGTATATCATTTTCATTTCTTAACTTGTTAGGTTATCTAGACAAATTCAAAAATAGATCCATTCGGTAGACATTAACATGGAAATATTCATATACTGCAGTCATTATTCAATATATTTTTTCTGCATCTGCAAGAAACTAACCGTCTCAGAAATGAATACATCTGGTGCAATATCTCATTTCATAATCATAACTCCATCGTAGAAGGAAGCAACTGGAATCCTTGTAACAAAATGATGCACCATTTTCAAAATAATTGCACCAAATTTTATTAATTTCTAGAGCGACCAGCTTCTTGCAGATGCACGGAAATATAAACAGGACTGCATAAATAAATAAGAAATAATATAAATAAGCATTAAAACTGCAATGTTTTGCTTTAAGTTGTGTACTATCCACTTTTCTTATAGCTTCAAAAGACTAGTTTGTGTCTCGCGATACAAATCCGTCGTAGTAGATGCCGTCTAGATGTGCCTCGAGTCAAGTGTTCTTAGATACATGTTTGGTCAAAGGTTGAAGTCTAGCACTTGTTCCGTGTGTGAAATATTCGAAATGAACGAATCATGTTATATCAATCAAGAATATCATCGAACAACAGAAAGTGTTTTCCTCTGAAGCATGATATGCAAAAATATATCCTTATAATTGTGAGATATACGACTAATTAGACACGACCATATTTCTGAGATATTTTGAACCGTATTCCTATTGCTACGTTTATCACGGGGAACACAGACAATGTTAGGAAAATCAAATAATAAATTGTATGGCAATTTGTTCGCGAGATGTCACAGAAATCAATACAAGACTCTATGGGATAGTGTTGCCGTACTGTATAATTTTGTTTTGATAGGGTAAATCTCGTAAAAATGAGACGACTTACAGTTCTACTTGTCGGAATCTATTTCATAATCGTTTTTAATCATGGTTTCTTTGTATTTCTTTTTAACAGTCGTAGTGAAATACGCAGAATGAGCTTACCTTTCTCTCATTTTACTTTCTATACAATTTAGTGTTAAAAAACAGACCAGTGTCTAAGATATTGGCATGAATTGTTAAACACTGCAGGCACTGTTCAATATGCTCTTGGTAATCTTAAATTATGCTGTTGGTTAGGGAAATGAATTACATCCGGTGCTATTATTCATTCAATTCTATGATAACCAAAGTTTATTTAAAGCTATACTAAAGAGAATGCTTCACCTCAAAAAATTATTTTTAGATTTGATAGCGTATAAAACTTAATCAGAGTTTTAAGTTTCATATCATCTTACGACAACCCATGTCACGTCTGGAATTTTTTTTTAATTGAAACTCCATAATACTATGATCTTAAACGTTAATCAAACTTGTAGTGAACGTTTGTCTAAAACGACTAATCAGAACCATTATATTACTTCGACACAGATTCTTATTACAGGATTTTTCACAGGAAATGTTGATAAATTTGTCAGAGGCAAATAAATTGCATGGCAACCGTTCGTGGGACTTTTACACGAATCGATACGTTTCTCTTCCGAGATATTTTAACTTTGTTATAAAATTAATTAAATTATGTTAGGGGGAAATTTCGTAAAATTCAGACGATTTGAATGTTTAATTTGTATTAAGTTTGTTGAGTTTATTTCACTTTTTTTCTTGTTGTAGCGCGATGATAAAATCCGGAAATTTTATAATCAATTATTTCAATAAAACAATATGACATGTAAACTACTTTGTTCTTCTGAAGGCTTTGTTAAGGAATGAAAGCCATACCTAAATAAGTACACAACTTTGAACATACACTATTTTAGTATACAATAGGAATGGTAAATAGGCAATGGCTGCTTACAAAAGTAACTCTACGCTGCACGTTCTTATCGGAATAAAAGTCTTTATGGAATGGTCACTGGTGTTATAAAAGTTATCTAATGCTATTTTAATGTTATGTTGCTGTTTTCAATATAAAGACACATTATTTTTTGTGTGAAAACGAAACTATTAATTTACATAAGGCTCTAAGTTTTAGCGTCTTTTAAGACACAATGGTTTAATAGTTTTGATCTGAATGCACATTAATCTTGTGATTCATCTTCTTGGGCCGATAAGAGTTTTTCAGATATTGTATAATCACTACCGGTCTGGCTTTTTCTTTTGTTTATGCCGCCGAAGGGAGGCATATAGTTTTTGAACTGTCCGTCTGTCAGTCCGTCAGTCAGTCCGTCCGTCCGTCAGTCCGTCCGAAAACTTTAAAATTTGCAATAACTTTCTTATTAGTAAATGCATTTACTTCATACTTTGACACAACACCCCTTTTGACAAGACCTTCCCACTGACTTATAATTATTTGACCCTGACACCTGACTGACCTTCACTTTGAAGATCCAATTGTCCAAAAACTTTAACATTGGCAATAACTTCTTTATTTATAAGTGGATTTACTCCATTCTTGGACACAACACCCCTTTGGACAAGCCCTTCACACTGACCTATATTTGTTTGACCTAGACCCCTGAATGACCTTCATCTGGAAGATCCAATTGTCCGAAAACTTTATCATTGCCCATAACTTCCTTATTAGTAAGTGGATTTACTTCATACTTGGACATAACACCCCTTAAGACAAGCCCTTCCCACTGACCTGTAATAATTTGACCTTGACCCCTAAATATCCAATTGTCCAAAAACTAATATTTGGCCATTACTTCCAAATTAGTAAGTGGATATACTTCATACTTAAACACACCACCATTTTGGACAAGACCTTCCCACTGTCCTGTATTTATTTGATCTTGACCCCTGAATGACCTTCACCTTGAAGATCCAGTTGTCCAAAAACTTATACATTGGTCATATCTTCCTTATTAGTAAGTGGAATTACTTCAATCTTTTACACTATACCCCTTTGGGTAAGGCCTTTGCACTGACCTATACTTATTTGACCTTGGCCCCTGAATGACCTTCATCTTGAAGATCCAATTGTCCAAAACTTTAACATTGCCCATAACTTCCTTATTCCCACAACCCCCTTTGGATAAGACCTTCCCACTGACCTATATATTATTTGACCTTGACCCCTGAATAACTGGTTCTCAGATCAAAGGTCAAAGCACTTTTGGGGGCATTGTCATCTTACAGTGACAGTTCTTGTTTCTTGTGCATTAGGGAATTTTAACGCGAAAAAGTAAAAGGGTAGCCGTTGGTCTAAACATTAAACAGTAAATGATAACAATGGACATTGACAGCAGATAGCGAGTCCTAAATCACTTAATAGTTGGCTGAGGATCATTCAACGTAATATAATATATATAGTTTTAGTTCTGAAGAATGTTTAGTTTAGTTTTATAATCTATGTTTTAACCCCATTCAAGTTCTTTAGGGGGATTACGTCAAATTAGTTATCGGTATTCGGATAATGACAATTTCTGTTTAATTAAAAAAATGATATCGACTGTTTCTTATGCTCGGGAAGACTTTTTGAAGTGATGTCCATTCTGTTTATTCCACTTATATATCCTGTAAAACATTATCAAATTATATGTAGACAGCACAATGATATAAGAAAACTCATAGTTGCTCAACTCCATACAAAGGATATCTCAAAGGTTCAAACAAAAGCACAACTCACTTCTGAAAATGGCCATGTATTACACACTATATAACCAGACAATGATTCAAACTTAGTAAAATCGTTTGTTTACAACATTCTAAAACTGATACAAACAAGCAAGTAACATTCTCTGAAAATGGCCATGTATTACACACTATATAACCAGACAATGATTCAAACTTAGTAAAATCGTTTATTTTGTTTACAACATTCTAAAACTGATACAAACAAGCAAGTGACGTTCTACGGACCGCTGATATAACATCCCATTTCATTTCTTTAAACAGATATATAACAGCACTATCACGGTTTCTTAGGATGTTCCAAGAAACGCTGTTTACTTGCTTTTTTTACTGAGCCTGTCTATGTATCTATTTAAATAGTCCAATAATTTGAAATCACATTTTAGCCGCACTAAAAACCAACGTCAAAGATTACACCGAACAAAACACAATCAAAAGCTAATCTGTATTTACAGTGAGTACACGTATTCAAGACAGACATTGTTTAAAAGATATCATGTTTACTATGCGTTGTAATTTATATGTACAGTCCTAAAAGTCAACAGACGTTATACATAATAAGAAAACAGCATAAAACTTAGCCAACGTCAGTGCAATATACATCATTTCGAAAACACTAGAAATTTAATGTGTCAAGAAGACAGTGTTCCCCAAGATGGGATCAGTTCCTAAGGCAAGGGTTGCGGGTATCTGTAAATTAATTGAAAAGCCCCACTTGCACTTGCATTTGCCCTTAAATGAAAAAAGTGCACGACATAAACTTTCGGACAGACGGACGGACCGATTGACGGACGAGAGAAATTCTAAGTGCTCCTCTAAAAGGTAGCATAAACATTACAACGTTGTGCGATACAGTTCATGTTTGCTTTTATGGAATACATTTTACATATTAGGACATACAGTAGATAAGTCTTCACTAATAAAGCTGCTAATCCTCTTTAACGTGTGGCACCATCCTAATTGCACGAGTTTTATCCAAGTCATGAAACTTAAACCACGTCCAATATCCGTTAATTGAATCACAAAAACTGTTTCAACAAACGATAGTGCTAAACAGAACGAATAATGAAGGATAGATAAAACACTATAAATATCAATTCTCTATAGTACAGAGACAAAAAGAATAACATAGCAAGACTTACTTATGAAAGGATTTTTGTTAACTAGTTTGCATTGACACGCAAGCAACGTCAAATTTGTATAAAAGCTTTTGCTGAAAGGATTTTATGTTAAAATACTTATTGTAACATGTGAGAAATTACAACATATGTGCTCCAAAAAAGTTCATGTGAGCAGATGGGACAATTTCTGTTTTATGATGAATTGGAATGCTCCTCCCAGGTAACTAGTTACCGTTTGGTTGTCGGTTTTGTGCGAACAGTAAGAATTTATCGATTTAAGGATAATTTCTTCGTGTGCGTTAGCATGTACACGGACGACATAATGCTGATAGATGGAAGATTTGTGGTGCTTATTGTACCATTCCTTGTCACGATTCAGAACAACTTGACTGTATATCTGATACAAACCCCCTTTATTTATTTCGATGAAGCCATGTTCTTTATGATGAGTGATGTCCTTACTGTCTGGAAGTATAGCAGTATCAGACCTATCGTCCCAAAGAACTTTGTGGTGTTCACCTGAAAGTTGGAGTTACCATGAAAATACTCCCGATGCTTGCCAAGCTTCTTATCTTCTAGGAAACTGATAGCTTTAAGATTGTTTTATATACAATTTATAAAGCATTTACTAGGTTTTTTCAATTAGTATGACTGTCGATCAACAAATCTAGTATTAAAAAAATATGTTTATTTATAAAATTTGCATGTTGTAGATTTATTCTACTCCTGTCTGCTTTACAGAAAAAAAGGAAACTTGAAAGTAAAATCTAATCACTCACATATGCTCTCATGAATAAATCGGGTTTAAACTTATTGAGTTGTGTCTGAAAATATTAGATATACCAGATTGTCTCTCTTCCTTGCCAACTAATTTAATAGTTGGGTTACTTCCACCTGAAGCGCTATCATCTTTGCACTTATAGCGGGTAAATTGGTGGCCATCTACAAAAAGTAATGTGTGTTTTGTCCATTAAATGATTAACTGACGGAAAATATAATAGTGTGTTTATATAATGTACATTCTGCAATATTAACTCAATAAATCTGCGACCAACGTCGCAATTTGTGACTTTTCAATGGTATATGTTTGTGGAAATGTTTTTCATTCTTCATTTACATAAATGATAATACTGGTTGTTTAAGAAAGGAAAAATATCATCTTAACGATCTTAAAAGTGCAAACACAATGAAGAAAATACAATACACAAAATACTTAAGTCAAATCTAATTATAAAATTTCCTTACCGTTGGCAAGTCTCTTTTTCAGCCAATGATCTACAAACTGTAAATAGTGTGATAATAATTGCTTTGTAATACGAAACTAACATATGTAACTCAAGAGGAAGTTAATATTTCCGATACGAAATACTAGTCTTCTAAGTATCGTGAAATGGTTGCTTATTCCTTCGCTACTAGATTTTCATATATTTTATCATTTTATTTTTGTATTTCAATTTTGCATGTTAATTTTGTACCTATGAATAGTGTTTGTGATTGCAAACTTTCTTCTTTAATTATAGTATTTATCTTAATCTGCGTGACATATCATATTCAACATCGTTTTAATTTTAATTTTATATGCAAACAAGCCAAAGCCATGTAAATACATTTAAAACTACATTAAACTTCTATTTGGTGGTCAGAAGTATGCGCTTTATACAGACATGACTAAATTATCACCTACTTCCGTTTTCCATCAGACAATTTATTTTCCGAAAAAAAAACGAATAAAATTTTATATATCATTATCCTCTCTTATTCTTTGATTATTAAATATTACATTAATTTTACATACATAACTAACAAAAACGTGTACACCCTCTTTGTCCTCTATGCAGCATGTTCCATTAGTCTTCCCTTTGTATTTAAGACCCTCAATAACGTCATCCGGATGAATCCTTAAGACCTTACAGGGGACACAGATGTCGGTTTCTGGCGAAATGTCGAGTTTTCTTTCCGAGCACATATAATACGCCGATATAATTATAAATGTCAACAAAAGCAAGTCCACCATAAAAAACACCAATATTCCTATAGTGTAGTACCGCTTCTGTTTCTGTTCTTCTGTTTGGTTTCTTTCTATTATATTACCATCCATGGTCGCGTCCTTCCGATAAACAAAGAAAAACCACGTCGAAAAACATTATCTTAAAATTCAAATAAATATTCTAAACACTAAATGGCTGACAGGAAAATCTCTGCACTACTCTTAGTCCTAAGTTTAGATTTCAGTATCTGTTTTACAAATAAGGTTAATGCGCACTATCAAAAACGTGATTTATAGGCGTTTATTTTCACTGTATTATGCACTGGATGCAGTAATAAATTCGTTAAGATTTAAAACGACTGTCTCACAGACGGATCGACAAGGCATAAAAAAGAAAATGTTTATACATATAGAAATTTTGTTGTTGTGAAGAACATATCTAAACTTAGTAACTGTTCCTTTTTTTGTCATAAAACTCATCATAATATGAAGTTTTACACACTTTTATCGGTAAAAAATTTACACACTTTTATCGGTAAAAATTTACTCCTTTAGTCACAGGGTAGGTACTTTATTTATATTATTAATTTTGACTAATCATGTAGGCGCTCTTGCTCAGTAGTTTAGATCGCCGCACTTAGTTTTACTGACTGAAAGGGACTTAGTTCGAATTCTGGTGAAATCAATCTTTTTTCTTCAGTTTTCACGGTGTATAGCTGCATAATACTGTTCTTTCCATAGTATGATAACTTCTCTTTAATTTCAAAGAAAAAAATGTTTAAGTTAAAGTCTGTGAGTCAGTCACTTTAAAAGTCAGACGTTATTAAGAAGGCGGTTCGTTAGGACAACGAACAGTGTTTTTCCCAAGCGAAGCCGAGGAAAATTGTTGTGTGTCCTAGCAAACTGCCCTTTACTGACTGTAAGACAACCATTTTGAAAGAAAAACGAGTAAACGTATCAGACTTATACGACGATTTAGTAATAATTTTCTATAAAAAGACTCATGTTGGGAAATGTTTTAAGAATATTTTATACTTTAAATAAAGCATTAGAACTTTCCGGGAATGTTCCTTGTGGATGGAAGTTTATAACCCGCATAGGTGTTATAGCATAGTTGTTCAAAGAATTTAACACCATGCAGAACTCTGGTTGCTATGACAACAAAAGTCAGAAACATAACAAATCTTATTGTTTACAAAAACTAGGCCCATGTCATGGATATCTGGTATGTCCTTTAAAGAACCTCTACTAAAGTTTTTAAAATTTTGTTTCTGTGATCAAAACTGACCCCGCCCAAGGAGTCACTTAATTTACATAGACTTATATAGGAAAACCTTAATTAAAAAGTCTTCTTTTCTGAAGCCACATGACCTACAGTTTAGAAATGTAGTGTGTAGTATTTTGTAGTTAACCTCTACAAAGTGTGTTATAATTATGTCCCGGCGGTACTTTGAAAAATATATAATTTTTGAACACTTTCTTGTCAGAAACCATAAGCCCTTGACCTTAGATGTTTGGTATGTAGTACTGTATAACTGACCTCTGCAAAGATTAAAAAATATTTCCTTATGATCAAAATTGACCTGCCCGGTTTCACTTGTTTTACATTAAGTTCTATAGGTAAAACTTTGAACATCTTCTCTGAAAACACTAAGCCCAGAGCTTTAAGATTTGGTATGTATCATTGTCTAGTAATCCTCTACCAAAGTTATTCAAATTATTACCCCGGGGTCAAAATTCGTCACTACTCAGCTGTGCATTAATGTAGAATACAAAATTTTTGTAAACCTTGTTTTGTCAGAAATTGTAGGACGAAAAACTTTCATATGTATAGTGGGAAGCATTGTATAGTTGACCTTTACAATGAAATTTCTGATCGTTTCCCTAGGGTAAAAATTTATCCCGCCTGAGGAGTCACGTAATACATACATATAGTTACTTATATAGAAGAACAAACAATTTCCTTAATAACTTCAGGAATCTTCATGTACACATAATAAACTGACTCCCTGACCTTTATGTGACTTGTACTTTTACCTTGACCTACTGAGTTACTTTCTAATTTTTGAAGCTACAGTATAGAAAATTGAACTATACATATAATTTTGCAAGCAGATTTCAACTTTGACCTAAGCTGACATACACTTTGATCTACTGACCCTCTTTCTTGTTATTGCAGTTTCAGCATGGAAATTTGAACCATACTTAAACTGTTTCTTGTAGATTTCAACGATGCCCTAAGTCGACATTGAACTTGACGTTCTTTCTTCCTTTTGCAGCTAGAAAATGAAAATTTGACCCTTGTTAGTAATTTTGCATGCAGATTTCAACTTTGAACTTACCCGAAATTGACATTTAAACAGACCAATTTTTTCCTTTTTTGCAACAACAATATGGAAATTTGAACTACATTTAAAATTGTGCATGCGGGTACTATTGACCTAATAACAGTTTTTCAAGCTTTGAAAAAGCAGTCTAGCCCAGATGTACTATTTTGCATGTAAATGCTTTTCGCACAGGGGAGCAATATAGGGCAATCATGAACGTCTTTTTTATATAATTATGTAAGCAAAACAGTAAAAAGAGCTTTTATCCCACAAGGCCTACATAATGCTGTGATACTAAGCATCTGAAATTGTAAAGTGGTCATCTGATATAAAGATATCTTTTCTTAAATATTTCATGACCAAACTTTCATTCTCATAAACAGTACTAAATATAAAACCTGGGAAACCTCGAAACCATGCATGTATATTTAAAAAAAGATTTTATTTTCAAACTCACATGTTCCAAAAGTAATGGACGTTTTACTGCGGAGAATATAAGTTCAATTTCTGAATTTGCTTATTTCCTTGGGTATCTGTTCCATTAGACGATCTACACAATTTACCCAATGTTGTATTGAAATTATGGATAGTTTTTATTAGAAATGACAAATGCAATATATAATACCCATTTTTTAGAACGATCTAAGACCGGGAAAAAGAAAGTATGTAGTAAGTTCTTTAATCATTCGATGACAAATGTAATAAAATCCTTATAGAACGTGCGAAATTAAATGAACACCATTTCAATATTTTAAAACTTTCTGAAACTAAAAAAAACAGCATATATATATTTTCGCAGGAAATTCCTTGTACGATTTGTTACTTTGTTAGCGAAGGGAAGTTTATCACTGCTCTTAATAGGTAATTTAATAAGACATATGTGTAAAGATACATTGTAAAAGCCAGTTGCATGTACAGGAAGTTTTATTTATAAAACAGGAACAGAATTAGATGGTTTATACTGAGTATGTGAATGGTTCAAAGGTTAAAATGTCATTTCAGAATTCAGAGAATCATTTTTTGTAACAGTTTTTATTTTCAAGCATAACACAAGTAAATATACAAACAACAGCTGCCTAACAGAGATCAACGTAAACGTATGTTCCAAACAATATAATTACGACATAAAGGGTACATTGTTTTTCTTGATAAATTAACTTATAAATGAATATAAATTTCTAAACATATTACAAGTGCATTATGAATGTAATGATATAAATTGGAAATGCTTAAAAAATAATAAAGATTGTCAAATAACAAAATACGTTTAACAGTTGTGGATAGTATTTGCAAATTTGGTAAAAATCTTCATTTGTTCAAATCTTCAACGCTTTGTTTAAATCCTAGATAATTAATGTACAAGATTACTATATTGCCTTCTTTCCTCTTTCTTTGTATGCATTTAGAAATGCAAGAATAATGTAGTATTTAATTCAACAATAAAGAAGCACTGCATTGCATTTGAACTATTTTTCGTCTCAGTTTCTTAACATCATCGTCACGTGGTTCAAACTGTTTACAAAACAAATCAAATAGTCAAGGTCTTGGAAAACAAGCTGCAGATAACCCATATAAAGCTAGTAAACCTTCTCAAAACAGCGTCAGTTTAAAGAAATTGTGTTTAATATTGTAGCAGAGGTACTTCTACTTCCTTGCCTATCAGCTAGCTTTTATGGCGACTTGGTAGAGTGTCCGCTTAGCAACTGAAGGTACCCGAGTTCAAACCCAGCTCAGAACAGATAGATTTTGCCGGGTTACAATATTATTACTGATGAGATATGATACCATGAGTATGTATTGTGATTTATACCCTAAAAGTCAATAGATACGTTATAACGAGAAAACAACACACAGCTTAGCCAATGATATGTAAATATCAACAATATGACACACCTGAATTTTTCTGAATTATGTATATTTGCAAACTTGTACTACTTTGAATATCAGAACAATATGCTTTACTTAGAAAAACTAGAAATGTGCGATGCCTTATGGTAAGTCTTATAGTGTTGACTAAGCGCATGACACAAACGCTATGGTAGACATTTTGACTTAATAAGCCTGTTAAGTTTCAGGACCTTAATTGTAAAAGTGTTGGTTCAGCACACGACATATACTTTCGGACGGACGGCCACACAGACAAGAGCAAATCTAAGTGGCCACCTATCGGGGACACAAAAAAGCCTTGTGCGGTACAGTTTAATTTTGCTTTTGTAGAATACATTTTACCTATAACGACGTACAGTAGATATTTATTCACTAAGAAAGCTGCTAGGCTTCTTGAATGTGTGGTACTATCCTAATTTCAAGAGTTTTATTCAAATCATACAAGCTAAACTACATTCAAAATCCGTTAATTGAATAATAAAAACAATTTCAAAAAACCGATAATGCTAAACATGACTAATGATGAAGAAAAAAACACTACAAAATATCATATCTCTATACTACATTGACAAAAAGACTAATATATGGCAAGGCGACTTAGGACATGTACTTTTGTTTTGTATTTTTGTTCACTAGTTCTGCAATTGTATCATGAAATGTCAAATTTATTTTGTATATAATTTGTTGCCAAAACGATTTGATATAACAATACTTACTGTTACATGTGATAGATATTACAACATATATGCTCCAAAAAAGTTCATGTGAGCAATTGGGACAATTTCTGTTTTATGATGAATTTTAACCGCAAGCTTGTCGCCTTCGACTAGCTGGAATGTACCGCCCAGGTAACTAGTGATAGCTTGGTTGTCTGCTTTGTGCGAACAATAGGTATTAGATGATTTAAGGATAATTTTCTCTTGGGCGTTAGTTCGTCCAGCTTCTATATAGATGACATAATGCTGATAGATGGAAGATTTGTGGTGCTTATTGTACCAGTCCTTGTCGTCACGATTCAGAACAACTTGGGTGTATATCTGGTACAAACCCGCCTTTTTTATTTCGATGAAGCCGTGTTCTGTATGATGAGTGATGTCCTTACTGTCTGGAAGTATAGCAGCATCAGATCTATCGTCCCAAAGAACTTTGTGGTGTTCACCTGAAATTTAGATATTATCTTAAAAATACGCCGAGTGCTTGTCTGGCTGTTTATGTTTTAGAAAGTTGATTGCACACAGTTTTATAACGTTTTGATAAAAAACGCAAAAACGGCTTTCCATTACTTCAAAAAAATGATATTATTGAATGAGAAAAATAATTAAAATAGAAAACTAGAAAAAAATAGAAACTAAGACAAAAATACAAACACACTGACACTACTATTTGAACGCATATTTTACCGTTGTTATTTATTTTCTCCCTGTGCCCATTTTATGAAATCTTTGACAATTTTTGCATTTATATTATATTGTTTTTAAGATAAGCGTTATATAATTAATGAACATATTTTATTTTTAAATCATTTAATTCAGAAACAAACCCAACGATTTATTTATTTATCTATTTATTTATCTTTTTATATATCTATTGTTGTTTGTTGTTTTGTTGTTTTTTTCCAAGAAAATTTGAAGAATGCATTTTCAAGATTGCAGTAAACCCCTCGAGTGAGGAACGTATGGCGTTTTCTTCATTTCCACCCCCCCGGCCTTGAATCACCGGTATCATAGGTAAGAAAAATTCTTTTTCGTTGATATTAAATGTGAAAGTAGTGAGAACTTCATAAAAGTTGCTTTAAGCAGCAATCGATAGTAATCATAGTTTGTCTATTTTCACCTACTTTTGCAATTTTCTCTCCATTGTCTACTCTTGTCTGATTTTGCAATTATTACAGTATACAACCTATTCAAACGACTGGCGTAATCTGCACAAATTTATTATTTTGTTATTAACCAAATGGAAACATATTTTCTCTGTATCTAAAATGACAAACAATTTAAAACTGTTTTAAAACAGATTTTTAATAACACGTATTTTGTTAATTATTAACATACAATATGTGTGCGATTCTAGAATAGCGCAGACTGATTCAAGGATTGTCGATCATTATTGGAAATCCAAAAACGCGCAGGACAATTCTAGAATTGTCCTTATTCCAACAATCCAACATATACATCAAAGAACGCGTTTAAATAAGTATGACTGTCGATCAACTAATCTAGGATAACTTTTGTATATTTGTTTAAAACTTGCATGTTGTATTAATGTCTCCTTCATATAAAAGGGAAACTTGAAAGTAAATTAAAATCACTTATACTTGCAAGAATAAATGTGATTTAAACAATTAAGTTTTATTTGAAAACATTGTATCTACCTGATTGTCTCTCTTCCTTGCCAACTAATTTAATAGTTGGTTTACCTGCACCTGGAGCGCTATCATCTTGGCACTTATAGCGGCTAAATTGGCGGTCATCTACAAAAAGTAATAGGTCTGCGGGTACTCTTTTATTTTTCATTAACATAAATACTGTTTTCGTGGTCTAGTGGTTAAAGGATCCGCCTACAGAGCGGGAGGTCGAAGGTTCGAGTCCCGTCAGGGGCTTGTTCTGATGCGGCCAGTTGGTGAGCCGCCAGCTAGATAAAGAAAGGTTACCGATTACCTGTCCACCTGGCGCCTGGCACATAGGATAAGGAATTTTGTAGTAAATGTGTACACAAATACAGGTGTCTCTTAAGCCCGGGAGGCTGGCCCTTTCAGTAAGGGTTACACTATATAAACAAGCCTTTATTTTAACTTTTACTGTTTAAGTTTACGAGACTTACAAACACGCGCAAAATAAAAAAAGGAAAATATAAAACCAGAAATACCTAAGTCAAATCCAATCTTATTAAGTTTCCTTACCGATGGCAAGCCTTTCTTTCAGCCAGTGATCTGCAAACTGTAAAAGATATTATAATAACTACTTTGTTATCCGTAGTAACGGTAAAACAAATTAAAATTATTTTAAATGCATTTCATGAGGAAGTTCATATATCCGATACAAAAATACTGGTTTTTTAGGTTTCCGTTTGTATCTGGAAAAGGTTGTTTGTTTTTTTGCCACTAGAAGTGATGGATAATTATATAAATTATACTTATTATTTTATTGTTGTTTTTCACTTTCGCTGGTTAATTTTGTACCTATTACTAGAGCTATAGATTTGATAATTTCTTCGATTAATATAGTAGATTGGTATAGTATTTCATGACATGTCACGTTCTACTTACCGTGTTCAATAAAAGATTCGTTTAATATGACTGTAAAGGCATTTAAAACAACATACTGGTCAATATCATGTGTGTCAGTCAGACTTGAATAAAGTATCACCTACTTTCATTTCCGTTTGATTCTCTTTCCACAAAAAATGTTTACAAGCCATTTTATTCCTCATTCTTTGATAAACAAATATTACATAAATTCTACATACATAACCAACAAGAACGTCAGAATTCTTCTTGTCCTCTGTACAGCATATTTCCTTGGTGTTCCCTTTGTATTTAAGTCCTTCAATGACGTCATCCGGATGGAGCCGTAAGACACTACAGGGGACACAGATGTCGGTTTCTAGAGCACTGTCGAGCTTTCGTTCCGAGCACAAAAAATACGCTGTTATAATTATAAATGTCAGCAAAATCAAGTCCAAACATAAAAACACATATATCCCTCGCTTATAGTACCGCTTGTTTTTCTGTTCATCATTCGGGTTTCTTTTTATTTCGATATCAGTCATAATCGCGTCCTTTCAATAAACAAAGAAAAACAAACGAGAAAAAGTTAAATCCAAATTCAAATTCAAAATTTAAAATGAAACGGCAGTCAAAAAGCCCTTAAACGATCAATGATAATCTGGATTTCCAATATTGCTATTTATATCCCTGCCAATGAGAATGCACCATGACGCGTCTTTATGTTTACCTTTATAAGGGTGTTTAAATAATTTGTGTTTCGTCGGATAAATTCCCCTTCGATTTATTTAATTTCATTTATGTCTCGGTTTGCATTTACTAAATGAAAATCAATCAGCGTATAAGCATGGTGACGAAATTATTCAAGAAAACGGAGCTGTTTATTTTGGTATACATGCAGTAATGCCTATCAAAATTTCAAAGGCTACCCACATACAGTATGCGTTTATAGATGCATGATGAATTTAAAATAAGGTAGCAGCGTGTCATTTTCATTTATAAATACTGTTGACTCAAGCACCTTGATTTAGTGTAAAGCCTTGTTAACATAAGGAAGTATTATTTTCAAATGAATCTTCCATAAACATAATACCTAATCATTTTATTTTAAAAATGAAACCAAATTCTAAATGACAGGGACATAACTCTGAAATAATAATAAAACATGTTATTAAAAATTTTAACCATATTTCTAACTGAAAAATAGGAATTATCCTAAAAATCATTGTTAATACATTAAAGCCTTTATCCAACAGCAAGAAACAGTTTACTTATAAGTAAAAAGTGGCATAATTCTGTAAATATTCCTTTCAGGGTTAAACCCTTGTCCAACAGCAGGGCCTTGTCACTATATGCAGATATCTTAAGTTTTTAATAGAATCCCTGTCATAATAAAAAAGCTACTTCACTTAATTTAAAAAAAGAAAAAAAACTTTAACTGTCGCCGTCGCCGACTTCGGAGCGAGTGCAATAGCTCTCCTTATTCTTCAGAAATGTATAATCATTATGTCAACTCATAATAGAAAATTAAAGTGGAAAATTGTCAAATATATTACTGCCAAAATACCAGTGAAGAGCTAAATGATACAGGATGTATTTATTGTTAGATGGTTAGTATTCTTATGTTACAGTGTATTGTACATCGTCCATTGTATTTTACTTTGTTTTGTATCGTCTTTTGGCCATATTGTTTGTTTAGTCTGTAAATTGCCAAAAGCATTTCATAATGATGATTTGCCAATAAACTGAAACTGAAACTGATTCTTTAAATGGTCGAGCTTAAAACGGCTCGAATAGATTTTCAGTTTCAGAAATGTAAATAATTCACTAAGACAAAGAGTTGTTGTTAGGTGGACAACAAGGAAATAGCCTAAGTTTTTACAGTTTGGAGTTAAAGAGATATTTTAATTGAATGATTTCAAACATACATTAGGAAAGGAAATATAATGTTATATTTTACGTTGAGATATATCATCAGCTCGATTTCGAACGGACCTCTTTTGACACTGGTATTTCATCTTGTAATTACCATGGATTCAAGAAAATAAAGCAAGAAAAAAGACCTCCAAAATAAAATTGCAAATTGCAATTTCCCTTTACAGTAAAGTGAAAACACCCAAAATACCCCAACTGGGAAAATTAGAATATCCCAACAAAGATTCAAATTCCCATTAAATATGTAACAAAATGTATGTAATACACTTAAAATGAATCATAAATGATTAATTAGATTACGTCTTTATGCGTAACATTACGCATTGTATAAGAACAAAAGGATTACTGCATCTTCGGTGACTCAGAGATCGGATTTGTTCGGACTAGTAATCGCAATGAATAAAATATTTAACAGGTTAAAATCTAATACCTTCATTAAATTGATATTGTAACCGATATGCGTAAAAAGTATTATTCTCTTTGTTTACTCATTTTTCAACCGAGGGAACTCTTCGTAAATGTTAATGTTCCCCGTATTCAAATGCAGACAAAAAAAGAATAAACAGAAAACTTTAAAATGAATTGAGATGTTAGGATCGGAGGAAGTGAACGAAGAAATACGAAAATTAAAGATTGAAATTTAAATGTCGAATAAAAAATAAAGTAACACCCAAACCCCAAATTCGTTGACTTATTTCGCTTTCAATTTTTTGTTCATTCGATACTAAGGTAATTGAAAGCTAAAACCGGTGTCACTAAAGGACGTCTGTTTGAAGAATCGTAGAATAGTGCAATAGCATAACAACTCCAGCAAAATAGCAGTTTGGCAAAATAGCAGAAAAACATTAAAAAAGAGGGCCATGATTGCCCTATATCGCTCACCTGGGTGTTCTTTTGCCCCATGACCTTCATTACAAAAATGAAGAAAAATAAGACTGCTTTTTTTGAAAAATGCAATGCCAAAGCATTGTTAGCATTAAATAATAGTTCAAACAAAAATGTTTATCAGTTGCTTGTACACATCACCTAATAATGATCAATGTTAACCAGAACACAAGGTCAATATTTTATGTGAAACAAAACACAATGATAGGTTATAAAGGACATTGCATAAACAAATGATTAAGTAATGAAGACTTGAAAATTTAACCTTTGATCTTAATGATCAATATGTTATATTGGTCAGCGTCATATGGAGTAAGCCATATGAATAACAAGTGTTCATATTTACATCATGCCGAAGCTTAAACAATAATGAAGTTGTGACGGTTTAAAAATTTGACCTTAATGATCAAGGTCAAATTGGTTTCATGGACAAATATCAGCACGTCGAATGATTATCAATATTTCAATATTCAGATGATTCGTATGCCCGAATATGAAGGTTAAAGCTAAGTTGTCAATGAATTCAAAAAGGTTGAAATATTTGACCTGTTGATCCACGGGGCTGGGCCCATTGAACCCGAGAGTCATGCTTTCCACAAACTTGGTGAAGGGCCACTAGGGATTCCTTTATGCAAAATTTCAAAGTTTAAGGCCATAAAGTTCTGGAGAAGGAGATTTGTAAGTTTTCACTATTATATCTCTATATAAAACTGTGCCCTCCGGGAGAGGCCAATTTGACCCCGTGGATCATGATTTAAACAAATTTGGCAAAGGTCAATAAGGTAATGATTCATGCCATTGATGGGGCTGTGGCCTAGCGGTTAAGGTGTCTGCCTCTCAAGCCAGGGATCGTGAGTTCGAGCCCTACCAGTGTCACGACAATGTTACCTCATATGATACTAGTACTGGTTAATAATATGAAGAAACATGCGCAAGAAACTTATTTTAATAGTCTTGAAAATTTTCTTTTCGATTCAAAAACTACTTCCCTTCCAAATACTTGAAAATCGTAAAAAGACTTCTCAACAAAGGTTCTAGTAAAAGTGAGACAATTCCTCCTCTAAAAAACCAACGTGGTGGGTATTTAATGTCAGATGTAGAAATCGCAAATGCCTTGAATGATTACTTTGTATCTATTTCATCAGTTGACGATGCATCTGTCTAACTTCCTGTCTTTACTTCAAAAACTAACTCATCGACAAGTGATATAATTACAAACATGTATACGTGAACAGGACATATCTGATGTTCTGAAAACTTTAGTTATAACCAAATCAAGTGGACCTGATGAAATAAGTCACTGAATGCTAAAGGAAACCTCAAAATCAATTAGTCTTCCTCTTTGTATTCTATTTAATAGATCAATTCAAGAAAGCAGTTATCCTAATATTTCAAACTAGCTAACGTTATGCTTCTTTTCAAAAAGGGAGATAGGAGTATTCCCTTTAATTATAGGCCAATTCCATTGGTAAGTTATATTGGCAAAGTGGAACGTGTTATGTTCAAATATATTTATAATTATCTTCAAGCTAACGATCTTATTTACAAAAACCAATAAGGATTGTTACCGGGACATTCAACCGTTTACGAACTTATAGACTTATACCATCAAATATGCAGAGCTTATGATGAAAAACAATTTACTTGTATTGCTTTTTGTGATATATCGAAAGCTTTCGATAGAGTCTTGCACTCAGGGTTACTATTTAAACTAAAACAATATGGTATCACTGGTAAATTAAATGACTGGAATAAAAGTTATTTAAATAATCGTCGTCAACGTGTTTTTGTAGGATAAAGTTTTTCGGAAACTAAATATATTAAAGCCGGTGTTCCGCAAGGTTCAGTTTTAGATCTTTTATTTTTTCTCATTTAGGTGAATGATATTGCTGATTCTTTAAACAGCACAACCATGTTATTTGCTGATGACTCTTCTCTTGCTGTTTCTTCTTTAAATACAAAAATCATCGAAACAAGGTTAAACTTTGACCTCCAAAAAAATTCTGACTGGTCAAAACACCGGTTAAGCAACTTTAATCCGTCGAAAACGGAGGTCGTAGCATTTACATTATCTGAAAGACAGCTGCCTGTTTTAGAATTTGAAAATACAACATTAAAATAATTATGTTAATAATCACAAACACCTTGGTCTTACTTTCAGTAAAATGGCTCATGGCACGAACACATAACAAATATTATTACGTCTGCCTCAAATTATAGGGTACTATGCAAGTTCCTAAATTTCAATTAAAGCGTTAAACACTTAATCAAATCTATATATCATATCTAAGACCCATACTCGAATATTTTTGTCTGGGACAACTGTAGTGCAAATGACAAAGAATCTGTGGAAAAAAATTCAATATAAGGCAACAAGAATTCTAACAGATCTCACACGTTCTGTTTCAATTGAAAAACTGCTAAACGAAATTGGTTGGGTGTCACTAGCTGATCGTCGAGTAATGCAAAAACTTACACTAGTATTCAAGGAAAAACAAGAAATCTTACTTACTTATCTCTCTGAATTATTTCTGTTAACGATTCAAGAAAGTAATTACTACGACTTGCGAATAAGCCAAAATTATGTAACTGTTCCAAGACGCCTAGAAATATATTCAAAATCTGTTATTCCCTCATCAGTCAAGCTATGGAACGAGTTCGATTTTAATATTCGAAATTCACCGACACTCCAGTTTCAAAAGGAGTCTAAAAATCATTTTAAACCACCTATTGTTCCTAACTATTTTTCCAGTGGCGTAAGAGTGTTTTCAGTATTTCATGCCAGAATTAGAAACCAATGTAGTAATTTGAACGCAGATCTTTATAAAAACCATTTGAGACAAAACCCTTTTTGTGATTGCGGTAATCTGTATGAAGATGCCGAACACTATTCCTTTGAATGCACTAGATACGTCCATCAAAGACAACAATTTTTTCAAGCTACTCGATTTTTTCAACCATTCGATACTAACATTATTTTTTTGATAACGAACTACTTACTCATGATGAAAATGAGTTTCTTTTTACAGAAGTACAGAAATTTATTAAGCAAACAGAAAGATTTGGTCAGCACTAACTTTATTTTACTGTAAAAAACTGTCTTTAAAAACCACAAAACTTGAAGACATGTTTAGGTTTTGGGATCAATGACTGCACTGCAAATTCTTAAGCTCTAAAAATAATGAAATTTAGGTTTTTTTATGTTTTTTTTTCTTTCATTTTCCTTATTCTAAATACAGTATTATTTTGTTAATATTGACTTATAATTAAACCATCTGAACTTTTTACATAATCGGATATTAAGATGTGTATCTTGACCTCTTGGAAAGGGCTGTTTCTAGTGTTGTTAAAACTTGTAGCCCGACCCATTTGCATCTTTATTTTACTTTATATGTCATGTTTGAATATGTCTTATGTCGAAAGTTACAATCAAATATTATTAAACTAAACCAGTACTGGTTGGTTCCAGGAAGCGGACTCGACGGTGATCTAGTTTTTCCAATACATGCATATCTCTAAATAAGACTACGTGCCCCTGGGGTGAAGTTAATTTGACCCCAAAGGCCATGATTTGAACAAACCTGTTAGAAGTCCATGAAGTAATGTCTCATGCAAAATATTAAAGCTCTAGGCCTTGTGGTTCTAGAGAAGATTTTTCAGGGTTTTCCACCTATTATTTCTTTTTGTTGCCATGGTAACCAGATTTCTGCACAAAGTAAAGTTCTTTAAACAACTTTAAAGTTACTTCACCCAAGAAACAACCCTGCCAAGTTTGGTTGAAATCGGACTTGTGGTCTTAAGAAGAGTTCACTAAATAATCGATAACGCACGCACGCGCGTGCGCGCACACAAACACACAAGTCTTTAATATCTGCCACCGCAGAGCATTTAAAACTAAGTTTGGCTAAATTCCTTACATTACAGCTGGTTCTGGAATGTATCAGAGCGATAATCTTATTATTTTGTCCGAAAGTCAGTTTATACACACACATATCCAACAAATGATTGAAATACCTATGATAAAAATCCACATGTGGCGGATACAGAAATTACATTTAAGTGAGAATAATGGGGTTGTTATCAAGTAAAAAATAAATGTAGCACCAACTAAATATTTGTCCTGAAAACATAAACAACACCATTATTTGAGTGTTTTTTTTTCAATCACTGTCATATAGAATTAGTTATTTTCCTTTTAACCTGTCGTCCATATCTTGTTACATATTGGCCTAGTGTAGTTTTTTTCAGGTATTTGTGGTGAAACATGTTGTTGGGTGTAGCAGAGGTATAGTTTGAATGCATTGTTCAGGCTGTTTAGTTTTTCCTACACAGCCCAATATAAATTAAAGAACATCGGGCAGGTAAATTTTGACCCTTCAGAATTTTTGCAAGTCAGCAAAACAATGCTACATACCAAATATCAAAGGTCTAGAGTCTTCGTTTCCTGACAAGGAGACTTTTAAAAAAATAACTATTTTACACAAATAGGAACATTGGTAGGGTCCGATTTTGACACCATGAACATAATTTTGACAAATTGCTAGATGTCCACTTGACAATTCAAGAAACAAAATATTTTAGGCATACGGTTTAAGACAAGAATATTATCCACTGTTTTCTTTGATCTAAGCTAGTGCCCTAGTTTATGAACTTAAATTACCAATATACAAACTTTATCTAGAAATCACCGAGGTAAACATTCTGACTGAAAATCATGATAACTAAATTTAAAATGAGGCCTCTGTCGTGTTTACAAGATTATCCTTTGATCTAAGTCAATGACCTAGTATTTGACCCCAGATGACCTTTATTCAGTTCTGACATAGACATCAACAATGAAACGATTGAAAATGATATCTGACTTTTAGAGTGTTAACAAAGTTTTCGTTTGTTTTATGCCAGTGACCTAGTTTTTGGCCCGTGGTGACTCATCTTTAAGCATGACCTAAAACTCATCAACAGAAACATAGAGACTGAAAATCATGATGCCTGACTTCAAAATTTTATATGTAGAGTGTTAAAAGATTTTTGGGATTAAAGCCAGTGACCTATTCTTTTTACCCCAAATGACCTATATTCAAAGTTGACTTAGAAATCATGAAGAAAATATTTTGATCAAAACTTATGATATCTGAACTCAAAATAACTATAGATAGTTAACAAGGTTTTCCTGTGATTTGAACTCGTTTGATTTACCCTACATTACGCAGTTTCTTACTTAACTAAAATATTGTCAAGGCAAACATTCTGAGCAACTTTCACTCTGACTTGATTAAAATGTGGTCTCCAGTGTATTAACAATGTTTTCCTCTTATTTGACCTCGTGACCTTGTTTTTAATTCTACATGACCTGCTTTCTAACTGGACCGAGATATTATCAAAGCAAACATTCTCAGCAACGTTATTAATACTAAATTATAAATGTGGTTTACGGAGTGCTAACAAAGTTTTCCTTTGATTTGGCGTGGTGACCTAGTATACATGACTTGATTGAGATAATATCAAGGCAGATATTTTGAGCAAAATTCATTTATACTTGATTAGAATTATGGTCTCCAGCGTTTTAACATGGTTCTCCTTTGATTATGCCTGGTGACATAGTTTCTAAATGACCCGGTTTCAAACCTGCATTAGATATCATCAATGCAAACATTCTGAGCGATTTTTATAAAGACTTAATTTTCATAAAGACAAAAATGTTGTGGTTTCCATAGTGTTAACATGGTTTTCCATTGATTTGGTCTTGTGACCTAGGTTCTTACTACACATGACTCAGTTGCTGCATTGACAAAGATATCATCAAGACAAATATTCTGAGCATCTTTCATTAAGACTTGATAAAAAATGTTGTCTCAAGAGTGTTAACAAAGATTTCCTAGGATTTGGCTTGGTTACCTAGTTTCTGATCCTACATGACCCGTTTACAAACTTGTCCGAGAAATCATCAAGGCAAGCATCCTGAGCAATTTTCATTAAAACTTAATCAAAACTGTTGGCTCTAGAGTATTAACAATGTTTTCCTTTGATTTGGCCAGGTGATTTTTATCTCACATGTTCCAGTTTCGAACTTGACCTAGAAATAATCAAGATAAAGACCCTGACTAATTTTCAGATGATCAGATGTTATATGTGAACTGTAGAGTGTTGACAATGTTAAATGTGGACGGACGACAGACGACAGGCAGATGCCGCACATCCAACGATCACAATAGCTCCACTAGAGCATAAGCTCAGGTGAGCTAAAAAGACAAATAGTCTAAATAAGGTTTTTAGTTTCCTACCGATGTTGCCCTCGTCCGCTGTCAGGTAAGCTGGATCATGCGATAACACAAAAACTGTGTAAGTTAAGCTGATGAAACTTTGTAAATAATTAAAGAGCAACATGAGGATTACGCAAGCTTTTTTCTGCGAATAAAAATGATAAGGGAAATAGTCAACATTTGGCTTTAACAGATGGATTCTTTGATAAGAAGTATACGAGCTAATTAAGTTAATGAAAAATATTATGTTAATAGACTGCAATACGACATAATGCATTTCACTTTGTTTTTTTCCATTGGTCAAAATTCTAGGTCGTGCAGTTAACTTAAAACAAACAAAAAAAAAGACACAACTTTAGAAGAAAAACGTCAACAGAATGCCAGAAGAGCAGACATTTTATTTTTAATGTTGTTGTACTGCTATTTTGCCATTCTGCTTGAGTTGTTCTGCTATTCTGCTATTTTCCTGGAGGTTCTCTGCTATTCTGTAGGAATTGTTCTACTTTTCCACTAATTTCACACAGTCAAGAGGACCAGTTATGTAATCGGAATCTAGGCGCGCGGCTATTTTAAAATCGATACCTGTACACATGGTAGGGATAATGTTGATAGCAAAAATGGAATTTCAAAGCAATGATTAATATTCAAAGTGAATACTTTATAAACAATAGCAAAGGTGTAAAATAAGATATATTGTTATATATGAAAGTGTTATATGAAAGGTACCTTTGTTCATTAACTTTTTTTATTTTATTTTTACTCTAGAGAGACAAGTGAAAAAATCCGCGTAAAATGGAGTGGCCGCTGAGCCATGTGCACCCGTGCGTTAGCGGTAGGGGTAGCAGACACTTGCTGAATTTGGTAAAGGCCATAACATAGTCTTACTGTAATAATAGAGACACTGTCCTGTATTTAATACCAGTGTCTTACTGAACAAGAGATTAATGAAAGACGCTCGCAAAATTGAGGCTGGACCGTGACTCAAATAGCTACCAATGTTTTCGGAATTAGAGTAGGGCCGTGAACGGGATAACCTTCCATTGTTCGTGCGCAGTCATAGGATACCCTGTGTTTTGTTCAAGCGCAGTTATAGGATACCCTCCAAATTGTTCATGCGCAATCGAAGGTACCCATAAACTCTAATTGTTGAGCTGCAGGGCTGCAGGCAATCAGCCAAAATGAATGATATATACTTCTCTTGCCCCTCCCAACCTTACCCATTTTTTCCAACGGACTATAATTTTCCGCTCGAAATAAACTTGTTTTTTCTATATGCCCATTATGCCAACATCATATACATTAGATTTTGCAATATATATAGCGTCGTTTAAATTATCTTTTACAAGCCCTTCTAATGTTCATATTATCTTCTTTTTTCTCACCCTTGTTATTTGTTTGCGAGGGCTTAGGAACAAGAAAGTCCGTAACAGAATGATGCAATGCATCTTAGAATACACAAACCCAGAGCGGGATTCGAACTCCGACCTTAGCGCATCGACGGCAAGCACTCTAACTACTGAGTCAATGGTTGTATTTATACAATTATAGGGAGGTATGAACTTGACCGTAACAGAGGGTAGTGTCATACTAAATTGTATGGCAATTTGTTGACGAGATGACAAAGACATCAAAACTTGTCTCTCCTGATGTAGCGTTTCTGAGTTGTATACATACATTTTGCTATCGTAAAACTGAGCCGATTTAAGATTTTTGCTTGTTGTGTGAATCTATTTCAAATTGATTTTGATAAGATATAACGATTATTGATTCTTAACAGCTGAAGTAATCTGCAAAATTACATTAAGTAAATGTTAAGTTTCAAAACTGAGGCTAATTAAATGTGACCTATACTGTTCACAGAAGTAAGGGACATTGTAGGTTATATTGTTATTGAGAGTATTGAATGTTTTGATGTTTATTTTATCACTTAAACAAATTTATTCACACATTTTTATCGAAAATTCAACTTCTTCATAACATCTTTAGGTACTTCGAGCAGCGTCCAAGGTCATTATGTAAACGTCATGTTACGTTTTCACACGCCCTCAGTAACGTATTGGACCACCTCTGTTGTCGCAACAAGCTATTCGTCTACGTCTCATACTCCTAATAAGACGACTAACGGTGTGCTGATGGATTCTGTTCCACTCTTCCTGCAGCGCTGCGCCGAGCTCACGTGACGTTTTGGGAGGGGTATCACGTCTTCGAACACATTTCCCAGAATGTCCCACACATATTCAATAGATGATAAGTCTGGGCTCACCGCTGGCCATGGTAAAGTACGGATATATTGCTCTTTCAGGAACTCAGTGACAAGTCTTGCCCAATAGACCCTAGCGTTATCATCCTGGAAGATGAATTCTTGGCCATGACGTTGAGCAAACGGGACAACATGCGGAACCAATATGTTGTCACGGTAGTACTTGCCATTCGCACTCCCATGGCACACATAGAGCTTTGTTTTGGCAGTCATAGTGATGCCACCCAATACCATAACGGACCCACCCCCATGTCGATCGTGGGCAACCATAGCAGCGACTGTAAAACGTTCACCTCCGCGATGCAAAACTCTTCTTCGACCAACACGAAAGTCTAGGTTGAATCTGGATTCATCACTGAACATCACACGTGACCACTGGTTAATATTCCACCGACGCCGCTGTCTACACAACGCCAAACGTTCATGACAATGCCTTGCTAACAACGGCAAGACAACTTGAGGGCGTCTAGCGTTACGACCATCTGAGTGAAGGCGATTTCTGATTGTCTGTCTAAGAACATTGACCCTCTGACATGTCGAAGGTTTTGATGAAGGTCTATGGAGGTCAGTGCTCTATAAAGGAGTTTGGTAAAACACATTGCGGTCGTCTCGGACGGCAGTACATTTTGGACTTTCACTTCTTCTGGTATCAATCACGTCACTAGGTGTTTGATAGCGTTACCAAAATCGACAGACAACGGACTGTGAAACATTCATGTCAGTTGCAGCCTGGACCTGTGTACTTCCGGTCTGGAGCTTACAAATGGCCAGCCAACGATTACGTTCCGTTAGACGTCTCATAATTCCATCTACACAACACAATATTCTGAAAGTTTTGCGTAATTAAAACACAATAACCATGACTTTTGTCAATGTTTAAATCCGCTTGCTACCCCTATGTCTTAAAGTTGCACATGCAGCACAACGAGATTTCTATAATTTAGTGACAACGCTATCAACACATAAACATTGCAAAAACATACAAGATGATTGCCATAAAAGAGTAGGTTTCCCATATTATAACAAAATAACATTAATAATATTGCTTCTCTCTGTTGTTTATTTAGATGTGTAGTTTACCTATTTCTCGAAGATGTTTCTAGAAGTCGATGTATTTCCTTGAATGACTAATAGACTATCAGGCACACCGTTTAAAATAAACAACGTGCTTAAATATGACATAGCCATCATTCATATTTAACCAAGGTATTACCTATTCAATTTTTAGGAGAAAAGCTCGAATTTCCTACCAGATTGTTTTTTGAGTGATTAGTAAGATACTTTTTTATTTTATGTGGTAACTTTTAGCAGAGACATAGATAACAGAGATATGCAACTTCCTAGCTAGTAAAGGTCTCATGCGTGCCTGCTAAGACAGTGTCTTGTAGCAAGTATAACTTGTTAACTAGTTGCCAAATTGAAACAAATAATACATTTTCTGAAAGACTAGTCATTTGTCTATTGCTGCAGGTAAAATAATTTTATTCCTGGTAAAAATAAATGTTGCATCTTGTTTTAAAGAGAACTGCAACTTAATCATTTTTCACAAAACTATTAAGATGGTGAAAAACTGGGATAGTGGGTATATTCTGCCAAGTTATATTATATTAAAGGGCTAGAAAGTTTCCAATATTTTAACTTGCAGCTATAGACGACTGTTTCTGCTTTTAGAACGAAAAAAAAACGCACTTTTTATTAGGATCTTACAAAAGTAAAAACATATTGTAAGAAACACGTCTAGTTCTGTAATAAATCCTTTGTGTTGGACGTGAGATATTATAAAGATCTTAAATGGTCTGGTGTGGAATGAAAATTATCCTGAAATACTAGATTTTGGCTGTTTTAGCTACTGAAATATAAAGGCGGTAGCGTGAGACAGTAATAAAGGGGGGAAAAGTAACGTAAGGAAATTTAAGAAATTTAGTATTTAGCTTTTTATAATTATGTGTTCAAACGGCATTGTTAAGTTCTTTAGGGTGGGTAGTCATAATAGTCTGCCAATATCTGGATTATGACATTTTTCTGACTGATTTATGACTGATTTAAATCATATTTCCGGGAGGGGACATTATTTAGACAAAAGGTTCCAAAACAACCTAAAGCCTAATTGTTATGGAATATAAAATAATGTTTTTACTTTTAAATGTGATAACATTAAATGTATAAAGTAAATTATGTCGTTTAATTCTAATTCTGTCTCTCAGGTATTCTACAACATTCCGTAATAAAACAGTCTGAACTTAGTTCTGATATTTTCTTTCTAGCTAGGTGTATATGCATCAGTGTGAACTAGCGATTTTAATGGGACGTACTATAACTTTATATTCAAAGATAAGATAAGCTTAAATAACAATATGCCAACGTGTTACATTTTTTTTCAAACGAACATCTAAATTTATAGAAGACATTAGACATTCGCCTTTTAGTAAAGTCAGATCTGCCAAGAGTCTAGACCGGATCTAAATTACGTTTAGTGGATGTTTCAGTTTTGGTATTTCCTGCAGATTTTTAGAAACGATGTGATATCTAAGTGTTACAATAATAAAGATAGTTGTAACATATAAATCCTGTTATTTAAATGCAGTTCATAGATAGATAGATAGATTTATTTCGGTATCACAGTGCATACAATGGTTATGTACAAACATGTTGTATCAATAAAATAATTAACTGATTAAATAAGATACAAGCATGAGTATGAACCATGTCATGCAACACAGTACCAAGGATAGCGCAAAAAAGAGAGTGATCCCTTATTTCCATTGTGGTCCTTGTTACTGGCGGCATGACATAGAGAGACATGAATTACAGAATATCACAGATTTAAGCAATCACATACTATAAAATATATTAAATGTCTGTTGGTGGAGAACTAATCATGGAATCTCAGGATATTAAAATGACCTGGCTTAGAAATAATATTTGAATATCACAAGTATTTAGCACATATTAATAAATTATGACATGAGAGTAAAAAATTTATCCAGTAAAAAATTATCACAAGTACATGATAAAAAATTATATGAAAAAGCACCATTTCTTACTAGCATTTTAAATAAAAACAGGTGAAGATACCGGTAAGTGGAATGCATTTAAAAAGATACACACATGATACCGATTACTTAAATAAAAAGATTATAAAACTTGACTTAAAAAATGTTTTTTGACAGCAACCTTAAACATATGGGACTGTGAAATACTAGTTATTGAAGATGGTAACCCGTTCCATTGTTTACAACCAATATAAGCGAAAGATTTTTTACCGAAACCATTGACTTTTGGGATTGCAAAAGACCCTTTTTCACGAAACCTAGTATTGTGACTGTGGATATCCTTGGTTGGAATAAAATGTTCACCCATATGATCAGGGGCTGTGCCTGCTACAATTTTAAAAACATGAGTCAGAATAATTTGATCGACTCGTTTTGACACGGGTAACCAGTTTAAAGAATTTAATTCTTCATGACCAATATGAGATCTTGGGTCCAGGTTCAAGACAAACCTTATCAACTTATTTTGAGTTACCTGTAACTTATTCATCCACAACTTATTTAAACCATAATACCAAAAGGAACAGGCATAGTCAAAATGACACTGAATAAGAGACATAACCAACAGCTTTTTAGTATGTTGTGTGAGAATTCACGTTTCCTATACAGAAATTTTAACCTTAAGTTGGCCTTTTTAATAACTGATGAAGCCATTGCATCGCAAGATAAATTTTGATCCAGTGTGGCACCAAGATAATTAACGGATGAGGTTGGCTCAATGACTTGACCATTACAGGATACATTTAAATTTGGATTTAACCTAAGTTTGGGCTTGGAGCCGAAAAGAATAGACTCAGTTTTACCTAAATGTAATGACAACTTATTATCAATGAGCCATTTGCTAACAATCTCCATGTCCTCATTTAAAGCATGTTCAATTTCGGACCTGTTTTTACCAGTAACCAAAATACCCGAGTCATCTACATAGAGCAACAGTTTATTTCTAACAACAGCTGACATATCATTTACATAGATTAAAAACAAAAGGGGTCCTAAGATTGAACCTTGGGGAACATCACAAGAAATACTGGAGTAAGAGGAAAAAGTTCCTGAAACATCAACCAGTTGCTGTCGTTCCGTAAGATACGACTTGAACCACCTTAAGATGTTGGTACCAAGACCTAATGCTTCCATTTTCATTAAAAGTATACTGTGGTCTACAGTATCAAATGCCTTTTGAAGGTCCAGAAGGATCATACCGACAAGATTGCCTTGATCCATTTGAAATCTAATAAAATCTGACAAATGAACAAGACATGTATCAGTTGAGAAACCTCGTCTAAAACCAGACTGAAACTTATATAATAAATCATTGTTACAAAGATACCCTTCAACCTGATCATACACTACTTTTTCATAAATCTTAGAGATAATACTAAGGATAGACACTGGGCGATAATTGCCAACTTCTGTTTTATCCTTCTTTTTATAAAGGGGAACTACTCGGGCTGACTTAAGGTCATCAGGAACAACACCTTGTATCACGGACAGATTAATAACATGGGTAAGGGGACCAGCTATAATAGGAGAGCTGTCCTTGACAAAACGAGAAGTTATACCGTCTAAACCAGTGGCCTTTTTTGCACTTAAATTGTTCAAATATTTTAAAACTTTGTTTTCAGAAACAATACTAAAAGAAAAACTATCGGGTATAACTCCTTTAGATAAATAGAAACTTTGAACAAAATTTATACCAAATTTATAAACAGGTGTAGGGAGTTTCTCTACGAGTTTTGATGCTACATTTACATAAAAGTTATTAAATTTTTCAGCAACATTTAATTTATCAAAAGAAATTTCATTATTAATGTTGAGACCAATATTAGTACATGAAGAAGTATGAGCATTCTTAGAAGGCAATCCAAGATTTTTAAGCGTTTTCCATAACGATTTTGAATCACATTTTTTTTCTTCAAGAACATCTGTAAAATAATTTTTCTTTGCAGAATGAATCATATAATCAGTACTATTTTTCAACTGTTTTAAAATGATCATAGTTCTCATCAGACTTATTTTCAACCTTGTTAGTGAAACTGGACATTTAAAAACTTTATGTATACAAATGTAGACATCATAAATGCGTTTACATTCTTACATCAGTTGAGCAACTATTGAAGACATTAATTAATTAAGTCTTGATGTGTGCTAAACTGCACTTTTTCTTTAAAATTCATATTCTATCCGAATTTTGTCTATTAAGAATATTTTGTCCGAGGCTTAACTATACTGTGTGTCCAAATTTCAGCTTCAATGTGGGATATAGCCGTTTCGTCCAAAGATATACATTTCTTATTTATGTGGAACAAGTTTGGCTTCACAGTTACATTGGATACGGAATTCAAGGCTACGTGTATGATAAAGTAAGGGAGGTAATAAAACGGGGGGCTAACTCTGTTTAGCAAAGTACAGCAACAGGTCAGATTGGTTTAATTGAATTTCAACCGAATTTGTTGATTCTCTCTATATTCAAGGGCTACTTAGGATACAGTACTGATGAATAAATACAATTTTGTAAAATCATGCCGGTATATGAACGAAAGGAATTTTACATCGCGGTGCGGTGGTTTTGCATTTTGCTGAGAATAAACTATTTATCTCTGATTGCTACATTTTCCAACCAGATGACAGCTTATGTCACTTAAACGTAACCTGCTTTGTAATGAATGCTGCAAACAGAACATTGAGCCATGTTTTCAAACTAACAAAACACAAAACACCTCTTTCTATTGTCGTTGTTGTTGTTGTTTTATGTTTTCTATTCTATTTTTGAATGGCTCTTCATCTGAAATCTAACAAGGCAGTCTGACGGACAGCTAAATCCTCTTCTGCAGCAGACATGAATATGTACTTCTTGACCTTTAACAAACCATGACCTTGATGTTGTGCCATGCATATGATAAGCACATAGTCTCATGATAGTTATTATTTGTGCCAGGTTATTTAAAATCTTCTTTAAAGTCAAGAAGTTATGGAGAACATTTAAGCTTGACCTTGGGGGTAGCAACCTGGAAGTTGGGTTCTGCACATCGTGTCATAGTGGTGATCATTTATGCAAAGTAATTAAAAAACTTTTCGTAAGCCAAGTTAATAATTATAGAGCAGACGTGAAATGTGGATATTTGACCTTTAACTGTGAACTTGACCTTGCGGGTAGCAACCCAATTATTGCGTTCTGCACATCGTCTCATAATGGTGATCACTTGTGTCAAGTTATTTCAAAAATTTTTCAGCGGTTGAAAAGTTATGAAGCAGACACGAAATGTAGACTTTCAATACCTGACCTTTAAGTGTGACCTTGACCTTGGAGTAGCATCCCAATTATTATGCTTTGCACATTGACTTATAATGTTGATTATTTGAACCAAGTTATTTCAAAAAAAATTCAGCGGTTTAAAAGTTATGGAACGGACACGAAATGTAGACTTTTTAACACTTGACCTTTGAGTGTGACCTTGACCTTGGGGGTAGCAACGCAGTTATTACACTGTGCACATCGTCTCATAATGGTGATCACTTGTGCCAAGTTATTTCAAAAATTTTCAGCAGTTTAAAAGTTATGGAGCGGACACGAAAGTGTTACGGACGGACGGACGGACTGACAGACGGAGGCCATTCCTATAATCCCCTCCCCGCTTTGCGGAAGGGGATTAATAATTACCGTATTTTTGTTTGCTTTCATGTTTCAAGTTCATTGAGATTAAATTGGTAAATGAAACAGTCAATTTTATAAAGTATCTGTTAACTTTAAAACCCTTCTTCCACTTTGAACTTGTAAAAAGTGTACTTTACATTTCTACATTAACATTGATTTGCTTAACGTTCGGTTCCAAAATGATAATTCCGTGAGCGATTGATTATTTTTATTTTGCAATTTTCTGTTTAGTTTAAGTTTTTATGTTACTGTTCGATACCAGTATGATAGTCGAACCCCATTTGAAGAAAATATACCAATTGATCGTTCAATTTCCAAACGCTCAATATTTTCACGTAACTAAAATAGTTGCATATTGTTTCTACACGGAATGACATATAAAAATCAGTTCTAAATGATTTAAATGAAATACATAAAATAATCATATTTTTCTTCTTCCTTTCTGTACAATCTAATCATCAAAAATAGATCAGTGGCTAAGATATTAGCATGAAATATTAACCACTGCAGGCATCGCTTAATATGTTCTTGGTAATCTTCAATAATGTTCTCGGCTTGGGAAAATAATTTCATACGGTGCAATTGTTCATTTCGTAACAAGAGTATCGTTCTATTTCAGACAAAGTTGAGTGTAAAGCTGCCGAAATAGTAGATAACGAAGGGAATGATTTTCTTTCCAAAAAAAAAATGTTTTAAATTTAAGTGTGTATAAAATTTTCTCAGACAAACGTTTCATATTGTATCAACTTATGACAACCCAAGTATTTTCTGGAATTACTGTTATCTTAAAACTGAAACTCCATTATGCTATGTACCGAATGTACACGACTTATCAGAAACGATTAAATCACGTCGAAACAGATTATTGTCACAGCATTTTTCACGTAAACGTTGACAAATTAGACAGATGCAAACAATGAACTGTATGGCATCATTTCGTATGACCGTTATAGGACCGTTGAGTGAAAATTTTGTAAAAATCAAGACAATTTGAATGTTCAATTGAAATTAAGTATACTTTGTTTATTGTACTCATGGATTTTTTTTTGTTAAACAGTTGTAGTACGTTGTTAAAATGCGGTAAGTCACAGATATGTTTTGTGAATGTCTGAAATGACACAATTTTTTAATACGCACCTAGCATCATGGTAAACATCAGGTAAGACAATAGCTGCTTACACTTGTAACTCTTATTATGAACCTTGTATGTTCTTATCGGACTCAACTTCATTGTCAAATGGTTTCGTGTGCTATCTACCTTATGTTGTTTCTTTTTACATTAGTGTTCAATATGGCAGTCACAATGTCATATGATTTCCTCTAATTGTTCATGCGCAGTCATAGGAGGCCTTTTCCAATGTTAGTGTGCGGTCATAGGATACCCTTATTTAAGTTCGTGCACAGTCAAAGAATACCCTCTCCATCGTTCGTACGCAGTCATAGGATATCCTCCCATCGTTCGTGCGCGGTCATAGGATATCCTCCCATTGTTCATGCGCAGTAATATGATATCCTCGCATTGTTCTTGCGCTGTCATAGGATATCCTACCATTGTTCATACGCAGTAATATGATATCCTCCCGTTGTTCCTGTGCAATCATAGGATAACTCACCATTTTTTACGCGCAATCATATGATATACTCCCATTGTTCATGCGCAATCATAGGATATCCTCCCATCGTTCGTGCGCGGTCATATGATATCCTCCCATTGTTCATGCGAAGTCATAGGATATCCTACCATTGTTCATGCGCAATAATATAATATCCTCCCATAGTTCCTGCGCAATCATAAGATAACTAACCATTGTCCACGCGCAATCATATGATATACATGTACTCCCATTGTTCATGCGCAATCATAGGATATCCTCCCATCGTTCGTGCGCGGTCATAGGATATTCTCCCATTGTTCATGCGCAGTCATAGGATATCCTCCCATTGTTCATGCGCAGTCATAGGATATCCTCCCATTGTTCATGCGCAGTCATAGGATAGCCTACCATTGTTCATGCGCAGTCATATGATATCCTTCCATTGTTCCTGCGCAATCATAGGATATCCTTCCATTATTCATGTGCAATCACATGATATACTCCCATTGTTCATGCGCAGTCATAGGATATGCTCCCATTTTTCATGCGCAGTTATTCTGTTGATAAAAAGAACCTATAGAGTGTTTTATGCTCCCGAAGGTGGTTATATTAAATTTCACCGACGATATGTCCTTTTTTGTGTTTGTTTTAACATTTTTCTTGCCAGGGCTTTATTTTTGACATGATAAAATGAATTCTCATATAATCAAAGCTGGAAATCACGTGCATTCTCAGGTATCAGTATCGTACAAAATGGCCGTCTGAGATCGTCTCTTTGACCACAAAAATCAGGTAATCTTTTATGTTTTGGCTATTTATAATTCTCAGGACCCATGCCAAATTCCTTTCCATTTACATTGATACCTCAGTTCAGTAGTTTTTGCAAACATTAAAAATTATCAGCGGACTTTCCAAAATTTGCAATTTTCTCCGGGTAAACGTTTTACCAACTCAGATCATGTCAACTTTTCCAGCCGTGTAATACAGATTAAAAAATGTCGGTAGCTCTAACGGACGCGCTAGCCTTGATAACACACACGTAAGATTTCCGAACTGAAGAAACCACCCACGCAACGACAGTCATTTGGACAGGGATCGTCTGCTTTAGAAATATTTAAGAACAATAGAAGTGATTATAACTCTTATTTAAGAAATACTGAAATGCAACACTTACGTCACTATGCACCTTACCATATTAAAGTCAAACTTAAGAGTTTAAATATCACCATGCATACATTCGTGTCCGAACAATGATTCTCGTATGTATACAGGGACGTTAAAATAACTTGGCACAAGTTTTCAGCACATCAAGTTGACATGCCGAGTGCAACAACCACGTACCTACCTCAGATGTCAAGATCACGCTTTTTATAATGATTGTTTGTCACAAGCACTACTTGAAAAATATGAAAAGGATAGACTTGAAACTTAAAATATAGATACAGTGTGACTGTTCAAGGAAAACCCAGCCCTGTTCCAGTTTCAATAATCTCTTTTTATTAAATTTTATTTTGAATATTTGACTGAAGCATTGCGTGAAAAACAATCAGTTTAAGGTATTAAACTTTAAATTTAAAATAGAGATAGGTATTATTCGTACTTCTCATCTGTGTACGTTATTGCTTTGAAGTCAATGTTACGTTCGGGGTTATTTTTTACTTTATAGTGAAAAAATCTTGTTGATTTTATTTTAGCATATTGTCCCCTTTTCGCTTTAAACTTGTACAATATGAAAACATGCAATGTGGGATATTAATAAAACTTACTTGCTTGTCATTTGCTTTATAAACAGGAAAATAGAAACATAATGACTCGTGTTTTTAAAAGATTAGTTTGATTTCCGAACACATGGATTTGCTCGGCATTCGACTTTCAGTTTTAGAATCAATACTCCATTTTTTTAGGTTCAATGATTTCATGTCACTAAACAAAAGCCGCAAACCGTTTTTAACGAAACATAAAAAATCACATGAAAACTCTTTCAAGCAGATTAAAAGATTATGTTTCATTTCTCTCTCGTCTTGCCTTTGCAAACATGCTTAAACCAATGACGTATCTGTACCTAAGATAATGGCAATGGCAATCAGCTATAACGTAGTGCGGAAATCGTTCAATATATTCTTTGCCATGTTCAATAGTGTTCTTTTCTCGCAAATTAATAAAATCCGGTGCAATTATTCATAAAATAAAATAATGAGAATTTTGTGCTGAAAAAAGACGAGTGTAAAGCTGTCAAAATACTCTATAAAATATTTTCTCGGTTATACAAAGTCAATATATAATATTATAACATAAAGTGCTATATCATCATGATAAACCCTGATGGCAAGTACTGTATCTGTAATAACATGGGATGATGGTTTTTCGTGTAGAACTTTCTCACTTTTCTTACAGTTTCTGAAAGGCTTTAACATTATTTAAAAAGTACCTAGACATTTAAACAATAACGCCTTAAGCTTTAGTGAATCTATATTAACTTTACGCAGCGATTCATTGAACGAGGCACTAAGTATGATCGATGCTTTAAGGAGATAATACTGCTTAACTACCAGAACAAGACATGATACAGAGCAAAGTTTCGTTGGAATTTCAGTTGACATAGAAGAAACTTGCAATTTTAAATTGTCAAATGAAATTATTGTATCCAACAAATAGATTTTGTCTTTTATTGATAAGAAACAAATTAAAAAATAAACAAGATCAATATCTATTTCAGATGTTAGACATCAGCATGTCAATATGCAAAACTGGATATAACGACAAAATAAAAGTCCTATCTTACACAAGTATCCATAATTTGTCTCTATCATTGATGTTACGTTCGTTAGACTGCTGACATCTACCTTATTTCTGGTTTAAAATATAACACTTCTAAATATTGAGCCTTTCATGCTGTGACAATAATCTGTTTCGAAGTGATTTAATCGTTTGTGCTTAGTCGTTTAGACACGTTCAGTACATAGCATTATAGAGTTTCAGTTATAAGGTAACAATAATTGCAGAAAGGACATGCGTTGACATAAGTTATTACAATATGAAACGTTTGTCTGATTTATAGTTTATGGTATAGTTAATTTAAAGTATAAGTTTATACGCACATAAACCTAAAACGTATGTTTTTTAAAAGGAAGCATTCCTTACATTACCTTTTGACTTTCTTCTGGCTGGAAAATATAACAAGCAGAGATAACTAGTAAATTCTCAGCAAAATACAAAACCACCGCATTATACTCTCGAGCGGTCCTGCTGTTCATGTACCGGCATGATTTCCCTAAACTTTATTAATTCATCAGTACTGTATCCTAAGTAGCTCTTTAATATAGATTGAATCCACAAATTCAGACAAAATTCAATTAAACCAATTTGATATTTAGCTGTACTTTCCCAAATAGAGTTAGCCCCCGTTTTTTACGTCCCTTACTTTTTCATACCTGAGCTTTGAATTCCATATCCAATGTAACTGTTAAGTCAAACCTTTCCAAATAAACAAGAAATGTATTTATTTTATGTTTTCCAGTGAAGTATAGAGTTTTCTCAGTGAAATAAAAGTGATAATCCACTGTTTTAAAACTGTGGAATACCATTTTTATTTTCACTCTTTTTGCCGAACTACTTTTATTTTTTTTGTATTTTTTTAAATGTTCATTTGACAATTGCGTATATTTAAATAAAGTTAATTGTTTTTTTTTCAGTTTCTTTAGATGATATAGATAGATAAGATGTTTGAGATACTTGTATCTGAAATAAATGTCAGAACTATTTTCTGTTGCTTTATCAATAAAGATTGGAAATAAAGCGGCTTTTATTTGGGGCCATTCACAGGGAACAAGAAATTCTAAGTTTACGTTTGTCAAGAAAACATAAAATAAAATGAAAATTTAATTGTTTCAGTGAAATACATTGTATCAATTTTATTTCGCTCGTGAAGACCAAAAATATGACATTTTCACTCGTGGCTACGCCACTCGTGAAAATATCTGTTTTTTGGCCATCACTCGTGAAATAAAATTGATATTTCACCGAAACAAACAAATATACACTATATCTTTGGATGAAACGGCTATATCCAACTTTGAAGCTGAAGTTTGGACACACATTATAGTTAAGCCTCGGACAAAATATTTTTAATTGTGAAAACTCAGACAAAATAAGATTTTTTTAAATAAAAGTACAAACTTTGTTGCGCAACTGATGAAAGAAGGTAAACGATTTAATGAAGTTAACATGTGTATATAGGAAGTCTTTAAATGTCCAGTTTCACTAACAAGGTTAAACTACATTTAGATAACAGGATTTATATGTTTTACAACTATGCTTCTAAGGAACATTTCCATCATTGTAACACCTAGATACAACAAGGTTTCTACAAATCTGCAGGAAATACCAGCGGTTTCAAAACTTGATGAAACACCTACTTAATGTAATTGAGATAAAGTCATGTCGGTAGTCATGAGACCCTTGGCAGATATAAATTTATTAAAATATATCGATTGTTCTCGAGAATATATCTTAATATTGTTTTATTTCGTGAAATGACAATTTATGACTAATTTTACATCTGTAACAGATCTTATAACTTACAAATTGTCTGTTTTAGTTAAAACTTTTTCGTCGGGCAACAAACTGTATGGCAACTTTTCGAGTGACCGTTATAGACCGAATAAGCAAACTTCGACCGCATAGAAACGGAAATAGGTTTTGCGCATGCGCAATGCAACGTAGGGCAAAAGGAATGCGGAAGTAAATTGAAAACGGCTGAAAACAAGTAGATTGTTTTGAAATTCTTAAAAATAAGCAAAAATGAGCGATTATTTCAAGAAGTTATCGACAGAAAATAGGAAGCGTTACGTTCAGAAGTTGTCAGGACTAGGCTTTACTGTCGAAGATGATCCTTTCCTGCAGTTACGGGGGAAAAGATCGGCCACAATGTCGGTGGCGTCGTCTCAAAAGGAATGCGAGTCTTGGGTAGATGACGTTAGTAAATGGCCAAGTGTTGACTTTGGACAGATATTTGCATATTTAATAGAGACACCTGGGCCATTCACAATGGAAAGCATGAACTTCAAGGCGTATCGTTCCTTGGAAGCTTACAATTATTTTGTTAGCGGGTGGGTTCACACTTGCTTCTATAAGAAGAGTGCTACTGGACACTGTATCATTGTTGGGAAAGTGAACCGCTCTCAGGCTGTTACTGATACACCACACCAGGCATGGATTGGAATAAACACGAGAAATAACACAATTGACTGTGCTCACTGTTCATGCATGGCAGGGTATGTTTACTAGCAAATTGATATTTTTCTGAAAATAAAGTCACAATAACTGTACATCTACAGGTCACTTCGAAAATTGATTATGACAGGGATGTGTCAGTCATGTGATAGTTGTTAAAATTGAGATAGATCTCCAGAACCATCAAGTCCGCTATTTTATATGTAGTATTTTAACTAACAGTAACAAGTCTGTTATTGTATAGATAGTATTGTTTTTCAACCAACAATGACTAAATATTGTTTTACAGTTGTGTTTTTTTTTCAGACTAGGTGAAGTGTGTTCCCATGTGGCTGCCATTTTCTTCAAAGTGGAGTGTAACACACGTCTTGGGCATAATGAAATTGCTTGTACATCAGTACCCTGTGCATGGAATCAAACATTTGTCAAAAAGGTAACCATCTAAAGTTTACTTAAAAATAATGTTTTAATGCGACTTCATTTAATTTTTTGCAGCAACTATTTTTTTTTGCTGAGGTATGAATAATAAGTAAATGTAAACTTGTATCTGGATATACACATTATTTGTATGAGTTTATATGTTTACTTGTTTTATGTTATTCTCATTTCCAATTGTTTATTTTTACAGGTCGAGGCAGTTCCGCTGGATGAAATAGATTTCAATAAACCAAAAAGACAGAGATTTTCAGAGGATACGCAGAACAGAAGACAGAATGCAAAGGCCCTCGATACATGTGATCCCACAGATTTATTGAGATCATTGAAAAAAACTGCTCCAAACGGGGCTATATTTTCTGTTACAGAACCCAAACAAAATGTCCAAAGAGAACCTAGACTTCCTATAGCCTTGAATAATCTTTATTCAGACGAACATGTCAGTTTAAATGAGAAAGACCTACAGTTGTTATGTGAGGAAAAGTTTACTTCCTTAAGCTCAAGTTCAACACAAAGCAAAAATTTAGAAACTGCAACAAAATCCCAGTCCAAAAGTGGTTTATGGAAAAAATTCAGGATTGGGAGGATTACTGCATCTAACTTTTATGATGTTGTGCATACAAATCAACAAAATCCGTCTGATTCGTTGGTTGTTAAAATCTGCAATGAAAATAGCTTTAGAACAGTCGCTACATCATGGGGATTAAGTAACGAAAGTAAAGCACTATCAACATACTTTGATAAAATGAAAACGCACAAAAATGTACGGCTAATAAGTTGTGGACTTTTCGTTAATCCAGCATATCCCTTCTTGGGAGCGACTCCAGACAGTGTTGTCGAGTGTGATTGTTGTGGTAAAGGAGCAGTGGAGGTTAAATGTCCATACAAGTACAGAGATGTTCATCCCTGTGAAGTAGTGGATAAAATGTACTGTTTGAGCCAGCATGAAGCCTCTGAGTCTGACATATGTGACAACAATCTAAAGTTTAAACACAAATATTTCTATCAGGTTCAAGGTCAGATGGGCATTTGTGAACTAGACTATTGTGATTTTGTGTGCTATACAAATAAAGGCATTCACATTGAGCGCATATTGTTTGACTATACTTTTTTTCAGGAAATAATTTTGAAACTTCAGTCATTTCATAAGAAGTGGATTATGCCCGAACTGTTGACAAAACAAATACAACTGAATAGCAAGAAATAAGAACAAATTAAACTGATATCTGCTAAATAGCAACAAATAAAGACTCATCAACAAGCATGTAGTTCAAACTTGTATTAATTGTAAATATTATACATGTATATACTGATATATGTTTTTAAAAAAGAAAATTATTTTCATGTCAGCATTAATGTCAGGTATTAATAAAGTTTATCACTTTAGATGTCTTTGTTAATAAGAATTTTATTTAATAAAAGTAAATTAGCCATGCTATGACTTTAAATTAAAAGTGGAATAGGTAATGCATATTAACCTAAAGTCAGGAAGTTGCCAGTCCTGTAGTATATAACATTTTACAACTGATTTACAACAAAGGATCATTTGTGTTCACCAGCCCTCCAGTTACATGTAATATCTTTTTACATGTGCCTTGTTTCTTAACCAATGATATCGGTAGTGTTCCACTAAAAATTTTAAAGTCTTTAATCCGACCAATCACACGTTCCACATGAATTCTAGCTCTGGACATTCTCCGGCTAATCTCAACTTCAGCTGGCGACAACTGTGATTTTCCTTTTGTAAAGGCAGGCATTATAAGTTTCACACCTCTTTGTGCAAATTCCTCTTTCATTAAAAATCCCCTATCTGCCATTACTATATCACCAGGTAAAAATTTGTCCATAATTCCACTTTCCATTGTAATTTTTTTATCACTAGCCCTACCGCCCCAAACTTCTGATATAAAAATGACACTGCCGGATGGGCTTACTCCAATAAGTATTTTTATAGTGTTGTGTTTCTTGTAATTTGAGTAAGTCTGACTACGTGCTTTTAAAGCTGTTGGGCGTTCAATAAAGATTTCAGTACAGTCAATAATGCACTTTACTTTTCTGAAGTCATGATTATTAAATACCTCAGGAAGTTGCATGACTTTATCATGTGGAGGCCATATAATCAATCCACCGACTGACCTATACAATGCATTTAACCACACATGAAATATTGTCGATACCAATGGTTGACTTATACCAAATCTATATGCAAGATCTTCTGTTCCAGGATTAAGCCGTAATTTAACTAATGTCAAAAGAAGTTCATCTTTTAAGTCCAACTTTGTGTTTTTTCTGTTAACATGGCACTTTGAATAATCAAAAACTACAAGAAAAGTAGCATAATTGGGAAGACCGGTAAAGTAAGATGTTCTTTCATCACTTACTTTAATAAATTCACTCGTCAAACATGTATTAATTTTTGCCTGAAGCCTACTATTGTCAATTTCAAGTTCTTTAAGTCTATCCTGTAGTGTCTTAAGACCTTCGAAGCAAGTGTCAACTTGTTTTTCCAAAATATAATTTTGATGTAACAGAGTGCTTATAGCTTCTTGTTGCTTTTCTATAACTTCACATTGTTCCTCAGTTAATCCAACTACTGAATCAAATGTAGAGCTGTCTAGTTCAGTTTGTATTCCAATTTCCCTGGTTTCTATACACGCCTGCACTGCTATTCCTGGAACAACATTTTCTTTGTTCGTTGAAAGTTCCAACAATGCTATAGCTGCAGAGGACTTTCTCTTGTTTTCCTCCCTCTGTCTGATTCTGTCTTGGCGCATAAGCTTCTGTTGTAGGATTTGTGGTGTTTTCTTTGAAGCTGGTGTATGCGAAAATAAGGATGGTATAAAATCTACATCTAGAGGGTCCTTACTGGGTTTACCTGCAATCAAAGATGAAGGTAGAATATATAGCAACTTGAATTATGTAGATAGAAATGCACAATTCATGTCATTTGTAACACAACAGTCCAACAATAATATACGGCAAAACTATGCAGTAAAGTACATATCTCCTTCTCAATGGAGTGGGTGGGGAGCGGAGTTTTATCCAAAAAAAAATCGTGTAATGTTTATTTATACTAACTTACCAGATACAAAATGTGCACTACACAAACGATCGTGTTGCTTTGGTTCCCAGAGACCATCTACACGACTAGTTGATTGTCCTACGCCGGGTAAACGTCCAATTCTGACAATCCATTTGTCTAGTCTGTCTTCGTCCGACAAAGGAAGGCGGTACATTTTTACAAAGTCACTGCCTTTTATTAGTCTATTAGCACAACCCGGGGCACAACACGAAGAAGGCATTGTTCTCTTTTCACAAGTTTTAATAACAAAACTATTGTTAAACTCCTACTGACATTTATCGATCGATCTTTATCTGACAGCTGACTGTAATTGTTTTGCCCTACGTACAATGCGCATGCGCAATATACTTATCGTTTCCGGTCAGCGCACAGGGCAACCGGGAGCATCATTATAAGATCTATAGGAATCGATATAGTTCTCTCTCGGGATACTGTTATTGTGTCTTAAAAAAAATAAAATTTTGTTAGGGGAAAACGTTGTTATATTAAGACAATTTGTATGTTCAATTGGAATTAAGTATTTTTCTTCTTTATTTTACTCATGAATTTTTCTTTTTGTTAACAGTTGCAGCGCGTTGTAAAATGCGGTAATTTAGACATATTTTTTTTAAACCAATGACGTCGTAAACTGAGGAGCTTTTCCGTAAGTTTTGTCAATGTCTGAAAAAACAGGTACACTACTTTGAATACGCACCACGTTAGTATACAACCTAGCTTTACGGTAAAAATCAGGATAGACAATGGTTGCTTACACTTGTAACTCTTAACATGAACAATGTATGTCCTTATCGGCTTCAAAATCATTATCAAATGGTTTGCTGTACTATTAAAGCTACTTTATCTTTTTACGATAGCGTTTGTGATTCATCTTCTTGTAACGATGGGCCACTATCTGATATCGCACATAGAACATCATTGAACTAGCGATGTTCAATTGTTTTTATGAATGAAAAGAAGAAAGTTTCTTTCGATAAAGCACTTTTGAACACAAGTTACCTAAATGACAACTTTAATCACATATTTTAACTTCAGAGGTGCCTTTACCTCAAACCATCAGTTGAGCAACAATTGTCTTTAACTCTGAATGAAATAAGTTGCTTCCTGAAATGGAGCACGCATCTTTATCTATACTAAATAGTAATGAAATTGACTTTGTCACGTGTTCTTTTTTTTCTTGTAAGTTCCCATACTTCTAGTGCGAGTTCTGGATTGAACTTAGAAAGCAGTCATCAAGACAAATTTATGTAAGTTGCAAGAACTTTCTCCCTAATCGATGTGAAATAAATAGCTTTAGACTAAAAGAACCGGTTCCCAAAGAGTAGAGAGTATTTCTATAAGCTGTTATCCAAATTAAGTCACTGGCCTTTTCAGTAGACAAATTGCAACTTGTTACGTTATGGGTAATTTTTTGTCCCCTGCGTGAAGCTTGCCATATTTTGTTTACTTGGGTTTTTCTTCTGGAAAAATATATATCATCATCTTTTCTCTTACTGAAGTAAGTAGTGTGATATGATTATGTATTTGTGAAAATGACAACAACCTACACACATTATTCCACAATAATAGTAAGAACAACAGTCTCTGTGAGAAGTGTCTTTATTTCCACTTAGAAATTTGGCAAAGATGCTAGAATCATAACACGAGAAAAATAATTGCGGTTTGCACTTAATGAAGAATACCATGCACTCAATGTTCAGTGTAGCTACTTCTGTTATGAATATCTTAGACTACCTTAATCAGTTGCAACTATTCTCTATAACCAACAATCATAATACTCATTACTCGTACATATCGTTATATCAAATATAATAAAAAGTACATTTGGAGGTCAAATTTAAGATGGGCAGCAAATCTTTTATCATTCATCTTTATGCACCAATAGTATCAACTGTATTTAAAAGAGATATTTACTTGTAATAACATGCATTTTTAACGTATACATTGATCTTGTTAAGAAACCTTTTCCTTGGAGCTATCATAAAACTATTTTTCCACTGTATATGAATTTTGATATACTCAGATTGAAAATCTGTTTTTGATCATATTAGTTCGGGGGCAGTGTCATATCAACCTATGTATTTCCTTGTCCGAAGATTGTTCATTTTTTCACGAGAGAAAATATATTTCTAGTACTCGATCAAGTTGAGTGGCAAATCAATGAAACAGTCTGCTAAATTTCGTGCCTTTGTAATGTTACTCCGAGCCTTCAGTTTTGTTCCTTTCATTGTAGTAAATAGGAGGCTAAACACTAACAATAAACACAAATACTTATAGAGTGGTTAAAACATGGTTTCAAACCCGTTAAAAGGAATGTGTGAATGGACTCGTTTACTGGAACATATCAATATCCTTCAACAAAGAAATGTACACTGTGCATGAGTAAATGCGATGATATAGCAGTACAGATTAAACAAATGGCCATGGATTGTTACTACAGCAGAAAGTTCATCTAACTCTAGCGTAAGCCATTTATATATAATCAAACGCTGCAGTCAGATGAAGGAGAATTGTCTTCCAGAACTGCCATCTGATGAAGTATCACTATTTTGTCAACAATCAATCCTAATTGCATTTACATTTTAGAATATTGACCCCCCTTCCCTTTAAACGTGAAGAATGCAGAAATAACCATATATGTATAATACAACCTATTTGGCTATCATTTGCTCGTTAAAATGACAAATCAACAAGATCCTGTGTATTAGTTATAGAATATTATCGAGAACTTTATCGGCTGGTATCAGCGAATGGGGCGACAACAAGGGTCAATCATGGGAAATTAATCGAGACGGAACGCATGCATTCAGAAAAAAACGTTCACCTGTTTTCAGGCCTAAACTATAAATTAACATTATAGAAATTCTTTACTTAAATACAAAACACACCAGCCAATCTTCGGTGCACAACATGATTTTTTGCAACTCTATAGATTTCTTATTGAAAAAGACCATTTTACCTTTCAAGCGACGCATTATTGATCCGCGAGAGAGCATAAAACAGGTGCGTGATGACGTAGTATCCTACTATTGTAATAATTCGAAGTGTTAATCTGAAAAAAAGTTTCAACAATACTTAGCGTTATTCCCTATTCAATCAATTATAAAGTTGATGTTTCTGAGCTTGCAAACACAAAAACTATTATTGCATGTATTGTCTGTTCACAGAATATACAATAAAATCGTAACCTGGTACTTACTACTAAAATTACCAATGTCATCTTTCAAAAATGATTGAACATAATAGTTTTTCATTTTTAGAACACTTCCGTATATGAATAACTGTACTGTGACAAAGAGCTGCTGTTATGCAGACATCCAGGTATAGCCTAAGTTAAGATAGTCTGGTGATAAAGATTTTTTCATAAACGACACATGTTTGAATCAATTGAAACAAACATTTGGAAAGAACAAATAAGGTTTATATTTCAGTGGTAGGATACTACGTCATCGCGCACCTGTTTTATGCTCTCTCGCGGACCATTTTTTGTCAACAATCTGTTGCTTGAAAGGTAAAATGTTGTTTTTTTTTCAATAAGAAATCTGTAGAGTTGCAAAAAATCATGTTGTGCACCGAAGGCTTGTGTGCTTTGAATTAATGTAAAGAATTTTTATAATATATAAAATTCTAGTTTGAGCTTGAAAACGGGTGAACGTTTTTTTCAGCATGCATTCAGAAAATACACCATCCATATACAACATCATAAACAGAAACGGCAGCAGCAACAACTGATATTCAAGTTTTCAATATGGACCTAGATCTACCGGTATTTACTATTCGTTTTTAATATTTATCATTATTTGGACAAATGCAGTATGTAATTGTAATGATTTACAAGCACAAATAAGCATTTTAATGTCTTCTTTAAGGAAAACGTACTTCGTGGTAAAGGTTATTCAGTTGGCTTAAGATAGACGTACAGCCTGCCCCAAGAAATTTATTTCGTTGCATAAAAGATGGAAACCCTTTTACGTCATGATCAAAGCAGCTGTAATCCCCAAAATAGAGTTTATCAAGGGCGTACCTTTGCATCTGAAATAAAAGATGAATTTCTTGACAGAAGAATTAAAACTCATATTCTATTTGATAACATGGTGGTGGAAGCTGCCAAAGATCAACAAGTCAATATCTCTTTACAGAAGACCATCATCACAGGAATCTAATCTATCACTGAATGCACTGAAACAAAACTTAAATTTCAGTAACGATCGAACGTAGCGGACAGATTTTCCTCACTTTCCCGTTCCATGACTTTCCTGTTAACGAAACAAAATCAAATTGAAATTCCCCTTTATAGTTAAGAAAAGATGAAAATATCCAATATTACAATACCTTGAAAATTAAGATAACCATCCATAGATTTAAATTCACAAACATTGAATTACAAATTAATCAAAGGGTGGGCGGGCGTAAGCGACAGTGGCAGCAGACACTCGCGGAATTGTGGTAGGGCCGTGACGTAATAGGATTACCATTGTCTTACTGTAACAATAATGACCTGTATGTAATACCATAGTCTCACTGAACAAAACATAAATGAAAGGCGCCCCCAGAATTTGGGTTCGGCCTATACTCATCTTCCTTCCATTGTTTTCGGAATTTGGTAGGGCCATAGCGTTATTGGATTATGATAGCCTCCCTATTGTTCGTGTGCAGTCAAAGAAAACCCTCCCAATCGTTCCTGTCAAAGAATACACTCTCCGTTGATAATGCGCAGACAAAGAAAGCCCTCCCCATTCTTCATGCGCAGTCAAAGGATGCCTTCTCCATTGTTCGTGCGCAGTCATAGGATACCCTCCTCACTGTTCGTGCGCAGTCATAGAAAGCCTTTTTCATTGTTCATGCCCAGTCATATAAAGCCCTCTCCATTGTTCATGCTCAGTCACAGTATGCCTTCTCCATTGTTAGTGTGCAGTCATAGGATACCCTCCTCACTGTTCGTGCACAGTCATAGGATATCTTCCTATTGTTCCTGTGCAGTCATAGGAATCCTCCCATCGTCCATGCGCAGTCATAGGATATCCTACCATTGTTCATGCGCAGTCATAGGATACATTCCATTTTTCGTGCGCATTCATAGCATACCATTTCCATTGTCCGTGTGCAGCCATATGATACTCTCTCCATTGTTCGTGCACAGTCATGGGTACCCTCTCCATTGTTAGTGCAAAGTCATAGGGTATTCTCTCCACTTTTCCTACGCAGTCATAGGATACCTTACTATTGTTCATGTGCAGTCATAGGACACCCTCTTTATTGTTGTTGCGCAATTTTAGGATACACACACATTTTTTGCGCACTCACGCGTTAAGTTGCAGGACTGCAGGCAATCTGCCTAAACGAATGTTTAATACTACCCGTACCATTCTCAACCTAACCCAATTGACAATATTTTTCTGTTTGAAATAAAAGTTTTTTGCCAATTATGCCAATTATATATATGAAATTTGTTAAAATTGTTTCATTTTAAGTGTTAAACATTATCTTTTTTAGCCCTTCTTATATTCATGTTATCATCTTAATTCTTCCCCTGGATATTCGTCTTCGAATATTTTCGAGGGCAGTGTCATATCATTTTTTGGCAAAAGCAATGTCCATTTTATTGTTATATTAGAGAACCTTTCTTTAGTACTTTTTAAGGGAGGAACAAATTAATGAAACAAACATTTCAGGAGAGGTGACTTAATTTCGTGTCTTAAAAATGTTATTCTGTTGACAAAAAGAACATATAGAGTGTTTTATGCTCCCGATGGTGGATATATTAAATTGCACCGACGATTTGTCCAGTAGCGGACAAAATGGCCGACTGAGTTCGTCACTTTGACCAAAAAAATCAGGTAGTCTTATATGTTTTGGTTATGTCTTATTCTCAGGACCCATGCCAGCCTACGCGGTCTTCAAATTCCTTTCCATTTCCATTACCTTAACTTAAAGCCCTCAGTTTAGTAGATTTTGCAAACACTTAACAATTATGAACGGACTTTCCAAAATTTGCAATTTCTCCGGATAAACCAAACGGACGTCTCTTATTTTCAATGATTCTTACCGTCCATTTGTATTTAGTACAGCAATTTTATCTACGAAGATTGGTTTTACCAACTCAGATCATGTCATGTTTCTTGCTGATTTTGTTTGTCGCTTTCTAGCCGTGTAATATGGATTAAAAAATGTCGGTAGCTCCAACGGACGCGCTAGCCTGATAACACACACGTAAGATTTCCTAACTTAAGAAACCACCGACGCAACGACAGTCATTTGGACAGTGATCGTCTGCTTTAGAAAGATTTAAGAACAAAAGAATTGATTATAACTCTTATTTAAGAAATACTTAAGGGCAACACTTACGTCACTAGACACTTTACCATATCAAAGTCAAACTTAAGCGTTTAAATATAACCATGCATATATCGTGTCCGAACTGTGATTCTCGTATGCATACAGGGACGTTAAAAAATAACTTGGAACAAGTTTTCAGCACATGAAGACGACATGTCGAGTGCAACAATCACGTACCAACCTCAAATGTCAAGATATCGCTTTTTATAATGATTGTTTGTCACAAGCACTACTTGAAAAATATGAATATGAATATGAATAGGGATAGACATTAGACTTAAAATATAGATAGAGTGTGGCTGTTCAAGAAAAACTTAGCCTTGTTCCATTCTTCAATTTATCCTTTTATTAAATTTTATTTTGAATATTTGACCAAAGTATTGCGTGAAAAACAATGAGTAAAAGGTATTAAACTTTAAATTCAAAATAGAGATTGGTATTAAAGTTTATATATTCGTACTTTTCATCTGTGTACGTTATTGATTTGAAGTCGATGTTACGTTCGAGATTATTTGTTACATTATAGTGAAACAATCTTGTTGATTTTATTTTAGCATATTGTCTCCTTTTCGTTTTTTACTTGTACAATATAACAACATGCATTGCCGGGTATTAAAACTGTTTTGCTTGTCATTTGCTTAATAAAAAGGAAAATAGAAAAATAATGACTCATGATTTAAAAGATTAGTTTGATTTCAGAACACGTGGATTCGCTCGGCATTCGACTTTCAGTTTTAGAATCAATACTGCATTTTTTAGGTTAAATGATTTTATGTCACTAAACAAAAGCCGCAAACCGTTTTTAACGAAACATAATAAAATGACATGAAAACTCTTTCAAGAAGATTAAAAGATTATGTTTCATTTCTCTATCGCCTTGCCTTAGCAAACATGCTTAAACCAACGACGTATCTGTACCCAAGATGATGACAATGGCAATCGGCTATAACGTGCTGTGGAAATCGTTCAATATATTCTTTGGCATGTTCAATAGTGTTCCTTTCTCGCAAATTAATTAAATCCGGTGCAATTATTCATAAAATAAAATAATGAGAATTTTGTGCTGAAAGTAGACGAGCGTAAAGCTGTCAAAATACTCTAAAATATTTTCTCGGTTATACCATCAATAAATAATAACAAAATTGCTATATCATCATGATAAACCCTAATGGCAAGTACTTTATTTGTAATAACATGGGATAATGGTTTTTCCTGTAGAATTATCTCACTTTTCTTACAGTTTCTGAAAGGCTTTAACATTATTTAAAAAGTACAAAGACATTTAAACAATAACGCCTTCAGCTTGCTTAGTGAATCTATATTAACTTTACGCAGCGATTCATTAAACGAGGCACTAAGTATGATCGATGCTTAAAGGAGATAATATTGCTTCACTACCAGAACAAGACATGAAACAGAGCAAAGTTTCGTTGGAATTTCAGTTGACATAGAAGAAAAAACGCAATTTTAAATTGTCAATGAAGTTATTGTATCTAACAAATAGATTTTGTCTTTTATTGATAAGAAACAAATTAAAAAATAAACAAGATCAATATCTATTTCAGATGTTAGACATCAGCATGTCAATATGCAAAACTGGATATAACGACAAAATAAAAGTTCTATCTTACACAAGTATCCATAATTTGTCTCTATCATTGATGTTACATTCGCTAGACTGCTGACATCTACCTTATTTCTGGTTTAAAATATAACACTTCTAAATATTGAGCCTTTCATGCTTTGACAATAATCTGTTTCGAAGTGATTTAATCGTTTGTGCTTAGTCGTTTAGACACGTTCAGTACATAGCATTATAGAGTTTCAGTTATAAGGTAACAATAATTCCAGAAAGTACATAAGTTGACATAAGTTATTACAATATGAAACGTTTGTCTGATTTATAGTTTATGGTATAGTTAATTTAAAGTATAAGTTTATACGCACTTAAACCTAAAACGTATGTTTTTTTAAAAGGAAGCATTCCTTACATAACCTTTTAACTTTCTTCTGGCTGGAAAATATAACAAGCAGAGATAACTAGTTAATTCTCAGCAAAATACAAAACCACCGCATTTTACTCTCGAGCGGTCCTGCTGTTCATGTGCCGGCATGATTTCCCTAAACTTTATTAATTCATCAGTACTGTATCCTAAGTAGCTCTTTGATATAGAGTGAATCCACAAATTCAGACAAAATTCAATTAAACCAATTTGATCTTTAGCTGTACTTTCCCAAATAGAGTTAGCCCCCGTTTTTACGTCCCTTACTTTTTCATACCTGTAGCTTTGAATTCCATATCCAATGTAACTGTTAAGTCAAACCTTTCCAAATAAACAAGAAATGTATTTATTTTATGTTTTCCAGTGAAGTATAGATATTTCTCAGTGAAATAAAAGTGATAATCCACTGTTTTAAAACTGTAGAATACCATTTTTATTTTCACTCTTTTTGCCGAACTACTTTTAATTTTTTTTTTTTTTTTTGTATTTTTTTAAATGTTCATTTGACAATTGCGTTAATTTAAATAAAGTTAATTGGGTTTTTTTTCAGTTTCTTTAGATGATATGGATAGATAAGATGTTTGAGATACTTGTATCTGAAATAAATGTCAGAACTATTTTCTGTTGCTTTATCAATAAAAATTGGAAATAAAGCGGCTATTATTTGGGGCCATTCACAGGGAACAAGAAATTCTAAGTTTACGTTTGTCAAGAAAACATAAAATAAAATGAAAATTTAATTGTTTCAGTGAAATACATTGTATCAATTTTATTTCGCTCGTGAAGACCAAAAATATGACATTTTCACTCGTGGCTATGCCACTCGTGAAAATATCTGTTTTTTGGCCTTCACTCGTGAAATAAAATTGATATTTCACCGAAACAAACAAATATACACTATATCTTTGGATGAAACGGCTATATCCAACTTTGAAGCTGAAGTTTGGACACACACTATAGTTAAGCCTCGGACAAAATATTTTTAATTGTGAAAACTCAGACAAAATAAGATTTTTTAAAATAAAAGTACAAACTTTGTTGCTAAACTGATGTAAGAAGGTAAACGATTTAATGAAGTTAACATGTGTATATAGGAAGTCTTTAAATGTCCAGTTTCACTAACAAGGTTAAACTACATTTAGATAACAAAATTTATATGTTTTACAACTATGCTTCTAAGGAACATTTCCATCATTGTAACACCTAGATACAACAAGGTTTCTACAAATCTGCAGGAAATACCAGCGGTTTCAAAACTTGATGAAACACCTACTAAATGTAATTGAGATAAAGTCATGTCGGTAGTCATGAGACCCTTGGCAGATATAAATTTATTAAAATATATCGAATGTTCTCGAGAATATATCTTAATATTGTTTTATTTCGTGAAATGACAATTTATGACTAATTTTACATCTGTAACAGATCTTATAACTTACAAATTGTCGTCGGGCAACAAACTGTATGGCAACTTTTCGTGTGACAGTTATAGGAATCGATATAGTTCTCTCTCGGGATACTGTTATTGTGTCTTAAAATAAATAAAATTTTGTTAGGGGAAAACGTTGTTATATTAAGACAATTTGTATGTTCAATTGGAATTAAGTATTTTTCTTCTTTATTTTACTCATGAAGTTTTCTTTTTGTTAACAGTTGCAGTGCGTTGTAAAATGCGGTAATTTAGACATATTTTTTAAACCAATGACGTCGTAAACTGAGGAGCTATTCCGTAAGTTTTGTCAATGTCTGAAAAAACAGGTACACAACTTTGAATACGCACCACGTTAGTATACAACCTAGCTTTACGGTACAAAATCAGGATAGACAATGGTTGCTTACACTTGTAACTCTTAACAGGAACGATATATGTCCTTATCAGCTTCAAAATCATTATCAAATGGTTTTCTGTGCAATTAAAGCTACTTTATCTTTTTTACGATAGCGTTCAATATGACAGTACCTTTCATTAGGATCTCTGGTCAAACGTATTTCAAGACACCTTAGTTTCTGTCTAAAGGTACAGACATTTTGTGACTCATCTTGTTGTAACGATGGGCCATTATCTGATATCGAACATAGAACATCATTGAACTAGCGATGTTCAATCGTTTTTATGAATGAAAAGAAGAAAGTTTCCTTCGATAAAGCACTATTGGACACAAGTTACCTAAATGACAACTTTAATCACATATTATATCTTCAGAGGTGCCTTTACCTCATACAATAAGTTGAGCAACAATTGTCTTAAACTCTGAATGAAATAAGTTGCTTCCTGAAATGCAGCACGCATCTTTATCTATACTAAATAGAAATGAAATTGACTTTGTCACGTGTTCTTTTTTTTCTTGTAAGTTCCCATACTTCTAGTGCGAGTTCTGGATTGAACTTAGAAAGCAGTCATCGAGACGAATTTATGTAAGTTGCAAGAACTTTCTCCCTAATCGATGTAAAATAAATAGCTTTAGACGAAAAGAGCCGGTTCCTAAAGAGTAGAGAGTATTTTCTATGAGCTGTTATCCAAATTAAGTCACTGGCTTTTTCAGTAGACAAATTGCAACTTGTTACGTTATGGGTAATTTTTTTGTCCCCTGCGTGAAGCTTGCCATATTTTGTTTACTTGGGTTTTCTTCTGGAAAAATATATATCATCATCTTTTCTCTTACTGAAGTAAGTTGTGTGATATGATTATGTATTTGTGGAAATGACAACAACCTACACACATTATTTCACAATAATAGTAAGAACAACAGTCTCTGTGAGAAGTGTCTTTATTTCCACATAGTAATTTGGCAAAGATGCTAGAATCATAACAAGAGGAATATAATTGCGGTTTGCACTTAATGAAGAATACCATGCACTCAATGTTCAGTGTAGCTACTTCTGTTATGAATATCTTAGGCTACCTTAATCAGTTGCAACTATTCTCTATAACCAACAATCATAGTACGCATTACTCGCACATATCGTTATATCAAATATAATAAAACCTACATTTGGAGGTCGAATTTAAGATGGGCAGTAAATTTCTTATCATTCATCTTTATGCACCAATAGTGTCAACTGTATTTATAAGATATATTGAATTGTAATAACAGGCATGTTTTAACGTATACTTTGATCTTCATAAGAAACCTTTTCCTTGGAGCTATCATAAAAATATTTTTCCACTGTTTATGATTTTTGATATACTGAAAATCATTTTGATCATACTAGTTCGAGGGCAGTGTCATATCAATCTATGTATTTCCTTGTCCGAAAAATTGTTCATTTTTTCACGCAAGAAAATATCTTTCTAGTTCTCGATCAAGTTGAGTGGCAAATCGATGAAATAAACTGCTTGATGTTGTGCCTGAGTAATGTTACTCCGAGCCTTCAGTTTCGTTCCTTTCATTTTAGTTAATAGGAGGCTAAACACTAACAGTAAACACAAATACTTATAGAGTGGTTAAAATCATGTGTCAAGGTTAACAAAATCGTCAAAAGTAATGTGTGAATGGACGTGTTTAATAAAACATATTAATGTCCTTCAACACAAAATGTACACTGTGCATGAGTAAATGCGATGGTATAGCAGTACAGATTAAACAAATGGTCATGGATTGTTACTACAGCAGAAAGTTCATCTTACTCTAGCGTAAGCCATTTATATTTAATTAAACGCTGCAGTCAGATGAAGGAGAATTGTCTTCCAGAACTGCCATCTGATGAAGTATCACTATTTTGTCAACAATCAATCTTAATTGCATTTACATTTTAGAATATTGACCCCTCTTCCCTTTAAACGTGAACAATGCAAAAAAAACATGTATATAATACAACCTACTTGCCTATCATTTGCTCGTTAAAATGACAAATCAACAAGATCCTGTGTTTTGTACACACACATGCCCCCGGACCCCGGAAGCAGTCTTGTCAGCAACCGAACTTAATTAAGATCATGGCACAGTCGGACTCCTATTGTTAACACGTTATAAACTAAATTCGGAAAGGTCTTAAATACAGTGCAGTCTGCATTCTGTTTTATTCCTTAATCTAAATTCAGCAACTGTACTGTCTACTTAAACATTTAGGGACTAGACACTGTAAATCAAGGGGTATTATATAACAACAAAATTGTGTCTTTATTATACATAAGGTTTTGATGAAACTCGTTTTACAAACAAGACCTGTCCGCGGACAACATGCTCCACTTTTCTCAGTGTTAGATAATAAATTATAAGATAAGTCCAGCTTGCCAGAATATGTTAACCATACCTATTTTCAGTGTTAAAAGAGGGTAAAAACTGGTGGAAAATGGATGCCACAGTTACGTAACTTGCCAACATCTTGGACTTTGTATTGGTTAGTAAGTGTGTACAGTATGAAGCCAATGGTACAGGTAGAACTTAACATACATCCATCTTGCCAGAAAAGGTTAACAATACCTATTTTCAGTGTTAAAAAAGGAAAAAATTGGTTGAAAAAAGGAAGCCACAGTTATGTTACTTGCCCACATCATGGACTTTGTATTGGTTAGTGTGTACAGTATGAAGCCAATGGTACAGGTAGAACTAAGCAAATATCCAACTTGCCGGCATAACTTAACCTCTTCGGACAGACGGACGGACGGTTCAATTACTATATGCCCGGTGGCATAAAAGATACGATTTGTGATTTAAAACATTAGTTAATTTCAGAACAAATGTATTTGATCAGCATTTGTCTTTTAGTTTGAGAATTAATGGTCCTTTTAGAACCGTTTAATGATTTCATGTCACTAAACAAGAGCCGCAAATTTCTTTTCGGCGGAATATAAAAATGATATAAAAACTCGTTCCAACAGAATAAAATAAAATATAATAATGATTTGTTTATTTTCCATTTGCCGACAAATATGTACCTAAGATAATGGCAAGCAGCCAGAAAATACTGCGGAAATCGTTCAATATATTCTTTGACATATGCAATGATGTTCTTTTCTCGGAAATGAATAATATCCGGTGTAATTATTCATTACAAAACATGGATTCAATGTTAGAAATAGATGGGTGTAAAGCTGCCAAAATATTCGAATAAAATATTTCAGTTCGTACTGCAAAATCAATATATAATAATGAAACTGTTGTATCATCATGATAAATCCTAAGGGCAAATACGTAACTTACGTAAAATACGTAACATGGCATATTTGTTTTTAGTGTACAACTTCACACTTTTTAACATATTCAGATTACACTGGCAGTCTTGGGATCTAACTGTGCTATTAGAAACTGGTATCATTTTTTCTCTCTTTTTTGAAAGGATTTATCAGGAAAATAAAGTTCACATCGACATATTGCAGCTTTCACTTCTTGTGCTCGCTTAGTCAATCTATATAATATTACACAGGGTACTCAGTATGATAGATGGATGCTTAGTGGAGATGAAATTGCTTCATACGGGAACAAGACATGAAACAGTTCATATAGTGTTTGAGTTCTTTCAGTTTACTAAGTACTTTAAACGCAATTTAAATTTGTCAAAAGAAGTCACTGTCTTCAACTCAACACTTGACTTTAATAAATAAGAAATAAATAAATCAATATACAAGATCAATATTTATTTCAGATGTTAGACATCAGCAAGTCAATATGCAAAACTAGATATAACGACAAAATAAAAGCCCTATCTTACACAATAATCCGAAATATGTCTCTATCATCGATGTTACGTTTGTTAGACTGATTTCTGGTTTATAAATTAACACAACTTCAAAGACTGAAGTTCATTCTTAAAATCCTAGAAAAATGACAAAATAGAAAAAGTCATCAATGCTGAAAGTCAAGCTTTTAGAAGATTAAGAAAATAAAGTTTTTTAATGTGTAACTTATCCTTATATATATAACATGAAGTGATTCTTTTCTGCGTTTTGTTCTGCTATTTTAGAATCCCATACCCCTGCTATTCCTTACAAATACAAGACCAACTGGTAATCTTACGCTTAACAGTTTCTTGCTGTAACGCAAATTAAAAAACAGAATAAGCATCAATTTTCGTCCAATCCAAATACCACACTTTTTAAATGAATAGTATTAAGTGTTGCACCACATAACAAAGTTAAAGCATCTGTCTGGGAAAGAAACTGAATTATGTACATAATTACAATCCTGGATTTATTGACCCTGAATCATATATATTCAGACTGGATCTATTTATCTTTATAAAAGAATTTTAAAACATAACAAAATATATACAAAAGCGAACAGTGAAGAAGCTTGGAAAAAAAGATATTCTATCACAAAATTTAAACAACAATTCCAACTTAATAATTCATTAGGCCCGACAAATAACTTTTAACTCAAACAGACAATGTGTACATTATAAGGAGTGTTACAGAAGTAACGTTTATCATAAATGGTCGCTACAACTGATAAAACAATATTTAGAAATGTTGGCAGAAATGACAATCCCTTCTTTACAAAGAAAACAACTGCTTAAAAGAATCGCGAAGTATTTGAATAAAGACAGTTTAATAAAAGGTTCTAAAACCAAACCTTAAAAAACAAAAATGTCATATTTAGATCTAGTTCACTACTGTTTCTGCCACTTAAAGATAAAATTAAAACACTACATCTGGAATACTCCTTTGGCAACATTAAGTCTTTAACCAGCAAAGACTTTCAAATACTGAATACAAATGATGAATAAATGAATACATGTCTCAATGAACACATTTTAAACCTTTTAATCACAATAATAATGAAGTAACAATAATATACCGACAGGTCACCACGAGATCAAAGTTATTTCAAGGTAAAAAAATGTGGAAACGTAACAACGGATATCGAAATCAACAGTACCTTTCCAAAACCTCAACAGAAAAAAACTGTTATATAAGATTGTCTGACATTCATTTTATTATATATTCATTACTTAAATTGGATTTAGCCATCATAACATTTATGGTAACCTATGTCCTTTCTGGAGTTAAAAAAAGAAACAAATCTGATCCCAAGATTACCTAAACCGGTTAGAACAATTAGCGAAGATATGACACAGTGTAATTTGTTTAATTTCATTTTATTCATTTTCTAAATCAGACAATTTATCTGATCAATGTGACCGACTTTAATCCATATATGCATACAGAAGTCGAGTACGTTTTTTTATTCACATAAACAATCATGACATTTCTTTTTTTAAAGTCATTTTTATCCCTTAATAAAAGCAGTTTGTAAGACTTAATCATTTTAATCTCTTATAACTATGACAAGTATTTGTTATTTGGTCAATGAATAAGGCTCTCTATTTATAACTTTCGCACGAAACTCTTCGAACATAACTGGTGTAGTATTTCTTCGACCAGTTGAAACTGTCAGAAGTAAAAGGTTCTTCCTTAACAAACAAACATATGATTGTATTGAAGATAAATTTCAACAACTTTAAGACCATGGATAATCAGATTTTCATACACCATTCTATCATTATTTCATTCAGAACTATAAATCTCAACTAAACAAGACAACAACACCACATGACTAAAACTTCGGTCGTTTAGCACTAAAACTGCAATTCTTCTCGAGTTTTGCTATAAGTTGTGTACTGTCCACTTTTCTTATAGCTTCAACAGTCTTGTTTTCATCTTGAGATACAAACCCTTCATAGTAAATGCTGTCTAAGTGAGCATCTAGTAAAGTACTCTTGGGTATTTGTTTGATTAAATGTCGAACACCAGCACTTGTTCCGTGGGTGAAAAATTCAGAACGAGTCATGTTATATCCATCAAGAACATCACCAAGCAACAGAAAGTCTTCCACTCTGAAAGAGCAAGTACGTAAATGCATTTTATAACTATAACCCAAACAGCCATTTCTTTCATATTTATATAGCTTTTACATACGGTATTATCTTTCGAAACTGATTCTGGTCTCAGCGCTTTTCAGGAGAAACGTTGAAAAATTATACAGAAGCAAATAATTAATTGTATGGCATCTGTTCGTGAGACCGTTACAGGAATCGATAAACTTCTCTCTCGAGATACTGAATCTGTGTCATAAAATGAATTAAATCATGTTAGGAGAGTCAAATTTCTTAAAACTGAGACGATGAGAATGTTCAAACTGAATTAAATTGGAAAAATCTTTTCCAATGTGTGGTTATAAACGATGGCAAATCATTTTATCACAGTTGCTCTGCTATCAGAAAAGCAGAAACTCGAATAAATTTCTGTTTAATATATGACTAATGAAAATGTGACCTACTTTCCTTTCTTAAAGATTTGTTAATTTAAAATTTCCTTCACCTGTCCTTGAAGTTAGACCAAAACTGTGTATATCCTTAAAAAGCACCAAATTAGAAGTTACCTTTTATTAGGATCTAAGGTTAAACGTCTAGTAAGAAACATTGGTTTCGAGCTGAAGCTACAGAGATCTTGTGATTCGTCTTCTGGGTCGGACGGGAGACTATCAAATATTGCACATCCACTAGCGGTCAAGTTTTCTGCAGGAAAGAAAATGAATAATGTTAATCCTAGAAGGGAACACTATAATTAAAGTTTAAATATAGAAAGAAGGTTAAACACAACATGAAAAGGGTAACGTCATCAAAGCGAAACATAACCCACAAAAAGTTTAGTTTTCTTTCTGAGAACAATGGACACTGCCTTTATGAATCAAGTCTTTTCACAAGTGTAAAGTCAGTCCAAAGAATATTCGCCGTATACTGATAACATAATCTGTATTCATACATAAATAGTGTTTTGTATCTATATATACAATTATATCAAACAACACTTAAATAGTTTGTGGAAAGTTGTCACCATACGCCAGATTCAGGACAATGATAGCATTTTATTCCTTCAAAAAAAGTAAAATAGAAAATACCCAATGCTGGGGAAGATTTCCTGAACAGCCATGGCCTCTCTTCTTCTTCCGAAGCATATCCGTTTATGTCACAATTATATCCTGTAAAACAAAAGTTAACATCTCAGACACCTATTGCTCTAGTCTTCTAAAACAAAAAAAGAGATGTATCTTGGGAAAGAAAAAAAATATAATTTATGGTAAAAATATACGTAGAGTTCCAATTAACCCTGAACATGCTGAAATTTTGTAATGGATTTGCCCAGCTTTGAATTTGGAACAGTCTATTCAAAGTTTAAGGGATTTTAATATCAAAATACAAAAATGGAGCTACCAACAGTATAGAGCCTGGTCAGACTGCTGGCCTGGCTCTATACTGGTAGCAAAGGCTAATCACTTTTGGTTCCAGCAGGTTAAAGGTTATTCAAATGCAGAAGTACTATAATGCCAGTTCTAATAAGCAAAGCAGAATTTTTTAAATGAATAAAATTGTCGGTCCAAGACAGGACGTTAAAATTCTGTAAAGAGTCAACCAACACTTACGTTGAATAAATTTGAGCATTCGTTCTGAGCGCGCTATCTTAACCAACGGCCTCCCTGCGTAGGTTGACAATGTCGGATCTGCTCCGTAAGATAACAACAGACGTAACATCTCCAGATGATCATTTTCCACAGCGTCGTGAATTGGTCTGTACAAAAAATAATTTTAGAATTTAAAAATATTCTTGATATAAACGGCAAACGGCCTGGGTACATTTTCATGTTTAAATAGGTCCCTATGTGTTTTTCTCAGTTTAATCTATACTGTAACATTCAATATTTTTCTCATTATGAAAAAAGATCTTGATGTTCATAAATAGTATGTCCTATTATTATTACGAACTGTGAACAGTTAAGGACATAAATGTTAACCTGAAACTATTTAAAACCAGCTAAGTCAACTGGACCTAAGTAGCACTTCGGCAATGACAAGAGGAACTGATATTGCGGTAATTGCATTTTAATACAAGTTCACTTAAAAGCTGTTTACAGAGAAAATAAATTTCAGGGATGTATTTACCTAATACCATCAGTTGAGCAACAATTAACGTCAGCACCGAATGTCAATAGGTGCTTTCCAATTTGCACCCGGCCGCGTAATGCGCACTCATGTAAGGCGGTGTAACCAGCATTGTCACGTGCATTGACGTCAACGGATCCGGTAGCCAAACAATAGAGAACAACTTCCTGCAACGAAGAGATATTACAAATTGATTTTAGTGTATTTTTCTGTTATTGAAATTTGTAGTCTACTGTCTAGTAGGTTGTGCATATCTGAGACAACCGACCAAGTAGAAATGTTTTCATTGGTACACTTTTTCTATTGTATTTTTATCATCTATAATCTACTGTATAATGTGTTTCTGTCTCAACATTATTGTTGTTGCGAACAAAACAAAATGCCCACACTGTAAACATCATTTCATTGTGAGAAATATTCTGTTTACAATTAATGTTTTTGGCAGATATCCTAGACAGACAAGTCTCACCATATTTACATAGTAATGTGTGTTTTGCACAATATAAAAAGTGCACCGAACTTCACGCTTATGCGCAATAACAACCATTACAAATACTTTATGTGACTTTGCTTTCACCACTCGTATTACGACAGTTTATAACCAAAACACTCTTTATTAATACAAGCAATGTTTTACAAAAATCACAAATAAAATAGAATAAAAATATATAATGAATGTACTTCAGCTGGGAGTGACTCGTGAAAATGCATATAAAATACCAAGCACAATTGTAAGCCATGTTAATAGCTTTTTCATTCGTCTATATACAAAAACAAGAGGGCCATGATGGCCCTGGATCGCTCACCTGAGTACTTTGGCTGTAGGTTTGCTGTTAAGCAGTATTTCATTTTTTAATTGAAAATATGTAAGTGCCTACAAACTAAATATGTAAAATATCAGTCAATAAATAAAGGCTCTATGACAGAAAGTAGAAATATCTATTATAAGCTATGGTGACCTTGACCTTGACCCAGTGACCTCAAGCCCTACCCATGGGTAGAGGTCCATGCAAGGAACCTCTATACTGAATATCAAAGATATTGGTCTATAAATGAAGGCTCTATGAGGTACAGTAGATAAATCTACTTTTAGCCTCCGTGACCTTTAACCTAATCCAATAATTTGAAAAAGCTTGATAAAGCTTGCTTCATGTCAAATTTTAAAATTCTAGGTCTTGTGGTTTCAGACAAGAAGATTTTTAAAGATTTTCTTCTATATTGTTATTTAAAACTTGTGACCCCTCGGGCGGGGCCAATAGTGACCCCAGGGACATTTTTCTTACAAACTTGGTAAAGGTCCACTAGACAATGCTACACACCAAATATCTAAGCTCTATAACTTACGGTTTCTGACAAGAAGATTTTTTTAGATTTTCTTATATAACTCTATGTAAAACTAGTGGCCCCTGGGGGGCATTTTTGACTCAGAGGCCAGGATTTGAACAAACTTGGTAAAGGTCCACTAGACAATGCTACACACCAAATATCTAAGCTCTATAACTTACGGTTTCTGATAAGAAGATTTTTTTAAGATTTTCCTATATAACTCTATGTAAAACAAGTGACCGCCGGGACGGGGCCATTTTTGACCCAGAGGCCAGGATTTGAACAAACTTGGTAGAGGTCCACTAGACAATGCTACATACCAAATATCTTAACTGTAGGCCTTCTTGTTTCTGACAAGAAGATTTTTTAGTTTTTCCTATATAACTCTATGTAAAACAAGTGACCCCCGGGGCGGGGCCATTTCTGACCCAGAGGCCAGGATTTGAACAAACTTGGTAAAGGTCCACTAGACAATGCTACACACCAAATATCTAAGCTCTATAACTTACGGTTTCTGACAAGAAGATTTTTTAAGATTTTCCTATATAACTCTATGTAAAACTAGTGGCCCCTGGGGCGGGGTCATTTTTGACCCAGAGGCCAGGATTTGAACAAACTTGGTAGAGGTCCACTAGACAATGCTACACACCAAATATCTAAGCTCTATAACTTACGGTTTCTGACAAGAAGATTTTTTAAGATTTTCCTATATAACTCTATGTAAAACTAGTTGCTCCTGGGGCGGGGCCATTTTTGACCCAGAGGACAGGATTTGAACAAACTTGGTAGAGGTCAACTAGACAATGCTACATACCAAATATCTAAGCTCTTTAACTTACGGTTTCTGACAAGAAGATTTTTTAAGATTTTCCTATATAACTCTATGTAAAACTAGTGACCCCTGGGGCGGGGCCATTTCTGACCCAGAGGCCATGATTCGAACAAACTTGGTAGAGGTCCACTAGACAATGCTACATACCAAATATCTTAACTCTAGGCCTTGTGGTTTCTGACAAGAAGATTTTCAAGTTTTCCCTATATAACTCTATGTAAAATCAACTGACCCCTGGGGTGGGGTCAGTTTTGTCCCCAGGGACATAATTTGAACAAACTTAGTAGAGGTCCACTAGATGATGCTTCATACCAAATATCAAAGCTCCAGGCCTTGTGGTTTCGGAGAAGAAGATTTTTAAAGATCCAACTTATAAAATCTATTTTTAGGTCCAGTGAACCAGAAATGCAATTGACCAGAACCATTTGAACAATCTTGGTAGAGCTTCATGCAAGGAACATCCCAGGCAAGTTTCATTAAATTTGCCCCATTGGTTTCAGAGGAGATGTCGTTTGAATGAAAAGTTGACGACGGACGGACGGACGGACGACGGACAAAGACCGATCAGAAAAGCTCACCCTGAGCACTTTGTGCTCAGGTGAGCTAATAATGCAAATGAAAATACATAAAATGTATATGAATTTAAATAAAATCAGTGAGCCATATATATAACTGAACAGAACATTTCTAATCAATTTTTAAACTGTACTTGATCCAAGTAGTATCAATAATAACATTGCATTTATCTATTAAAAGAAAAGAAAGCGCAGCCATTTTCCAAATCTTCAATGTAAACTACAATTAGAACGACTATTTAATTATGAAACGCACGAAAATTTCTTAAGTAACAAACCTACCTCAAGTCCCATTCTTGCAGCCCTGTGAAGCACGGTTTGACCAGAATCCTTGCCCACAGTGACGCGTTTAAGATCTGCTGGAGCCGGAATGTTTGCGACAGAAGATATATCATCACTGGTACTATGAATTTGTCCAAGGTCTTGACTCTAAAATGCAGATGTCAATGTATAGACTTCGGAAGAATGAAAAGAAAAAAAAATAGATCATATATTCATATTCATCTTGTTTACTTTGTGTCAAAGACGTAGAAGATACAATGAGTTATATAAACATGGACTTATTTTCGCACCTCTTCATGGAAACTGTAAATTGCGTCAAGGCGGGCGCCAAATCGATTAGCTGTGTCTAGACCTCTACCTCTTCCTTTGTTTACCCTTCGTTTCCGCTGAAATATATATTTCTGTTTAAAATGGAATCCTTTCTTCTTTTTCGCCGCTGATGCCTTTTTAAATTCGAGACCAGTGTCATTTTTTCGTACAAGCCCTTTAAATTCGTCTTCATAATTTTGAAAATAGTCCTCATCCGTGCTTTCGTCTTCATTATGCCACGTTGCATCAGAATCGACTGTATTGTTATCAAGACTATGTTTCAAAGATTTTACTGGTCCAATTTCATTATCCGAAAAACATATCTGTTTTGTCTTCAATTTTGAGAGTCTTGATTTCGTTTCTCGATCGAGTGAACTTGCACGACGTTGACGTGATTTCTGAGGGGTGTTTCCCGACTTAATTTCGTGGCTTAAAGATCTTCTTCTGTGTTTATGAGGACTTCCTGTTTTGGCTTTTCGTCTGTGTGTTGTTGAAGCTACAAATACACCAAAAAGATTTTTTTGCAATCAATGCACTGATAGACGGTCACACTGAGTCGATATCAATAGATGTTTACGATTGTCAGGCACAGACCTGAAAGAATGTTGTTCATATGGTTTCTCAATTTTTCATCTCAGCGGAGTTCAAAAAAATAAAAACTAATTAAACAGTTTACTCAATTAATTCACTGCACTTTTCGATTTTTTGTAAATTTTGACATATTACACCCTAAACTGCTGGACGGTATGTTCTTGAACAGGAGCTTCAAATATTAAATAACATATTAAATACGTATCAAATAACATTTCTATTGCTATTTACAAACTTTTAATAGTTTGTTCCTTTGATATAATGACAGCTGGATTTCTAACATATGTGTCATTGTATGCTCTCATATAACGCTTAAATTGAACGACAAAAATCAAAACAAGACAGATCTACAAGGCACTGTTAGGGATGAAGCTGTTTGGAGTAAAACGACATCCTTTATAACTAAGTCGGTAAGACGCTATATGATACAGCTACATCTAATACCATGCATTTACATTACAAGAAACTTACACAGCAAAACAAGCAGTAAAATTGTAAAGCAACTGACACATGGGACCTCGGTTTAAGGTCTCGTCCGAAAGAAAACAACCAGGAATGTCTCTTGAATGGGATGATCTGCACTATCCCTCATAACAAAAAAATGACTAAACTCTGCAAGAGGCGCCGGTCATATGGGAAACATTTACCGACAATAGATAAATTCAGACAGATAGACAGCTGGAAGGTGATTGATTCTGGAGTCACAATAACTCACAAGCCTACAGACGTCTATCGTTTAATATAAATGACTCTGCAGTGTGCATTTACCGCTTCTGTTTTAAATGGTTTTATTCTTGAACATTCATCAATCTGGATCGATGGTAAACAAAGTGACATTGATTGAAGTCTTCGCTTTCTTGTAAACACTGAGACATACGGCAAGGGTCTACAACTTCAAGTTTTGATTCTTAAACGTTTACATAGAAATGAGTCTTTTAAAAAGGGCTACAATTGAATTGTTAACATTGCAAAATGGCCGCCACAAATCGATGCCTGGCATCTTGTTTGATATCTCAAAGGTTTATCAACGATCTTTTAAAATGAAAAAAAATGAATGACTGAATTTCGTTGATTAATTTGTTTGACGGGCAGGAACTCGTAAAATAAATTAAAGCGTTCTGTAAAGTTTGAATAATGGCATGTATTAAGTAGTATGTGCGTGAATCAGTGTGGATGATATCGACACACTATAATTACACTGGACGAACACCGTTTGTCATCGGTTAGCGAAATATAATTATTAATAATTTACTTATTACACTGAATTTAACACTTTCACAGTCTATAAGTAACTGTTCTATATTTTCCACTAAGTCTTACCTGAAGATTTTGATCTAGTTCGTCGGGGAAGAACCTGTGGCATAAAGTCAACAAAGCCCTTGTTTGACTTCCGCTTCACGTGAAGTGCATGCCGGGAACGCACATCGCCTAATGGAACAACAGATAGCATGCATGTTGAAAAACCATAACAGAAAATCAAAAGTAATATACAAAAAAACAATAAACATGATTCACAAATCTACAATAGCATCATCCCCTTATATCTAGTTTCAAAATCGTCCATCATATCATACATTTCAATTAGCACATAATTACATGTGTACATCATATAAGGACTCAAACGCGGTAAACCAGGTAACACAATGCAGACTGCCAATTCTTTCGTTATTTAAGATATCAAATATAGAACAAACAGATGACCTACTTCAAATGGCCAATAAATAAAACGTCAGTTTATAATGCAATACCAACAAAAGATATTACAGGTGTCCGTGATTTGCGATGATTTATCTTCAAACTCGGTTGGTTCATCTATCTGTTTTATCAGATCATACAGAAATTCATTTTACGCTTTTACTTGTCGACCCTGATTTACATGGATAAGTTAATGTAAAACTTGAAATTCAAGTTCCAGATTGGCCTAGTCCAAGTGACTACCTTATTAATATATTTTTTATGTAAATGTACATTGAAAGATTTAAGAGGCGTCATGATTTCAATTAGAAAACCAGAAAATTATTGGAATACAAACAAATTAAATTTCTGAATTCTATCTCATTATGAACTTTCTAAAACTGGTAAAAACACACCCATTCATTTTGAAACTGTTCATGATTGTCCAAAATTGTAGAGAGCATTTTCTTTCAGGTGTTTAAATTTTCAGTTTTAAACAAGAACATAATACATGAAATTGTATCTAACCAAAAGGGGAAAATGACAATTATATCTTCTTAATATTTTGCAAAAAACATGTAAGAAACAAAAATACATACTAACGATGATTAAAAATCTCCATTATACAACACACCACCCTTGTATAGGTCGGAATCAGTCCAGCCATTATCGAAATGTTAAATGAATTAGATTTATTTTGTATCACTTTTAGCAACTTTTTTTCTTATCGAAATTTTTGGTCTTCTAACTTAGTTCAAACTTAACCTTTGAACTATTTGACGAAACAATTTTTTGCAAAGATCTCATTCTAAATGGATTTTCTGAAAAAGATTAAGAGAATAAACGCCAAGCTTAGTAAAGAATGAACAAATTCTGTTGAAGGTACATCACCTAGAGGGAACTTACGCATGTTGCTGCACATATCAGAGAAAAGCCAAGAAGTCTAATCATGTTAGGTCATCAAGACAAGACAGACGTATGTAGGTCATTAAAGAAGAGGGATTACATGATATATACATTAAGAACAACAGCAGAAGAGGCAGAATTACATAGTGGTGGCAACTACATAAGCATATACTAAAACTTTATTATAGAGAACTTCTAGTTTGAAGTTTTGTTTTGACAATTTTACTCCCGGAGATTTCGTGTAATTTAGAAGGATGTTAACCGCAATACTTAACCATTTTATTTTATGTAAGTGATACTTAATTGATGTTACTCAAAAGCGTTGTATTTGCAGCAAAACGTAGGTCAGCGCTCTGAATAACCTACATAAATCAAGAAACGAGACAAAATGAAATGCCCATTTTAAGCAGAGACTGCAGTAATGGTTGAGGTATGCCTCTAAAAGGTTTTCTTCACGTAAAGGGAACATTAAAGATTTAACTTCAAAGAGTTCATATTTTCTAGTGTTTTCCCTTATCTTACGCAATCAGATTAAAAACAAAAAAGATGTGAGCTATGCGCCTAAGACCTAATCTTGGAGAAATGAGTTACGACAGACATCATTCAATATATTTTTGTGTATCCGCAGGAAGTTTACCGTCTGGAAATAAATTACATCCGCTGCAATTATTCATTTCTTAATCAGTATTCCACGTAAGCAGCTGGTTCTACAGTTGCAGAAATAATGAGAGAATAGTGCTTTGGTGCCAGTGTGAGATGGCTTTGTAACCAACTGAATTCTGACAATATGTTTACGCACAAACGATCACCTCAAATGCAAATCAAGTGGATGCTCGAGCGAGTTTTGTAAACATCCTGAAAAAAAAACTTCCATAACCAAAGAAAGACGGATTCAAACTTCTGATATGATAGAGTAACATATAAGAGCCTCACCGGTTAAACAGAGTAGAACTGAGCTGTTGCATAATTTATCTGATTTGCGTAATATTTTATATATTATTTTACTTCTTCCGGCTGTTAAAGTTACTTGTTTTTCGACGCGTTCAATGGCTTTCAACTCAAAGGCTTATAAACACGTTAATAAAGGCAAGGAGTCGTCTGCTGATACTCAAAGGCTTATAAACACATTTATAAAGGCAATGAGTCGTCTGCTGGTATTCAAAGGCTAATAAACACGTTAATAAAGGCAAGGAGTCGTCTGCTGATACTTTAGCTTACCGCATGTCATTGTACTTCTTTAAGGTTGTTAGGCAATTTTCTTTATCAATACAAAACGGATAAACATCATCAGAGTTGGCAAAATGAGTTCATTCTGTCAATGCTAATGCATAAGGTATTTCCAAGAATCGAAAGCTTTCTTATCTAATGTATTTAACCTTGAAAACCACTGACAGCCGTTATGTTTTCTGTTATGCCTTTTAATTGTATAATGGGGTTTACCTTTCAGCTTAAAGCAGCATCAGTTAAACGTGTCGCGTTCATGTTTTATTTCCGATGACTTGATTGTTTTTCCGTTTATTTTGATATGTGAAAACGTTAATAAACAAATGTTTGGTAAAAATTGTTTTCGCTGGAAAAGTTTTTTTTAAAGAAAATGGTTATTTACATGAATCTATACAGAAGAAATAATCATTTAATTTCACTTTTAGGCCGCTTAGTTTTATTGTTTACACGGAATTCACTCCATGTTATTTATTTGTTAGGGAGTTAAGAGTTAAATATTTGCTTAAATGTACACACAAAATTTCACTGCCTGTATTATCACTTCTAAAAAGTTACTTCAGAAATCTGACATTGCATCAAGGTGAGCATAAAGAACAAATTTTTTCAGCCAAATGTTGAAAGCGTGAAACAAAATTCTTCAAACTGACAAACAAACACTCTAACATGCAGAAATAAACAGGTGCTAGCCTCATACCTTCTTGTTTACTATTCCTACGGTGTCTGGCTTTCTTTATAAGTCTATCAGCCTGAAATGAATTGCAGAACAAACCTGGTGATTTTCCTTATTTTACAATCAGAATGAAACGGATTAGGGTTACTGACATCCTCTGGAAATATGTCAGAATGAAATTGTAATCAGATCAATTTTGTTAAGTCATAATGTAAAACCTGATACAGTTATGGTATAAGTTCGAGATTCCCAAAATACATTATGATTCTGCAAGTCTAGCCCGTCCGCTACAGATGTTGGACGAATACTTATTATTATGGGCAGTCTGAACAAACTTTCTATTAATGTATTGAATCAGAAATAAACCGAGATAGTTTGTAACATTGATCATTCAAGTTATTCTTGGCAAATTATTCCAACTGGACAGTCGCATTTAAACAGATGTTTATGTAACTGAAAATGGTATTGCCATACTAGAAACGAAGTTTTTTCCTTTTCGTTATATATTTGATATGACATATGCTGTATCAATTAAAATCTGATCTGTCTGAGATAGGTGTCCATTTGCGTAAAATCATATATAGAGAATCAATGCATGTTAACTATTAAATTTCCACCATATATACATGGCAATGTGTTACACGCTGTGAAAGACAAACAGTGAGTAATGACAAAAAAATAACGAGCTTTACAATCGATTTGAAATGCACATTATTACGAAAATGCTTAAGTCTTGTCAATAAAGAATGCCTTAAACTCTTTAAGTAGAAAAATAATATCTTTAATGGAAGATTTTTAAGATGTTTGCAGATGTTACACCTAATCCATTTTCTTATGACTGTTAACTATTGACATCTCGTCATGAAAGAATATTTACCTGCTGTTTAGTATTCGAGTGTCTAGCCTTTCTTTGTATTTGATTCTCACGAGCTTGTTCATCGTCGCCATCGTAATCAGTGTTGAACACCTATATGATAAAGAAAACATACAGTGTTGAACACCTATATGATAAAGAAAACATACAGTGTTGAACACCTATATGATAAAGAAAACATACAGTGTTGAACACCTACATGATAAAGAAGACATACAGTGTTGAACACCTACATGATAAAGAAAACATACAGTGTTGAACACCTATATGATAAAGAAAACATACAGTGTTGAACACCTACATGATAAAGAAGACATACAGTGTTGAACACCTACATGATAAAGAAGACATACAGTGTTGAACACCTATATGATAAAGAAAACATACAGTGTTGAACACCTACATGATAAAGAAAACATACAGTGTTGAACACCTACATGATAAAGAAAACATACAGTGTTGAACACCTATATGATAAAGAAAACATACAGTGTTGAACACCTACATGATAAAGAAAACATTCAGTGTTGAACAAATCTATGATAAAGAAACCAATCAGTGTTGAACACCGATATGATAAATAAAAAATCAGTGTTGAACACCTTTATGAAAAAGAAAACATTCAGTGTTGAACACCTTTATGATAAAGAAAACATTCAGTGTAAAACACCTATATGGTAAAGAAAACATTCAGTGGTGAACACCTATATGACAAAGAAAACATTCAGTGGTGAACAGCTATATAATAAAGAAAACATTCAGTGTTGAACACCTACATGATAAAGAAAACATTCAGTGGTGAACACCTATATGATAAAGAAAACATTCAGTGGTGAACACCTATATGACAAAGAAAACATTCAGTGGTGAACAGCTATATAATAAAGAAAACATTCAGTGTTAAACACCTACATGATAAAGAAAACATTCAGTGGTGAACACCTATATGGTAAAGAAAACATTCAGTGGTGAACACCTATATGACAAAGAAAACATTCAGTGGTGAACAGCTATATAATAAAGAAAACATTCAGTGTTAAACACCTTTATGATAAAGAAAACATTCAGTGGTGAACACCTATATGATAAAAAAAACGTTCAGTGGTGAACACCTCTATGATAAAAAAACATTCAGTTTTTAAACCTATATGATACAGAAAACGATCAGTTTTGAACACCTACCTAGTTAAGAAAAACAAGGGCAATCAGTGATCACATGTGTCGCCTGATGATAGCCAATAGAGGTGATTGGACAGTTTGTAGGCTAAAACGAATTTTTTATTCAAGGGCCATAACCAAAAATTATTCAACCGAAAAACCTGTAAGACATGCACAAGTACTTGAGGTACAGAACAATCCTGTAACATTTCATTTAAATAGCATTAGTAGTATTAAAGAAGTAGTCCGGATGAACTTTAAAAATAAAAATCAATAAAGGGCCATAACTCTGACAAAAATCATTGAACTGGAAAATGCTGATATATGCACAACTAGACTTGGTACTGATCATTCCTGTAAAGTTTGGATGAAATCGCACCAGCAGGCGACACAAAAGAGTGATAAACACCTAAAAAAAGGAGAAAACCATTGTGTTGAGCACAAAAATAAAGGAAACAACCTGTGTTTTGCACTTCTACAAAACAGAAAATTGCTGCACACCTATATAATACAGAATCAGTATTTAAAAACTACAGAATAAATAATAATAATAAACCAGAGTTGAACACCTTTAGAATGTCTTAAACAACACCTATGTAATAAAGATAACATCCAGTGTTGAACACAACCATAGAACAAGAAGTGTTGAATAAAAACTAGAGATGGCAATCGTTTTTGAAATCTTCAGAACATAAGCGCTGCACACCTTTATGATAAAGTGAACTATCAGTATTTAAAAACTACAGAATAAATAATAATAATATACCAGAGTAAAACACCTTTAGAATGCCGTAAACAACACGTATTGAACAAAAGAATAAGAGAAGAATAAAGAAAATAAAAACATGCATAATAAAGAGGTGAACAATCTTGCTTCTAAAGTCGAAAAATGTATCCAGTCTTGGCTATGCAGGTGATAGCTTTTCACACACCAACAACCTTTAAAACTCGACATAATGATCATAAATGTCAAATGTTCCACAATGAATAAAAAACCTACAATAAATATTTGCTACGGTCAAGACTCCGACTCGGTTGCCCTAAAATTTCGTTTCAGCTAGGTAATACAATTTATATGACATTACATAACTGAATAAAATAAATGAAATGTTTTTGAAAATCAACTCACCACGGGCCACACAAAATAAGGAAGACTAAAGCCGGTAACAAAAGCTCCAAATAACTGTTTTGTGTAATGGTGAGTAAATAAATATCTTTTGAACAAACATCTTATTAGATTTTAACATCAACTACTGACCATATGTATATTTTCTTGCTCCACGTCTTGGCATTCCGACCAGCATAAAGAATTATCCTTTTTTCCACCTAGGAAACGCTCGGCATCGGTATTTCCAAAACCTTCTGACTTCTTTTCAGACTCTTGTGCTACGATTTCACTAAATGCACCAAAAACGTTTCTACCCTTTCCTTTTGGAGATTTTACTCCAACATCATTTTCTGGCACTGGTTCTTTCTTAACAATCGAAGACCAAACCTTGCTTTTTTCACTCTTACTATAACTTTGATTACTATTGTCATTACTATTTGCAAAATTATCCCGATGTCTATACAGCATCAACTTCTTTAATCCAGGTGACATACGTTTTGAATTACTATTCTCATCAAACAAAGCCTCAGCACTAGATCCAGGGAAACTTAAGTTAGAATCCGATTTCTCATTTTCAATTTCTTGTTTTACTCGGATTTCATTGCTTTTAACATTTTCATTTTCCTTTTTTAACAAAAGAGCTTGATCACCAAAGAGAGATCTAGTAACAATATCGGCCATTTTCGCATCTTCTTCATCCAATTCGTCTTCCGTTTTACATGCACTATTCTTTTCTTGACCTTCTAACGCGTCGGATACTGCCTTACCGTGAACTATAGGTGCTACGTTTGCAACAGGAATGTTTTTATTCTGTGATAATTGCCTGGATAAGAAAACTTTGCCTTGAGGTTGGGAACTAAGTTCCCGTCGCACAGTTTCATAAACCGACTCCCTATCATTTTTTGAACCTTTAACTGCATCGGATATCAATCTGTGCAAATGCTCTTCGAGGCTATTTATTTCCTTTTTTGAAGAATCGCCACTACTTAAACTAGATCTAGATGAATCTTCCAAATTGGGCGGTTCTCCTACAGCAGGACTTACCAAAGGGGTATTTCGGTTTCGTTCCTGTGGACTTAAGATTGGCATTTTCGGTGAAGTTGGATATCCATGTTGATTTATTTCCTTTTCCGATTTCCTTGCGGCATATTTTGCACTTTCCATAGGAACCTTCTCATTTTGATCAATGTTTACAGTATTTGTTGTATTTTTGAGATCTTCTTCTTCTTGTCTGAAAGCACTTAATATCATATGTTTCCGTGACATGTGTTTTAGATTTTTGTAAGTATTGTTTTCAGATTTTCCGCCGGAACTGACACTTGACCTAGAAGTTGTTGCTGATGACAATACCGATGTTGTTGTTGTAGTGGATGCTGATGATGAAACAGTTGTGCTTATTTTATGTCCAGGTATAGCAATTTGCAAAGGAACAGTGTACGAAGAATCATCATTTGATGGTATATTTGCACTACTTACAGCTTTAGGATTTTCCTTCATGTTCATCTTATTTATTTTTTGTGCTGTTTCGATTTTGTCTAATGTTTCTTCTTGAGCATTATGTGTCTTATTTACAGGTGATGAATTTGCAGATCTATCAAATTCTTCAAGTAGAGATCTATTTGCGAATGGATTTACGGACTTGTCATCATCGGTCTTTTTAAGTTCTCTCATAAGGAACTGACTAAAAGGGTCCATATCTGATTGATGCTTTTTTATTCCACTTGTTCCCTTTGTAATAGACCTTTCAGTCTGACAAGCGTTTAATGAGATCATTTGACGGTCATTTGCACCAGGAATGTCCCGTTTTGAAGAGCTAAGCCCTGCACTTGGATTGTGTATACCAGAGCCTTTAGAAAAACTGTTACGTCTGCTACTGCTTTCATTGGAAATTGGGCGAGGGTAATCGACCACTCTATTTTCTCTGGTCTGACTTTCCTGTATTGATCTTCGCCTCAAGGCATTTTTGTTTGAAGTTACAGGAAATGTGTTTTGAACGTGTTCAGCCAAATCTGTAAGTTGCCCTACTTTTAATGAATTTTTATTCTGACCACCTCCACTAAAACTAGCTTCACCTCTTTGTTCTGCAACTCTTTGCTGGATTTTCATGACCTCTTTACCAGACAACATATCATTATGTTTGTGTTGCACAGTTCTGTCTCTAGAAATTAATTCCTGTCGAAATCTATTAGTCTGGTCAGTATTAAAATCATGTCGAGGAACAGCTTGTGTTTCATTCCCTCTATCCATAACCATTCGGTGAGAAGAATCCGCGGTCCTACCACCGCCTCGAACGATGCGCGGTGGTATATAGCCTTGAGGTCTTTGAATAACACTTGGATGTATATTCAGTCCTGCATTGCTTGTATCATTTCGTATCATGAAGTTCGCAGCATTTTCATTTGTCTCTTTATGAATACCATATCGCATTGTAGGCTCATACCTTATTGTGTGAGTCATTCTCGCTGCATTTAACATTGCCTGCTGACTTGAAAAGGAGCTCTCCTTGTTTCGAGAAGTATAACTACTATGTTCTGCACCAAGTTGCTGAGCTATAATATCTGGTCGGTTCTGAACAGTATGAACTTGCTCGAGAGCATGGGAATGCTCCTGCTGGATATCTGACAAAGGAACTGGCTGACCAACTCGAATGCAACGAGCTGGAGAGAAATCATTTCTGTCTTTTCTTAGACTGTCTTGATACGAGACCGTCGCAGACGGCTGTTGTCTTGAATAAGGAGAATGCTGACTTCGGTTTGAGTAGGGATTCTGAGTAGATGTTTGTGGCAAACGACTTTCGGTTTGTTTCTGAATCTCCATAAAATAGGCCATCTTCTGCTGTTCCTGAGATTTTAACAACTTTTCTCGGTTTATTTGTGTCATTAAAGCCATCTGCTGCTCCCTTTGACTTTTTTGAACCTGCAATTGACGTTGGAACATAATTTCTTCTTGTTGGATCTGTTCTATACCTGTGCCTGTATTTGCCTGCAAGTTGTAGCTACTGTTTACTGCAGAAACCTGTCGTTGATACGCAGTGGTATTTGGAAACGACTGATTGCGGTTTTGCTCCCCATAGTCTGTACGTTCGTTTGACTTGCTAGGTGCCATCCTACTTCCAGCTCCAGTAAGTCGCTGTTCTGTGGGTAGCCTAGGATACGGCTGTTGTTGTTGATTATGACTATGTGGCTGAGAGCTTGCCGCATTGACAGTCACTTTGTGAGTTGGCTCAAAGAATCCTTTTAAAGCTACAGATTCAGTCATATTTTGGGGATTTCTCTTTACTGTTGAAGGGACGTTTTCATATGGCATGTGACTTTTAGGTACAGATGTATGCATCTGTTGTGGAACAGCGATGTTACCCATTTGATATGAACTAGGGCGTTGTTTTTGTGTCTGGGAAAGCTGCGTTTGTCGAGCTTGCTGGCTGATGTGTTGCCGTTGTATATCTGCGTAGTGTTGAGGAGCAAGCGATGACGGACTAACTTGAGAACTTGTTTTGTGCAGCACTGGAGAATATTTACTTTGCGGCACCTGCTTTTGATGCATTATCTTACTTCTATTTATAGGATCCTCATGGAATGGCTTTTCTGGAGGAAAGGATTCCTGACTGAAATTAGGATGACCCTGAGGATAGGCATAATCTCGAGTACATAGACGCTTGGCTATTGATGGTTCAGGCATAATGTTGTGTCGAGATATTTCTCCGTATTCAGTTGTATCGGCGCATCTTTTCCTAGTTTTAACTGACAGATCCAGAGGACTTTCCACATGGCGACGACCTTCTGAGAGATCTAAAGGAGGGGTTAAATGACTTTTGCTAGACGCCTTGAACACAGACATCTGGTGCAGTGTTTCGTCCTCGCTTGGTACGTCAACCCAAAGTCTGAAACAGACAGAAAAAAAATGAAAGCAAACATGTTACATAATTATGACGTACTGAACTCAGGCAATGTGAGACTAAAATTGCAAGTTTAACAATTTTGTACTTTATCGATCTAATCAAAAGGTAGAAATAGTGAAAAGATAATTAAGTGTGCATCATATTCTGTTACAAGTTCTTCGAGCATTTAATGAACTCATACACAGCTACCCATACTTTTTACTTTAACTTTATCAGAAATACCACGTGCAAATTTGTTTTACAAAAGAAACTTTAAAATCGAAGTCAAGATACCTGCTTTTGCACACAGATTCAAAAACAAATGTTTATATACTAGCATTCATAGTAATTCTCTTTTAATTGTCCTATGTAGCCTTGAAGTATTCTACTGTGATACCTTAAGAAATTATTAAGTATAGGCATCATATTTTATTATTTATAAAGGTGTTGTTTTTCGTATTTTATCTGTTTATTTTAATAATTTGTAGGGAACATTGCTATCAATAAGTAAATACGAACTGAATACTAAGAGGATTATAAGAAAAAACAAAAATATCCAATTTGCAAGCTTGTATCTGTAGATGAAATTATTTTTTGATTTTTTTTTTTAAAGGAAACGCTAAAACTGACTGAAGACGTTTTTGCATATTTACAAACAATTCTTTTTAACCTGACATACGCCCGTATAGGCAATAATAAAAAAACTGATTTCATAAAATGTGATTAAGGACTGAAAAACCGTTCAGTTGGAATCAATTAGGCATCACTTATCAATTCTGGTATCGTAACAAAACTACTTATATAAGAGATTAAATACAGCGAGGCTACAGTGTATACATTTTATAATAAGCACTTATCAGATGTCAGTCTGTTATCTTAAAGAAAGCAACATTAATTTACCCCTCAGACGTTCGTTCTGGGCTTTTTTGTGGTTGTTGTTGCCGTGATATCGATTGCTTCAGCGGCAGATGTTGTTGCTGCAGTTTATGTTGTTGTTTTTGTTGTTGTTGCGGATGTAGCTGTTGCGACGGCCATGTCTGGAATTTTCTGCCGTCCCCATAGTTTGCATTATACATCTGAAATTCAATAGTATACGATTAATGCTAGGTAAAATTTCAACGATTGAATGTGAAACATATTCGGTTAATAGGATTAGATTTTCTGCTCGAGGGCAAGTCAATGACACCAATTCACCTTGTTGACACACAGAATCGGTCAATCCTACGATGTCTGAAGGCATTATATGCTATTAAAAAACACTGACAATTTGATATACATCTTTTTATGAGTATCGCGATATTTACTGCAAAGAGTCTTGTTTTCAAATTACCAAGTGCAAAGACAAAAGTCTGGCATTGCTTCAGAGCAAATATGCATATAAACTTAAAGATTTGGCGACAAGCTTAACGAGTAATATAAAAACTACTTTTTCCATGTAATGTCAAGAAAGTACAAACAAAAAAATATATCCTGAAATACAAATGTGCGATATTCAACATGTAAATCGTTAAGATAACAGATAGGGAAATGTGGTAATTGAATATATTTTAAGTTGCAAATTGATGTTCTTCGCGTATGCTTGATTCTAGATTCTTTACGTGATAAACACCAGAAATGGATTTTGCAAGAAATACCTTAACAGTAAAAACATAGCGTTTTGTTTTCGTATAAGCTTGATTAATGCGTCTTTACACTGGCAACCCCTTATATGGAAAAATATGGAACCAAAAGTTACCCGACGTCAAGTTGTCAGTCAGAAAGTCTGACTATATATAAAGGATGTCTTTTTTTTTTCTTTTACAATCTGGTGTGGATAACGATTCGATAAGACTAAACACTTTCTTAGAATCAAAATCCCACAAGCAAAAGAAATTAACCTCATGTTCTTCCTCACATACTAAATTACATTTTTCCTTTTAGAGAGTAAAATAATGCATATGCTATAAGTTATTGAATAATTATGCCCTTTTACATAACGTAAACACTGCGTTTCTGAAGCAAACAAACCAAAGTGGCGATACTCAACTCCGTAAAGGGGGCTTTAACAACGACTTATTCCCTTTCTAACAAAAATTGAATGGAGTCTAACCAATCTGCAATAAACAAATTAACACTTCCAACCTACGTTTACAGTTGTTAGTTGAACTGACAGTTTGTAAGGCACAGAGGACAGCTATTTACAATCTTATGCAAACAACAGCTAATGAATATTAGTTCGCAGCAAGAGGTAGGTAACTTCTGAGACAACGCATTATCATGTGACTCTCATATCCAGCGGTTAGTTATCAAAGCGGTCTTATATATATATATATATATATATATATATATATATATATATATATATATATATATATATATATATTGATTTATTTAATGTAAATTGCGGCCTAAATCAATACCACAAAAAGAGAACGAAAGTTTCTATGTTTTTTTTTTAAAAACAACTTTTTTTATCATTTTCTTATAAAAAATCTTAACGGATTGTGATAGAAAAGCAAAACAAAATCTACATACCAGTTACACAATACTTAGAAGGTAAATATCTGTTCACCCGAAGTCATATTGAGTCAAAAAAGTTAATCAGTGAAATGGAAGAAGGAAAGAAGGAAATACGATTCGAAATGAGTTCTTCAATATGAAACACAGGAAGATTTTATCTTTTATAGATTAAAAAAATATTATTCTTCAAGATCCAAAAGAGGCTGAGACTTTAAATTTTAAACAAACTAGACTTTCTTAAGTCACATAAACGCCGCATATGAACATGGTGGAGTTGAAGAGTTTGGCGTACAACAAACCTTAGTAGTAGTAGTAAATCACATTTCACAACCACATATTGACACGAGTCAGAATGATATAACAACAGCAAATGAATTTCCAATATAAATGAGATGAAATTGTGCAGGTGCAGTAAATCAAATTAATTTTTTTCTTTTCGTCAGTCGGAATCAAGCGACATCTTCAGTTCATTTTAATGATATAAAACCTTTGTTAGAGATGAACCGCAAAAACACGTAACAGAAGTATATACATCCGGAAAGTATTTATATTCGATGCCTCTGTGCTAAAAGTATCGCATACAAAGATTATCTGCCTTAAACCCTACCAGATACAAGACTAACTCTTGCCTGAATATCAACCTGACATCTAGCAATAGGTGTAGGTATCAAAACATGTCATATCGAAAGCGATCATATCCTTACCTTAGAACAATCACATTCCCTTTTTGATACCTTTACTGTGTTAGAACAACAGAACAATAATTATCTCTTATCCTTTCTTGAAAAACAAAAAGATGATTTAAAACACTGTTACAATATGTTTAGTCTCTTCTACAGATAATGAATGTTATCCAATTTTATTTCAATATTAGTCTCCGGAAACAATTCGTTTCTTGTCTAAACATACATTTCTTAAATTCATATGTCAAAGTAAAACCAAGTTTTTAAACGGATCGCCACATATATATACCTATTCTTCGCTTCACACGTAGTTTTCTAACTTGAATTTTTCCAATACGTTATAATATACAGTCGCTTCTTAAATTAAAATCTCCAAGTAAGATCCAGTCTTTAATACGGTTTGCAGTTTAAATATACCCATTCTACGCTTTACACGTGGTTTTCTGACTAGAATTTTTCCAATACATGTTATAATATACAGTCGCTTGTCACAATCAACGATGCTACTGTTACAGTGATACATAAGACGAAAGCGCGTGAGCTGATAAATCAATATATATTTAGAGGCCATGTCTGACCGATTAAGCTCAGTGTTTTAACGTCTAAATCGACAGGAAGATATTTGCTACAAAAAAATTACTCTGAAACCGTCTATCGTATCATTCTAAATGAAGGTAATAATGACTCGACTTTTCACAGCAAAGTGAAAATTAAAACACTAAATGCTTGTTACATACTTTGCTACCCGAGACGTAACAAAGATATGTAAATAAGTCAACACATATTTCAGAGACCGTTTTTAACGATAACGCTACAAATAAAATAATAAAAACCCCAATACTTCATCGTTGTAACATTCATGAAATTTTTAAGTTTCTCTCCACTTTTCGATTTTTTACATATGATCATGTATATAAACTTTTTTTCAAAAGCAGGGCGCCTGCTTAACAATATTGGCAATATTCATGTCATTGAAAAAAATTCCGTCCAGCACTTTTCACATTAACATCAAGTTACGCACTAAACTTTTTTCAAGTGCCATCTATATATAAACTTAAACATACACGATTTCTAAATGACTCAATAATGAAACAAAATGTATAAAATATTGTCAAACGCATCAGTTGCTACGGAAAATGTTAATCTATGGAAAATGTTGTACTTCATTTATCTAATGTGTACGGTTTTAAATTTTACATTTAAATATTACACCCACATAAGATTTATCTAATAAGACACTTCAATGAAAATAATGAGATTTTTATCAATATCTGAAAAAGGCTAGTCTTTTTAAAAGAATATTTACAAATTGCAGTCGAATTTTAAACGCGTAAATGCATTTTGATAACTGCGTGAAATCCGTGACTCTTCCGCGTCATTACACCACGAATAACGACTATTCCATTACATCCTTACTTTAAATGGCCCACATAATCGTAAGCCTTTTTAATGTATAAACATATCACAGATTACTTTAATTCTTGATATCCGTTTAAGATGGTTTAAAGACTTGCTAAACAATCCTAAACCTTCAGGTAAGTGTAATTATCCAGTATCAATAATAATCAAAAGTCCATGGTGTTAAAAATGTCCGTAAGAGTTGAATAACACATTCGAATTATTAACCAAATTTCACTGTGTAACAGTCACCATAATTTTATCTTCAATTGCTCGCATCCTGTTAGAACGCCCTTTTCTCGTTTCAGAATATCAATATAAAGATTTAATGCATAAAATGTACTTCTGACACATAAGATACAACACACCCGAAAGACTACTGAAGTGATAGTGAATACCTTAGCAAAATACAACTGTCCAATTATTAACAACAAAATTGTTCGTAAAATTCCATATTGTTTTTGTCTAGACTTTGTAATTTAATTTCCACATCCTCGAGAAATATTCAGACTTAAATTAATACAAATCTCCAAAGAACTTAACTATTCCCTTTCCTCGCTTGTGGTTTCTAACTAGAATTTCCAATATATGTCATAATATACAGACGTTTGTCACAGTAGCTGATGCTTCTCTCCAAGATTTACATAAGACAGCAATGGTAGCTGACAAATCAATACCCGATAATTCTAAGCATAAAACCCGCTAAATGTCAAGCAAGATTTGAACTGAGAACAACTGGTTACATTTGATGTCTGATTGTTCAAGATAAAAAAAAGTCTTACATCATTTGTTCATTTGAGTGGTGACCTTCCCAATAATTGCCTTGTCTAAACATTTGTTTTCAACGCATGTATATTATATTAATTTCCTTCAAAATGCCAATACTTCAACACACACTTAGTAATCAATTCCGGCCTGATATTCACTCCAGGCAGAACAAAGAAGAGAGAATAATTTTTTCCGCAATTTACACGAAATTGTAAATAATTTAAACACAGCTGATCATTTTGCTTTCAATGGCTTTTTGCAATGTGCATGCATCTTAAAATCTCTAAATCTGTTTCACATATATTACATCATTTGTTTTATCACGTGACAGTTAGTCATACATCCTCTTAACTGCCATCTCACCCATTGTTATGTTTGAAAACATAGTTAATATAATTATTAGTGTCCGTGCAATAGTTTGAAATGTAATAAGACTAATTTCTCTATAAATAATATATATATAAATATACATAATAAAATAAAATCAAGCATGCTTATTTTTATGTACAAATAAATATTCGAAATCTATACTGTACTGAAAAAAATGAAATTGAGAGCAAGACACATGTTTCAAAGTAATTACAAACAGGATGCCATTTTGATTTCAAAGCATGTGGCAAGTTTATCGAAACAGTTGACAATTGCTAAACTAATTTACAGAAAAAATGTTTTAGTTAAAAAAACGCAACATATTGCTATTTATTCAAATAAAGATCATTTATTTGTATGGAAAATTAATAACACATGTCTTCTTTATTTGCTTGTGGGGTGAAGAAATAGGCGGGCTGGGGCGGAGAAAGAATATATCTATTTAATTTTAGCATTTTCAATCGCAAAACAAAATATGTTTTGAAACGATATATCTTTTTAAAGTCAATCGGATGCTGACGTTGAAATATGAATTATTTCGCTATTATTAAATAAAATAAATACACTAGTCGAAAAATATGTTTGAGATGATACCTGAGCCGATTTGATGGAATAGAATTAACACTCGAATGCGCTTAATGACCGCAGACGTAATCTACAAAGGTCCAGAGTGAAACCTGTTTGGTCTGTTATGCATTGAAAAATCTCTCCCAAAAGTAAAGTAAGCTTGTCGTAATGTAGGTTTAAAATAACAAATGACGTCATAAATATTTAGCAATAATCATAATTATTTTCATCTTTTTAACCGATGCTGCGTTATACATGAGTATTTAATGTTAAAACAGGATATTAATAATTAATGCGGTTTAACAAATGACGTTTTTATTGTTTCCAGACTTTCTCAGTATACAAATGACCACAAAATTAGGGACGGATGAAACTTAAAATGACCAGAAAATAGCTGTCAGGTCAAAGAATCTCCAGGAAATGGCTGAGTAAGCTAAATTTTCTACAGAACTGCCAATGAAACATAATCTTAAAAGTGAATAAACAAAGTTTCACACCTATCGTTTAAACGACAGTTTACCGAAAAAAATGTAATGGGAAAACATCCTGTTATATAAACTATGTATGAAAAAGGTTTCACACCTTATGTTGAAACGTAAGTTAACCGCAAATAAATGTAATGACACTACAGTCTTTTAAACAAGCTGGTGAAATACATTTGACTGATTTATGGTCTGAGAACATATACACTATCGAAGGCACATAATATTCTGATACCTTCAAAAAAGTTACTAAGCTTATACAGTATTTATTTTCTGCTGTCTGTAAATGATACACACTAGAAAGGTAAATCATTTTAATCAGTGTTATACATAACAAATCTACGCATAAACGGGTTGTTATCATAAGAAAGTGAAGGGAGAAGATCTGGAAGGTGGTAAATACGACACAAAAGTCTCACCCGCCCCAACCCCCAATCTATTTTCAATCTACAGTATCAGCTTATTGTCCCCACAAAACTTTGATGATTTATTCTTTGCTTCTTAACGACCATTTATTCCTCTATACTCTAAAACCCTTCTTGGGATCACTGATGGTTAGGAGAAGGATCATATAAATTGCCCTGTATAACAACTTTTAATTATTAACAAGACCTATCACTAAATGTGATTAATACAAAGGGCAATAACTGTGTCAAATACTGAAGATAGAGTTATGATTCTTGAACATTGCATTTCCTCTCATTGTGCTTGACCATTGTATGAAAATGCATTTAATTCAAACAATTACTTTCCAAGTTATGCTCCTGGCAAGGAAAACAAGCACAGGACAATAACTGTGCAAATAGTGAAGATATAGTTATAGCTCTTGGACAATGCACTTCTACCTGTTGTGCTGGATCACTGTATGAAGTTGCATTAAATTCCAACCATTACTTTTCAAGTTTAGCTCCGGACAAGGAAAACCAACAAAGGGCAATAACTCAGCAAACAGTGAAAATGTATTTTTGATTCTTTTACACTGCTCTTCCTCCCACTGTGCTTGGTCATTGTAAAAGTTGCATTGAATTCAAACCATTAGTTTTCAAGTTATACTCCGGACAAGGAAATTGCAACAGACCGATCGACCATCCGCCCGATCAACCAACCACCGGGTGACTCCTATATATCCCCCCAAAACTTCGTTTCGGGAGTATAAAAAGGCCATTTTTCAATTTCAGCTAATATTAGACAAAAGGAAAAATGAAACCAAGGATACTTTTGAGAGCCTGCTACTGTTTTGTGTTTGCCTAAAAAATCATCAACAACAAAAACCTTTTTAACGAAGCATAAATGGTCATCGGTATATCCTGGGGGAAATAACTACCACTTGACCATTCAATTCTTCAACTCTCCTCTCGTACAGTTGCAAATCTTCATCGAAACATCAGAAATGGTTGAGATAAGATTTGCTTCATGATAACACTCCCACCCATATAGCAATCACCCCCATGAATAATTCAGTCAGAAATAGTTCGATGTTGTTCTTATCGCTATTCAGTGTTCCCTGTTTGCAAAGTTCAAGACAAAAATCGTTTAAAGTGAAGATGCAGGACCTAATCGCAGCAGTTATATGCACGTCAGTCCAAACAATTCTCAATAAAATTAACTAACATTTAATTAGATTTTTTTTCGCAATGTCCAAGAAAATAATGTCATCGTCTCTGCTTTATATTCTGTTAAACGGTCACAAAGTTTGACGAAAAACAACACTGGAAACTTTACTCTTGTTTCAAGCGCAGAGAAAATCGATATTAACTTATCTTTTGAAAATACAGTCATAAACATGAATTACTGGATGTGCGATCTTACTGATTTTTATCGAATCAAACTGACGTCGATGCCCCTAATATCATATTTAAATAATTTCACCTTTTGCGAACGCCTGTATCACCAATATCTCACCATTGCCAATGCATTGGCTGCACCTAATGAAGGCAAGTTGAAACTGGAATTGTCCACAAGATGTTTTAAATTTCTATCATTATTTTTACAAATATGTTCGGCTTTAATAATGAAACACTGAAATCTTGATTAGCATTTAACAGAATGTTTTTCTAATGGCTAGGCTAGGAAAATAAGTTTTCATTTAGATTGGAAAAGTTTTCTGCAGAATGCATATCTAGTGGCTTGACAAGGAAAAAGCGTAACCATTTAAATCCGGAAGTCTTCTGCCCAATGCAGCTTGTCTAGTGACAAAAAACAGGTTATTGCTTAAATTTGGTAAATAGTTCTTTGTCGAATGCTTTTCTAAGGAAGATACCAAAACGTTTGTGTTTAATATTATATATACGTTTCAAATTACATTTCCGATTTCTTAATTTTTTACCATAATATGAAATAGGTGACATTGCTCGCGTCCAAATGAATCCAAGAGTATTTCAGCCAAATCTCTGAAACTGAGCAAATTGTAAAAACGTAAGTAATTCAGAATTAGTTTTGGACATCATTTTTGTAAAGAGTGAGACATGTTCTGACAATAACAGGTTTATTTATTTTTACTTGTTAGGTTTTACAAGAAAATGGTGTTAAAAGCACATTTTTCTAAGAATCTTCGGTATTAAAAAATCAATATATGTCATTATCATGTTAGGCGAGACCTAATTTTTTTTTTTTAAAAGACCTAAAATCTTATCGACAATTATTGTAGAACAGTCACTACGGACAACAACTGACAGAACAACCTACAACTTTTATAAATTAAAATGTCTTAAATGCTTCAAACTCCAACTGTTACAGAGCTGACATGGTTCCAGATATAACGCAGATTAGTTCTTGCACTAATAAAATCTGTAGTAGTGATGCCAACTGGACTTACTATATGCTGTATGTTAAACTATGTTTAAATGTTGTTAACATGTAATACTTATCTTGTGGCATGTGCTTATATCAAATTTAAATGCTCCCTTGGAAAAACCGTGATTAAACTCGAACTAACGGTAAAATATATTACGAAGGTCTAAACTAGACTACTATACTCTCTCACCGTAATAAGGAATTAATGAAAGTTATAAATAAAACCAAAAACTAGCCAGTTGTTATCTACTGATTCATTTCAAAAAACTATTATCAGGGTATCAAGTCAGATTATTCGTTCAATGAAATGTTATGAACATGATGAGGAAATTCTATAACGTTATAATATTTCTGGTCCAAGATATCGTTTTTTTAAATATTTTGCAAAAAAAAACATATATTGCAAATGTGATTTTGTAAAATGGAGAACTGAATAATACAATGGGACTTTTTCTCAAAGTGAAAAAACATGTAGTCAAACACTGAATATTGTTTAAACTTAATTAAAGTAAATATAGGTATGTCAGGCACATGTCAGATACCCAGTTCACTGTTTTCTTTTTGTTAAAATACTAACAAAGTATGTGCTGGAAAAATTCCTTAATTTCAATATATCAAAAATTACGCAATCTTGTTGACAACAAAAAGTCATTTTTACCAGACAATATTTTTTCAAATGTTCGAAGAGAGCATATTCAGTTAAAAGCTGAACAAACACTTAAAAAGTCAACAGCAGATCAAGAAAAAATAACTTAATCGAGACTACTCAGTCTTCACATCTCCCCTCGTACAACTGCAAATCTTTATAGAAACGCAAGATTTCCTTCATGATAACACTCCTGTTCATGTAGCAACCGTCCCATTGAATAATTTAAGCCAGAAATAATTCGATGTTGTTTTTATCTCTTATCATTTTCCTTTTATTAAAGTTCAAGACAAATATCGTTAAAAGTGATTTGGCAGGACTTACATGGCGGCAATTATATACATGTCAGTTCAAACCATTTTCAATAAAATCAACAAAATACTAAATTCGATTTTCTCCGCAGGTGTTAAACATATCAGGTCAAAAGTCTGAAATGTCATCAGTATTTTGAACAATCTCTGCTACATACTCAGACGGTCACAAAACTCGATGAAACAAGAGCTGTCACTGGAAGTTGACATATGCCCCCGAAATGTAGCTTTGAAATGAAACTGGTATAAATATATAATTGAATATGCCTGTGAAAAAGAGATCAGACTAAAAAAAATAGAGCATGAACTGAAGGTAAATGGTAAAGTAATGTTTTTCTGCTTCAGATTCTTATATAAAGGTTGAAGACATAATTACTCAATGAAATAGAAAGCTGTGAGTTTGGCCTTGAATACAAAAAATATTGTTTTATTCCCAAACTCTACTGATGTTTTATATATAATAAAATCCCCCAAAGCAGTTTTGGAGATGTAGCATGGACAAGATTTTAATATAAAAGTTATAGTAAAAAATGACTAAAGGCCCATAACACTGCCAAATATAATCCAACCAAAAACTCCTGAAGATATGCACAGCTAGGTTTGGTGACAAATATTCCTGTGTAATTTCAATGAAATCCTCCAGTGGTTTCGGAGATGAAGCATGGACAAGATTTCAATATAGAAGTTAGAGTAAAAATGACGAAGTGCTAATAACTCTGCCAAAAAAAAATCAGAGCAGAAACTCCTGATGATATGTACAAAAAGGCTTGGTGACAAACATTCCTGTGAAGTTTCAATGAAATCCTCCAAGCGGGTTTGGAGGAGAAGTGTGGACAAGACTTTAATAAATAAGTTAGAGTAAAAAAATGACTAAGTGCCCATAACTCTGTCAAAAATAAATGGAGCGGAATTACCTGATGATATGCACAACTAGGCTTGGTGACAAACACCCCTGTTAAGTTTCAATGAAATCCCTCAAGTGGTTTTGGAGACGAAGCGAGGACAAGATTTTAGAGTGAAAACAATGACTACGTGCCCATAACTCTGCCAAAAATAAATGGAGCGGAATCTCCTGATGATATGCACAACTAGGCTTGGTGATAAACACTCCTATTAAGTTTCAATGAAATCCCTTAAGCGGTTTTGGAGATGAAGCAAGGACAAGATTTTACAGGACAGACGGACGGCCGGCTGGATGGTCAGATAGTGCGATTACTATATGCCTCCCTTCGGGGGCATAAAAAAACAGTGGAAATTTCTAGTCATGTTTCAAGCGCAGAGAAAATCGATATTAACTAATATTTTGAATAACTTATAGTCATAAACATGAGTTATTAAATGTGCTACCATATTGATTTTTTTTAAAACAAACTGACTGTGATGCGCCTGTTATTATATTTAATAGTTTTCCTTTTTGCAAAGGCCTGACTACGAAACATGTATCAACAATATCTTACCATTGCAAGTTTAAACTTTTTTATGCATTGGGTGCACGCAAATGGAGGCAAAATGAATCTTGAATTGCCTACAATTTTTCTTTTAATTTCTACCCTATTATAAATTCATATTCATATTGTTACAAACATTTTCGGCTTTAATGATACAAACACTTAATTCTGGAATCGTTTTAACGAATGCTTCTCTAGTGGCTTGGCAAGGAAAATCATTTAAATCTGGATATGTCTCCTGCTGAACTCTTTTCAAATGACAAGGCCATATAGGTTATTGCTTAAATTTGAAATTGCCCTTTGCTGAATGTTTTTCTAAAAAAATGAGAAAAAAATATCAGAAAAAAAAAACAGCCAAACGACAACCTTCCTATACAGTAAAAATTGAGTAAAAGACAGCATAAATTTATTTACTGATCAATAAATACAAGGTATGTTTGTAAAACATACATGCCCAATAGCGCCTAATTGCTAGAGGCAGTCATAAAAGAAGTATAGGAAGGAATAAGAATGACAGGGACTTGTGTCAGTACATTAAGTGGAGGATGCCAGCGGCTTCTGATATCAAAAACTAAAAGCCATGGCAAGTAAATGAATGAGAGGAACTGTAGATAATGTCAATGACACTTTGTTTATAAAATGTAAAGAGCTCAATTACTGGAGAACACGAAAGAGTACAGGAACTGCATGGGTAGGTAGGTATGTGGGAGGGTGTGTAGGTAGGAAGAAGTTTCAAGGCAGCAAGGCCAAAGGGTTCTCTAGTTATCAATCAGAATCTGTTTATGGCCACTGTGACCTTGACCTTTTACCTAGTGACTTCAAAGACCATAGGGATCATTTCCTGAACAGACCAACCGGCACAGCAAGTCTGAGCAGCCAATGCCTTAGGGTTCTCTAGTTATTGATTTGACACCATTTTTCTGTTAATGGTTACACTGACCTTCAAAATTGACCAAGTGACCCCAAAAGTTAAACGAGCCATCTACTGATCATTATCAACCCTAGCATTCTCTAGTTATTCATAAGAATCCATTTTTCAGTTAACAACCAATATGACCATGAACCTTGATCTAGTTACCGTAAAAATATAGGGGTCATCAACTGGCCATGACCAATCTGCCTATAAAGTTAATAAATACTAGTATGTACAGAGAAGCTAAAAGATCATTATTTATTTCTATTATAATATCATAAAAAACAACAGAGAAATGAATTGAAGCCATATTATGAAATAAACACAAACAGGCATTAAATAAGCCGGCCAGCTGTTTGGAAGTGATAGCAAGTAATTTTCTTTGCTCGTGAAGAGCTGTTTATGATAACAAAAAGTTTAAGCAATAATGTCGTCACAACGTGGTCACCTGACTTAAAGAAAACTGTAAGCATTTTTTTATTATAAAAACTTTAATCGTATGGTGTACGAACTTGACATTCTGACACAACATATCCATCATCTTATTTGCTGAATCTGTTTTAACTGTCATTAAAGAAAATGCGTCAATATTGTTAACAATTCTGCAGACAAGTATAGAAAACATAAGGGCCATTTAGTGCATCACAAAGGACATTTACTATAAACAAAAACTAAACTTTATATAAATATACCAAGAATTTTTAGTCAAAAACCTGTAATTGTACGTGCTGCCTACAAGTGGGCTATTACTGTTGAATGCCGGTAGGATGCTTATCTTAGGAGAAAATTATGTCAATCATCCAATCTGTGAACGTTTTACTAGGGTTACTGTTACGAAAATACCTTACTAATTACATATAAAATATATCCGTTTAAAGGATAAATAGTTTAGGACTCAAGAATAGCCTCTGGCATGATCGGACATGTCTACAAGCATTACAATAACGGTACTTGTTTTAATGTCACTGTGCGTGATCAAAATTTGATAGGGATCACTTTTTATTTCTTAAATATCTTTTTAATGATATCCTCAAGATAACTGATTTTTTCTCATACATGTAGTTAATTCATATTGCAAAACCGACCTGTCCAGCAGATTTTGATTGTTTACCTGTGCATGGCTCGAGATGCACGGGAACAGCGATACCCCTGGGCATGTACCTTCATGTACACATCCGTTTTATTCAGACTTCGCTTGTGCATGGTAACGTTTATAGGCAAATCTACGACAAAGGCGGCGAACTGACGATAAGAAATGAATAGGGTGGGATGCCTGAGGCTGAGCGTTCCCAACGGCACGTGGCAGGTGTCCTTTGGGTGGCCCAGAGCACCGTTGCCAGGATGTGGCGACGGTTTCAAACTTACGGGAATCTCACGCATAGGCATGGCGGAGGGCGTCAGAGGTCCACAACTCAGCGTGAGGACCGGTTTATTGTCGTTCAAGCGCGACGTCACCGCTTTGTTACCGCTACTGCCCTCCAAAATGACTTCCAGAATGCCACTGGTGTAAGACTTTCCACTCAAACCATCAGGAACCGTCTTCATACAGCTGGCATGAGGGCTAGAAGGCCAGCAATCCGAATCCCATTGACGCGAAACCACATCCAGGCACGTCTTCAATGGGCCCGCCATCACGCCAGGTGGACGCTGCATGACTAGATCCCAGTGCTGTTCACTGACGAGTCTAGAATTTGTGTGGACTTCACTGATAGGTGAGTGCGGGTATGGGGATCCGCCAATGAGCGTTTTGCACCCGTATGTGTTGCTACCCATGACCGTCATGGCGGGGGCTCGGTCATGGTGTTGGCGGGCTTTAGCATGAAGGGAAGAACGGACCTGCACATTGTTCAAAACGGCACATTGACGGCTGTACGATACGTGAATGAGATCTTAGATGTGTACGTTCGTCCGTACGCTGGTGCTATAGGCCCTGGGTTCATTTTAATGGACGACAACGCCCGACCTCACAGGGCAAGGGTCACCGACGAGTACCTGGAGGCAGCAGCCACAGAGAGAAGGGACTGGCCAGCAAGGTCTCCAGACCTCAATCCAATAGAGCACGCCTGGGACATGCTGCAGACTGCAATATCTGCTCGCCCAGTATAGCCAACCACGGTCCCTGGGGTACAGCAGGCCCTTCTGGACGAGTGGGCTCGACTCACACAACAAAGCATCCGGAGACTTATTAGCAGCATGAGAAGGCGGGGCAGAGCAGTAATCCAAAAAAAAAAACGGACACCACACGCGATATTAAAGCAAAATTCAGGCTGTAGACTTGATTTTTTCCAAAAAGTTCCATTTCATCTCCTGTCTGTGTTATCCCAAATTCGTGCCCCTCCCACGGCTCAGCCTCTGTCATGCTTCAACGGTTTACAGACTTACTCATTTTTTGGTACCAAACTGTTGTCATATGAACATATTTTCAGAATCACAACAAAAAATGTAACTTTTCAACCTTATGTAGTAAATATACACATTCTTATAAGTGATCCCTATCAAATTTTGAGTATAATATATTAAAAAGACCTTTATGTACCCATGTCATATTTTCAATAAGGTATTATAGCTTGTTGACTTAATACAGATAGTGTAGTGGTAATTGTGCTTTAAAGCGACTGATTCACAGAGTTTTGCTGATTTTTTTTTTAATTTAAGAGAAGTTAATATACTATGGAAAAGAAACATAATATCATGCTTCGATTCACCATGAAAAGTTTAAAAACAGTTTTTATTAAACCAGGATTCGAACCCATGACCTTTCGGTCAGTAAAATATAAAGTGACGATATACACCACTGAGCAACAGGGGCTAGTAAATAAGAGCCGTCAAAATTAATACTATAACTAAAATATCTACCCCGTGACAACGGGGTAAATTTTTTACCGATTAAAGTGTGCAAAACTTTATATTTAGATGTTTTCTGTGACAAAAAAATGAGTCAATAACTTATTTTAGATATGTTCTTCACAATTACAGCTAGAATTCCCAGATGTATAAACATTTTATTTTATGCCTACCAATGAAATATAGGGAAATATCAGTGAGATAAAAGTGATAATCCACTGTTTTGAATCAGTGAAACTACCATTTTGATAAACTACTGTTTGTGCCGGAACTTCTTACATACAAGAGAATCCGCTGTATTTCAGATAGTGACAGCGAGTGAAATTTATTTACCTTGTTAAATCCAGTTACAGTATTGAATTCCTGAGCCTAACTAGTTGTGAACAATGATGAAATTCGCCATAAATTATTTAAAATGTCTGATTTGTTTACATAACTCACATGGACAATATCCAATATTGCCGACTTTCAATTCAATTAATTGAATATTACTCGGTATTAATCCGCTTTTATAATTAAAGTATGTATGGCTAAAATTCAATAAATATTGATAAACTGTGTAGAGAAAAATAAATGTTATTTGATGAAAGTGTATTCAGTTTATTTCAGCAGAAGTAAAGTTATATACATATGTATTGGAGATTGTCTGCACTTTTTTGTGCGGAGTAACGGTTTGACCAAAGTACGCATTAACTGATTTGGGGCTCACCATGGGGAATTTATTGAAGGCCCTGAGTAAAAATGTCATAAAATACCCATTTTTGACGTGTTGGTATAAAATAAAAAGAAAATTTGTTTGTTTTTTAGTGGAAGATGGGAATTTATTTCATCTCGTGAACACCATATGTTTATATTTTCACGAGTGGCTGCGCCACTCGTGAAAATATCACATATGGTGTTCACTCGATCAAATAAATTCTCATCTTCCACAAAAACAAACAAATATCCTCTATTTCTTCTTTTATCATCGTAGGCCCATTTGTGAGTCAGTTGCTTTAAGATGACATATGATGAAGTTTTTCGAAAATAAAGCAACTAACTAAGTAAAGCTTTTACCGTGTGATTATGACACATAAGACTGACTATATCGTGAAACTGACTACTAATAAAAAGATGTATGTGCTACTTGGTATAGTTTTGATAATCACGGCAGTCAGAGCATTTTAACATTCCGTTGACAACCGTCTAAGCCGAACACGTTCATTTTGTCTCCTAAAACCGACATCGTGTTTTCCATTTGTTTTGCTAAAAATACCATGGAAAAAATCTTCTCCTGAGATAAAGTGCATCGGAAATCACTATCATTAATGTTTCAAGCACAGAGCGAATCGATGTTGGCTTATCTTTGGAATAACCTACATTTACAAACTTGAGATACTGGATGCTGGATGCGCTGTAGTATTGATTGGTGTTGTATCAAGTTTCGTTCAGGAATGTCTGAATATAAAACTTTACTTTGACATCTAATTTACCATAGAACATGCAGTTCTACCTTTTCCCTACCATATTCTACATTGGAACGTTGATTTACCAGCAGACTTTTCATTCACATTTTTAAAATAACTAAAACACCAGGGTTGAACTCCTAAACTTTCAAAGAATAAAATCTCGTTAAAGTGAAAATACAATCCCATACAAAATGACGGCAGGCTATATCCATTAGCACGAGTTTAACGCTAGCTAAGGTCAAAACCAAAATATACTACAGTAAAATGAATAAACAAACAATATGTAAATGTAATCATGTCTACAATTCATATGATACAACATAATGACTCAATGCTTTCAAATGATTGAACGAATTCTCCAAAGTATAACAAAATAATCCACAATTGTCACGCACTGTCGGTGCACAGCAGACAAAGAATCGTTTTGTGATCAAAAAAGACAAATTCTGATCTCTCAATAGGAAGGAAAAGGACACAACACAAAGCCGTGATCTACTTTGTCCGTACAGAACATTCAAACGAAAACCCAAACAGGAGTGGTAAGTAGTTTAAAACAAAAAAACACAGCTATAGGTAGACGTCATCATATTCAATAGGTGCCTTGAACCAGGATGAAATCTGAGTGCTAATATCTGGTAATGCGCACAGGTGGTTTATAATACATAAAACAAAACATTATACGGATATAACAGTATGAGACTACTGCAGAAACGCAATAACTCGATCCAATTTTTTTTCTGAATGTGGTTTTCGTGAAACACTGAAACTATTTTAAAGTTACAGAAAGTACTTTATAATTCATACAATTACAGTTATCAGCAAAGTCAACACATAAAAAAATTAATTCAATAATCGACTGAAAATAAAACAGAAAAGAGAGCACTTTTGTTCAGAGAAAAGGTGATAAAAATAAAATAGTAAACACAGTTTAGCGAGCAATATTGATAAGCTTTTTGATTTTATTTCAGGCTTTCAGGTAAGACATTTCCATCCAAACTTTGCTGCTCATGCCAAACTTAAATGAAACATCCTTTTTATATTTCGTTTTATAAATATACATATATTTTTTATATATATTTATATTTTGTTTTATATCTAAGTTGCAGGAAAATACAGAAAGTGGTCATCTAAAGGTTACAAAACCGTTTAAAATCGAAATTAAACAATGATCTGAACATGCCAATCTTGTCTAAATCTTTATAAGTTGTTTATATATAATTGGACGAGTACACAGATGGATAGGTCATTAGCCGCTGTGAACGAGTCAAAATAGATCTTATATTGTACATACCAATGTTTTTATGAATGGCCGTCTGAAATAGCATTAATGCAAAAATCAACCTATTTATGCCTGATAGATTACCCCATCCTTGTAAGCTGAACGAGTCAATTTAAGTAAAAAATAGTCTTCTGATATAAAGTTTCAATATCATTCTTTTAAGGGAAGAAAGTCCTTTATGCAAACAGTCAACACCCTGAGCAGACGCCGCTGATCTAGGTTTGCACTGTTTGCCTTCTTCTATGCTAGGCATTTATGGGTTCATAACCTTTAAATCAAGACTGGTGTTTGCAAGAAACAGTGGAAGATATTAAGATTCCTTAAATTAGCTGATATGAAGTTGATAGGTCTTTAGATACCATTTAGATTCCTTTTGTTAGTAATTTATGAACGGATACGTGTGTTCAAAACCATTTAATACGGAAACTTCTGATCCAAACAAGCGCTACGGTCGAATGAACGCCAGGGGGGTCCTTGACCTTTGACCCCGTGACCTCTAAGTGGGTCTGGCGGGTAGAGCTCATCACGGTGCATGTACCTGTGATGTTTGGAGGCTGTAGATGGAAGGACTTCCGTGTTATGGTCAAAGTTGAAGTTTTGTGACAGACAGACAGACCAAAAACAATTATGCTCCTTACGGGGGCATAAAACATAAACGGAAATATTTGACGGTCATGTGATGAAAAAAAGCTTTACTGATTCGATGCTAAAATTAGAAACAGATTAATTCAAAATACCATGCACGAAATGGAAAGTAACTTAGGAAGACAAGGTTATGAATATCATCTGCTTCTCTGCGTTTTGCTTCAAAATAACGCACACACTCTACACGGTTAAAGACGATTTAGGATTCGGGAGGCTGCAAAGTATTTCGTATGTAATAATTTACACATACCTTTGACTAATTCCTAAAATTCAGGTTAAATATCGCTTTCGTCTTGTGGTTTGACATCAGTCCAAGAAAACAGCTCAAAGAAAACTAATGTCATCAATTTCTGAAAAGAAAGAAAGAAACTTATTAACTAGAATTATACACATTTAAAAAATGTAAATTAAACTTTACTGTTATTATATGTGTGTATATATAATGCCGTTGAACTGTTTGGGTTTATAGTGTATAAATGGTCTTGGTAATAAAATGAGCAATATACAGACGGAACGTGTATCAGATGATTCAAATGATGTAAAAACATAAATATTAACTTCAGTGAAATTAGTAACCTTCATTCAAAAACGTGACTTACTCGTTGCGTTTACATCTTGATTTACTTGAAACAGACTGGCTGTAATGCACTTAATGCAATTTCTTTTGTTCAAATTAAAAATAGTTTATTGTAACATAAATGTTTTGTCATGAATAAATTATAATTTTTTGCCAAGCGCGAAGTCAAAAGCCTTTTTTTTTAAAAAAATGTTTCATGAAAAAAACTGCTTTGTTACCAGCAGTGACTTATATCATGCATACGTTATAATAGGGATATTGATAGACGTAAATAGGTTTGAAAGTCGTATTATTTTCGATTTATTGCAATTTCAATATGCACTAGAACCAACTGTCTCATTCGATAGCAATTCCTATAAGATTTGACACACTTTAAACAATTTATGTGCTTTAATGACGCAAGTTCTCGTAAATCACAATTAACCTAGAAATAATTTTCCAGAGGAATTGACAAGGCAAAAACTAACCACTCTACGGTATTATGCAAGTAATTAAAATTTATAACATTGTCTTAATTGGTGAGCATGATGTATTACTTCAAGGAACTGGAAAATGTGAATTGCTAAGACATAAAAAAAATTCTAAGGAGGAAGTGAATAAATGTAATCAGGATTATAGCTAGGCGTTTACGTCACTATTTGTTTAATGAGTTACATTTTCTGGGAACATTTTAACGGTCTGTAATTACAACATTTGCAAGAACTAATGTTTACAACAAGCGTTAACATGCTTTACGCGTAATTGTTAATACGTCATACAGATGACAAAACAGTATACAAGTACAAGCATTTTTATAATTAACACTTGGTTTTATTAAAATTCAAACCTCTTGTCTGAACATAATTTCGGCATGAATATCTAGTATTTAATATTTCAAAGGACACGAAACATTAATGACTTGGATTTTAAAGGGGAAATTGTTCTTATCCTAAACATGTAAAGAAAGTAGCCTTTATACATATATGTATAATTCAACATTTTTATATATCAACTTATCATAGGACATTTAGCAAGAAACAATGGTTCTAAATATATGTACTTATATGAACTTTTTCATTCAACGACGCAACTAAAAACCTGAAATAAATATTACCGCTTTAAACAGACATAAATAGTCTCAAAGACAAAAAAAGCTGACAAAAATTGAAATGAAAATAGAATGCAGATCCTATAAAATAGTTTCTACTGCTCAATGGTCTGTAAATGTTGATCTGAGAGATCTGGGCCCTTTTTGTATGATAACTGTAAACTTTATGAAGAAACAACTTATAATATGCTACCACATTTGCTATTTATTCTCACAAAAGCTGATAACAGTTCACTAAAAATATACTAGATACTGCCACTGGTGATTCCAACGTTGAGGAAATCAATATCCAGAAATCTTTGGAATAACCTACATTCAACAAAATTCTAGTTATTGGACAAATGCTGAAGCAAACTAAATGTGATGCATTAAAAGTAATTAATTTCAAGTGAGATACAAGAAATTCTGTATTACTATTCAAAGATCACTAAATCTGGACATCTATCCGAGTGCTTTTGCAAATCAGGAACAAACAAAGTTCTTAATGTTTTGGTTACTGAACCCTGTGTATTCAATTTCAGCAATAAGGAATTATATTATAAGATGTTTATTTGAACACATTTCACCCCAAGTCGCTTAAATTTTTCAATACTCTTCAAAACGAAAATTACTTCCTTTTAAACAAATTTCATTATCAGGCTAGAATTTCACATCCATCAATGTCATTATGTTGCTGCAGAGATATTTATTCAGAAGGTTTGGTTCAACTCCTTTTTAATCACAATAAAGCAAGACGAATCTTTTGCCACATACAGCAAGAATGGAACGGCAATGGAACTCATTCTCTGCTTATTTGCGGTTGATTATTTGTAATTAAAGTTAAAACTCTGTTCCAATCGACGCTTATTAAAATAAAAAGATCACCACAACACGGAAAATTACGAAAAAGAAAAACAATTACGAAACATTAAATTCTGTGATGAAATAAACACAAGAAGTCTGATTAATAACATCTGATACACTGTTCTAAGGAAATAAGAAAGGTGCAAATATCGCACTCTTACGTCACAATTACTGTAATGAGTTGTACAGTTTCAGGGAACATAATTATTTGCGGTCTGTAATAACTACAATAATGCGTTTAAGATGTTTGCATTATAATACGATATTAAGTGTTGGAATAAAAATGTTACACAATACACTTACTTCTCAATTCTAAAGATATTCAGTCACTATTTTACATACAGTGTTCATGTTCATGTGGGGTGGAGGGAACACATTGTTCACATACTGATGTTAAATATATGGGACAAAAATTCATTTCATTTTATAGCGAAGATACAGACTAATTAAACTGCTTTATTGCGGTATGCTTTAAAAGAAATGCGATAACTGTCTGTAATATTCTGTCTCAATGGTCAATGATCAGTAGCCTACTTCTTTTATATTGAGCTTTTCAAGCAGAAAACACGTGAATAGTACCAACGATATAGGTTTATAATCATGACCTCATTCGCAGCTGTGACATGTCAGTGTTCACTGTATGCAACAAACAATCGCCAAGTGAACAATATATATTTCATAAGCACTATAAATAGGATGAATATAATTTTCAAGCTGTATTTATGAAATTTTTAGTAACATGTCAAGGTTTTCGTCATGTCAATTTATGTAAAACTGTTTTGTCAGATGTCTCTAAAAATGAACAATATTGCTGTAAATAGTTAGATAATTAAACGTAATGAACCAGTTCAAGAAACAAAGGGCACCACAACGGCCCTCTGTCGTTGTTCTGAGTAAACAGATATCAGCAAGACACCATGTTTTAGAACCAGTTTGACTCGGTTTAATCAATTTGTCATAAAAACAAACACTTGGAATGTTTTTTCCTGGAAGTTGGGGCAAAACAATATTTTAAGTGTACACAGTGTTAGCGAATGATTTAAGCTAGTGACCTAGGTTCGTATAGAACCGTATATGACCTAGTCGTAATTTATCCAAAACAATTATTAAAACAAATATTCTGAGTTTCATGACACCTGGGCCAATTTCAAGGTCTTCAAGTTGTTCATAATGGTTTTATTCATTCAAGTTGGTGAAGAAGCCATTTTTGGCCCAATGTGACCTAATTTCAAATCAGTGCAAGAGCTCGTCAAAACATACATTCTGAGTAAGGTTTCTGGAGAACTGCCAAACATGTGGCCTCTAGTTTGTTCACAATGTTATATCTTTTAAGCGTTATCTAGTTTTTGACCCAACATGACTTAGTTTGATATTCGTTTGAGAAATCATGAGGACAAACATTCTGAGAACGTTTCGTGAATTAAAATGTGACCACTACAAAATTCAAAAGATTTTCCATTGATCTGAGTTGCTGACCTAGTTTCTAACATAAAATAACTTTTTTTCAAACTTTTCTAACAAACAGTAAAAAAACAAACAGTCTGGATAAGTGTCATAAAGATTAAGTGATCGTATGGTTTTCCTTTGTTTCCAGCTGGTGAATTATTTTTTTGAATTAAGATGACCCAGTTTCGAAATTGTCTAAGATATCATCAAAGCAATTATGTTGTGTAAGAGTCCTGACGATTGGGCAAAAGATATGCGCCATAGCGTAATAACAAAAGTCTTATCCTCAGCATAGCTCAGAAGCATTTATAGAAAAGGGTAAGTGAATGGTTATTAAACACAAGTGCATTTATCATGGTTATTAAACACAAGTGCATTTATCAATCAGTCTTTACATGAAAACAAATTTTATCCAAAGATAATGTATGAAAATACAAAGACGCCATCATGATTGAAAGTTAAGACGTCAGGCTGAGCTTACACAAAGGAAAGCATGTGAATATATATCGACATCAAACTACTTGTACTGGAATCCCACGTTTTGTTCTAGATTTACAACCATATCGTTGTACATGTCAACTGGAAAACGGTTAATTTGCCTTTAAGCAGGTTCTGACAAGAAACTATGTGTGGTATGTTAACGCAATGCTTACAGGTTTACAAACGATGCTATTCCTGGTGAAGTAGCAAAGAATAGTATAGCATGTCGAGACTAATACGAACTATTTGAAACGTTTTACATACATTCTATATGAAACACAGACGTGCTATTCTACGTCACTAAGACTAGTCATAACAACGATTTCAATTTTATCTTTTCCGTATTTCAGGACATACTTTAACGATTTAAGGGCGTTTCATAGTTCTATAAAACCTGCAAGAGCAGGTAAGCCATTTAGAGAACAGCTAAACAGTTTCTCACGTATTGATTTAAAAAAACACTGTAGTTTAAATCAGACAATCAAATTTGTAATTCCAGCCATCAAGGAATTTTCCTTGATTAACAGCAATTGAAATCGCTCGTCAATAAATTATTTCTTAAATATTATTCAGTTTGTCTCTCTCTCTTATGGCAGTTTTATATCCTTCAAAAGAAGGGCTCCACAGGAAACATCAATAATGTTTCAAGTTGTCTGGTAAAAGGGGAAATCTTTTAAAGAAATGAAAGGGAAAAAAACACATCAATCGCGCATATAACTCATTTTAAGACTAGATACAGAAATACCACTGTTCGATTTGTAGTTAACATTTTATGTCGAAAGCTACGAACTAATAAAAACTAATAGGAAGTTGGCAGTAGCAGTTGGCAGTAGAAATTAAATCAAACGTGAAGTTGGCAGTAGCAGTAACAGCAGTAGCAGTAGGCAAAACGTGAAGTTGGCAGTAGCAGTAACAGCAGTAGCAGTAGGCAAAACGTGAAGTTGGCAGTAGCAGTAACAGCAGTAGCAGTAGGCAAAACGTGAAGTTGGCAGTAACAGTAACAGCAGTTTCAGTAGGCAAAACGTGAAGTCTACTGCTACTGCTGCTACTACTTCTGCCAGCTTCACGTTTTCTTCACTGCTACTGCTGTTACTGCTACTGCAAAATTCACGTTTTGCCTACAGCTACTGCTGTTACTGCTACTGCCAACTTCACATTTCTCTACTGCTGCGTACTGCTACTGCTCATTTCCTATACATCTAAAAAAATTGTATTTCCAACGACAATGTATACGAAATGACTGTACTTGACAGCAGTACTAGCTTTAACGAAGAAAAACAGTAGCCTTAGCTTCCTTGTTCTCTAAAAACACCTGAGCTCATTACAGAGGTAGTTATCTTCGGCAAGCAAATTGAACAGCAATGTAAATGGTAATAAATCAAATAATCTTGTCTTTTGGCACGATCACATTTAACTTAAAATTCCCTGATATGAAGTAATTAGATAAACATTTTTTATCTGTTTTAATTTAAGGAAAATGTCAGTGTGGTGTGACATTTCATGCTGTTAACAGTCTTTTGAGAATAAAAAACAGACGGACAAAACATTTGGCAATGAAACCCACACGAATATTAAAAGCAAAGTTAAAACTTTTAGTATAATTACCTTATTTCTCTGACAGATCGTAAACCTTAACCATAGATGTATTTTCCACCTTGTCTCAATTAAAAAACGTAATTATTCCTGCCAAACATAAATCCGCAAGTCACGAATGCTTCAAGCGCTGTTAAATCCAAAATTGCTTTTCTTTGGTAAAAACCGACTTAAACACGTTTGAGATAAGTTGCATCACCATACTTATAATGTGCTGAATACTTCTGTCTGTGAGGCTCTATATTTTCTTGATTAAACTTGTTTTTAACCAAAGCTAACAGAAAGGAAATATTTGTTTAAACAAAAGAAAATATTGATCAAGAAGGAGACAATAATGCTGATAGTGGCAGACCAGAAAATAATAAAATAAAACAAGGTTTCACGGTATCCTTATTTAAGTCAAAATGAACCTGACAAGAGTGAGCAATTAAAAGAATATTGACGGCAGTACTTCGTATGGTAATAATATTGATAGTTCTGATGTGTCAGGCGGTAATTTAAACATACGTAGCCTAACACAAGTACGACACGTTGCTTATGAAAATAACAGAAGAAAACTAGACGCCAAAAGAATGCACGTAAAATGTAAGCACTGAATATCCTACAATGATTGGAAACATATTCAGTGTAGCAATACCACGTGACTGTGACGTCACTAAAGCACCAAAACCAAGACAAAACTGTAAAACATTGGCTCCGATTGAAAACAGAAAATTATCCGTAACTATTTCATTTCTTTATCGATTTTAATGGGACATGTGTCAGTCTAAGGAGAAAATATAAGCTTTCCGCGGAATATAGGATCTCCATTTGCAGCTGAGCCGTTTTCTCAAGCACTGCTTGAAACCTCGCATACAAACAAATTCCAACTTTTCACGCAGTGCTTAAAGAACCGCTCAGCTGCTGATGGAGATAATAGTAATACGCACCATATTAAAAAAAAACATTCTAAAATTTGCCTTTTAAAAATAGCCAGAACGTTACAAATAACAGTGTACAACAATTTGCCATTTAAAGGCAAAACGAAGATCAAAAATATATAAAAGATGTAACAATTAAGACATCTGCTATTTAAAATTGTTTAAACTTTACAAATATAACACATACACAATGTAATATTTTCCATTTAAGGATAGCGCGAACGTCAAGTACTCAAAATTGTAAACACTTCAAAATATCACCCTCCTATGGTCGAGATTAACTACATACCAAAAAAAAACTTCACTGCATTTCAACATTCCTTCAGCTAGTAAAATATCTTTTAACATCTTAAAGAAAAACATTCAAATCAGTGTGTTAGCTTTTACTCTTAAGAAAGGACAAAACCCTTGAGACAGAAGACATATGTAGTTTTTATTTACATTCTTATCGACGTTTTATAATCGTCAGCCACAGATTACCTTTTTCTAAAACTGTTGATGTGTTTAGTCTTCTGAAGTAATATGTTTGCCAAGACATTTCTTCTAGACAAAAAAAGCAATTCGTCTGTATAGAACTTGTTTATATAAGTTTTCGATGTTTGATAAAATGGCAATCGATCGAGTGAACAGATGATGTACCTATTTACTTTTCTGTACTCAGCAGCTGGTAAAACGCCGTATTTTAGTATTTTAATGCATTTAAAGTAAATGAAACTAATCAGTATTTTAATAGGTTATTTCATCATTCCGACATGTGCAATTGTCATTTGAACTGTTTAGGTTTACCTGCACGAACATAAGCGCGATATATATCAAGTGAACTTTAAAGGAAAATAGCAACACTAAAACATTGTCTTTGAATAATTTCAGTAACTACCTTTAAGTATATGGTTTGCATATTTCAATTGCTGTTTGAAAGCAACACGTTAAGCAACATTTATTCATAAGCAAGAAACTTCATTAAAATATAGCACTACTGTATAACTTCTGATACTAAATTAGTTTACATCAGTTCCTTGGATGGACAACCTTGAGAAATGATTGCAAATATTCTAACATCATTTGATTGCAGTCTAGTAAAAAAATAATGCAAAACATTTCTGACAATCAAGATGCCAGATAAATATTTGGAGCATCAGCTAATGCATCCCTAAAAGAAACAAAACTTAAGTGAATGCTATATTCAGACAAGCTGTCGGATGTTGGTGTAAATACCTGTTGTTTTTCCTTACCCCGAGGATGGACTACGTGAATATCAACATATACCCGATAGGAAAAACAATGAAACTTAATACTGTTTACTCATATCAACCATCAGTATTACTGTAAGGCTTCAAAGGTATTACATCCCTTGTATCTCTTGTCATTGAAATTTGAAACAGCTTGTGCTGAATAAGATTTTGGCAGGATAAAGATGAAAATATCTAACTAAACAAATACTTAAAGGAATCCACAAGACACAATAACAGAAATTCATCACGAGAGTATGACATTCAGGCAGGCGGACATTTATATGTTTTGCATTGTCTTTTGTTTACAAACAAATGTTGTAGACTAAAGGAAGTTATAAAAACACTTATTTACGAACAAGATGAGTAAGATGTGGTTTATGGAAAGGAATATTGATCCATATTCAGTCTCTATGTGGTTTATGGAAATGGGTAATGGTATATTTATCAACTTGATGAGTATTATGAGGTTTATGAAAATAAGTAATGATATATTTTGTCTCTATGTGGTTTACAGAAATGAAAATTGATACATTTAAAGTCTCTATGTGATTCATGGAAATGATAAATGAAATATTTTAAGTCTCTATGTGGTTCATGGAAATGGGTATTTATATACATTATATCTACAAACTAGATGAGTAGTATATGGTTTATGGAAATGAGTAATGATATATTTTGTTTCTATGTTGTTTATTGAAATGAGTAATGATATATTTAAAGTCTCTTTGTGGTTCATGGAAATGGTTAATAAAATATTTTTAGTCTTTATGTGGGAAACGGAAATGGGTAATGATACATATTGTCTCTATTTAGTTCATGCAAAGGGGTAATAACATATTATATTTACCAACAGGATGAGTATTTTGTGGTTCATGGAAATGAGAAATGATACATATTGTCTCTATATGGTTCATGGAAATGAAAAATGATACATTTTGTCTCTAAGTGGTTTACTGAAATGAGAAATGATACATATTGTCTCTATTTGGTTCATGGAAAGGAGTAATAACATATTATATTAACCAAGAGGATGAGTATTTTGTGGTTCATGGAAATGAGAAATGATACATATTCAGTCTCTTTATGGTTCATGGAAATGAGAAATGATACATATTGATTCCATTAAGTTCATGGAAAGGGGTAATAACATATTATATTAACCAACAGGATGAGTATTTTGTGGTTCATAGAAATGAGAAATGATACATTTTTGCTCTATGCGGTTCACGGAAATGAGAAATGATACATTTTGTCTCTAACTGGTTTATGGAAATGAGTAATTATACATTTTGTCTCTAAGTGGTTTATGGAAATGAGTAACTATATATTTTGTCTTTTTGTGGTTCATTGAAATGAATAACTATACATTTTGTCTCTAAGTGGTTTATGGAAATGAGTAACTATACATTTTGTCTTTTTGTGGTTCATGGAAATGAGTAACTATACATTTTGTCTCTACGTTAGTACGAATTATAAAACACTATAAATTCTAAGCTCGAAGAAAAATTATGAGACTGAGGCTTACAAAGTATTAGCCGAGACAGGTTTTCAGTGTCTGCGTTTTGTTCAGATCTGTTTGTTGTATGCTGGATAATTAGGAAGCCTTTTCTAACTGTGTATTGTTACCAAAATGCATACATTTCACGACTGCAGCAAAATTCTAAATAAGACTTCATTTTTTTAAGTAGTCTTATATCTTCGTCAAACTCATGCAAAATTCTCACCGTCTCCCTGAATATTTCGAAGCGCAGTTTATAATCAATACATTCTAATATCTGGAATCACCCTAAATCATCACAAACTTGACAAAGTGCTCGCGTTTCTGCATTGATTAATACAAAATAATAATACTGTCTACGTTGCACTATATATTATTTATTAAACTTTCATTTACCAGGGACAAGTCTTAAAATTAAGGTATTAAGGTTGAGGCGTCTCGCCAATACTATTTATTTTGTACCACGAAAAAATGGAAAGTGGGTTTCCAAGTAGATTGCGAAAGTGCAGTCAGGTCAAACAAATACCAGACAACACTCTTATCTGGCTGACTGACAAAACTTGTTCGGTTTACTTCATTTATCAAGACAATACCTGTGTTTAAACTTTTCTTAAAACCTTTGGCAACTCCATCATTCAAAGGTTTGGGATCTTGTTACTTATCTATACCCGCGCAATTATTTGCTTCAACTTTCACGCAAAGACTACGACAATTTCTTCCTTACAAACCTCTTTTCTAATTCGTACATTAAATGAAATTATATATTTAAGTGTTGTATTTAAACTTCAAAAGCTAAATTGATGGATTCAATATTTTAACAAACTTTTGAAAATACAGCTAAGAGTTATGACGTTAAAGCTCCCGTTGGTTCACCATGCGAATTACACTTTTATCTCTTTCAATATACAATTATTGACAAATAATGCCAATGATATTTATTACTTCGGAGCATTGATCTATTTTAATGATTATATTTATTTCTTAAAGGGCTTTAATAAAATATTTATTTTAAGATGATCTGGCACAAATAAATCACGCTATTTCAGATCTCTCGACCATCAAGATTAATTTCTGATAATGCCATGTCTGTGCATTATTAAATTTCGAATAATAAAGAGTCAACGTACTTCTAACTTAACTGCATAATTGAATTTGTTATTAAAATTAGCAACTACAGTACTGAACTGTTCCAAAAATATACATAAGGAAAACCCATGATCCCACAGCACAGGGTCAATGTTGACCCCAGGGCCATCATTTGAGCAATCTTGGTAGAGGTCTACTAGACGATGTTTCATGCTAAATATCCAAGCTCTAGCATTTGGGTTTCAGATAAGACATTTTTTTAATGTTTTACTATATATATATTTATAGATACAAAACATTTATATTTACTATAAGGTAAACCCATGACCCCCAGGGCGAGGCCAATTTTCACCAAGAGGCTTAATTTGAACAACTTTGGTAGATGACCTCTAGATCATGTTACATACCATATATCAAAGCTCTGGGCCATCCAGTTTCAGACAAGAAGATTTTTGAAATTTTCCTTTTTCGAAACCCCTTTTTTGGTTCTGTGACCTACTGATGCAACTGACCGCAACCATTTAAACAATTAGATAAGGGACCACCCAAGGATCATTCTTGTGAAGTCTGGTCAAAACCCTGTAATCGGCTTCAGAGGAGATGTTGTTTAAAAAAAATTACGACGCACGACGACAGACGACGGAATGAGGACAACAATATGTGTTCTAACTTTTTCCTAACGGCATCTTTACACTAGGGAAAAGAAATGTTACATACAGCGCTTTCTACCCTGTATCCAATTGAGGAAAAACCCTTCTATATTAATGCATTCATTTTTTGCCTGTTATACGTAGCACTGTTGACACCCGGTCACAATTCTTGACATGAGGAATATAAAAGTCATCCAACGGGAACACGCGGGCAATATGCAAAAGTACACTTGGCCACGGTTAATGCTGTGAAATTTCCTCAAAATCCAACCAACCGTTATGGAAATATGTCCGACTATATTCAAATTTGGACAAAGGAATGGCCGCAACTCCGCCAAAAGTCGTCTGACTAGTACAATCGAATAATAAACATACATAAATACATACATACATACATACAGACAGACAGACAGGTAGAACGTACAAAAACAATATTTCTCTAACCCCATTTCGTGAAAGAGCACATAATAACCGTGTCAACGACCAAAGGAGATATCGACTTTTACATATATGTATTAACGAAAAGACCTCTTTGCATAACTTATACTCAACAGTTTGCACTGCATTTATGCAGTGGTATATGGCATATCGAAATATCTAACGAACAATCGCAGCGAAATCATCAAAACAGTTGCAATGAATTCGTTTACTGCTTTTCAGGAAAAAAAAATGTCCATTAACAGCGAGAAGCAAATATTTTTGTTTTCATGTTCTAGAAAATTAACAATTGGTAAATTGTGTATTACGAGGTTGACAGCCCTTCCTGTTTTATAATATAACCTCCTACTTCTTTGCCTAACTGTTTTACAAGAACAATCACAGACCATTCCCCTACAAATAACAGCACTAACTTCGTTTGAAACACTAATGTTTTACCATAGTGTACAAGTGTGTGCTTATAAACATCCCTGAACAAAAAAGTGCAAAAGTCAAGGCAACTCAAAACATTTCGATCTTTCTAAACGGAATTTCAAATCATTAATCATTAGATAAAAAAATATATAAATAATCGAGACGACGTCTCCGTTCTTTTAACAAATATTTTCAAATTGTTTCATTTGGAAAAACTGTTCCAGACAGGAAGAACCAATGGCCATTATAAACGTCATTAAAAGCAATGCTTGACATTTCTCCTTTGCGTCAGTCATATTCAATTCTGTTTTTGTTTTAAATCACAAAACCATGTAAGTGAATAACAATACACTGCAACTTTAAATATCATAGTTGTGACGCCAACTGAGAAATCCTCCTAAATCGAAACTGAAAATACAATTCCATGCTAATGTCTATTGTCTAAAAAAATTCAAAGTACGTCAATAATAAAAGATATACGTAATTTCTTATAACCTTATTATCTTTTAACCTTACTGTTTAAATCTTAAGAGAATCGAAGCTATCGCTGAATGCAAAGGATGCTCAACGAACCCGCCATTGTCACGTTAGCCCTGTATTTTCTCTTGCAAGACAATCACATAGAAAAAAACTTCTCCAAAATCTAATAAATGCCAAAACAGAACATCTAAGGAATGTTTCGAACTTCATCCTGTTTGTTTTCAAATGAAGCAACCTATCTCTAAATATATCTCTAAATATATATCACCACGGTAACAAATTTATGAAGTCATATACGTCATGTTAGCCTAGATTTGAAAAAAACGATACGTTCATTTCAGTGATATAAACAAACTAATTGTTTTTCAGCAAAGCTTTACTAAAATCGATTTTGACCTACATTTGTAACGAATGAAATTGGTAGATACAAAAGAATATCATCAGTTGAAGGAGGAAGTTTTTAAGAGGCAATTTTGACAAAAACTGTAAAAAATAAAGGGACATTACTCCAAAAAATATAGCGTTCAGAATAATGCCCCTTCTGTTACAACTGGCTCTTGTCATGATAAGCAAGCAGTCAAAGTTTCATGTTGATACCTTTGATAGTTCTGAAATCATTCAACTTAATAAGCAATTTTGACAGAAATTGTAAGTTAAAAAGGGACATAACTCCAAAAAATATAGCTTTCAGAATTATGCCCCTTGTATTACAAATGCCTCTGTCAGGATAAGCAAGTATTCAAAGTTTCATATTGATACCTTTTAAATTGTTTGACGACGACAACGACGACGACGCAGCGATCATAATAGCTTGGCTTTTTTTTTCGAAACAGACGAGATAAAAATTGAAACAATGAAAGTGAAGTATTTTTTACATATTTTAGCATGTTTTATGTTTAATAAGTAAAAATCTGAGAATACATATAGAGGTTTAAGTTAAGGTTAGGTAATCTAGCATAATTCTAATAAGTAAGACCGGTTCATTAGCTGAAACCGACTAAAATCGATCGATAAACTGAGCTGGTGGGTGGAATTTCTTAAGGACAAAATATGATTTTAACCATTTACTCGTCTTAGGGCAAAAAGGAAAACTTGAGGGACGAAAAAATAAATTTGTCTTTTCCTTTTGTTTCAAAAACACTGACTGAATAAAACCAGAGCAGTCATATTCATTTAGAATTGGTATGCTAAAATACCATTTAATAAGTCTGGAAGGTCTCAGAGTTTTTTCAGAAAATGGTTTGCTTACTTTTACGCACCAGTCGAGCACTTAGTATGTACCGTATAGCGTCGAAACTTTCATTTCCCCCTTCGCCAGCCCCACCCCTAACCTTCCTTCAAACGATCTTGCTAAAACTACATCTGTTAAAGCATTTCAAAACAAAAATGTTCAAGGTAAGGTCTAATCTTTTATTCGGAACAGAACCTGTTTAAAATTAAGTTTATGTCAGTCAAAATGATAATTTTTCGGAATACTCCGACACCTTGGTAAAAGAGGAAATTCGATTCCTTGGTGAAGGAAAGCCATCGACATGACAAAACGACTGTGTGATGTATTTTTAGTACCTTAGAAAACTTTAGAGCATTATAAAAATATTACTGTTGTAAGTTTCTGTAACATACCATGTTTTAACTTTTAATTGCATTTCCTTGCTACCTTCCCCAGGATGCGTTCTAAAAACAACGATCGCACCAGTCTAACTGCAAAAGTAATTTAGTCGATAATGAGATTGTTTCCAGCGCAGTTATAATCAATATTGTCTAATCTCCTGAATAACCTACAATCACGAATGTGACTTATTGGTTGCGATCTCTTATTGATTAGTGCAATGTAACAACGTCTGCACTTAAAGGTTATTTATTAAACTTCTTTCTCCCAGAGACAACTCGTGGGCAAATTATTTGGCATTTTGCCAAACTCATTTAAATTGTATCAAGAAAAGTCTAACAGGAAGTTGCCTAACTTTAAGCAGTGCAAGTAGGTCAGACACAAACCATATGTCTTCGTTTGCCTGATAAATCAGACATGTGTGGCATAATCTGTGTCTTCAAAATTAAGAAAGAAGAACTTGCATAATGTAAGTTAGAAAAATAAAAATGATAGCTTTGAATGAAAATGTAATTGATTTAACAGCCAGTTCAATATTAGAACTGTACTATGCTAAATCTAAAGGGCCATTATGATTATTTGTTTAAAGGAGAAAGTAAAATTGAGATTTTACTTCTACGGCAAACGATATTGATCGGTATTGATTGTGACGTACTTTTCAAGGTGCTTGTTTTGTTCTATTGCACATGTTTTTCGTGTAACACATGGACGTCGTGACAGGCCTGATATATGTCACATTTATGGTAATGGATAGTATTGAGTTTTCCTATCAGCAATCTTTCATTTTCTGAGAATAGGAAAGTAAGTTAATGTCAATGTCTTGACTGATATCAAGCAGCTTTGATATTTCAGTATTACAGAAACAGTAAAGAAAAATATATCAAATATTCAAAGGTTTTGGAAGTACGTACATTTAAACAAAGAACATTTCTCTGTAATTAGGGTAGAGACTTGTTCGTTCCTTTGCTGTACTGAGTAAGACAGTTCCAGACACTTTGGAGAAGTATGATTTTGTCATTTTGCACTCATACAGCAACGCATCAAATACCGCTCTGATAGCACAATAAAGCTAGATGCATAATACAAATTTCAGATGGTCTATGTAAGCATAACATTCTAATCTTTTTTATCTTTTAAGTAAATAAGAACTTAACATTTTGATAGAAAAAAAGAAATGTTCCTTTGTTTGGCACTTTTCTTAAACAATTTTCTGTCTCATGCCATTCTGCTTCCAAGGCATCCAAAGGCTTTTAACAGTCGCATCTCGTTAATTCACTTTAAATACAATACAACTGTCAGTTGCATGGATATTAGTAAAATATCTCACCAGTTAATTAAAATAAGTATCCTTGTAAAATATCACAATAGCTTAAAATGAGTAGCATGTATATGGTCTGGTAATATCACAACAGCTGCTTTAAAAACTGTTCGCAAATGAGTAACATGCATTTTATATGGTAACATTTCACCATAGCTGCTGTAATAACTGTTCAAAAATGAGTATCATGTATTTTGTCTGGTAGCATTTCACAAAAGATACTGTAATAACTGTTCGAAAATGAGTACCATGTATCTTGTCTTGTTAAATTTCACAATAGCTGCTGTAATAACTGTTCAAAAAATATTATAATGCATCTTGTTTTGTTAAATTTCACAATAGCTGCTGTAATTACTGTTCGAAAATGAGTATCATGCATCTTGTCTGGTAATATTTCACAATAGCTGCTGTAATAACTGTTCGAAAATGAGTATGATGCATCTTGTTTTGTTAAATTTCACAATAGCTTCTGTAATAACTTAAGTGCTTAATGTTTTGTTTTGTCTTCATATCATATCTATCTTCCTTACTCATTGAATAAGACTGTATCTTTGTTTGTTTTAAGTACAGCTAAAAAATATATGCAAAGCTAAAATAAAAATGTAGAAAGATTTCTTAATTAAAAGGCCACGAATTTTCCCCCCTCACTAGGTCAACAAACTATCCTGTAAAATCTGTGTCAATAACAACAACTGACGTTTTATGGAGGGTAATAGACTCTTGGGTGATTTCGTTTTGTTTCTTGAATAGTTGTAATGAATTGTTCATTTTCAGAGATGATTTGGAACAAACTCAACAGGATCGTTAGAACCCGCAAAGATACCTAAGACGTAATTTACGTCGTTTCTGGTAACAATCAAATCTGTCACTGCACAATAGCAGATATTGGAAGCGAAAAAAAGATAAAATCTGCAAGAACGCTGAAATGTTCAACTGCTTTTCAAAACTGTTTAGTTTACAATTTTCTAGAAAAAGAAATTAATTCATTCTGTACGGTGTGCCTCCTACTTATGTAAGAACCTGAACAGTAACAGTTTATTTTCCATAAATTGACGTCTAAAGTTTCTCCCTCTTTTTATATCGTAAAATGATCTCTTGTAAACTTCGTCCAGACACATGAGAAAGCTTTTATGATTTAACTGTCATAATCGATGCAGGCTATTCTTTATAATGATTCAAATTCCTAGAGAAATAGTAACACAAAAATACAAACAATGCATGGCCTAAAAACTTCATGCTATACAGGAACAAACAACCAGGAAAAAGATTTTGTTCAACTTGGAAAACAAAGAAATTCATTTCCTTGCCATTACCTCACGTCTCATAATTCAATCTAGATCTTTTTTTGCAATGACGTCAGTAATAAAATGCAATTACCTTAACATTCTAGTGTAATTCAAGCTTGAATGTCCGAAACTGAACCTTTACAGACAATTTGTCTGTTTGCTTTTAAGGGACAACGATGTGGAATTAAGTTGCAATAAAATTTCAGAGGAAATGGAAATGTATCGATTTAGAAAAGCTGTTGAAATGGTTTGTGCGCTTCATTGCTCTTGTTACCGTTAGAAATATAGACTTCACAGAAGGCGAGGAGCTAGTAAAAGATACATTTATCTGACGATAATGATTTTCAAAGCAACGGCAAGCTGTTATTATTTTTTCTAAGATTGGAGTAGTGATACATCTTTGGTTCTTGGAATGTTCGAAACAGCTTGGCCTGAATCAATAAAAAGCGTATACATTCAAACTCGCATGTTACATATTGTTAACTTTAGATAGATATCAGATATTGTCTTAGTTATTTCTTCTTCGGAAGACAGGCGATGTAAAACAGATGGCATATCAGCCTTCAGTATCGAGACACGTCATCACACCCTTACTTAGTGCAACACAATTTCTTAGCTATCTTTAAAATCGTTATTCTTGACTTGGTTCGGTCACTGGTTCTATCAATGCGAGGAACTTACAATACTCGGTTAATGGTGAGAATCTTTACATGATTCGATCAATTGTGAAAATTTTAACACGATTCGAACAGTGGCAACAACCTTCTTAAAATAAACCTATTTTTAACTCATCCGTCTGTGACAATCTAAACATAAGCCGATAAATGGTGAAAATTTCTATATGATTCTATCAATGGCAACAAGCCTCTTAACGTGATCAGATCAATAGTGAGAATATTTACATGATTCGATCAATGCCCACAACCCTCTTATCGTGATAAGATCAATAGTGAGGGTGTTTACATGATTCGATCAATGGCAACAACCCTCGTAACGTGATCAGAACAATAGTGAGGGTGTTTACATGATTCGATCAATGACAATAACCCTCGTAACGTGATCAGACCAATAGTGAGAGTGTTTACACGATTCGATCAATGGCAACAACACTCGTAACGTGATCAGTAAATGGTGAGAGTATTTACATAATTCGATCAATAGCCATTATGTCTGTTTAACATTAATTAACATCAGACAGTTGAAAAAGGGTTAATGTGAATACCGAAAAGCTATTAGTTTGTCGTTAAAGCTAACAGTTTTGTGCTATTAATCATCACCTTGAAGACAAAATATTTTAATATGGTGTAGGACACAGCATTGACAAAGTTAAGATTGAATCATCCCGAAGGTATTGCAAATGTTCCCGCTTATTCACATCGTGTACTTGTGTGTATTAATTGCAGTTCGACGACCTAGTGATAACTTCAAAAGCTTCTGGTGTATCAAGGGAATTACGAGAATCTAGATCAACTGTGATCTCTATACTAATGACGGACATTATTTTCTCGTAATTAAATGTCAGGATCGATACGATGTAAAACCTAGTATTTCTAGAATTGTATAAACCTTAAAAGCCTTTATTAAACTGTAAAATGAAGACTTCAAACCAGCACATCAAGTGAATGTTCTCTCTAAAATCTTTCCGTTCTGTAGCTATGATCTTAAATCTAGTGTTGGGATTAACTTAAATAATGCCGCTTTAAAGACGGACTACCCGTAAACGTAGATATCAAAACTGCGTATAATACGTATATGTCACAAGTTAATTATCTATAGTATCGAATAGAGACATTTTAAGTTGTCCTCTTAGTATAGCTACAAAAGTCATGCCGGTAAAGTTACATATATACGTCTAAGAATGATATACATAAAAATATGATTCACGTATACTTTATAAATTAAGCCTATAAACATACGATAGCTATCACTAACTAGAAATGGGTTTTTGATTGAACAAAAACATATGTCTCCCCCCAGCCAGTTGCTTCAGATAGTATTGAGTCAGACGATTGTAAAATTTGACATTTAACCTCCAAGTGTGACCTTGAGACATCGCACCCGCAAAGTGGGTTCTGCATGTCACCTTGATGAGGTGAACATCTGACCCAAGTTTCATAAAAATCCTTCAAGGGCTATTGAAGATACAGAGCGGACACGATTCTGTGGCATTTGACATTTAACCTCCAAGTGTGACCTTGACCTTGAGACACCACACCCGCAAAGTGGGTTCTGCATGTCGCCTTGATGAGGTGAACATCTGACCCAAGTTTCATAAAAATCCTTCAAGGGCTTTTGAAGATACAGAGCGGACACAATTTTGTGGCATTTGACATTTAACCTCCAAGTGTGACCTTGACCTTGAGACACCACACCCACAAAGTGTGTTCTGCACGTCGCCTTGATGAGGTGAACATCTGACCCAAGTTTCATAAAAATCCTTCAAGGGCTTTTGAAGATACAGAGCGGACACGATTTTATGGCATTTGACATTTAACCTCCAAGTGTGACCTTGCCCTTGAGACACCACACTTGCAAAGTGGGTTCTGCACGTCGCCTTGATGAGGTGAACATCTGACCCAAGTTTCATAAAAATCCTTCAAGGGCTTTGGAAGATACAGAGCGGACACGATTTTGTGACGGACAGACAGACAGACAGACGGACGGACGGACGGACGGACCGACGGACGGACAACCGGGGGAAAAACAATATGTCTCCCCCATTTTTTGGGGGAGACATAATACTCCGTTAAACATACGACTAATATCACTATTACTGATTCCAACGCCGGCCCGGCTAGCTCAATCAATAGAGCATGGGATTGTCAATCTGGAAGATCCCAGTTCAATCCCCAACATTTTTCTGTGATCTCAGACAATGCGTCTATAAGTCATTTGTCCTTCACCTCTGAAGCAAGTGAGGTACGTCAGTCACTTGCGGAGAAATTGGTTAATAAACTGGTTGGATACCCAGGAACACTGGTTAGGTGGACTGACCGACAGGATATGACCTTAGCTGTTAAAACTGCCGTTAAACTCCAATAAAACCATCAAATGGTCACATCCTTTAAACATACGACAGCTTTCACTAATACTGATTCCAACGGTCACATCCTTTAAACATACGACAGCTATCATTAATACTGATTCCAACGGTCACTTCATTTAGACATACGACAGCTATAGATCACTTATACTGATTCCAACGGTCACATCCCGCATCCTTTAAACATACGACAGCCATCATTTATTCTGATTCCAACAGTCAAATCCTTTAAACATACGACAGATATCACTTACACTGATTCCAACGGTCATATCCTTTAAACATACGACAGCTATCATTTATACTGATTCCAACGGTCACATCCTTTAAACATACAACAGCTATCATTTATACTGATTCCAACGGTCACATCATTTAAACATACGATAGATATCACTTACACTGATTCCAATGGTCACATCCTTTAAATATACGACAGCTATCATTTATACTGATTCCAACGGTCACATCATTTAGACATACGACAGCTATAGATCACTTTTACTGATTCCAACGGTCACATCATTTAAACATACGACAGATATCACTTACACTGATTCCAACGGTCACATCATTTAAACATACGACAGCTATCATTGATACTGATTCCAACGGTCACATCATTTAGACATACGACAGCTATAGATCACTTATAATGATTCCAACGGTCACATCCTTTAAACATACGACAGCTATAGATCACTTATTCTGATTCCAACGGTCACATCCTTTAAACATACGACAGCTATCATTTATACTGATTCCAACGGTCACATCATTTAGACATACGACAGCTATAAATCACTTACACTGATTCCAACGGTCACATCCTTTAAACATACGACAGCTATAGATCACTTATACTGATTCCAACGGTCACATCCTTTAAACATACGACAGCAATCAATTATACTGATTCCAACGGTCACATCCTTTAAACATACGACAGCTATAGATCACTTATACTGATTCCACTGGTCACATCCTTTAAACATACGACAGCTATCATTTATACTGATTCCAACGGTCACATCCTTTAAACATACGACAGCTATAGATCACTTATACTGATTCCAACGGTCACATCCTTTAAACATACGACAGCCATCATTTATACTGATTCCAACGGTCACATCCTTTAAACATACGACAGCCATCATTTATACTGATTCCAACGGTCACATCATTTAAACATACGACAGCTATAGATCACTTATACTGATTCCAACGGTCACATCCTTTAAACATACGACAGCTATCTTTTAAACTGATTCCAACGGTCACATCATTTAAACATACGACAGCTATAGATCACTTACACTGATTCCAACGGTCACATCCTTTAAACATACGACAGCTATAGATCACTTATACTGATTCCAACGGTCACTTCCTTTAAACATACGACAGCCATCATTTATACTGATTTCAACGGTCACATCCTTTGAACAGCCGGTACGGTAGTTGTAACTAAAGTTATCACTAAATGTGATTAATACCCCCGCAAGACTGCTTCGGAACTGAGGAAATTATAAGTCACAGGATACTTTGTAAAAGAACTGAAATAGAGTTATGGTTGTAGGCAATTAAAGGTAGTTCAGGTACTTGTACAATGCATTTCCTTTCACTGTGGTTGACCATTGTATGAAGTTGCATTGAATTCCAACCATTAGTTTTCAAGTTATGCTCCGGACAAGGAAAACCAACGAAGGGCAATAACTGTGCAAATATAGAAAATACAGTTATAGCTCTTGTACAATACACTTTCTCTCGTTGTGCCCATTGTATGAAGTTGCACTGAATTCCAACAATTAGTTTTAAAGTTATGTTCCGGACAAGGAAAACCAGCAAAGGGCAATAACTCTGCAAATATTGAAGATGTAGTTATGGCTCTTGTACACTGCACCTCCTGTCATTGTGTTTGATCATTGTATGAAGTTGCATTGAATTCCAACCATCAGTTTTCAAGTTATGCTCCGGAAAATGTCTCGTCTGATGTTTTTAACTTACATCAATAGTAGTAATTAAACCAAATTTCATCATCAAGTAAGATATCCCGAAGGTCACGACAGAGTTTTATGTTAATTTATTTTCTACCTGTTATATGAATTACATTTAGATTTAATAAGTTTGTACCTTAGATAACAACTTATTCTAAATGTGTATTAAATTACGGATGATGTATTAGAATGTCAGTTGCTAATTCTGACACTGTCGAAAGCTGCAAATAGCATCGGTTTAATTATGTATCTACCTACAGTTTATGTGAGATATGTTATTTATATGTTATTATTCACTTTTGCATAACCTCCATTCCTATAAATAACAATTCTGTCAGAGGACTTAATAACTGTATACAAATGCACTTCATCCAGTCACCTTAACATCAAAATGTTTATCAGTTCTGGATCAATATATCAGCTAAACAATCTATAGCACGTTTCGTTTCCGATATCTAGAATAGCAACAATTGCAATCTGTACCATAATGTTAATTTGCTGTACAAAAACGCCCACATATAACACAGAACTTTGTCTGTATTTCCCTTGATTAGATTTGTTATACTCAAGTCATGTCCGCCTACAAGCTCCAGTATCGGCTAAATCATTGTTACGGCATCGCCTTCCAAATCTGGGTCAGTAGAGTACGATCACATCCCAAGAAATTGATGAATTACACAACAATATTTTCCACAATTCATGGTGGAAGAAAATAAATATTTGGTCATATCAAAATATATATTTCATCATTTTTTTCCGAAGTTCTTTTTCTCACAAAATTAGTAACACACAAAAACTATCACTGAAAGATGAGAATGCCCCCGAAGCGGTGATTTAACCTTAAAAATGAGGACCATTTGGAGACAAATTGTAGACCCTTTAAAACAAGTTGTCGCTGTTAATAATTTGACCACAAGGTAAAGGTCATTAAGGGGTCTAGGTTAAAAAAATGCATGTCCTTTGGAAGATCTCTCCTTAAAGCATTTATGTGCAAACATGAACTAAATCTGCTACTTCAGGAGAAGCGTTTTTTGTTCTTTTCATTTTTAAAATTTCACCTCAATATCAAGATAATTTAGGGGTCAAGGTAAAAATAATGTCATTGGGAAGATCTTTCCCAAACGGTTCGTCTGTGCAATTATGAACAAAACAAAACCTGTAGAGCAATAGGGGAGTTATGGTCAATATTATGTCTTTTTGACAATTAGATCTTCGAGTTCAAGGGCACTCAGGGGTCAAAGTCAAATAAGAATAAACGAGTGGGGAGGTCTTTTCCAAAGAAGTGTTGTCTCCAAATATGAAGTATATCCATTTACCAATAAGGAAGTTATGGGTAATGATAAAAATTCGGACGGAATGACGGAGAGACGGACGCCATGAGGGACTGACAACTCAAACTCGAAAACAAATCAAAAAAGACTTAAGAATCATTATACTGTACTTCTGAAGGGAACGGGTTGACCAGAACACTATAATGTAATGCAACGGTTCAGGATGGGCAATGCAACCTTAAGCTCTCGGTATAGAATTCGTGGCCAGGAATTAAATGACAGAAAGCAACGAAAAGAGGTTTAACTTGTTTGTTTGTTTTACTTTTTTCTTTCATGCTGGTTTTCTCTCTTAAAGAGTTTACTACTTTATACTGATGATTGATGATGATGGTGGTGATGATGATGATGAATCAGTATAACATATATCAGTGTGCGAGCAAAACATTAAATAAATGAATGACATAATCAGTTCTATACCTTGACCATTTGATTATTTTGATCCAGAGATCTAAACGCTTTGATTCTCTTTAAGTTTCGTCTGACATTTAATTTTCTCTATCCTGTATCAGATACGCTGGGACAGAAATCTCCATTTTCTTAGCCAGCTAAAAGCCTCCTTAATATTAGATTGCTTCTATAGTGATTAAAACAAACTTCTTCGGGGACAGGGTGTAAAAAGAACATATTTTTTTCTGATTCAAGATTCTCAAAAGCTTGTTTAATTAATTCAGTTACTTCGGTAAAAGACATAAACAACAAAACATTTTTAGGCATCCGAACCTGCTCTGGCTTCTTATTATCTACAGTTTGCTTCTAGGTGTTTGAAGCAAAAACTCTATTACTTAGAACATATCAATATAGTGTCAATCATACTGACAGATCAGGTATTTAATTTGCTCACACTCTGTTTTTATATATTTGCTGACGTCTCATTACGTCAGCATTTAGAAAACAAATATCAGAGATACCAGCAATAGAAGACAGTGTAGTGCGACAAAGACGTATATCACGAACTCAGTTAATTACAAAGGTAGAGGAGGTCAAAACTACCTCAGTCTATACAATCTATTTCGTCTTTCTTGTAATAACTTCTAGCATAATGTGGCTTCATTAAAAACGTTCGGCTGTAAATCATAGTGGAAGCCGTTCCTTCATACCTCACAATTTTTCTTGGCTCTTTGTTGTTGTTGTTTTACGTATGAACGACTGTTTTTTTTACTTATAGATGTTCTTTCATTTAATTAATACCAGTAAAGTGGCATTCACCTGTGTTTCAATAGCCCAGTCATATATCATAATTTTCAATACAGGTTATTACTTTTAATGTTATATCGAAGTAACCTTCATAGTTTCTTTTGCAAGTAGGCAAAAAGTTCATTGACCATTTAGAAGTTCAAGTATGTTTCGAATATGGCTGGAATCGATAAAGGAAATCTCATTTCTGACATAAGATGTAAAGATATGCCTGATATTTCCCGATGTCACACTTAGACGTCAGTAAGTATTATAATGAACGTTAACTTTGAATTTCTTATTTCCAATATTTCTAAAGAAAAACATTAATTTCAAATGGAATCTTTTTAATCATTCATATTTCTAACCAATATAATTTTCCCTATTAAGGATAAAATCAAAAGACCATAATCGTATCGACCAAAAGCTTAGCCAAATCTATTTTATTTTAATTTTTCATTTGCTTTTATTTTTATTTATTTTATTGCAACTGATCGAGAATAAAATTCAATTTGAGGAATACTTCTTACCGCCATTTTAACTTTATCAACTTTTTCCAACATAATGTCTTAAACATCAAATTTTGCAAAACAAGACTTCAGAAATAATTTGACGGTGGTTCGGCTTCTTTCCAAGCTTGAATAAACTTAAACGCTAATAAAAGTTTTTAATGAACATATACCTAATAATAGGTTTTAATGAACATATACCCTAAAAAGAGTTAACTTTTCTGAATCTATTTTAGCTGTATAGTCTAACCTGAGGGCGGGAGGTTTAATTCAAAACCCTCAAATCACTTCATCTCTCACTGGTGGAAGTTTATTTATTCGAGCCCGTCCAACGACTAATACCAGTGATGTTAGAAACTTGCCTTTTTAACGGAGAATGCGAGTTCAGAACTGGTTATTCCAAAGAACAATTATTAGGTAAACTGCCCGCCCGAAATGTCTTTTTTTTCTTTTACTCGATTAAAGAAATTAAACCTAAATTAAGTAATGTTTATGTCCAATTTTTAATGCTGAGAGTGGTCACGCCTACAACCTTCGTTGATGGCTGAACAACATTGCATCGCTTATTACAGTAGTAAAGTGTTAAAGCCGCCTACAAAGCAATTAAAGGAGCCATATACAGCATAACGTTGTTCCGCAATGAAAGTTTCATCACATATTGATTCATTCTCTTTTCTACGACTAATATCAGATATTATTCAATCAAGATAAAAACTATACATGTATTTAATACTTCATAAAGTTTGGTCAGGTCAGGGAAGAGCGTATAAACCCGAATCAATAGAAAACCACAAGTTAACAAAACGATACTGGAGCTGCTTGGTGAAAACCACAATCAGCCTTATGCTTATAACTTAAAATATTAACTGATGTAAGTGTACGAAACGTATTCCAATTCATTTGCTGAAGCAACCATACCAAATTCTTAAACGACATAGGGCACATGTAAGGGTCTACGACACATTTTTATGGTGGCCTAAATATAAGAGGAAAATCGCAAACACTCTGTGATCAATTATATAAGCAAAGTCTGCAAAGCTGGTTCTGACATTTCATTTCCTCTCAACTATAGCTTAAGATAATTGATTGCGTATTTTCTTGCACTTCTTTTCTCCGAACCTGTCAGACCTGTCAGGCACAGAGGACGAGTGGATAAGACAATTAGCTCAAAAGCTGTTTTGAAACTTGGATAGATTTCTTAGCTGAAAGAAAAGGTTATCTTGAAAACACTTCATAGTAAAAAAGGAAAGTCTTTTTAACCTTCTTTTTGTCTTTTGATTTTATTCTTCTTTTCAGTTAAACCTCGTGTCAGACAAGCTATGATCTTACTTCATACAACTCATCTTGTACAGGCCACAAAAATGCCAGTAGTGGACACACAACAATGCAGGCCACAAAAATGCCAGTAGTGGACACACAACAATGCAGGTCACAAAAATGCCAGTAGTGGACACACAACAATGCAGGCCACAAAAATGCCAGTAGTGGACACACAACAATGTTAATCTTGTTTTATTAGAATAAGTAGTATACTCTTTGCATCAGTTAAAGTAACATACTATCAAGATTCTAAACATATGTCATCTTTCTTTAAAAAATGTTCTAGCTAAATAATATTATGTGTCCGTAAAATACCTCTTGTCTTACAGCACGACAATAAGCTGTAGTCTGCTTATTCCATATTCTACGTTGTCGAACTTAATTTTTAAAAAAAGATAATTTACCAGCGACTTTCATTGCATTTGTTTGTCTTTAACAGCCACAGATGATCTGTTTTGACAATGAATTGCATTGCTCTTTCTGTACCCACTACAAAATCCACGACTTGAAATAAACTATTAAGAATCCTCGACTTAAAAGAATTGTTTGTAATTACGGGGTTTGGCTGTTTATCCCATTTTTATGCTCCCCGGAGGGCGAGCATATAGTTGCCGCTTTGTCCGTCCGCCCGTCCCGTCCGTCCGTTCGTTCGTCCGTTATAATTTTGTCCGGAGCATAACACAAAAACTATGAGAGATATCAAGACCAAACTTCATAGGTAGTTAGATCTCATTAAGGAGCAGTGCACTGCACAAGAACCATAACTCTTGCTATATTATTTTTTGAGTTCTTGCCCTTTGAAATTTCTCAATCTTATTTTTTGTCTGGGGCATATCTCACAAAGTGTAAGAGTTATCAACTTGAGACTTTATAAGTAGATAGATCTAATTGATGAGCAGTGCAGCGCACAAGAACCATAACTCTTGCTTCATTAATTTTTGAGTTATTGCCTTTTGAAATTTCTCATACTTATTTTTTGTCCGGGGCATATCTCACAAAGTATAAGAGATATTAACATGAAAAATTATTGGTAGATAGATCTCTATGAGAAGAAGTGCAGCGTGCAAGAACCGTAACTCTATTTTGCATAATTTAGGAGTTATTGTCCTTTGTTATTTTTTATACTTTAAAAAATACATATTAAACAATAGCCCTTTTGGAATTGGCATTTATTCGGGGAGCATCCATCGGTTATACCGATTTCTTGTATTAGATAGCAATTAAATGCTAAATCCAGACAGACAATTAAAGGCACATACAAAAATTGTAAACTTCTTGTAAGTATTCATAAATATATGACGAATTAGGACATTCTTACCACTAGAAATACATTTGTAACTTGAATCGTAAAACATTTAAAGCGACTGACTCACAAAATTTTGCTGAAATTTTTTATTCTTTCAAATTTAAGAGGATTTAATATACTATGGAAAAAATATAATATTATGCTTCTATACACCATGAAAACTGAAAAAAATTGTTTAGACTTAACCAGGATTCGAACCCATGACCTTTCGGTCAGTAAAATATAGAGCGACGACTAAGACCACTGAGCCACGGCATCTAGTTATTAGATTGTCTCAAAATTAATCTTATAACTAAAGTATCTACCCCGTGACTAACGGGGTAAATTTTTTACCGATAAAAGTGTGTAAAACTTGATATTTTGATGTTTTACTGTCACAAAAGCTGAGTCAGTAACTTAGTTTAAATATGATCTTCACGATTACAGCAAGAATTTCAAGATGTATTAACATTTTGTTTTTATCATTGTCTGTGAGTCAGTCGCTTTAAAACGTAACTAAGCACATCTGAGTTGGCTTTCCTTTCCATATGATTTCTAAAAACCTTGTTACCAAAATCTCAACGACGCATATCCATGTTTCAAAGCAGGGAATTATTTCGAGCGCATAGCAAAACTGGCTGCTACTAGACAGACACCTATCAAGAATTTATCATCGAGGTAACTAGAGTTTGCAGCCAATGAAAATCAAATCTTAGAGCAGATATAAATTATCCCAGGACTAAACAGCAACACCTGGCAACTCCATAGCAGGTGTACAACCTATTTACCATGAAAACAACAGCTAGTGCAACTAGACAAAATGTAAGTGTATAAATCGTCACTGAATATATCAGCATTCATTTATAGTATTCATCAGCTCGAGGACATAAATCATCAAGACTCTATAGGAACATATAACAGGCTATTGTTCTCAATAAAAGTAAACGTCTCGGTCATTGACACGGATTCCTTTTATAAGGCTGCTGTAAGCGAGCAGTTCATCGACCAAGGTACAAGTTCAATATTTCCGTAGTTTCTGAAACATTCTGCCTTTGTTTCTATACTAGTACGTTACCTGGTAACTATGACCGTTTTTTTCCAAATTACATATTTCAAAACCGCATTTGACGGGATAATTAAAAGGCTACTGCTTGCTGATAATGTCGCTACTGAATTCTAGATTCTGAGTAAAAGTTAAACAAGAACATTCACTGTAAGATGACAATGCCTCCGAAGTAACGCTTTGACCTTTGAGCTGAGGACCAGTCATTCAGGGGTCAATGTCAAATAAATATAGGTCAAAGGGGTGTCTTGTCCAAAGGGGTTTTGTGTCCAAGTATGAAGTATACCTCTTACATAATGAAGTTATGGCCAATGTTAAAGTTTTTTGCCAACTGGATCTAGAAGAATATCATTCAGGGGTCAAATAAATACAGGTCAGTGAGAAGGTCTTGTCCATAGGGGTGTTGTGTCCAAGTATGAAGAAAATCCACTTACTAATAAGGAAGTTATGGCCTATGTTAAAGACGGACGAACGGATGGAGGGACGGACAGTTAAATCTCCCTTCGGGGGGATAAAAACGGCAAACACACTATCAAAGATATATCTGAATGAAACATTCAGAGAATGTATCTCTTAGCGAGCAACCAGAGCTGTCAGGTCAGAAGATAAGAGATCGAAATTACTTATAATTTCTTAACGACTTGAATTCTCAGAAAATCATGACATCTCTTCTTCTCAAAAATCAAGGCTTACCAAGAAAATTGTGTGCATGGCGAAGTACTGATGCTAAAACCTGACGAAATATTTAACAAACATTCAAATATAAGAAGTGAACATCATACAATAACTTCATAATTACAGCCCTTACCAATTGTTTTTTTAATTAAGTTAAGCCAGTTCTTATTGCATTAGTACGAACATCTTGGGCATCGGGGCCGTGTGAATTTTCTACGGAACTTCAGAGAGACTTGTCCTTGTTATGTTTAAAGCATAATGCAAAACGTGTATTTTTCGATAGTGCTAACATGTCAAACTGAAAAGTTTTCACCTTATATGTTTCTTCTAACGGAATAACCTCAAAGGTATGAACAGAACTTCTGTTAGTTTTGTGTCTGTTTCAAGACGTTCTTTGACTTAATAAGAGATAATAATGGTTATTCCAGAGAATCCAATTTTCTCTTTTGCTACATTCTTTTTTTCGATCAATGCACGTGGCAACCATGCAGACGGATTTGTCATTGCAGTTTCGTGTCCTCCAATCTAGACAGTATAAGTCACGTCAGTTCAACCGGATATATAAGAAAATTCACTGATTTTTATGTGCAAGGATACTGAAGTATAAAGCTCAAGGATGTGAAAACTCTATATCCAGTGTTCATATTTTGTATTTTTAATCTCATTTTAGGTATAAACATTTATCTTTTCTGTCTACTTTCCCGTCATTACAAATTGGTTGCATTGTCAGCTTCATGGAATTTTTTATAACCAACTGGTGTTTAATTTGGTACTGTTATTAGGCTTGCAAATAATATTTAAAAGGAAGGAGACATAATAATGGGAAGTTATACTGCAAGAATTTCCCACTTGTCCTGTTAGTATCTTCAAGAAAAACATGTGCAATATCTCCAGATCATTGTTAAACGACTGATAAACGATAGGTCGAGAATATATATCAAGTATTGTTGGACATCCTTAATGATACACTGGAGCTAAGAAAACCTTTTACTCATATATTCTAATATATAATTAACGTATAATGCCTTAAAGTACAGTTAGCCGAATTAGAGATAAAAGCAGAAGATTAAGAGTCCAAATACATTCAGATAAATGAGTGCTAGAGGTCCTTGAAGAGCCTTCCCCGAGATAATGGCTGTACTTTGATATTTATTTTCTACCACTGGGGTTATTTCAGTGCATTACGATTTTGTTGTGATGGCTGTTCAGTTCACCAGGCTTAGATATGTTTTTTTTGCAGCAGGGTTCCTAATATTTCCTTAGACAGCACTCTATAACACCATACAACTGCGCCTGACATTTCATTTCATTAGGGTCTTTCATACAGAGTTTTTAATATCTCTTTCTTTGTCGACGTTTCTAAGCAAACTACAAGATATAACAGATTCAATAATGCCTAATAGAATTCATTACTTAAGTAATAATTTTGCCTGCAGAAACACCAAACTAGGCTAATAATTAGTGACTCCAAAACGGAATAAAATGCAAAAAAGGAGTGCACGTAATTGTAAGATACTACAAAAACAGACAAACCTCATTAAGAAAAACACATCAAGGACACTCGCCCGTCAAATATTTTGTAAAAATCTGCCTCATATAAAATCATAGGACGATATTTCCTCTTCTTTTTCAAGACTGAGACCATTTAGGGCAAAAGCTCTTGAACCATGTGAGGTTCAATACAAAAGCTAGTACTAATGCTTAAAAGTTCTAAGAGATAACATGTGATCTACCATGGTGCTTCCTATAAGTTGTCCTGTTCTGAAGTACTCTCTTTCTGATGAACAATGAGTATCATGAAGTACTTTGTCACTCTATTACTTTTAGTGATAACTGTTGGCGTGCTTCTCTGCATTTCAAAGCAAATTATTTACGAGTAAAAACGCAAGATTTTGTCAAACAAGAATTGAACTGCACAAGAAATTAGATCAACTTCCTGACAGACCCTGGTGTAATGTCTACTTAGAACACATACAGGTCCTATTGTGTAAACACCGTATGATGCACACAAACAACGATTCAATATTCAAAACCTATATTACGAAGAAACAATACATAAAGGCTGAACAATTCTCTATCAGCTTGTCTTTCTGGGAATGCAAGGCTCATAAAATGTTCTCTCTGATCAACGAAAATGGAATACTTAGCTGTCATTGGTAATAAAAACGTCTTTTCGTGACCCAGATTTTTCGTTTTGCAATATTACGGCTAAAGATTAGGCGCATCTCGTATACAAGTCTTTAGAAATTCACACTGAATCAAGCAGTTGTCAGTGAGAAAGATTAATCTGCAAATCTACTGATTCTATATTAGTGAAAGATAAAAAGTTTAGAAAAATAAAAACCATTAAAACCACGGTTATTCGATGAAATGAAACCAACTGACCTGTTACGTTGAAAAAAATACTTACAGTAACAAAAATATGTACACATTACCTTTAGAATATCACTCTGTGTGTCGGTGTTACCTGTATACATATTTCTGTCATAACGACATCTCTCAATGTACTATGTATTAAATTTTGAAAATACTTTCCATATATTACATTACAAGTATGGCAGTTTGCTTAAAACTGTTCAACAGATGATTTAAATGATATACAAGTGTTTATAAACTTTTATCAAAAAGACTTGCATTTTAAAAATGGACAGATTGTACAAATTTCTACACCTACGCTCTATTCACATTGGTATACATCAACCTTTAATTTATATAACTGGTGATCACACATCCGGGTTTTTCAATTAATTCCCTATGTAATCCTACGTAATAGATGACGTGTATTAAGTCACCTTTCTTAAGCCCTTTATCTGGCATGTCAAGTACAGAAAACAAATGGGTTTTACGAGGCTTGCAGACGGAATCCTACCAATTATAACCTGGAATCAGTTGTCAAACTTGGAAAATGTATTTACATTTGCCTTTAAAACCGATTTCGTCTGCTAAGACTATTATGCAAAGAAAATGTTAATTTGATATTTTGCTTTTCAATCTCATCCCAATACCTTTAACGATTCTTTAAAAAAACACAATTTAATGTTCTTGCGTTTACATTCGTACATTGTATGCAGGCCAAACATGGTTCCTTCGTTCCAAAGGGTTGTTTTGGTGAATTAAAAATTATCTTTGCCTTTTACATAGAATCCATAAATAAATCAGCCTGGCTTTTTTCACCTTTTAACATTAATTTTGTCTAAACATATACCGGTAATTTAAATATGACACTCATTCTAAAAGCTGTTTCTTTGTAAATATCTGACAAGATACGTGACGAATTTACCAGAAAAAGATAAAATGTATGACTGAATGAAAAGTTGTTTACTGTATTGTCAAAGCTTGTTAGCAATCAATAAAATATTCTGTCTATCCTTAATCCTATAGTGAAAATGATTGTCTCAAAAGATGTATTGGATAATTGATGACGTCTTTTGTGTCCTAGTTTCCTAGTTTAGAAGACGAGTGAGTATTTCTAGATAATAGAGAAGATAAATCTCATCAAGACATAGATAATGCCAAGATTCCAATAAGGAATGTCCAAAAAGTCTGTCCAAACGTAGATTTATTTGCATTACTATTCGAGGACTGACGACATTTCAGGTCGAAAGTATTTGTAATAACTTTTCGAAGCGCCATCTTTGTAACATCTGCAACTGCTTTTAACTTCCATGAGATAAGGTTTTGACCTCCGACAGCGTTTCTTCTCTTCTATCAAAGACATTTCTCTCTTAGTTACTCTCTTTCCCCTTTCAATGGATACAATTGTATCGACAAATGAGTGTCCTTAAAGTGACACATATATAAGATAAAAATTGGTTCCATTTGATCTGAAGTGAACCCGACAGTTACCTCAATGTTGATTTAATGTCCTTTTTCACAAACATTTGCTGCCAAGATGCACTTCCTGTTTTTCTGCAATACCATTGGGGAAAAAATGATATATAACACTGTGAATTTCCGGTATCTATTTTCGATACTACCGCGCATGCGTGCAACGGTTAAGTACTCTAAAAAATTGCGTGTCGCGGTCGACCTTAAAATGCTGGCATCGGAGATAAAAAAAGCAAAAAAAAAAGATTTCAATGCAAGATCCCTTAGGAACCTGTGTATTTCATCGTAAGTTTTGACCCACTTGAATGTTGATATTAAGAGTTTCTGGAGTCTATCATGTTTGTTTATAATTAGGCTTGATCGAGAGCACTAGTCACATGATCATTAAGGTGTAACTGAACTATATTTATTCATGTACTTTCCTTTTAAAAAATTTTTAAATGGCTCGTTAGGAGTGTTTCCCATTGATAAACTGTTCAATTTCGACGGCAGGAGTTGTTTCTTGATTGCATGGGTAAAAAGAAGGTTTTAACAAAATTGCCCCATTAGTCGTAATAATCTTGAAGACCAGTTTCATTTCCGTAAGTGCAGGGAAAAGGAAGTGTACCAGTCTGGGGCAGTAAGGTCATATGTTGAAAGCTATCTCAAAAGAACAAACAAATTCAGGCAATTTAACCTTGGTCAATTATGACTAATACAACAGTCACGCACGGATCCAAGTCAGTTAAATTTGATTGAAAGTTTAAGCATTTATCATTTCATTTTTTTCTCATTTAAGCAGTAACAGATAAGGGGATATAAAAATCCATTTCATAATTCTGTATCCTGTATTTCTTCCAGTCAAATATCTGTATTAGACATTTAATTTCCTATAAAAAACACTAATTCTTAAGTAATCAATTACGGCTTTTTGTGTGTCTATGCTTGCATCAGCTTTATGCGTCAGACAAACACTGATTATTCAAAACAAGTTATAAATATGAACAGAACTTTTTTCTGAACAAATCAATGTCGCTTAATAGTAAAAAGGTTGCTAAAGTTCCTGTTACAGCAGGACATAGGATTTATATCTTTAATCAATAAAGAAATAAATTTAACATTCGGTGATGTGATTATCCTGTTTGTGTGTAAAAAAACAAATACTCATTAGTACTTAAATGTCGCGATAAGAAAAAAAGAGACCTTGTTTTTAGTTCAGTTAATTTCTTTATCATCTCGCAATATTTTAGTGACACTTCTGTACCGAAACGAAGAATTATTACCTGAATACAAAAGTCCTTCCGAACACGGAATGTCTAAATACTGATGGTTCTGCGATAAATGTTTAGATTCTGATTGTATACTTTAGACATATTACAGTGTTAAGTCCGCTGTCCGCAAAAGCATTTCTATTTATTTGATAGTGTAATACGTTTTCAATACCGGAAAACTGCCTTAGATTGAAGCCTGAGGGTTCAACATATCTCTGGCACTAACTGAACTTCAGTAAAACTGATATCAATCTCTACCATTATGTTCTTTCGATAACTAAAGGTGAAATCTTGTTGACTTGAGTTTTCTGTTCTTTCTCCTCTCTTGTATCTGTATACACCATTCTTACTAGTGTTTCTTAACTATTTATTATATCTATCACCTACCATATCGTTCATCACATTCGTTTTTTAATGTTCTCGACATGATAAGCTGTACTGCGCTTACGGGTTAAAAATATCTACATAGCTATCAAAAGAGAATTTTCGTACTTTTTTACACGACAGATATTCGTCTGCTTAGAACAAATGTTAAGGTATCTTGTTAATTCACATTAGCATAACTCGCTGTAATACCGTCTAAGCTACCACAATATCTAATAATTAAAGCTCTTCAACTGGTATTCACATTAACCTATTTTGCGATAGAGGTACTTTTTCTAAGTAGGGTCAATAAACTCTCATTACTTTCAATTCCTTAGGTATCTATTAATTAGAATCTGACCATTAAATAATCCTAGGTTTGCGTTCCTTCGTAACTAATGGCATCAGAGAGGCATCAGAGAGGTGAATGTGTTTCAGAGATTTAAACAGAAAACAAATAAACAGAACAAAAGCAATTACATTTATAATTTAACCTGAAGGTGACTGTAGCAGCACTCATTAATAAAACGACATGTTTAATTCTATAGAATTGGGAAGCTGTGTACTAACATTCTGACACCAAAATCAAGCACAGACGATTTGTATAACCTTTATCCCGAATGTATTACTAGGCTATAGGTGCAGCCGTCAGACTAGTTTGAAAATACTTTGGTCAATGATATTAGGGTTCAATATGTTGTTTTAACATAAAACTTACGTTTAGATGATAAGGCAAGAGTCTGGTCGGACCGGCAGAGCTTTAAATATAAATTACAGTACAATAATGGAAACAAAATATGTTCCTGCTTTCCTTTATGACGACCTGTATCCCAAATTTCTGCATGTTGACGTTTTTACGTCTGGGTCATTTTTTAACTTCATATATTATATACTAGTAACTAGATACAAATAAACCAACACATGCTAGCATTTAAATGACAGGAACTTTTTCAGTAACGACAAATCTATGAGAAAGTTTGCAGTAAATCTATTCAGACAAACTTTGGTTCGCAAAATCAGAAAACAAACAAAACAGCAGTATTGAGGTAAATACAATACTGAAAAGTCATATTAGCTAGTTGATGCATAACAACAGGCTATATTATACACAGCCAATAACCTTTACTAAGACATCCAACTGTTTCCTAAAAACGTAAATGTCCTAACACTTGATTCTTTCCAAAACAAAATGAACAACAGCATTACTGTTAAAAATATAGTACGTTCGAAAACTGTAATGTGGAAAAACAAGTCGCTGGCTGTTATTAATTGCATAAAATACAAAAAGTAAAACTTGTACTTAGAATAGCTATGTCTGTGGCGTCCAATATGATTTAACAGTTCCTATTTCGTCTCAGTAGTAATGTAAAATTGCACTTACTGTGGAGAAGTAAGTAGTAGAATATTATGTTACTGGCGTCATCAAGCCAAATAAACACTTAGGTCGTGACATGATCTTTCAGCAGATCAAGATAAATTTGACAAATGCACAATCTTGTAGCGTGAAAGTATTTGGCACTCATTCAAACGAATATATTTAGTAACTGATGCTGTTTGGACGCCTGGTTTTAGTAAAAATATATTTAGTAACTGGTGCTGTTTGGACGCCTGGTTTTGGTAAAAATTATGTATTTAGTAACTGATGTTGTTTGGACGTCTGGTTTTGGTAAAAATTATATTTAGTAACTGGTGTTGTTTGGACGTCTGGTTTTGGTAAAAATTATATTTAGTAACTGGTGTTGTTTGGACGTCTAGTTTAGGTAAAAATTATATTTAGTAACTGGTGTTGTTTGGACGCCTGGTTTTGCTTAACAAACATTGCTTACTTATTCGATTGCAGCTAATATCTATTACCGGGCAAGATCACTGTTATTTGTATTTACAATGTTAACAAAGCCGTGGAAATCTCTTAAACTTATCAGTTACCTCTTGAACTTCTGAAACTGTTAACGTCATTTGCAACCTAATTAGAACAGATTAGGTCATTGACTGATGTTCTAGAGATGTTTGTTTTTAGAAAGACTTCACTGACATTTAAACAGTGTTACTTAGTATGTATCTAACTCGGAATAAGTTTAGCACTATATTTCATCATAAATTTTTGACTCAGTACACTTCCAATGTACTTAGCTACCCTTTGATACTGTCAGGTTAAAAAATATAATTCTGAATACATTACGAATGATACTGAGATTTTTGTCTGGAAATAATTGCTCGAAGAAATTCGCAATTAACACACTGATGTTTAAGCAAAGATTTCACTACATGAATCTAGGCATATATTTCTCCATGATCTTTATAAAGAATATATAAAACAAGTGGTATTTTTTGTCTCTCGCCAAAAAAATATTTATCTCCCATAACTCCTGCAAAAAATGAAAATAAAAAAAATTAAAAAGTCAACATGAAAAAACTGGCAATATGCACAACTACACTCCTGGACATCTGGATATTTCTGTAAGGTTTCATCAAAATCGAATCATACATGAGGAGCTGCGATTTCTGACAGACATGGACAAAATCAGTATGTCTCCCGACCACTTCAGGGTCAGAGAAGTAATTATGTAGGATATCAATTAGCTACCTTCACTTTCAAAACGATAATTTTTTGTCATGCTACAAGCGATTTAGCGGGTTAACAGCAACAAACAGTTGTACTTGACAGTTCTTATAACCTAATCTACAGTCAATTTTTTCCACCGCAGCTGATTTAGATAAATTTGATATTAAATCGTACACTGGTTTTTGCTTTATCACTTATCAACAGAACAGCTTAGTTTCCTCCTTTGGCAAGTTTAATATTCCTTTTAAAATACTTATCATAAGCAAAAGTCAGTATTCCTAACCGTTTCCTTTAATTTCCCCAAGCTGTTTCTTGTGTAACAACACAAAGCTTTATTTTTGGCTTAGTAAACTGCAAGTGTCAGTTGCAAATATCCAGTAAAAATAGCTAAACTCTTATTTGTTCTTAAATTCTTCATCGACTGCAAAACCTTTTGGAAGACTATTATATTTTTAATTGCAAATAATGCTGATAATTAGTATGGATTCTAATTAAAGTAACCGAAAGAGATTATGGTTCTAGAGAAAAAGTTTTATGGGCAGTTCTATTTCCTTTAATATTTGTTAGTCCATGATCATTGTATGTCTTATTCAATCAGTTTGTGTTGGAAAACTGATGGCTTTTTGCGTCCCGATTTGTGAACAATAAGTGAACAATCTGTCAAGTCTTTAACAGAAGATAAATGAGTGCGCCTAGACGGTCTATAAAGTACCAAACAGGAATGCACATTAATTTTGTTTCAACAAGGAAACAAGTCCGTCAAATGTTACATGTTGTCTATCTCAAGGAAAGAGGAAAACAGACTTATTTGCTGTCCAAAAATAAAATTGCGGAAGTTTCAGATAAAAGCAATACTTAATATCTGATACAGATTCTAGCAATCTTTCAGAGAAAACTTTTTGATTTTCAACGGCCTTTCCTTTACATTATCAAAGTTGGGAAAGTACTCTCTTTCTAAGCTAAATGGCCATCACTGTGTACTCGAGTGTTACTTTGTCTTCTCTTTAACTGTTATCTGAGCTGTTTCCGTACTGAATTTAATTTCGTTTCCTCATATGTGAAGTGCAACCTTGGACTCTGCTCTACACTCCAAACTTTTTAACATCATTATTTGCACCATTGTGTTGCGAAATAAGTTCCTTTGATGGGTTAACTTGGTCTGCCTTAAAAGTAGATTGCGCATTTTTTTAAGTATTCGTAATTGGTGTTAATGTTGTCTCTCTAAAAAAACCAGCCCTATCCCTACTTTTTCCAGATGCCTTACTGAAAGTCTGAATCCGGAATGGCAGGAATAGATAAAAGCGGTAAACTTACAACTTCGATCTTATATGGAACGCCATAGTAGTCTTGTGTTCACGCATTACTCTTTTATTACGTTAAACAGATGTGTTCTATTGACAACTAGATATCTGAACTTGTTATGAGACGATGATTTGACAAAATCAATAATTATAATCATATACTGAGAAGTTTACATGTCCCACTGACATAATGAAACGTCAGTTTAACATTATAACCTCCATTTTTGACAAAATGGCATGAAATCTCGACCCAGCATGACGATAGTTTTACAACTCAGCATGATTTTAAGAAACAACATGATGTATGGAAAAGTTTACTTACTCTGTTGCCATTACAACACATCTGATGGCTGCGGCGTTCCTTAAGATTTGACACATATGTAAAGTAAATTTGTACCAGTATTCTACAGATCATACACATATTTCTAACGTTTAATTTCCTCACAGTATAAGTCTGAAAAATTGATTACGGTTGTTCATGTCGCTACGTCTTACCAAGCCTAAAGGTTTGTCAGACGCAGGAGACAAAAGACTTCGTACAAGTGCAGATTTAGAAAAATCGATTTTGTTGCTATAGAAACCAGGTTGCTAAATTTCACTATCTGTCAAATCGTTATAACATAACGTGATTATATATGCGTATGAGCTATTTTATTCATAAATAATAAAACAACCTATATCTTTTAGATGTTCAAAAATATTTCTGTCGTCTGTTTCTAGATAAAATCAAGTAATTCAGTGCAACTACCAGATACAGGGTGGCCATATCACGTGGTATATGATGTCATTTAGACTGTCACGAGCAGCATTTTTTTTTGTCTCGATTCGGAGGGGAAATATGCTGTAAGTATTTGATTTCTTCATCAACTAATGCGCTTTTCGCGATAGCAAACATATTGTTAGGAACTCTTTATTTCCGGAATGTTAAGAAAAACTGCACATCAGGCTAAAGAATCATTAGGGCCTGTATGTAGGTCACAATGTAGTATGCCTGCCCCCTTTATATTGATGAAGAATTAAAATACTTACAGCAGTTTTCTCCTCCGAATCGAGTCAAAAAATGCTGCTCGCTCATATATCACGTGGTATTGCCACCCTGAGATAGCAAAATGTTGCTTTCAGTTCCGTTCCTTTGTCGTGAAGCATTCCTATGATAATGCATCAACAATCCTAAATATTTCTTTCTGTAAACCAGAGATTAAAACCCACCTCTCCAGATGTCCTTCTGAACCTTATTTAAATACTGATGACCCCTGACACGTATTCCCAGCCATAAGTTATGGTTGGGAATACCTGTCAAGGGTCATCAGTTATTAACTACCATAATTTGTAAGTGTTCTTCTGACACATAATTAATTGTTATAACGACTTTCTCCGTAGTACTTCCTTGTATTTACCTGATACTTTCGCTGATTATCTCTATACACTGACAAAAAGTTAAGCCTGATTTTTGTTATCTTCCATATCAATTCTGTTTCATTACCTTTCTATTTCATAACTAATGATGGAATCTTGTAGAGAATAATTGTTTAAGAGATTCAGTTGTATGTTCTTAAGAGATTACTGTTTCTTCTTCTCTCTCTTATCTACCAAAACATTTTCTCACATCTGCCACTCACTTCTGTTTTCTTAGCAGTTCGAGAAGCCATTACCTTGTTTTAGTTAAAGTGTTGTTTGTAATATTTAGTAAGTCTCCAAAGCCATGAAAAGCTACTGCCATGAATTTATGATGAAAACAAAGTTCTCTTCCATTTTTATATAAAATATATATTTTAACCTTGGTGTTTATATCATTTGTGACCATGTATGAAAGAAGAGCTTAATTTAACAGCATACCACAAACATGAACGTGTATCATGTCTTTTGTAGATAGTGGAATGGCTGTTACTATGACTGGTCTTCACATTAACCTGTTTTGTAATACGTAGTTTTCCAAGACAATTCGAATAACTATTAGATTATTTTCAATTCCCCTGGTAATCATAAAATCGGATCTGACCATTTATTTTCCTAAAAAAGTGCTCTTCTCTGCTGGAGTCTTTCTGTCTATTTTTCGAAAATATTCATTAGAGATGTCACGCACAGAAAATGAACGTGAGTTTTTGAGAAATCTTTTTTCAAGAGAAATTACATCGATTGCCTGACCTACAGCTTGTAACAACAGTAATTTAACATTAAGTAAATGTCGTCTGAACACTAAATGTTATCCTTTAACATTAAGATGTTGATACCAATGTCACGTGGAATCAAGATCAAAACGGTAAACAACTCATTTCTAAGTGTCCTTCCTTATTTTGTCCTTAAGGCTTGTCTCTAGAGGTTTTGAGTAATCGTGAGAGGGGTTACAAGGAGCTGTTATAAAACAATTGATGCATTATCACGAATCTTATTTCAATAAGGATATTTAACGTATTATTCATAAAACAGCATAAATAAATACTTCCTTACTATTATCTGACCCTTGCATGATGAATGTATGCACTAACTTTGAGACCCCCAATAATAAAGGATCATCTTTTTTTCTATTAGATATGCTCGTTCTTGTGACAGAAAATATTGGGTAATGAGGGAGAACTTTTGTCATACTTTGCAGAAAATATATATAATAAGACATGTGTTGTGGAAGTAACACGTCAACACTGAAAAAATTAACACACTCATACTCTGTTAAGGGGAATCGATATAATACACTTGTGTTGCATGACAAAATACAGCGTTTTATACACAGGTAATTAAATACAACTGTTAGTAACATAAACCCTTTTAATTCTCTTTGATATATGCACCTTAACTTCAAGTTAGATTTTATACGTTACAATACATCGCTCACTTCTATTCTCAGCTTAAGCATGACGTCATTCTAGCCATTAACCAATCAGATAACAGTAACTAACTAATTTAAGCATTCGGTTCTCGGTCGTTACTCTGACTTTATCGTTGGAGTCTATGTGACTTTAAAGTCGTTTGTTATGAAACCTAACGCCTTTAATTAATTAGAATCATTAAAAATGCACTTATCAGGCCGTAGGTCTCGGAAATTAAGACAGTTTCTTTTGTTATATGTTCTAGTTTTTGTAATTTTTAATCTTGAAGTTACATATAGCTCAACGATAAATTCCGAGTTACACCCAAGTACGGATATATTACCTTTGAAAAGTTCCCGGATGTGTTAAGCCGAGAATACTATACTGGAAAACCTACTAGTGCATAATCTATTTTTAAAAAGAGGGGTAGCATATTACTGGCTCAAAAGTACCGTATAATATCGATAAATCGAGAAATCACAAGTAACTTGCTCAGTAAAACCGTAAAATATCGATGAGTCGAATAATAACTGGTCACTGGCATCACAGTATTGCATAATATCGACGGGTCGAGTAATAACCTGACACTGACTTCACAGTACCGTATAATATCGACGAGTCGAGAAATAACGTGACACTGGCTTCATAGTACCGTATAATATTTACGAGTCGAGTAATAACCTGACACTGGCTTCATAGTACCGTATAATATCGACGAGTCGAGTAATAACCTGCTACTGGCTTCATAGTACCGTATAATATCGATGAGCCGAGTGATAATTGACAATGGTTCCATACGAAACATCCTGACACTGTCATCTATAAGCTAAAACATTTCAGGCACTTTTTGTGCGTAATTTCTTTAAGTTACAGCTTTAACTGAGGATCATGCAGTTTTGAGGTGAAAGCATGTACTAAGACATGTAGTGCAAAAACCTGGCCATGAGGCAACCTGACAGTAGAGTCTCGACCAATCAATTTGTGCCTAACATCTATCCATAAATAGCATGATCAATTAGCTGAATGGTTGCTTATAGATTATCTGCCATGAAATCCTTATGGTTGCATAGATAATCGTAATGACTTAATAGTATTTAGAACAATAACGTTGTTTTTTATAGTAGTTTGTGCTACTGGATATGCTATATCTGTCTATATCACAACTAAACGTGCTTCTACCGACTCTACGAGACACCTCTTATACCCAAGTGTGTAATATATCTGTTGAAAAAATTTAACTTTTGGACACTTACCTTTTAATTTCGGTTAAGTCTGTAAAACTGAGTAGAAATGAGCGGACACACGACATCAAATGCAGATCTGTATGATAGACATTGTTGCCAATATCTGCAAATAGAGAAAATATAACATAATGAGGTTACTGACGATAACATTACATTTGGGTATAAATATATACTGTTGTGCTGCTCCAATGTCGGCATTGTCATAAAAGGTGAAGTTCCTTACTGTTTACCAGTTGCAAAACAAAATAACAAAAATATAACAAAGACAGAAAGATAAGCACAATGAAATGACGATGATGATGATAATTATGGCAAGAGGGTTTGTAAAGGCAGTGATTGAGAAATATAAAGACTTCGATGGTGATGATAATGACGGGGGAAGAGCTGAAAATATGCTAATTTGGACACAAAAACACAATGTCTCTGACGAAAACAGTATCACTGATGCTGACACAAAGAACGATAATGATCATGGTTCTGAAGGCTGTATTCTGGCTGACTCACATGACGATAATGATCATGGCTCTGATGGCTGTATTCTGGCTGACACACAGAACGATAATGATCATGGTTATGATGGCTGTGTTCTGGCTGACACAGAAAGATAATGACTATGGTTCTGATGGCTGTATTCTGCCTGACACACAGAACGATTATGACCATGGTTCTGATGGCTGTATTCTGGCTGACACACAGAACGATAATGATAATGGTTCTGGTGCCTGTATTCTGGCTGACAAAGAAGAATAAAGACCATGGCTTTGATTGCTGTATTCTGGCTGACACAGAACAGTAATGACCATGGTTCTGATTGCTGTATTCTGGCTGACACACAGAACGATAAAGACCATGGTTCTGATGGCTGTATTCTGGCTGACACACAGAACGATCATGATCATTGTTCTGATGGCTGTATTGTGGCTGACACAGAACGATAATGACCATTGTTCTGATGGCTGTATTCTGGCTGACACACAGATCGATAATGATAATGGTTCTGATGGCTGTATTCTGACTGACACAGAACAATAAAGACCATGGTTCTGATGGCTGTATTATGGCTGACACAGAACGATAAAGACCACTGTTCTGATGGCTGTATTCTGGCTGACACACAGAACGATAATGACAATGTTTCTGATGGCTGTATTCTGGCTGACACACAGAACGATTATGATCATGGTTCTGATGGTTGTATTCTGGCTGACACACAGAATGATAATGATCATGGTTCTGATGGCTGTATTCTCGAGAATGGATTTTCGGGTGATGAATATTATGATATTGATGTTTAAATGATGTGAATGTCAATAATGATCATCCTTACATATAAAATCATCATGCATTTGACTGACCGACTTCCCACTATCATTAACACCTTTATTTTATTGCGATTTTTATTTCGTTTGCTTTAATTTATCCTGTCAGTTTTTTTTTAAACAGGAAAATAAACGTCGGTAAAAAGATGTACTTTTACCTTTCAACTGATCCTTTTCATTAATCATTATTCTATTACTCCTACAAAAAACCTTGAAAGATGTACTGCTATACACCAGGCGTATTCAAACCACAAAAGCACGTGTTTGTAAAACATATCATGTTTGACATATCGGTGTCAGATCAGAAAAGAAATGTAAACAAATGACACGCAATTAATTTAAAATTCTAAAATGAATTCTGTGCTCCGCCTGTTTGCCCCTGTGAAAAAAATCAAAATGGTCCAGCTATATCTGAAAGCGAATTTCACTTGTGATTTTGTTACTGAAACAACAAAAATAACAAGAATGAAACCAGCATTTATACATAACATTTTAAACCGACGTTCATAGGCTACGGAAAATATCGCCAAAGGAAAGAAAAAGAGATGATGATTTTCTGGGGGGGGGGGGGGGGGGTATTTTTGTTTTTTGCAAAACCAAATGCACAAAGAAATTATGTATACTTATTTAGAACCTATTTAAACTCAAAGTAACAAGATGTCTGCAAGAAATTGAATTCCTTGAATAATCTTGTGGAGCTTCATGCAAGGAACGTCCGTGCCAAGTTACACAAACTCAAAGTGATTAGAAAGTGACGTTGTTTAAAGCAACAAACGGACACGGCGTTCACTTACCATGAACACAATGTGATCAGGTGAGCTAAACGCCAACAAAATACATGTATTTTTAATAAACATGTTTTTCAGAGTACGGGCTTCTCAATAAATGGTCAAACGCACTCAGATTCCCATCTCTTCTTACCCAGTAGTTTATGTATCAGATCAATACATTAAGCAGAATAACAAGCCGCATTATCTAGTGACCCACTGACATTTTTCATTATGCTGTTCTAAGAATTGATCACATATACTGACTGACCTTGCCTAAACCAGCCTTAAGACAAACTACATTTACCGAAGTGGAATTGCAGCCTCTAATTAAGCTAGCTAGCAATGTAGGTAAACTGGTCTCTTAGTGTAATTGCAGCCTCTAAATAAGCTAACAATCTAGGTAAACTGGTCTCTTGGTGGATATGAAGCCTCTAAATAAGGTAACAATGCTTGTAAACCGGACGATAAGAGTAAATGCAACCTCTGAATTAGTTAACAATATGCTTAAACCGGACGGTTAGTGCAAAGGCAGCCTCTACACAAACTAACAATGTACATTAACCGGACACTTAGTGTAAATACAGCCTCTGAACATACTACCAATGTACGTCAACCGGACTCTAAGTGTAAATACAGCCTCTGAACATACTACTAATGTACGTCAACCGGACTCTAAGTGTAAATGCAGGCTCTGAACATACTACCAATGTACGTCAACCGGACTCTAATTGTAAATCCAGCCTCTGAACATACTACCAATGTATGTCAACCGGACTCTAAGTGTAAATGCAGGCTCTGAAAAAAATAACAATGTACATCAACCGGACTATAAGTGTAAATGCAGCCTCTGAACATACTTCCAATGTACATCAACCGGACTCTAAGTGTAAATACAGCTTCTAAACAAACAAACGATGTACATCAACCAAACTATAAGTGTAAATACAGCCTCTATACAACCTAACAAAGTGCATCAACCGGACAATAAGTGTAAATGCAGCCTCTTAACAAACTAACAATGTACATCAACCGGACTCTTATGTGTAAATGCAGCCTCTAAACAAACTAACAATGTACACCAACCGGACTATACGTCTAAATGCAGCCTCTTAACAAACTAACAATGTACATCAACCGGACTATACGTCTAAATGCAGCCTCTTAACAAACTAACAATGTACATCAACCGGACTATACGTCTAAATGCAGCCTCTTAACAAACTAACAATGTACATCAACCGGACTATACGTCTAAATGCAGCCTCTAAACAAACTAACAAAGTGCATCAACCGGACAATTAGTGTAAATGCAGCCACTAAACAAACTAACAATGTACATCAACCGGACTCTTATGTGTAAATGCAGCCTCTAAACAAACTTACGATGCGTGTAAATCGGACTGATAAAGGAAATTCAGCCTCTGAACAAGCTAACATTGTACGTTAATCGGACAGTAAGTTAAAATGCATGACATATCTGAAAAAAAATGGAATGACAGAAAAATATCATGACGTGTTTGTTGTTCATGTAACATTCTATGACAACGATAAAAAAATTAAAAAAACATGATCGGCGACCAGCCTTGAATGACAAACAAAATGCTCAGACTCAGTAAAAAAACTCGCATTTCTACATTTTGTCACATAACGCGTATGTTTGTATGTACAAATAATTGAGGCATTATCATTTTTTATCTGATTATAAAGAAATCGTTAACAAAAATAAACAAACGAAAAAAATATGTACAGTTCTAAGTAGTATCCGATGTTTTCCCCAGTGTTTCAATAAATCAATGAAAGCGACAAACACGAAAACAATCACAGCAGAATATCCTTTATAATATGTATAACTCTAGCGAAGTATATCTGACATGATTTAACTGCAATTCAGAGACTGCCGACGTGCATCAAATCATATTACAACATTGCATTTAGTTTAATGACATTGAATTTCTTGATAGGAAAATCGTCAACAAAATTATTGTTGCCTGCTATGTTATGCAGTAACTGCATGATAAAGAATTTTCCGATTTTGTCTCTGACGAAAATTATATTTACGAAGGCCCTAGAACAAAAAAAATGTTCAAATCTATTATCACTGTTGTAAACTAGAGAAAATTGCTCATTACTAAGATGCACCATAAACGTAATAATATGATGCGTCGTTCGGGAATAATACGTCTGACAAAGTCATTTTCCTACTGACCTGATGACCATTATCTGTTTTTAGGAAATAAAGACCAACTTAGACTCCGTTAACATGGCACAATGACTGCTTTAAAACAAGAGCTTCGCAGAGCGACGCCAACGCTCGTCTGTTTTACATGTCGACAATGGAAACCATAGTTGTGGTTTTGTGCACCTGGCGGGGGTCAATATGTTGATATTGTCCATATTGATAACTTCTATCATTCAACTTTTGACATAAGATTTAAGTTAAAAAGGGACATAACTCCAAAAATATACCTTTCAGAAAAATGCCCCTTGTGTTACAACTGCCTCTTGTCATGATAAGCAAGAAGTCCAAGTTTCGTATTGATATCTTTGATAGTTTTGAAATCATTCAACTTGATAAGCAATTTTGACAAAAATTGTAAGTTAAAAAGAGGCATAATTTCAAAAATATGCCTTTCAGAATAATGCCCCTTTTGTTACAATCGTGAGAAGGAAGCATTCATAGTGATACCTTTAAAATTCTTTGAGTCATGGGCTACATTAGAATTTTTGCACGACGACGACGGAGCGATCATAACAACTCGACTTTTTCTTCAGAACAGACGAGCTTAAAATATCTTAATCTACTTGGGAAAATTATTCTCCTTCAAACAGCAGATAAAAATTAACAAAGTTGTACTCTGTTAAACCTAATCATCTTCTCTTCTAGTGAGATTGCATAAGCACTAACCAATTTATATTTTTTAAAGGGCACGTTTCACTTACAAAGACCTTAATTGAATGATACATCAGTTAGATGCAAATTAGCTACGATAGCGTTTGTTGTCACATGACCCTAAGATGCTAACAAAATGAATATCCAATGTCTGCTAAAAATGCAGTTGCTCATTCGAAGAATTATAGTTGGAACACATCTGTAAATCCTTCATATTTGCAAATAAAACTTGATGCTTTACGTTTTCAAATATTTGCAAACATTTAAATGCGTCATGATTCATCTGTACTTTTCATGAATAGAATGCCAAACAAGTACTCGGTAGCTTAGCTCGCAGCTCTGTAAAGGGACATATCATCCAAATAACCGATTGTATAACTTAATGTGTTTTATTGCCTCATTTGCTCTCCGATGAACATAGTGGTAATTTAAAGAAGATAGATTGCATGATTTTTAAAGAATGGAATACTCTAGATTTTAGCGTTTGCCTCTTCAACGTCACATGCTGATTTAAGGCACAGTTTCCTTAGACAGGCCTGAATTATGACGTCCTCGGATAGATTAGTTTGACCTATATATGAACTAATTACAGTTCAAAATATCTCTTAACAGTATCAGTTGATACAGTGTAGGATTGCTCATCGGCCACCTCTAGCATTTATAAACACTGACGGAATAGTTTATTCTATATGGCAAACGTTTTTATAAGTATTTACTGACAATAAAAAAAGAAAACGATGACGAAATTTACCATGATTTATGACTATGAAACCGACGATGAAAGAGATTAAACGAAAATTCGGTCAAACTGAGTGACGTATATCAGTCAGACAAAATTTGCCATCCCTTTAAGGCACGTCGGCGGAAAAGTACTCTGGCATCTCGAGGCACACGTACTTAAAAAATCTAATTTAAACACTCATACTGATGGTGTTTTTCTTTTCGACGTAGTCGATTGCTTTTGGTTTGAACTTCCGTTGATAGGGATGTCTTGCTAGCAAAAATCTGTATAATCTCAAGAATCGAGAATCTCGGCTGCCTGAGCCGGCGTAACCTGAACGTCTCAAATGGCTTAACGAAAAAGACGGAATGGTAAGCCTTTGGGTTGTAGACGGTTTGTTAGAAATAACCTCCTCTGCCTTACGCATGAATGTAGAGATAGGCACATACAAAATAATTTTGTAACACCACCGGGTAAACTTTCGACTTTGTTCGTCCACTGGGTGATGGGGGGATTCGGTCACAGAAACGAGTACAACCTGCTTGCAAACCATCTGTTGAATGCAATTTTCTGGATCCAATAGAAAAAGGAGTAACATTTTCTCGCTCTGTTTAAGCAATGAATTGGAGACCTTTTTTAATTTCATTTCCTAGTCAGGAAAAACCGGTGCAATTCATGTTTTTAACAAGTCTTCTGAAGACTTGATTAATTTTGTAGGGTTACAGTAGATCTAATACGGAATTATAACTAATCTTCGAAGTAAAGCGTAATCGATTATTGATAAATACATAATCTTTACAATGTAACCTACGCCGACCAGCTGAATTAAAAAGATGTTTTTGTCTGTTAGTTTGTTTTGTATTGTTACTAACGCCTTCCTAGTTATCTGTATGCATGTGCAATTTATACTTCCAAACAGACTGGTTTAATAAATGGTATTTATATCAAACAAAGGTAATAGAGGTGAGCTGAAAACCCGACAGTTTCTTTTTTTATCGCATACGTTTAAAGAGGCAATGAATGATTTGGGTTTATTCGTGATAAAACGCGGTTAAAATTGAACTGACAAACATATATCGCACAATGTAGGAAAACGTAACAACATGACTACTGCAAACTAAATGGGCGCAAATGATCAATGAACAAACGTAAGAAAAATACGACTACTACAATTAACTGGACGGAAACTATCAATGGACAAGCGTAAGAAAAATATCATTACTGCAAAGCTATCTGAGAGCAAACGATCAATGGATAAGCGTAGGAAGTAATATCATTACTGCAGAGCTATCTGGGAGCAAACGATCAATGGACAAGCGGAAGAAAAATATCATTACTGCAAAACTATCTGGGAGCAAACGATCAATGGACAAGCGTAAGAAATCATATCATTACTGCAAAGCTATCTGGGAGCAAACGATCAATGGACAAGCGTAAGAAATAATATCATTCCTGCAAAGCTATCTGGGAGCAAACGATCAATGGATAAGCGTAGGAAATAATATCATTACTGCAAAGCTATCTGGGAGCAAACGATCAATGGACAAGCGTAAGAAATAATATCATTACTGCAAAGCTATCTGGGAGCAAACGATCAATGGATAAGCGTAGGAAGTAATATCATTACTGCAAAGCTATCTGGGAGCAAACGATCAATGGACAAGCGTAAGAAAAATATCATTACTGCAAAGCTATCTGGGAGCAAACGATCAATGGACAAGCGTAGGAAATAATATCTTTACTGCAAAGCTATCTGAGAGCAAACGATCAATGGACAAGCGTAAGAAAAATATCATTACTGCAAAGCTATCTGGGAGCAAACGATCAATGGACAAGCGTAGGAATAAATATCATTACTGCAAAGCTATCTGGGAGCAAACGATCAATGGACAAGCGTAAGAAATCATATCATTACTGCAAAGCTATCTGGGAGCAAACGATCAATGGACAAGCGTAAGAAATAATATCATTCCTGCAAAGCTATCTGGGAGCAAACGATCAATGGACAAGCGTAAGAAATAATATCATTACTGCAAAGCTATCTGGGAGCAAACGATCAATGGACAAGCGTAGGAAATATATCATTCCTGCAAAGCTATCTGGGAGCAAACGATCAATGGATAAGCGTAGGAAGTAATATCATTACTGCAAAGCTATCTGAGAGCAAACGATCAATGGATAAGCGTAGGAAATATATCATTACTGCAAAGCTATCTGGGAGCAAACGATCAATGGATAAGCGTAGGAAGTAATATCATTACTGCAAAGCTATCTGGGAGCAAACGATCAATGGACAAGCGTAGGAAATATATCATTCCTGCAAAGCTATCTGAGAGCAAACGATCAATGGATAAGCGTAGGAAATATATCATTCCTGCAAAGCTATCTGGGAGCAAACGATCAATGGATAAGCGTAGGAAATATATCATTCCTGCAAAGCTATCTGGGAGCAAACGATCAATGGATAAGCGTAGGAAATATATCATTCCTGCAAAGCTATCTGGGAGCAAACGATCAATGGATAAGCGTAGGAAATATATCATTCCTGCAAAGCTATCTGGGAGCAAACGATCAATGGATAAGCGTAGGAAATATATCATTACTGCAAAGCTATCTGGGAGCAAACGATCAATGGATAAGCGTAGGAAAAATATCATTCCTGCAAAGCTATCTTGGAGCAAACGATCAATGGATAAGCGTAGGAAAAATATCTCTACTGCAAACTGACTGAGTGTAAAATGAAATAAACGTAAGAAAAATATCACAACTGCCTGAGCGCAAACGATCATAAAAATATCAAAACTGCAAACCTACTGAGCGCATTTCATGTGTTGAACATAAAAATGTGTTTTTTGTGCGAACGAGGATTGTAATTTTACAGATACATGATTTGCACGAGAAAAATATCACGATTTAATCAAACATGTTCTCTTGTTAAAGATTGTCTATAAGCTCTCTACTAATGTATTCAGAAATTTTTTAATTTAAACTTTTATCATCTTAACAAAATGTGCACTTTTCTTATACATATAAGACAGAAAAACTATCATATGAGAAAATACTGCTTAACATATGTAATTTTCATCTTGTTATGACGTATAACAGAGACGAATGGAGAATGGCACATGAGTCGTGGTAATTCTCTGAATTATGATAAACCGGTAGTCTGCCCTTTCAAGGACGTGTAATGGGATTTGTTGCTTGTTTACTAATCAAAATGCAAAAAGCGGCCAAGTAACATATGTTGTATACCGTAAATGGATAAGGAAATCAATTTACTGAACAAAACGAAATAATGAGAGCTTATACATTTATATGCAAACATTTTAAATGCATCATATCTGATATGAGCTTTTCATGAATACAAGGGCAAAGTGTATCTAGATAGCTTAGCGTTGATTTTTATAACAACAGGCCTAACTCGGCATTTCTGTTAACCCTTTTGTTTGTCTTTGGCATCGTTTCCTCGAGCAGGGCTGAATTATGAATTCCTGAAGTGCCTGTACACTTTTTTACCTTCTTTAAGACGTTCAGCTGCAAAGCAGCAGATAGGAGGTAACGAATAGATCAACAAAAGTTCTATGTGACTTTGACAGTCAAAACATACGGTAACATTCAAGACTTTGCCACAATTGGCCAACCAATGTAAATATTTATAACGAACCAAGCAATGTAAATGTTAAAGGTGTTCCAGCAAATGTAAATATTTATAGTGAACCAACCAATTTCAATGTTGAAGGTGTTCGAACCAATGTTAATATCTATGGCGAACCAACCAATTTAAATGTTCAAGGTGTTCCAACCAATGTTAATATTTATGATGAACCAACATACCAACTGAAATATTTAAGGTGTTCCATCATATGTAAATATCTATGGCGAATCAACCAATTTCAATGTTTAAGGTGTTCCAACCAATGTTAATATCTATGGTGAACCAACCAATTTGAATGTTTAAGGTGTTCCAACCAATGTTAATTTTTATAGTGAACCAACCAACTTAAATGTTTAAGGTATTCCAACCAATGTAAATATCTATGGCAAACCAACCAATTTAAATGTTTAAAGTGTTTAAACCAATGTAAATATCTATGGTGAACCAACCAATTTAAATGTTTAAGGTATTCCAACCAATGTTAATATCTATGGTGAACCAACCAAATCAAATGTTAAAGTGTTACAACCAACGTAAATATTTATGGTGAGACAAACAATTTAAATGTTTAGGGTGTCCCAACTAACGTTCATTTTTATGATGAACCAACTAATGTAAATATTTATGGTGAACCAACCAATGAAAATATTTATGGCGAACCAACCAATATAAAAAGTCATACTTCTGAGCAACAAGCTGCATCCTTGCTTAAGGCCTCTTCATTATAAAAGTATAGGAGAAAAATAAATCACCTGCTTTTTAAAGCTGTTTTTACTTAAGACAGATGGGTTATCTCAAAAACCCTTTTAAATCCAGTTTCTTGGAAAACATACGGTAATCGTATAATCAATCAGTAACCGCAACACGAACGTTCAACTTAAGATACGTTAGAAACGATCAGTTTGCAAGATATGAGCATGTTTCATAGCAATATATCAATTTATATCAATACATCTGTTTTACTTACGCATGACTTGTTACCTTGAATATCATAATATGTCTGAGATTTCAAGGTTGATGTATCTCTGGCTGGTTATATTAAAGGCGTAAAGAAATAAAAAGTAGTAAATCCACAATCCTTGGTAATATCCGCTGTTTCCGCTTTCAACAAATACTTAGAATTGAACGGAAATATAAGAACGAAGTACGGCTGATGCTTCTCAAATGCTACAAAAAAATAAAATAATAACGAAACAGCGAATGCGTATTTATTCACGTAAAAGACAGTGTTCTTCAATAAACAACTGCAGAAAATGGCGATAGACTTGGCTATTATTTCAGTTCAAAGGCATCAGAATCTATTTCTGCCACTGTATGCTTGTTTGTATGTATAGGATTGTGTAATTATTCTGGAATCTTTCATTTTGATATAAGCATACGTGAGTATTTACAACAATTATCTTTAAAAACTACAGCTATCACTGAATGTGATAAATACCCCCGCAATACCGCCTTGTCAGAGAAAATGGGGAAATATAAAACGCGTGACACACATCTACATCTCTACTGATGACCTTGCATACCAAGTTTCAAATCTGTTGTCCTAGAGATGTGGAAGTAGTTCACGTCAGTTTTTGCTATGATGGGCAGAGCGCGTATTGGTCCGTATGAAAAATGCGTGATGCACATCTACACTAATTGGTTAACATGCACTTAAAGTTTCAAATCCACAGCCCTAGAAATGTGGATGTAGTTCGCGTCAAAATCTTTGCTATGAGCGGGCATTTGCGGACATTGGCGTGCGTGAAAACAAGTCACACAAATCTAACATTCTTGGTGAGCATACGCTCCAAGTTTCAAATTGAAGGCCTAGATGATTATGTAAAAGGACTCGGTACCTATCTTGCTATATTCGACAGTCAAAAGACTAGGATCCAGTATGACCCGTTGGTCTGATTAAACAAAGTTCGATTTATATATTATGGCCAAAGGTGGGTATCAGAATATTCGGATATTCATAAAATGTGAAGGAAACAGAAGATGGACTGATATTAAAGCAATTTTACTACTGCGAATTTTACAATGTACGGACTCAAATGCTGATGTTCATAATATTCCATTTTCTGACAGGAATCAAATTCACGTCTTGAAGACTTGTGTTTTGCTAACGAAAAAAATACGCTGATTCAATAAAACATGTTCTAGTATTTAAAGACTGTTACATTCATGTCAAAGCATACTGCGATACAAATCTTGTATTATCTTGCTCAAGGTTAAGACTCCATTATCTGTAACCGTTCAGAACCAGACATTCTTACAGTCTATCACAGTGTGAAAGAAGAATATTCCGAACTAGGTTAATATCATTACATAAATCTCATCGATCAACAATACCAGGAATACTTCGTCAGGCATGATAATCAAATTTCCTTCTAGCCCATTGACCATAATTTATGATACTATATAGAGAAGTTACAATTAAGTGTGTGAAACAAGCAATGAAGGTTAAGTCCCAGTTTAACAATAGCAAACAATTCAATGAAAATATTTTACGTCAGAAACGGTCAAAGTTTTCATACAAAGGGTCATATGAGTGGTAGCGGAACTTAAACCCGTAGTTTTCCATCAGAGAAATGTTTCGTTACTAGTTACAAGTACACTGCATGGTAATAGACTTCAAGTTAAGAAAAAGCTAGAAATGTTCGCGTTTTTGTTAGAAGTGACATTTTCGCGGCTAAAAAAAGTTCGCGGATCCATGCTTGACGCGAAAAACGCTAACTTAAAAAGCGCGAAATCTTTTCTAGGAATACAGTATTACAATCCAGTTATCTCGATCAGTAAAACATCACACGTGAGGAAAACAGTATCAAAACAAGAAATTTGTACAGAACACACGTGTGCCCCAAAGGGGTCAGTTTCCAGGGAAAAGGTTTGGACGTAGATTGCCATGGTATCCGTAAATTAATTGAGAAAAGAACATGTGCGCAGACTTACTTGCTGGTATTTGTTCTTGTAAAGTTTTATGACCCTGGGTGCAAGAGTGTCGGCTTAGTGTCTGACACAAAGTTTTGATAGCGATATTTACTAAATCAAGAGCCATAAATATGCTCCACCTTGAATGATGGAAAGACAAACCCCAGGTGCACAATTTCACTTGCAGATAAATATTAATGTAAAGTGTAATGACCCTTGGTATAACAGTGTTGGCTAAGCACATGACACTTTTAGGTAGCTTTTTTCACACAATCAAGGGCAATAACTCTACTCTCCTTGGGAGGAGGGAGAGGAATACCCCTGTTGCGAAACTTTATTGCTATATCCGTGTGAAGTGTGACTAAGCACACAACACAAACATACTGGGGGTTGGACAAAATTAGGGGCCATTAGTCTGTTTTCACTGGATGGAGGGAGATGAAAAAACCAGGTGCGCAACCTCGTTTCCTGATCTATATTCCTGTGAAGTTCCACGACCCTAAGTGTAAAAAATGTAGGCTGAGCGCCAAACAAAAATTGTCGAACAGACAGACAAACAGACAGAAGGACGGATGGAAATGCATACAGACACACTGACAGATTGGCAATAGTACATCTAAGTACCCCACTTAATTGGGGGGGGGGGGGGGGTTGGGTTTAATGGCATCATAAAAAAGTATGTACTTTATTAAATTATCATACTGAAAACAATATACTAAGTCAGTCATATGTGCAACATCGTTTTGTTTCTGACTTTAATGTATCTAGTTTTGACCCAAAAAAATCAAACTTTAATGTACTAGAATAAATATAGTCCAGACATATAAATGTGGTATTTCATCAAGGTTGAGAGCATCCAATGGGCATTCGTTTCCTTTCAAGAATAGCGTGAGAATGTTTAATTAACTGCTCTCTGTAAATGAGCATCTGAATATGTATATGCCATTACATGTTATTGTTTGTTCTTCTTTGGTTGAATAACACACTGCAAACCATTTGTCTGGAACATTGAACAGAAAACAGTTGGTAGGGAACGGGATTTTTATATGCATGGCACGTAATATAGTAATCGGTAGATGGTAACTTTACTTCGATTTCAAGGGAATGAGTGTGCAATGTTATCAAACGAAGATCTATTTATTACAAACTTTGCATAACTCAACACTGCTACTAGACATAGGAGTACACTGTTAGCTTTGCATAATTAAACAATAATCTTAATGGCTTGCACGTTTGAAATTTGAATACCTTTGGTCAATATTAAAACTACTACAAAAAAGACGCACAACACAATACTTTTGCAAGGCGAATAAGGTATAGGAACACATTAACATAGTACAAAATAACTCTAGACAGATAATTATTAACAATTAAAAAGAGGCAATGTCAGGAACATTTCTATTAAGTTTGACTGACACTGGCCCTGAGGTTTGTGAGGAGATAATATATGAAGCCAAATATTGATGAAAATCTATTTTTTAAAAGTTCTAGAGGACATTTTGTGCAACGGAGCGGAGCAAATATATAAGAGGGCTTTAAAAGGAATATTGAAATTTGGTGGAAAATGACCATGCAGTTCGGGAGATGTTGTTTGAATTGGTTTCTATTTCCAAGTTGGTAGCCTTTATGTGTCATGGAGCCGAACGGTTTGAGCAATTTTAAACAAGAAATGTCACTGTAAGATGACAATGCCCCGAAAGTGGTGCTTTGACCTTTGAGCGGAGAACCAGTCATTCAGGGGTGAAGGTCAAATTAATATAGGTCAGTGGGAAGGTAAATTCACTTAATAAGAAAGTTATTGCCAATGTTAAAGTTTTCGGACAGACTGACGGACGAAATGACGGACTGACGAACGGACAGTTCTAAAACTATATTCCTCCCTTCTGGGGCATAAAAAGAGGCAATATGGAAAACATTTCTGTTCAGTTTGTTTGAAAATGGCCTTGCAGTTTTTAAGTAGATGTTATTTGAAGCCAAATATTGACGAACTCTTGCGGTCATTTTGTGCTATGAAGCCGAAATATTCTAGCAATTTTAACAGAAGGCCATGTAAGAAACATTTCTGTGAAATTTGTTGGAAACGACCTTGTTTAGGAGAAGTTGTTTGATTTGTTTCTATTTTAAGTTGTTGTGGTCCTAATGGAGTTGAACGGTTTGAGTTATTTTAGAAAAAGGCAATATAAGGGACATTTCTGATAAGTTCGGTTGTAAATGGCCATGTGGTTTTGGAGGTGATGTAATCTGAAGTAAAATGTTGACGTCTGACAATTGACGAGACGCCTAACACTTGGTGACCCCAATAGCTCACTATGAGGATATGATCAGCTGATAATAACACAAGCGACAAACTTGAACGAGACATCTTTATACGTGGCCAAATAATGTAAACAAATGAAACACTTTATTAGATTTTAGCGAAAAGTACATTTCTAGATTGCATCATGTTAATTTAAGCAATATATTGCGATGTTTTCCGAGATCTTGTTAAATGTACTTTCAAAAATATGCGTTATATACACTTGTTGGCTAATGGATGGATAGATCGATGGACGGATATGTCTCATTGAATAGCATGGACAATTGCTCCCTAACAAATCTATCGCACTAAAGGCGGTGTTTGTACCAACTGTTTAACGAAAGAACAGGTATTTAAGCAATTCATGAAGCGACCCTTCAACTTCACCCATGCCATTCTTCATCATGACACGTCTTCGAACGTTTGGCATTTTATCACACACAAAAGGATATTGTCTACTTCTTCAGAAACATTGTTAATTTAATAATATTTTAAATATAATGACCTAACAGACTGAACCACCAGTAGATAGATCATTTTTACATCATAATATAACAATTAGAAGTCGTCTGTTGTGGATGTACATTCTCTATTTCTTCTAAGTAAACAATTTTCTCTGAAAAGTTGTACAGGATAACACAAATATAACAATGACCACTGTTTTTAAACATGTTATTTAAACTACTAAAATTTCTCCTTTAATGCAAGATAGTGAAAATCAAAGTCACAACAGAAAAATTAACAGACGTTAACAATACATGCAGACGACATAATAACATACAGATACAAAGCTTCCGACAAAAAAGTCAATGCAAAGTATACTGCTAAATATTCGTACCTTATGAATTAAGCCAGCGTTTGTGTTACATCATGAAACATCATATACTCCGTTCATATGTGCTTGTGCCAGAATTTGTACAGTTCATTAAACTGAGCTGTTTTATCTACAAAATGGCGGCGTCACAATATGGTACAAAAACGAAAGCCTACTACGTGAAACAGAAAGCAATAAAACGTGTTATCCATTAAACACAACATGAACTAGTTAAAAACAATATTGACCGACAACTACTGTACAATGTCGAGTTAAATGATTTTATCATGTAATTTTAAGACGAAAACAGAAAAAGGAAGCTCAGAAGTTCTCAACAGTACCAAGACTTTGATAATGGCTACCAAAGTGCATGCAATCCATAACTGAACGTGGGCCGCCTGATGGCAGTAACTCTATGACGGTTGGTTCTTGATCTTTGTAATTGACGGGTTGTTCTAGCAAATACTCCATGTATATATCAATTTCTATAGCAATCAATCTAATCAAAAGTCAATAATCTATTGGCCCTATCTCTAAGACAAGGAAAGATTCGCATCAACTGGAACGTCTGCATAGCCGACACTTGAGAGTTCCTGGTCCAGGAAGTGATAATCAGTAAAAATCGTGACTCGGTACTGACATAAAAATGAAATTGAAATTCAGCAAGCATAACGTTAATACATAACAAATACACAAATAAGCAAGTGACATTCAATGTCGTTCAATAGTCACAGACAGGGTTTCGCAGCAATTTTATGGATATTATCTGATAAACTGTATAAACATCGAGGACACTAAAGCTGCGAAAAAACATGGTAAACGATTGTAAGGCAAACATAAATTAAGACGTGGAAGCAAAGCTGTCAATAAACAAGAGTCATGATGACCCTTAATCGCTCACCTGCGTCCCAGTGGTAAGGGTCAATAACTCTGGAGCCCATGAAGAGAGAAGGTTGGTGCAGGGATGACCTATATTCAAACTCGACCTAGTGATCATCAAGAAAAACATTCTGACATGTTTTCATGACATCTGGGAGAAAAACATTAGTCTCTGCAATGTTAACAAGGTAAATTTGTGTTTTGACATAGTTTTTGACTCCTGATAAAATATATTCACATCTGACTTAGATATCATCAAGACAAATGTTCTGACGAATTTTCGTGACATTTGGAAAGCAAATGTAGCCTCTTGTGTGTAAACAAGGTTTTTCTGTGTTTTGACCCAATGACCTAGTTTTCGATCCCATATGACCCATATTCAAATTTGGCCTAGATATCATCAAAACAAACATTCCGACAAGTTTTCATGAACAAAAAATGTGGCCTCTAGATTGTGAACAAGGTTTTCTTTTTATTTGGCCTGGTGACCTACTTTTGGATCCCAAATAACCTAGTTTCGAATATGATGTAGAGATTATGGAAAATTTATTTTTAGTATGATAGGATGGTTAATGTGACCTGTAGAGTGTTAACAAGGTAAAATGTGTACGGACGACAGACAGACGACAGACGCCGGACATCCAGCGATCACTTTTGCTCACCCAGCATATGCTCAGGTAAGCTTAAAGGACAAATAACTGTTAAGAAAAGCCAACAAAAATTATCGATTTTATTCACTTTAGTTCTAATACGATATCTAGCCATAAAAATCAGGCAGCCATTACCTTGCCTCCTCTCATATGTGGGTAGCAAAAAAAAAATCTCTAATGAATGCACACCAGTTTTATGGCCATGAAAAGCTGTATACGCATAAAACTAATGTCCGTGACAGTATGGTTATAATTCTATAATGTAAAACGAACATTTCAGTTTAAATTTAGCTCTATTTCTACACAAAAACTTAAATTAACGCCTATAATATATCAAACCAAGAGGTAAAAGAACTAAAACAGCCAGCACTGAGCGTAGGCTGCACTAATGTTTGCATGACAGGTATATCTGTCAATAATGTTTTCTTGCAAACATCTATTTCTCTGAAGCTTACAACAGTAGAAGTTTTAGAAACTGTAGATCACAAACAGTATAAAATATGTTCATGAAACCTGTCTACAGTGGGTTCCTTTTAAGTATTATTTTAATCAAACTGCAATCCAAATTCATTAAACAACTCGAGTTCCTATCGAACTTGCCTTAGAAGACAAGGTCAGCTTTATAATTCAAGAATACGGCTAAATGAAACATCAGAAGTTGTTTTCAAATATATCTACACAGAACAAAGGGGCATGTCTTGCAATTCAATGTAATAAATCCAAATATGCTGCATAAAAATAATTCCTTCGGGCGATCTCTTTACAATATTGATACGGGACTTTCAACGGGTTAATCTGGATACCGGGTTAATTAAGGTTTCAATCTGGGTCATTTGCTAGATTAAATATATTGCGAACGAAAGAAACATAAGTGTACTGTATTTAAACAAAACGTAGGTAATGTATAATCTTTCAATTTCAGAAAATGGTAATAAATTTTCCTATAAAACTTTATTTTAAACATATGACCCCTTGGGCCAAGCCAATTTTGACCCAGGGGCCATGATTTGAACAATCTTGGTAGAGGTCTACTAGACAATGCCTCATACCAAATATCTAAGCTCCATGTGTTGTGGTTTCTGACAAGAAGATTTTTGAAGTTTTCCCCATGTAACTCTATGTAAAATCAAGTGACCCCCAGGGCGGTGCCAGTTTTGACCCAGGGGCCATGATTTGAACAATCTTTGTGGAGGTCTACTAGACAATGCCTCATACCAAATATCTAAGCTCCATGTGTTGTGGTTTCTGACAAGAAGTTTTTTGAAGTTTTCCCCATGTAACTCTATGTAAAATCAAGTGACCCCCAGGGCGGGACCAGTTCTGACCCCAGGGTCATAATTTGAACAATCTTGGTAGAGGTCCACTAGATGATGCCTCATACTAAATATCTAAGCTCCAGGCCTTGTGGTTTCTGAGAAGAAGATTTTTAAAGTATTTTCTTTTGTTTGCCATGGCAACCAGAGTTCTGCATGGAATTGAATTCTTTGAACAACTTTGGAAGAGCTTCAAGCAAGGAACATCCCATGCGAGTGTCATTGAATTTGGCCCAGTGGTTTCAGAGGAGATGTCGTTTGAATGAAATTGTTGACGCCTCACGAGGCACACCGCACGACGCACATTGGGGTATGACAAAAGCTCACTCTGGCACTTTGTGCAGGATGAGCTAAAAAGCAATGATTCAGTAAAACTAAGCGCAACAAGACTTCTTTTTCTTTCCGTCCATCTTTTATCTGTGTACGTTTGAAGCAAATTCTCCATAAAATGAATAAAGAGTTCTACACAAAATATTTTCTCTATACCCCATATGCTGAAAAATACAAGGCCCATAACGCCTGACTTCTGCAAAATAAGGCACAAACAAAATTTCTGAAATTACAATCACCTATACACCCACGCTATTCATCTGCGACAGTTTGAAGCAAAAATAATTAGGAGTTCTACACAAAATATTTTCGCTATACACCATATATTGAAAAATAAAAAGGCCCATAACTCCTGACTCCTGTAAAATAAGGCGCAACAAAAAATTCTGAAATTACAATCACCTCCACACCCAGGCTATTCATCTGAGAAATTCTGAAGGAGTTCGTTACACAAGATTTCGAGACACACACGGTACGTGCGAACGAAATAGCGTACGAACATACAAAAGCAACGCTCTCACAAAGTGGGTACATAATTATTTAGTGTAATGTACAACTAAACGATAATGTTGACATGAAAAGCAATCCAACATACATCAAAATATAAAAGAATACTTTTAAATCTAAACACGTTAAATTTGAAGTAATGAAATATATTGCCGAATAAAAAGTAAATGCCAGAAGCGTAAATGATTATTTTTATGCTTAAACCATGAACGCACCTGTTTATCATTTTATTTGATATATTGCTTGTATTATCCTTACGTTATCTCCCAGACTGTAAATGATTTACCTCGCACCTCTCGTCGGTTTATCAAAACAGATTTTCCATGCACACAAATTGGAAAATTAATTATATTTGATATTGCACATGAAGTGACGTCATAATATAGTATTTAGATTGAGAAAAGAATTAACAATGACTCCGTAAACGTTGTTTTTATGTAACCTTCAAATGTTTCTTTCATTGCGCGACAAAAACTTTTACCTGGAAAATTATTGACTCGTGTGAAACGTAGAAAAATATATTCTCACGTTTCCAGGCAATTTATTTCACATAATATTCATACAGCCTGTTTTCGCGAACAAACTTACTTATCTGGCGTTTCGTCTATTGTGTGATTCGCAATGAGTTCAAACACTTAAAACTGCCTCAATAGCATTTCATTTATTTCTCAAATTTACTATCTTTAATACTCGTTGGTTTGTAACCTGGTCCTACAAAAAAATTGTCAACAAATGTTATTTTCACTTTACTGCTAGAAGAACATTTGCTTAAAGCTTTTAGGAAAATCTACGAAAAAAAAACCGGTCAAGTTGTTCTTATGAGCAATGTAAGTTAATATCAAATAATGATAAAAGTCTGAGATTCCTTTCGGTAGACTAATTAACAACAAACACGTAGACAAATGCAATACAGCAGTGTGATAAATATAGACATAAATCACTGGCAAGTCATTCAAGCTGACATAAATGTAATACAGATGCACAATATATTACCAAAATAGTCGCATGCAAAATAAATGTTATATCTTTTATCATCATTGCTATGTTATCAAATATCAATGGTTCATCTTTATCAAAATTCTGACATAAAGAGTTCGTTGAACGTAAAATGTATGAATTGAGGATGGTTTCGTAGTTCATAGTTCAATGTCACAAACAGGAATTCGTTTTAAACATATTTATTTAATCTATTCATGCAGAACGCGGCAGACCTACAGTTCCTAACTTTAGACACAGGAAACTATTTCGACTAAAACATGTGGAGTGTAATTGAAAACTACTTTATAAAATATAAAAGGAGACCTTGAAGCATTTAATTATCTTTAGCACGCGTGCTTTAATTAAGATAATGAAATCTTAGAACAATCATTCCTCTGTTGTAAAATGAATTCGTGATGGTGATGCTTCCAAAATCTTACGCTGTATTTACAATATTAACATTTTGTAACTTAAATACCACTTAAATTTAAAGCATTTTTGTCTCGTATAAAAAAAAAACTTACCGCCCTCCAATATGCGCTTGCAACGAAAAATGAAGCAATATGGAAATAAGAAAAAACAACTGGAGTATGTTATATTTGATGTTAAATATTTCGGTTAATGTGTTGCAAACAAAACGTAACAGCAGACATAGAAAGACTGTATAACTGTCTTTCAACATATTATAAAAAAGTTTGAAGAAAACAAAAAACTAATTAAAGCACATGTATGCATTAATTAGAATGGATTTGAATCTGTTTTTTTTTTTTTTTTTCATGTAAATTGTGTAACTGTGCAATCTGTACTGTACCTTGTATATGTATATGTGGTTTTTAACCTGAATAAACATTTATCTATTTTCTGCTCTGAAAAGGCCAGTGAAAATATTCAAAATCATTTCCGAAACACCTGATTTTTGGACATTAAAAAGCCAATATGATGGCTGTGTTGCTAGATTAATAGAATCTATCATTAAGGGTGGTTGAAGATCGGGATAACTAAACCCGACGGTGACCGGTTCCCGCCGGAAACGAGCCTCTGGCGAGTTTCCGGTAGGGAACCCGAGGGTTTGGATATCTTTAACCAACCCCAATGAATGATTATTTTTCTCACTAACTCACTCATGGAACAAAAAATACTAACAAACGCTAAAAAATATTTGGTCATATTTTTTCATGCGTGTTCACGCCTGTAAACCGCATAACAACCAAATTTCTACTACACAATATTCAACATGGCGGAGACATGTTTCACTGATTCAATTAAAAATAGATTTAAAATAAACGTATTACGTAGGTTTGAACATCAGGAATGAGTAAAGTTGATGTATAAAAGTGATTTAAATGCAAATTAATCAGAGAACATGTGATTTAAAGTGTAAACACAGATAAATTTACAATGTCGACGCTCGAAATTGACTGAAAGAATACAAAAAGTAGTTTGTATTCTAAAGCCATTCGAGATAAGACTATGTGAGATAAGATTTACCACCACGGCTTTTTTTGAGTAACATTTTCGGAATTTTCTGTCAAGTTACTGAGAAATGCCTGTACATTTCCAGGTTGAAAAAAACAAACTGTCATCATTATAAAACAGTTTTATCTTTAGCCCATTCAAATAATTCAATGAAATTGTAAAATGTACATTGTTTTCACAATATTATCAACATTTAAGTATTCAATATAGCAACGCCTAAATGGCTCAACTGAGCTATATGTGACTTTCTAGCGGGACCAGTAGTTACCCTACAGACATAATTTAACCCTACAGACATAATTTAAACAAACTTAGTAGAGGTCCATTAGACAAGGTTACACGCCAAATTTCAAAGTTCAGAACTTGGTGGTTTTAGAAAACAAGATTTTATACGTTTTTCATTCTTGTTGCGACAGCAGACGTAGTTCTAAATAGCTGTATTCTTTGAAAACCTTGTCAGACACTGCTGAAACTTCCCATTTTTCCTATTAAACTATTACATGTATCGTGAATTTTACATCTGACCTTTCTGAATAGTACAGTTTCATATCGTCATAAAAGATCATATGTTAAATTCACTGTAATAGGAAATACATGTACCTGGTTAATGCACTGCCAACACTACGCTGAAAACGTATATCATATGTACCATTTGATGTGAACAGGTCAAAATGCTGCCTATTTTAAGATCATCATAATTCATGTAACAAGCAAATGTGGTAGTTCACTTGACCTCTTTGCACTTGGTTTCAATCTCAACATTAACTGATCAATCAATATAAAGCTCCTGTCTATTCTTGTATCAATAAAACTGGATTGGCGAATAACGATACATGTGAATTGTGCTATACTTTTAGAAATGTTCAGAGCACATTAAAGAAACTGGATGTCATAAAGCAGCGAAAGACAAGTTTTAAATACTACGAAATTTACAGTATTACAAATCGACATGTAAGGTGCAACATGGTAAAAAAAAATTGTTGAACTACCACATGACACGTGGTAATGAAAAATGTTAAAGTGCCAGAAGACACGTGGTAAAGAATAATTGTAAATGTGCCATATGACACGTGGTAATGAAAAAATGTTTAAGTGACAGAAGACACGTTGGGATGAATAATTGTTAATGTGCCATATGACACGTGGTAATGAAAACTGTTCTTCAAGTTTCAGAAGACACGTGAGCAGGAATAATTGTTTATGTGATGTATGACACGTGGTAATAAAAAATGTTAAATACCCTTACAGTATTACATGTAGGACAGGATTAAAAGTTTCTTAGCCTATAAACACTATTACTGCATACACGACAATGTTATCAGACAATTAGCTATTACTATAATTATATCCGACGCTTAACGTTGTCTGACAATTTCAACATGAATAATTAACACTTTTCTCAATATATCAAATACGCAGCTTTTGTTAACATAAATGTCGCCATAAAAAGCAGTTACAAGGACCGACACGTCAGTATTTTAAAAATGTAATAGTGATGTAATGTGTATAATATTACACTGTTATGAAACACTTTTTATTTTATGCCTACCAATGAAATATAGGGAAATGTCAGTGAGATAAAAGTGATAATACACTGTTTTGAATCAGTTAATTACCATTTTGATAATACATGTTTGTGCCCGAACTATTGAATATTGAGTATTAATCCGCTTTTATAATTAAAGTATGTATGGCAAAATTCAATAAATATTGATAAACTGTGTAGACAAAAATAAATATTATTTGATGAAAGTGTATTCAGTTTATTTCAGCAGAAGTAAAGTTATCATATGTATTGGAGATTGTCTGCACTTTTTTTTGTGCGGAGTAACCAAAGTACGCATTAACTGATTTGGGGCTCACCATGGGGAATTTATTGAAGGCCCTGATTAAAAATGTCATAAAAAAAACCTATTTTTGACGTGTTGGCATAAAATAAAAAGAAAATTTGTTTGTATTTTAGTGGAAGATGGGAATTTATTTCATCTCGTGAACACCATATGTTGATATTTTCACTCGTGGCTGCGCCACTCGTGAAAATATCACATATGGTGTTCACTCGATGAAATAAATTCTCATCTTCCACAAAAACAAACAAATATCCTCTATATAATATCACGGCGCTTTAGTAATTAAGCTATTAACAAACCGGATATATGTAAATGCCACTGTGCTTTACAAACATTGTAAATATTTGAACTAGTCTACAATTCCATACGAAATTCATTTCTCCTCTGTGACCACACATTTTTGCTCATAGCTTGACACGAGTCATCAGAATGAGTTACAATATATAAAAAAACAGTTCCTGCTGACCATAATTTTAAACAAGAATTCGCATGGAAGTGTGCCTGATTTAAAACTAAGCTCTATTTTCTTTTCGTTTTTCCAAGGCGTATCACTTCCTGGCATATGTCAAACCCGTGACCAAAAAAAAGTTGGCATGTGTTTATTTTAAGCGATGAACAGCTCATTGTGTATTGCATTCAGTTAGAAACCTGATAAATTACAAGGCATTAAACTCTTTAAAGGTGCATGCATTCAATGGAAGATTCTGAATTCTATGGCGTTTAAAAGGGTTTCATTTGATCATCTGATCATTTGATGAACTGTTGGCATAGATAAAAACAAACAGATTCTAGTTTCGAACTTAGTCCAGAGATCATCATGACAAATATTCTGAACAATTTATATGAAGATTGTGATAAAAAAATGAGCCCTGGAGTGTTCACAAGCTAAAATGTTGACGACGGGCGACGTACAAAGGTCGATCACAGAAACACACCACCATGTGCTTATGTTAGTTAAAACGAAGAAAACAAAACAAGAAAATCTTCTTGCCTCATCAGCTGGCGTTGAACTCACAACGATGTGTGTTTGTTTTCTAGCTGGTTACAAAATTTGTTTCAAATGAACTGATCTTGTCTCTCTGACAAAAAAACTCGAACGAACTCAGTACTTTTTTATGATAATGTAAAGAACAAATACGTGCAGAATGCCTATAACTTAGATAACAATGGTTATTAGTTTGTTGTTTGTTCGCTGCAAGCCATCCTTAAATAAACAACTGTGTAGCTAATCAAAGCTTCCTTAATTTGTCTTCAAAAGTGTAGTGGATAAGTGCATTCAAGTTTGTATGCACTTACTACTACCATTAACACTGTAACGATAGAAGACCTCCTATTCATTTTTTTTCCTCAAACACTTACTGGATAGAACAATATATCAAAATGAAACAAGCTGATACGTTTATTCGAAAACCACTTCCTGATTTGCTAAATAAATTCGTTTTTTTCCTACTTTGTCTTCGAAATTCAAAGCACGGCTTACCATTACAGAGTATATTGGATTCCATCGAGGATTTTAAAGACGTTTAATAATGTACAATGTACACGACTTCCCCTCTCGATACTAAAACGGCATATGCTAAATATATAAGATTCCATTTTCTTTAAAAGTGTGTAATTATTATATCAATTCATTAATATTAGTCTTTATACAGAAAGTTGTAAAACAATTTGGTTGGATAGCAGTTCAATCTAAATGAACACTTGGGTGTCTAAATGCTTAATTGTACAGAATTTGAACATAATTTCTTCTTTACAATTATTTTTTTCAGCAAATGAGCCAATAAAACAGGAATGCAGTATTTCATCGGTTAATGGTAGGGTATGTCGCTTTACTGTCGTTTATTTACTGAAATGTACGAATACTATGCGTATCATTAATACTGCGTACAGTGGATTTTTTTTTTCAGCTAAGTATAAAAATGCTGAAACCTATTAGTGACACCACTGGCAAGATGAGCATTTCTTTAGAGCATGACAGTCTTAGATACATATATAATATATATCCGTGTATAAAAAAAACAAAAGCTAAACCAAAAAAAAACAACAAAACATAAACGCCTTCTACAAGTATCAAAAGTATTTTCATGTATTTGCCATTGTCCTGTTATGTTATTTTTATAACTTTTCTATGTGTAATCTATTGATTCGGCTTTTATTAATTGGTGTTATAAATCAAATTTAATTCTGTTTTGTAAACATATGCGGTTCAGAACCATAATACACGTGTACCGTGTCTATCAGTATCTTAAAACAGATATATAAATTTGATACGTCAGAAACATATATTATATTTCAACATCATTTTATGTGAAGTGAATGGCTCTTAATGCATTTTGATACATTTATGTTTAATTAAAGCTCAATTAAATTTCATACGAGAAAGCAAATGGCTTATCAGTAATAAATTATTCATAGCAAAAATGCACTTGACAGTTATTATCCACCTAAACGAGATGTTTCTCGTCACAAATGTAACTTTCCAAAAATAAAAGAAGAACAATAACTTACGTATTCAGATTCAATCACCATGACAACAAAGTAATAATTTCCTATTGACAAGTTCTAGGTTATTGGCGTTTCACTGCAAAAGTCAAGGTCGGAATAAACCTGGAATCAACTCTCCTAAATAAAATATCTTTTACTCTTAATTTTGCATGTAAAATTGTGCATGCATGCAATCTCTGGCAAGCTTTATTAATACGTTTGCAACAGGACACTGTTCTCAGAATGAGTCATTTTATTCGTCCTTTCATACCAATCAGGCAAACCATAACACAACTGACTATAAAGGATACCGGTATAGAACTTTTTAAACTTACCATTGCTACAAAACTTTATAACCACTAAAGACTAAGAAATCTTACAACAGTGCTGTTGACAGCGTAAAATATTGTCGTGACGTCTGAATACGTCGGTAAAATACAATCGACAATGCTAAGGTATGCTGGATTTTTTTTTGTGCGTACTTGAGTGCCTGCGTGCGTGTTTTAAAATAACATGCAAGATTAATCCCAAGCCAATAGAAAACAAAATGTAAATAAAAGTACCACTGGCCAGTAAACTCCTTTTTTCACAATCTTAATGGTCAACTTTTAATACCACAAAAATAATGCATAAAGTACGTACCTTTTTTTGAATGTCACCGTTGAAGTTACTTCACTAGAATTTCACTGGTTCGGTGTCCGTCTTCTTAGTCAAAGTCTGAAAAAATACAGTTAATTTATCTTCAAAAGAGTGCAAACCAGATTGTCCTTTATGGTATGGTATAAAACTGGTTTAACCAATTTAAGTCCACATAAATCACAATTACACTAAGTTACAGAAACTAAATACTTGACCCACAATTAATATAGTTATTCCGTTAAACTTTTTTATGTAATTTCCCATTAAACGAGAAAATCATATTATAGCAAAAACAATGAACTTTATTTTCATAAATTCTACTTTCTAAAATCTTGTTAATATGATATCTAAAACGTACACGTGGCTACAAAAAGTTCAAAGCTGAAACAGTTCCGGGAGCTTTGGAAAGTTAATGTGTTATGGAAAAAGCGAATAACCTATGAATATTTAAGTAGTAACTGAAAAACTGCAAGTTGCATTTATTTGGGTTTTTTATTGGATAGACAGCTATATTACATGTTCTTCCTTGTTATAGCCAATTGCACCAACACGCAGTCACTCTAATTTAAGGTCAAACAGTTAACAACTCTTTTGAGGAACAAGGAAATATTCGCGAAAACAGACAAGTAGACATTTGAGTTCTAGATACTAAATATGACCAAATATAGATCTAAGGCTATGACACTGTATTCTTGATAACGTTTACGAACACAATAAGGGTTAATCATCATAAACGAATGAAGACCCCAATTCATTATTAACTGGCACATTCATTGATCAATTAATTAATTTTGACGTGCATTAAAATTTTGAGTGTCACTTAGGAAGTCTTACTTATTCTTCAATTATTACGTGTCTATAAGTTGTAATTCCTAAGGTAAAATATAAAAAGAAAACATTTTAAAATATGTTTGTTCAGATAAAACTAAGGCAGACTTATTCGTAATTAACTGAACAATTTTAAGGTACCTCTGAAGTAGGGGGATGGGGTGGGTGTATATATTGTATGCTAAACAATCGCTCTCTATCATTATGTCGTTTAATATGTTTGAATTCACTTAGTATTATCGTAATCTTATAAATTTAACTTCGTAAGATTGTTTCTGCATTAAATCTTACATTTTTGTGATGAAAATACTAAATATTGAATACTATTTGCTTAGTTAAATTTGTGTTTTCCAAAACCACTTAGTTTTATGGCAATATCTACAGATAAACTGTAAAATATCGTATTAAATCATCGTCCATGACTAAGCAGTTAAAATTTCATACCCATATTTAATTTCAACAAGAAAAAAACATATTATTTAAATTAAGATCAAAGATTACACTAGAACTAAGTTATCACAATATTCAGTATATGAATATTTTTATTTAACATTCGAAACAGGTTTCTTTGTAATGAGCAAAATGGTGAAACTGGCTATACAGAAACAAAATTTATGGAGCACATGAAGATGAATAACTAAAAGGAGAAAACATTAAATGCTTATACATAACACCTTTGTAATAATTATTTGAAATTTCTTACTTAAAACTATTTCATGAACTCATCTGCAGACTGTATTTGCTCAAGTTTAAGCTACAGTTCATAAGATTTTGAGTTTAACTGAAGCAACATATGAGTATGTTTAAGATATATCAAGATATATCACAAATAATGTTTAAGTTTCTTTGAAATAAAATCAAGTGTTTCCTTGCAATATTTCTGTAAACAGTTCTATGTCACTATTTAGTCATGCCAAAGTTATTCTACATTCTCTTAACTGAATTCCCTACAATGTACCATGTAAGGAAGATTGGTATCGGGGTCAAAATGTCGTCAAACACAGTATTCATAGATTGTAAGACTAAGAATGAATATCTTGTTTTAGGCTTACATTTCGTTTTTCGTCATTTTTATCTGCTTCACAACAAAGGTAAAGAAACCGAGAAATGAGAGATAACAGTGTAAGACATTTATACACTGGCAACTCACACCCCTTTAAGAATCTAATCAAACCACTGCCTATCCGAAACAAACTTTACAAAACCAGGTGTATTATTTTCCGATTTAGTAAAAAGAAGTAAAAGAAAGTGCATTTTGTCACTATTTATGCCAACGAAAAAAAAATACTCTGAAACTTAACAAATCAAAGACGATTCAGCTTTAATAAAATCCTTTTAGATTAACTCATTCAAGTGTTTCATTTTTGCCAAAAAAAAATGAAATACACCTCAGCAGTAAAATGATTTCTTACCTTTATAATGCTATTAAGAGATTATTATATAATATCTATGACGCGTATACATTCATTTCATTGTTTTGTAAACAAAGACCAATGTTAGCTGAGTGTAGTTTACTTTATTTAAATGTCATCTTTGTTAAACAATTATTAGGTTATGGTCATGACTCATTATCATTTTTTTTCAAATTCATTACACATTAAAGAAGTTCAGAAGTTTAGAAGTTTTATTTCAAATAACCACTGGACCACATGGTTCATGAGGCATAATATTAAATACAAAAACATATACACACAATGAACATGGCAAACAGTTTATCAAATTGCATAACTTATTTAGTTGTTGAGAACGCATATTACATTGAGTAATCTGTCGTATATAAATATTTGTATATTTTCTAAATCCTAAATAAATTTACAAATCCATTTAACGTAAACCTCAGTACCGTTCTTACCGAAACGAAACATAAGAACGTTATGGATAGAAAGCAGATAAACACAACTAAACTGACGGTTTAACTGCCTAGTACCACGCACTCTTCCGACCCGAAAGGTAAATGTGGGTTAAATATAACGAGTATTACTATAGAAAATAATGGAAAAATCAAGCACACAATGTCAACTATTCTGTATCATACAAATATATATGAATATCCTAGTTATTAACATATATGCTATTTTTCTAAGTTCGAAAGCATGATATATAAATTTACCTAAATTTCTTAAAATATTTTCATTTTCTGTATTTAACAAGTTTAAGAACTTTTCGGATGCCTAATATATACAATAGAAATGAATTGGTATCTTAAATCATCATATAACTGACATTCTAACACAAAGTGATATTCATCGTCTAGCCTATTGCATACAGTACATTTTCTATCATCTAGGAGTGTTCTATATTCTATATATTTCTATATTTTTCCTTTGTATAAAAATACTGTATTACGGGGTTACGGGGAAGTAAGCCGCCTTTCCTTAAAAACCATAGTTTTTTATTTATTCAGAGTAAGTTTCCATCTATCGCAGTATTCAGACCCGCCTGTTGAGAATACATTACCCAAATAAGCAAAAGTGCTGACTTTCTATATTTTTCCTTTGTATAAAAATACTGTATTTCGGGGAAGTAAGCCACCTTTCCTTAAAAAAACGTATCTTTCTTTGTTTTTTATTTATTCACAGTAAGTTTCCATCTTTTGCAGTATTCAGAGAGAATATTTAGACATAATTGTAATTCGTCTTTCGTGTTAGCTAATATAACATTGTCATCGGCATATAGGATTAAGAACAATTTAAACATATCAACCTCTACATCTTTATGTCACTATGCAAACATTTAAATACATAGAAAATAGGAAAGGGGATATGCATTCTCCCTGTCTTACGCCGAGAGAACTATTTTAGGGATCACTTAAATTATTACAATGCTTCACTCTTGATTTAACTCCTGTGTACATTAACCGAATAATATTTAATATATTACCTCGAATGAACAGTTTAATTAATTTAAACCATAAATTGTCATACACTACATAATCAAATGCCTAAGTAAAATCAACAAATGCACAGAAAAGTTGTTTCCCTTGATTTAAGATGTGTGAACTTAGAACAAATTTCCCATATTCTGCCTAAAATCAGCCTGTGCTTCAAAATAAACACTATATGTTCCCGCCCAAATAAAAAGCCTATTATTCCAAACCCGGATGAAAAGTGTTCCCAATATACTAAGCAGCGTTATTCCCCTGTAATTGCTAGTATCGTTGATATTGCCTTTTTTATGTAACAGAAAAAAAAAGAAAAAGAAACAAAAAGAAAGATTTCTTGAGGGGATAGGAGGGGGCAGCAAGGGTAAAAAAGAAATTAGAGCAATTATATATACTTTAAAAAAAACATATATTAATTTTTGTTATTTTTTGAGGGAGAGGGATCTGGTGGAATCGGACGGTGGGGTGGGGGGAGGGACAAAATGTTTTTTTTTTCTTTTTTTTCTTTGATGGGGAGTGGGGTCTGGTGGAGTTGTAGGGGATGGAGTTGTGGGGGATCCAATGCATAAAAGAACAAAACAAAACAAGACAAAACAAAAAGAAAAAAAATCTAAATTTGTTTGGGTGTGTGGTGGGATGTAGTGGAGTCGGGAATGGGAAGGGTCCCATGCATGCAGGGTTGCGGGAATTACCTTCCAATTCTATGTAAGTTAACCGTTAAGTTCTAGGCTGTGTACCTTTGTACCTTCCCGTTTTTTGTTGTTATTGTTGTTTTGTTTTGTTTTTTGCTACATAAGTCTGCGCAATACCAAGTGTCCCTGGGGAGGGTTAATTTTCACCCAAGCGAATGATATGAAAAATCTTGGTAGAGGTCTACTAGAGGATGCCTCACATCAAATTATAAAGATCTGTGTCAAGCGGTTTTAGAGAAGAAGATTTTCAAATTTTGGGTTCATGATTTAAACTAAAATGTCCGCTAGACAATGCTACAAAACCAAATATCAAAACTCTAAGCTTTATGGTTTATAGATAATCAGCTACATTAAAGTTTTTGCACGACGCCGACGACGACAAGTAAGTGACTTTAATACCTCGACTTTTTCTTCAAAAACAGACGAGCTAATAAACGCCCAGTGTTTTTACTACTAAGGTAACTCGGTGGCTCGTTGGCTACGAATCTAGCGACCCGGGATCGATCCTGGATAGCGACTGAGTTACCGACTGATTTCCCAGGACAAGGTGGTAACCTAACCGGGATACTGTTTCCAGCAGTATCGGCCTAGACTGGGGATCGGGGAGGTAAAATACACTCACCTTGGACTCTTCTGGAAATAAGTTGTTCTATCCACACCAGGTGGGGACTTTCGTTGACTACCCACGTTAAATAATAAACTTTTACCTTTACCTTTTGCTACGTATTAAACAGTACTTATTTGGTTGTGTGAAAACTTGCATGCACTGTTCATTAAGGTTAGCAGTTTCTTTTATATTGTACAGTTTACTAAGCTTGGCAGCTGCTTCTGAACTGCCAAGTTCTTTATGCTTAGCAGAACAGTTCATGAAACATAGCAAAAACGTACATTGGATTGTCCGACATTTCACGTGTAATGCAACAAATAAGGGCGTACGATCTAAGATGACCTTTTGTATCGTATTTATACTCTCAAAAATATGAGAGTAAACAAACCCCGGTAAAAACCACAACCCATAAATTTAAAACGTAGACAACTCATAAAACTTATAAATGTACTGTTATCAAAATCTGTTATTTTAAAAAACAGTGTATATCATATAAGACAAAGAACATTTTTATATCTCAATAATTTCTTAATAATAAATTCAAATTCGACTTTTCCTTAATTTTGCGTACTTTGGAAAATCTAAAAATGTAACACAAGCGTGAAACATATATTTATCTTTTTTTCTGACACGCAAAGCAATTACAAAATTGTGTAGCCTATAGTGTATCTAATAATATTTCACATAAAAATAAATAATAAATGCTTTACTACTTGAATAAAAATATATATAATCATTGCTAAATGCCTTGCAGCGTATTACTGTTTACAAAGATATTGCGTGTTTGTTATTTTAATAATTTACCTTTAGGTAAAGTGGTACTGTTGGTCTATCGTTAGCTTTCGAAAGTTTGATTAAATTTTGAAAAGCAAAATGAAAATACAAATCGTGATTCGGATGTTAGTTTTATTAATACGAAAACTGACAGATGATACATTATGTAATGACAATGTTGACCCCATTACAAAGAGTTTTATTCATTTCATTGTTCCCTGAAACATAATTTGTAAAAGACTAAATTCTAAAAACAGCTTAAAACAAAGTTAAATCACGGTAATTTTTATATAATAATGCTTAACACAAAGCTAAGACATGGTTTTCAAAAACATTTGGTACAGGCATTGAGTTAATAAGGTATATCCGACATATTTCTGATTTCTAATTGTCTAATCTATTTTTTAAACTAATTTTCATTAGATATTATTTATGGATAATTTTCCATTTTCCCAGCTTTGTTCTTCAGTTACCTGTGGAAATTTTCTTGAATCGTCTGGCTTAACTTTTTCAGAACAATATTCATTAAAGGTCTAAAACCTGATTCAGCTTTTCTCAATATGTGAGGGGACTGTTTACAGAAATAGATTGTCTTGTTTCAAACAAAATTCCCATTTTTTTTTCAAAAGAACAGATGCACATCTTCAAGCCAATATAATTTTGTCTTATTCGCAACACTAAAACGTATAAATTGAATGACTGTTCATGTCAGAGACTGTTCTGTAAACACTACAAGCCAGCGAAACGAGAAGACGTTATTTGATAGACTTAATGTTTTTGGTAAACTAGAAGCCAGCGAAACGAGAAGACGTTATTTGATAGACTTAATGATTTTGTAAACTCTAGAAGCCAGCGAAACGAGAAGACGTTATTTGATAGACTTGATGATTTTGTAAACTAGAAGTCAGCGAAACGAGAAGACGTTATTTGATAGACTTGATGATTTTGTAAACTAGAAGCCAGCGAAACATGAAGACGTTATTTGATAGACTTGATGATTTTGTAAACTAGAAGTCAGCGAAACGAGAAGACGTTATTTGACAGGCTTTATGTTTTTGTAAACTAGAAGTCAGCGAAACGAAAAGACGTTATTTGATAGATTAATTGTTTTTGTAAACTCTAGAAGCAAGCGGAATGAGAAGACGTTATTTGATAGACTTAATAATTTTGTAAACTTAAGCCAGCGAAACGAGAAGACGTTATTTGATAGACTTAATAATTTTGTAAACTAGAAGCCAGCGAAACGAGAAGACGTTATTTGATAGACTTAATAATTTTGTAAACTTGAAGCAAGCGAAACGAGAAGACGTTATTTGATAGACTTAATAATTTTGTAAACTAGAAGCCAGCGAAACGAGAAGACGTTATTTGATAGACTTAATGATTTTGTAAACTAGAAGCCAGCGAAACGAGAAGACGTTATTTGATAGACTTAATAATTTTGTAAACTTGAAGCAAGCGAAACGAGAAGACGTTATTTGATAGACTTAATAAGTTTGTAAACTAGAAGCCAGCGAAACGAGAAGACGTTATTTGATAGACTGAATGTTTTTGTTAACTGGAAGCCAGCCAAACGAAAAGACGTTATTTGATAGACTTAATATTTTCGTAAACTAAAAACCAGCGAAACGAGAAGACGTTATTTGATACACTCAATGTTTTTTGTAAACTCTAGAATCCAGCAAAACCAGAAGACTTTATTTGATAGACTTACTGTTTTTGTAAACTAGAAGCCAGCGAAACGAGAAGACGTTATTTGATAGACTTTCTGTTTTTGTAAGCTAATACAGAAAAACAGTTTTCATCATTTTCAACGACAGAAGGTTTTTGTTTTCGCGGCAAATTCTTACTGGAAATAACCTGAGATGTTTTTGCTTTTTCTCCTTGCTGTATGTATTGGGTTTTAATACAACAAGTGTTATACATAACCTTGAATACTTGGCATACTTTCATACAGTTTTTTCATGCTACCTGCCCTGAATACTTTTTCAAAATTCTGACACAATTATCGTTGAACTCAATCAATGAAACTTTATGCGGTTAACGACAGAATTATAAACAAGTCTTACATTTTTGTATTTTCGGAGACATTTCCGCATCTATTTAAACGTGTCATTTCCGTTAACCCAATACACCTTCAAAGTATCATTATTTATTTAATTACAAAAAGATGAAAATTTTGGGCTTATTTGGGTTGGATCATACTGAAACACAGAAAACCTGTTGCCCAAAAGCCTTATATACCATTTAAATTACTTAAATTTACATAATCAACACCAAATAATTATGAATAGAAAAAATAGAATCTTTCCATTGTTCTTTTATCTCCATATCACAAGTTTCTGATGTTAAGGTAAAGATAAAACAGGCAGACGATGTTCTCGTGAGACCACTATGTCGTGCTACGCCACCACACTCTTCAATGGTGATGCCCAAATTTCTTTCTTTCTTGCATTTCTCTTGCTAGCACTTGATTAAAGTCTACTGTTTCTCTATTGTTTTCCTGGTGGCCCCATACAAGTACCACGTGTCTCAGATATTTCAGCTCAAACGTTGAACAAGATCACAAAATATCAAATATATATAAAAAAATAACCAAAAGGCTTGTTTAAAATGACAAGCAATAGCTAGTTAATTATCATTATCTTCGGTCAATGAACCGTTTCAATCTGTTTCACCTACAACGAGATATGATATTAATGAGGTATTGTACTTTTTATGATTACTCTGTGTATTGCTGGTTTTCTTAATACCTTGACTGAAATGCTTCTATTTTACCCAAACATGAATCCATACAGTCTCTTCAACTGTATGTCTAAAAAGCATGACTATATCTTATACTAGAACTATGATGTTCATTCAACAAGAATTCATTAGTTTCATTTTACACACGATTTGGGCTTTTAATGCAATATATATAACCATTCAGCGCACTGCTCTCTCTCGTATCAATGGCGTTCTACGACCAGTTCTACAAAATAAAATATCCTTAAAGGGGCATACCTTACAATTAACCTTAGCTGCGCAACTATTTTATTTGCTCTTTCCTATAATGAACAAGAACTGTCACTGTAAGATGACAATGCCCCCGAACGTGGTGCTTTGACCTTTGTCCCTTCGGGGGCATAAAAATAATTGATAACTTAAAGAAGAACGTATGTTATTTTTATTGATTTTGGCATTAACACACTGAGAGAGTGTTCATCTGCAGTAAATGGCGATCCCTCCAAAAGGGACACTAACAACTCTATACAAAAACTAATTCTTTATGCATTAAATTTACCCGCTGTACGTTTGTTTTTACTTGAAATTTGATCAAAATTTGTATAAAATAAAATTTATATTTTTTTAACGAAAATGGAACTCTATATATAAGAGTATCCCTCCTTTACCTCAAACATTTACCTTTACAGCAAAAGCAAAGAAATACAAAATACAAAGAAATAGAATACCACACTAATTCCTCTGCAGATACAATACGCAAGGTTGTGACAAGACCAATGCACTAATGAGTAAGCTTAGGTCAACTACGATAATATTAGTTTGCTCATCAGGAAACGTCAAGACATGTTATGCTAATTAAGGTAATAAACCACTCTTGTGTCGTAGTCTTGTATCCATTAACCAAGTTTCAAGTCATCTGGAGTAAACTCGAACAAAACAGTTTTGGTGATGAACTGAATATTTTGTATTTAGTTCTAGAGAGATCTAACACTATCAAATGTCTGTACCTAAACCTTCCTAATGACGATCATGTTGTTTTAGACAAGTATGTCAGAGACATATTTTCAGATCCATTTGTTAGTCTGGCGCACGAAAAGAAAACAATATCCCTTGTTGTTATTTTCTCCTAAAGTCTAACATATTTCAGTAATACAGCAGACATTATCAGTATTAACAGGGACATTATTTGAAACACTCATGGACCCCCAGAATATGGTATTTACAAAAGCAAATATTTCTCTTAATGTAGGTAAAGACGGTGACAAGGTTGACTATAAGTTTCAGTAATATATTTGTATAGTCATATCTTTCACAAATACCGTTCCCTTTGCGAATAAGGAATATAATTTAGTTTGCCAGAGCTTGATTCCACAGGGAATCGGTACGTAGGGGTTAACTGACCTTAAAGATACTTATATAAACCACATTTCTCCCAAATCCTTTGAATACATGTTTATATATAAATACAAGGGAACCAACTCATCGGATTTCCTTTGTAGATCCATTTGGACATGGGTTCGCAACATCTTTCGCCTAGGTTCATTTTAACCAATCAGAAATCACCTCTGTCTCGGAGACAACAACAACAATGGTTGCCGTATTCGTCATCTTTCAGAAAAAGTAGTTTATGCCGAGAGGCTCAGGAGATTTAGAGAAAGACCATTGCTAGTGAGAGAAGCATTTTTGTTCATTGTTTCGAACTGAACCAAGTGTTTTCGCCGAATACGCGTGCAGGCTGTTTTGCTTGAGGTGAAAAGTGTTGCGAACCCGTGTCCAAATGGACTTATAAAGGAAATCCGATGAGTTGGTTCCCTTGTATTTATATATTATTTATATCAGTTACTTTAGGGTCATTTAACCCCTACGCAGCGATTCCCTGTGCTTGATTCTGGTGTGACAGATTCTAGGAAGTGACCTGTAACTTCATTATCATATAAATATTATGAATGTACATGGATAAATTGTGAAAATAGAGGGCATGTCACGCTACGTTTAATATTAATGAGTCCATAGTCCATCTGCAGTGCAAATGTAACAATTAAGACGAAGAAACCACTGCTGCATAAAATGTTTTGATCAGAAAAAAATAAAAACAAAATAACTAGATTTTTCCTTTCAAATATCGCATCTATTACCCAACTGTTGAAGTCATCTAAAAACACTAACACGTTACACTTAAATAAAGAATGCTTTACGTTTACAAGAAGTCTTTAGTCAAAGTATTTATCATATAGACAGTTCGTGATTTTCTGCTCTTTACTACTTGCAGAAGACAAATTCAATCACTGCGTTTGCTTTTTGTCGTCAACTTCATGTACTGAAACTTTCCTCGCCTAATCATGTCACCGTCTAACTGTAGCAATCCAAAATGGCCGCTTAATACAGTCGGAATGTTGATGATGAAATACAGAAAATGTTTGTTACATTTTTTCACTAGTAGTAATTATTAACGACCGAAGGCTACACAGGTATCTGAAAGAATTCCAGCTACATAATAATCTACAAAACGCATGTGATGAATATGTAATGAGTACATTTCCTTTCAGGATTTAAAAAAATAAAGACAGAATAATGTTTTTTGTTCGCTCATAAACGCTGCTATGAAATCAGGTAATTTGCAGAATGATAAATATATATATCGTAAATTCTCATGAACGCTTTCAAAGCCAACTCATTATTTGCTTGGCAAAGAAGCAACACAATCTGAACAAAGTGCCTCCATTCCCACGACCAAAACAGTATACCTAAAACAAAAAGCTACCATCTGCATTATTTTTGAAACAGACTTTAAAATCGATTATCCAGACACAATGTAAATGTATCTAACAAGTGAAACAGACTATAGGATTGTAATCGACGTACTACGTATGCAATAACGTATCTGAGGAACAAAAACTCCTATATTTCTGTCTCCTTGGTTAATTTACGTCAAAAGCAATATGTGATAGCTGTTAATCAAAAGTAAAGTACAAAAGTAAAGTATAAAATGAGTGAAAAAATTTAACGTGTATGCGTATTGCTGGAGGCAGTTTACATATAAAATAGACTCAAGTTGCATTAAATGTTTCTAGCATTCGGTATCTTATCTAAACAGTCTGAAAATGAATGATTAAGCATTCAAATGTTTTTATGTCGATTTTTTTTTCAAATGCACTCATGCAATTATTAAAATTAAGACTGAGACACATTGATAATTTTCATCAATATTTCATTAAAAAAACATGTTCAATTTATTATCTAAGACAGAAAACTATTCATAGAATTTCAAAGTTTAACAGAATACTTCCTCGATTTCATTAACTATAAACTGCATGTATGCTGATTTCGCTAGACGATCTGAAAGGTAGTTTACCTGTTTGTTTTTTATGCTACAGTCCGTTTACTAAAACACGGTAAATCTGTGTAATGGAGTGCATGTTCTTTTATCACAGATACGTCTGCAGCTGTTATGACTTACAGTTCCTCAGGGTTTTATTTTGTGGCGGGCGATAGCCTTTTTATTAGATTCTTTTCCAAAAATATAAAAAATATTTAAAGTAACTACATTACCGAGATGTTATTATCTCTCAGGAAATCTTGTAATGTAATTAGGGATACCATAATTACAGTATTAACCAGACATTAACCTTCAGTTGAATAAAAAGAATCAAATTATTTTCGGCAATGAACGTGTGTTTCCTTGAGACCGAAAATAAACCCACTCAATTTTCTTTCCAGATTAGTTCACTGACGGGTATCTATATTATATATGTCTATGCTTGTAGAACAATTAAGCCGAACTAGTCATCCTGAAATAAATTTAATTCTAATGTATGCTAATTACTAAATTTACAGAAAATGTCGACAAATAACTGACAGCAGAGATCAGAGAAATAAAATATGTAAGTCTGTATCGAGTATTTCTGATATACGTTTCTGTTTCCAAGGCAACAAAATGCCCGTTATAGATTCAAATCCTAGCTTCGTTTTTAAAAAAGCTCCACATAGTCACAACATAACAGAACAGAACTTTATTTCAAGAAGACACAGCTTACGTCACAGTAAGAACATGTGTACAAGTAAACAAATATATAACATACATGTCGACATGTCGACAAGGACAACTTATGACAAACAGTAATTGCTAGCCAAAATATTTAGAGAAACATGCATTTCTTAAATCGTAAACATTAAATTCATGCATTTCTTAAATCGTGAACATTAAATTCCTTCTTGTTTTTGATTTGCAACAATTAAATAGTCTCGGTCATTAGACTGATAGAAAGCCACGCGATTTTCGACTATGACAACGTGTGATTTACAAATGAACGAACTACAAATTAATGCTGTACTAGAGTGTTCTTATGTTTTACCCGACAAACAAATGAACAATCCTGTCTTCAGACAACGAGGTATATTCGCATTTGTCTGTTGTAATAATTAAATTGCGTTTTACACATCTCCAGTACATAACGTAGATGTCGTCTGATCTCTTTCACGGAAGTTACTCATTCGGCACTCTTTAGAAACGGACTTGACTACAATAAAACATCACGCGAAACAAAAACAGCTTAAATATCAGGATAAAATAAAAAACAAAAATGTATTTAAGTAGGTGTCGACGTCTGTCCTCCCATACAAGTCATTAGTTCAAGAGAGAAAAAAATAAACCCCTCCTGACAACGAAAAGAAACAAAATTCAAATGATATGGTTAAAGGCCGAGCACTTCACACAAATATATGCGCATTGCCATCACAGTACACAATTCATTGGACTAAAGACAAAACGAAAAAGTCTTCAAAATTGTATAGATAAACACGTTACGTCATCTGAAGTATTTTCGTGTTTTACATATGAGTTGTACAAATCACGATTTTGGCGATTTTTCAAATCTGTTTGATACTTCCATGGCTTTCTTCATGGCGTGCACTCGGATAAAAGCTTTCTGCAATAGAAGTCTCGTTCGCAGTCACTGGTTTTTCTCAGACATAGTTTTAGACATTTGACATAGACAGTGGAAGGAATGACGTCTTTGTTAATGGATTGAGTTGCAAAGACAGTGAAATTAGCATTTTTCAATGCTGGAAAGGGAAATGACGTAAATGATATTTTGTGCATTTCAAATATAGAGCGAATCTATTTTCCACTAAAAGCCAGTTTAGTTTTATCTCTATAAATGCATTTGTCGACAAAAAGCCAATTCAAATCCGATTTAAATCAACTCTAAATACAAATTTCAAAAATCCATAAGGAATACTGTGTACAAAGAAAAAAAATCATACGTTGCTAAATTTTCCTTTGCTGTATTTACAGCGCTAATATGTTGCAAAATGTTGCGAAATGTTTACATTATCTTTTTTTCTTGATATATGTTTAAATGTTTATGCTTAACGGATTATGCCACCCTCGTGAATTGGACGAGTCAGTTTTCAATTAAAAGGGTTTCTGGTTTAAATCTTTTATTCTATTTAGGGAAGAAAGTCTTTAACGCTGACAGTGTAGACCCAGATCAGACGCCGCAATACTGTTTGCCTGTATCTTCTGTTGTGGACACTAGGCATTAATGGGTTAGCTATGAAATGATGCTACTGAAGTTGCCACAAAACGCCAGTCCCCCGATATATTTTGAAATAGACCATAAAACTGTTAATACAGGTATAAAGAAAACACAAAGTAATTTATCTAACAAATGAAACAGACGTTAGGCTGGTAATCCAGGTAAACTGAACATATTTACCTGGCAAACGCACAAAAGTGAAGATACTTTTTTGTCGTCTCCGTGATAAAATGACGTCAATCCTTCCAGCAAAAAACTAAACTTGTAACAAATGTAAATGGCCGATTCAGTGCAAAATGATCATAAACAAATAAAAAAAAACAAGTGAATTTGAGTTTCTCGATGGAGGCCATTTACACAATGAACTAAAATGTATTAATGGCCAGAGGGTACATCACAAGTAGTCATAAATACTTTTTCTACATCTTTATTCTGTCAGTTTAAGTAAATTCATATGATTTCATATATATGTATCAGTACATGTTTAATACGTTAAGACTGGGATTGCAAAGGTTAACACTGACCTCGCTATTTTTATTTAAACAGAATAACGTCATTCAAGTGAATTCCAATTTATTGACAACCACTTCCTTGATTTCTATTCCGTCATATTCATGCTCTATTGTAGCTTTTGAATACCGTTTCCAAAATACAATCATGGGCTTAAAACCCAGTATTTTTACTGCAATCATCAAAATATTACACTATAGAGATAGTAAGAAATGAATTGAACAATATTGAAGGCAGTCCTTTCCAATCGAGATAATCTGAGGCTAGCTCGGTTTGGAAGTACATGCTGAGCTGGTTAATGCAGGTGATATGATTAACCGGTTTTGTACTAAATGGACTGTTTCCTCTTAGTGTGTGTTTACCCACGAAATTTAGTAATAACCGATCTAGAGCTAAAATCATTTTTAGGACTTCTAACACGTCACCTAAGAGACTTATCGAGTAATTTCTCCTGCTGTTGTTATTGGAGAGGTCATCAGACCTCTCCACAGTGTTGGCTTTAATTGCTGGCGGCATCCATTTTTGCGTATCAAATTTTAGTTTATGATCTCATATTAAGCCTAAAATCATGAAAACCAGTCTACAAAGATAGTTATGCGCATGCTCCGAATCATCATACGAATTTATTTAAACGAAACCAAAATTTAACATCGGGTCAAAACGGCCCATGGTTAAAACGGCCATAGTTAAAATGGCCCATTATGAACAGAACGTACAGAATAATTTTGTATTCCCTTAACTAAACACAAAAAATACAATTATAGAGATGCATTTCTTATGATGCATGCTACTTTTTAAAAACTACAAATTCTAAAATGCATTTTTTCTGAAAAACTCATCAGCCTGTCGAACAAATTAATTTTTAGCCATGATCATGAAAAAATGGTAAATATTTTTTACGAATTTCAGAGCATTTTTGACAAGTCCATTTCCTCAATTTGGATCAAATTTACGCCCTTATAATATTTAGTCCAGCTTAACAGATACTATCGCTGATTATTTTGTAAAATATTTGGACTAAGAAATATGTAATAAAAGCTTGAAAAGGAAAACAAAACTTAATGAGCCTAAAAAAGCAGCAGCTTAATATGGGAGTTCTGGCTTCAACAACTACATGCATTGTTGTAGAAGAGGGGGAGTAAAGCCTTAGGGGCTTATAAGAATATCCCCAAGATTCTACAAGGTATGGAATACATGAGGTTATCTTAATTTGTTTCATTTATTTAAATGAGAGATACGCCACTATAAAAACATTTGAAATAACTAAATTATAGTCAGTTTCGGTCATTTTGCCTAATAAGGTATTAACTATTAATAATAGTTAGGTTACTAGTTTTTATAATTATTTAAGTCACGGAACGTTTAAAAAATTCAAACTGATCTTGGAAACAAGTAGATTCATTCTTTCAGTGACGACAGCTGCTGACCTCTCTTTGGCTTACTTTTTAAAGAAAGCCAACTTGTCATAACAGTGTCGAGACGGTCACCTTTGGTGACTTTGATTACCAAAGCTTCATAACAATAGTTTGGCTACATTAGGCATGGTGTCTTATTTTCGAACATTAACCTTTACTTGGATTGAGATATTAAACAATAACCTACATCATTATCACAACATTGCGTATACGTTTGATATTTAACCAACTCCCGATCGTTAATGCAACCTGTACTTTTAGACGCTGGAATTTCTTTCACTTATCTGTAACCACACTTCGTATCTGTTATACATGTATGTTGTTTGTTTGTTTGTTGTTGTTTTGTGTTGTTGTTTTTTCAATGCTTAAATCTAAATGCGTTTGTAAAAGACACTCAAAAACTATGCTTAGCAAACCAAATTCTGACGTATTGTTTCCAGGCTATTATTTGAGAAATTTTGGAATAATTCACTTACATTTTCTGAGGTCAGCACGAGGGAATAAATTGAAATATAAGTCATTTACTATCATTCTGTTTCCATAACAACAAAGTACTTATCATTAATCAAGTCTGTTTAAAATTCCATCGGTGTTTTCACGTAAACTAATTAAGCTGCAGGGAAAACAATTTATCACAAGCAAAAATTCCAGCTGAAATTGTAATAAAGCATTTAAAGTTGCATGACGCAATTCCCAATTCTAGGTTATGTAACACTATAAAAACTAAAGACATTAAATCCTTCTGGTAATTTACTTGCTAAAGCTAATTTACTTGCTAATTCTAAACAAGTATCTTTCGGAATCGCAACGTATCAGCAATCGCAATATACGTCGAGCATATGTCCTTTATATTAAGGAAAAAATGTCCACACATGTTTTCGATATGTAAACATAGATGACTCATGCTATATTGGTATTCAATGCGACATTATACTCGTATAATTCGACTGCAAATAATTAGTCTGGTATGTAAATAACAACTATCTTTTTTCTGTTAATTCCATTTTATCGCGTGTAATTGTACTCGTGAAAGCACACCGAAAATAGCGCGCAGACATAATACGCTAAATGAATTGTAAGCGAATGTTTAACGCTAAAAGACGTAGTCGATCTATAAGCTTTACCTGTCACATGTGACACTTGTTGCCATGATTTTGACCTACTTTTGTATCGAATGAAATAGTTAGATACAAAATTTTCAGCTGAAGAAGGCCTTTTGCCATTGGTTTAAAAAGTGTTGCTGTTATGAAATTTTAAGGCATAATCCATATTCCATTATTTTAATTTTGCAATAGTAGCAACATTAATACAGCCGTAAATTAAATATCAAAACCAGGAGGTATATAGATTTGCCCTTGTTTCAAGATATTTCTTGTTTAATCTAAATGAGATTTATTGAACATGTTTATAGGACATTATATTCATTATATTGGTATTCTAGTTGTACATGTCCTTTTTGCTACATAACTTTGATCAGTGAAAGGACACGTGAATAAATATATATCATCATTTGTCAGATATCGTCTTTTAATTTGATGATACAGAGACAAAATGGCCATTTCAAACGAACAGATAAAATGAAATTAAAAACAAATGGGCAACCGTTTCTAATCTTCCGGTTTTCATCAAAGAGAAACAGTACATTTTACATTTAAATAAACACTCTTTATTTGATACCCGGATCTAAAACATTCAGTTTACATATATAATTACCTAGCAATTGATAAGAGTTTTAAATGAAATCATATTTTAGTAGCCCGCATTTTGATTATTTTTCCTTATTGAAGTACAGTTAAAATTAGATCCATCCAAATTCATTTAATTTTAACACAGCCGTATTTTGAATATATCCTTCCTTTACGAAATATAAATAGTTCGTGTAGGCGAAACACACACATCTGTAAAACAAGTAAGCAAGCATTAGTGACCCTTACATCCACACAAACCAAACATATCTGAAAATAAATTGCACGTCTAAAATTAACCTATTCCACACTCATTTTAAATAAACAACTAAAATCATTCTAGTGTCATTCAGTTGTTGTTGTTTTTTCCCCATTTATCCATTTAGTTAAATACATCGAATTTACGTATCACTTAAGACTTATGGTTCCCAGACAACAAAGAACTCGTGATAAATCATGTCTATATGAAAATTTACATAAAATTACCAAAAGAATACAATTAAACACAAAAGAGAACACTCAAGACGGCTATATTACATTTATAACCCATGTCTAATGTATGTTGTATAAATAGAAAAATGATTTATCTATAGAAGTAATCCGCTGAATTTCTTCTATTTTCTAAATCCTTGGTTTCACTTTTTTCTTTGATATGCAAAAATACAGAAGAAAACAATATGCCTTCTCCTTGCTTTGGACCTCAAAACATGGTATAAATGTAAACATTTTAACTTCTATCCTGCCGGTGGCAATTATGTTTGCCATTGTGACAAGTGCAGACCATGATCAGCCTGCACATCCGTGTAGTGTAGTCTGATCAAGATCTGCACTGTTCACTATTCAGTCAGTATTTTATAACAAATGCCCCCTATAAATCGTTAATGGTACTGCCTAAATTGAAAGTTGGACAAGTCCATTTTTAGCGGGTCTCGTTTATTATAAATTTTAAACCTTGGTTCTTTCAGGTCGCCATTTTTCTGCATGAGTTTGAGATAATCAACGTGGTCTTTTATCAGAGAGACGTTCCAGCCAAACTACAGCCAGTGATCACTTTTTGTACGGATGAATGAATCATAAAGTTGTGATGTTGCCGCAGGAAGCACCATTGTTTTGATGTTAGAATAATTCGATATACACAGTAATGGATAGCCAACGACATCAATGATAACATTCATCGAACGAATAGAAACAAGACTTTAAGGCTACAAGGTCGTAGATTTAGTTCGCCCTACAGTTCCAACTACTGTTCGCAAACGAAGCTAATTTTTCTTCAAGAAAGGTTCGGAAAGTAAATGTGTATTACTAAGCAAATTTTCTCTGAAATTACACTTAGATAAATTGTAAAATATTATCATTTTGTTTTACAAACCTTCAAATTATTCTGCATGAGGTGTATATATGTCGGTTTTTTTTTGTGATTCATGACATTGAAAATAATCATTTATCGTAATTATGAAAAAAGGTAAGTATTTCTAAAAAATGCTAAAATTAAAACGTTTGTGTATTACATGAGATTCAAGCTAATATCTTTCCAGTAGAGCTCTACTTTTAAAAATTATTTCTCTCTCTTTTCGTATACCAGAAAAAATACAACTATTTTTGTCTGTAGGACGCCACTGAAACGAAAAGGTAAATTTGCGGGGGCGATTTTCTTGTTTTCTCTGTGATAAGGAAGTAATTACGCACATGTTCACTGATTAATTACTGATGCATTTTACTGAATCAAACTATACTAAAATAAAACTGAAATGGGGTCAAAACTTAATTTTATTTTCTCATGAATATGCTTATATTTGTACACCTTTCAGTAATTCTTCCGACGTGGGCGATTATACGAGACTCGTACAGACTGCAGACTATTCCAGTCGGGCGAGTTTTAACACACTGGCCAGACTTTATATTCTAGAATTCTATATGCAAGAACTTGGTTCAAAAAATGAAGTGGCTGAATATTTCTTTGAAACATAATATATAAGTTTCACTGGTAATAATGATAACAAATATTGCCAATCGGAAACCCCGAAACATTAATTCCGACAAGTGCTGAAATGCGGAACAATAAAGAATATAAAGTAAAATCAGCCAGAAAATCCACATAAACTTGCTGTTTCGTATTACATAAACCGAAGAAGCATGCCTTGAAACGCTATAAATAACTTAATAGCAGAAGTGCAGCTCTATAAATACCTCCAAATTTCTTTTTAAAAAATAAGATTAATTGGCAATATATTTCTTTCCTATTTTATTCGCGACGGGAAAAAACTACTCATTAGATAAAATTGTAAAAAAGTCACTCTAGCGTCAAGGACCTCATCATAAAAAAATACTCTTGCGTCAAGGACCTCATCATAAAAAGTTACTCTAGCGTCAAGGAACTCATCATAAAAAGTTACTTTAGCGTCAAGGAACTCATCATAAAAAAATACTCTTGCGTCAAGGACCTCATCATAAAAAGTTACTCTAGCGTCAAGGAACTCATCATAAAAAGTTACTTTAGCGTCAAGGAACTCATCATAAAAAATACTCTTGCGTCAAGGACCTCATCATAAAAATCTACTCTAGCGTCAAGGAACTCATCATAAATAATTTACTCTAGCGTCAAGGAACTCATCATAAAAAATTTACTCTAGCGTCAAGGAACTCATCATAAAAATTTACTCTAGCGTCAAGGAACTCGTCATAAAAAATTTACTCTAGCGTCAAGGAACTCATCATAAAAAATTTACTCTAGCGTCAAGGAACTCATCATAAATAATTTACTCTAGCGTCAAGGAACTCATCATAAAAAATTTACTCTAGCGTCAAGGAACTCATCATAAAAAATTTACTCTAGCGTCAAGGAACTCGTCATAAAAAATTTACTCTAGCGTCAAGGACCTCATCATAAAAAATTTACTCTAGCGTCAAGGAACTCATCATAAAAAATTTACTCTAGCGACAAGGAACTCGTCATAAAAAGTTATTCGTATTAACTTTTAAATTTTGCTTTGTAGCCCAGATGAACTTGAACTTGAAAAATACGAAAAAAATACCAAAAATGTACAGGTAGTATATGACAGGAAAATAAAGTCGCTTCAACAGATCTAATGTAGTTTAAGCAAACATTACGAACAATTAACACCTAACTGTTCCTCTAAATGCTAAAATTTTGTTGCTGTTGTTGTTTTGTTGTTGTTTTTAAACATAAAATTTCAAAGCCGTCAACGTACTAAATATTAAACGATTTTTGCTGTGAAGTTTTGAATTACAGATGCTTTAATACGGTCTTTCAGTCCGAAACTAGCACATGTCTTTCGGTCTGAAACTAGCACATGTCTTTCGGTCTGAAACTAGCACATGTCTTTCAGTCTGAAACTAGCACATGTTTTCGGTCTGAAACTAGCACATGTTTTTCGGTCTGAAACTAGCACATGTCTTTCAGTCTGAAACCAGCACATGCCTCCGAAACTAGTACATCTCTTTCAGTCTGAAACTAGCACATGTCTTTCAGTCTGAAACTAGCACATGTCTTTCGGTCTGAAACTAGCACATGTATTTCGGTCTGAAACTACATTATAAAGTAAATATGTCTTCTTTCTTCATTGTACGTACGAAAAAATAGAATTTTTATGAAAATGGTCACGAAATAACGAATTTGATACTATTGTGCAAGGTATGTTACTTTCTTTGCAGTAAGAAAACAACTACTTTAAACATTTGATAATTTAATTTTGAAGTATTTTTAACAATTAAGTGCAGGATAATATAAAGTGAAAAGAAGTGTGTTATTTCTTCACGATCTACACGTATTGAAGAAAATGCAAAGAAATGCAGAATAAAACTTACCCTTCAGGACTGGCAAATTCAAGCTATTTATACGAATTAATGTTGAAGGCTTCCAAATCTGTTTGTATGTTCAACAGCAACCAGGCAATAACTGTCAAAATTATTTTATAGTCACTTTTCTGAAGGCATTATCTTGTATATAAAAAGAAATCGTTAGAGAATAAATTGCGCTTCACTGTATGCTTAGATCACGAAAACAGAGATATATCTGATTTACAATCGATTAAGATTCCAAGACAACAAAGCGGTTGTTATTAATCACGCCTCTTCAAAAATCTGTTTGCGTTTTCACACAGATTTGTGTATAAACGAGACAAAAATATAAATTAACAAACTATTCCAAGGACATACCAGGTAATCCACTCCATATTTCGAATAACATAAAATTCTTATGAAGGAAACGCTTGAAATGAAATCTGGGCAATGCAGCGCAAGCTCTCGTCCACTCAGCATGACTGGCAATATATTTTCAATGAATTTCTTTCCAAGATATCTTCTGCTGTTTTCATCATCATGTACCATAAATAATACAAGAAACGCGGCAATGCCACAAAACCAGGTTTCCAACCAAATTAACAATGTATCAATAATATTTCCGAAGAATTATAGTAAGTGTGAGTCTATACATTGAACAGTCAGCGGAATGTGGTAAAATGCAACTTCATTAAGTTGATCAAGTACTAAACTTATGATCTTCATGAAGAAACTCGAAGCGTGATGATACAATATGGCTGAAGTACACGATCTAACTACGGTTAGTCAGATCCTGGTTGCTAAGCGTTATTTAGGAGCTGATTTTAATCAGATTGCATGATGATAATAATTACATCTTCTATTATTTCATCTGGATGAAGCAGCTGCATTACGTTTTATCGAAGTGAGCAGTAGCAGTACGCAGTAGTAGAAAAATGTGAAGTTGGCAGTAGCAGTAACAGCAGTAGGAGTAAAGAAAACGTGAAGCTGGCAGTAGCAGTAACAGAAGTAGCAGTAAGAAAAACGTGAAGCAGACTGCTGTTACTGCTACTGCCAACTTCACGTTTTACCAACTACTACTGCTGTTACTGCTACTGCCAACTACACGTTTGATTTAATTTCTACTGCTACTGCGTACTGCTACTGCAAACTTCCTTTTAGTTTTATAGACAACCTATGAACTTTTGTTTGGTAAAGAAAAGTATAAACCGAAATAGGTGTATGAAAAGTTATAAAGAATTTTGCATAAGTTCAAAATTTGGCGTTACAGCTACTCCACATGCAGGTTTCAGCCTCCAGCACACAACTTTTGTTTGAAGCATTATCTGCAGTATTGATGGAAACCCAGCGGACTGCTTAATTACAATTAACTTATTTCCATCAAGTGGTAAAAATGTACTTTTATATACGTTTATAAAAATATAAAGTTATAATAAGAAGCAATCTCTTTACCTTACAAATCATTATCGACTAATTCACGGAAAAGTAACGAGAGATAGTAAATTTATATGTCCTTTCTGGTTTTTGTTTTGTTGTTGTTTTCTCTTTTTTTTTTACTCATTGTATTAATGCAATAGTCTGTCGAATCCATTTTTTTAGACTGACCACTTACCAGGCAATAACTTCTAGATGAACTTGTAACTGGAATCAGGGATTATGTGACATTTAAACAGATTCTCTGAGGTTACAAAATTGTGCTTCTTGTGTACATGAATGCCGAGACCACGGAAATTAAGATGTTTCTTACTCACGAAGAAAACAATGTTCCTCACAAATGAATGAGTGTAACTCATAATGCATTTCCTTTTCAATTTAGTCGAATGGTAACCAGCTATTACTGTAAAATTAACTTGTTACAACAGGAATTATCTGGCATTTTAATAGATTATCCTTTATTTAAAGAATAGACTGCGCTTCGTAACGTATAAAGATTTGGTCCAACTAACTGTATGCGAGTCGAGATATTGTGTAAATTTTTGGGTGTCAGTATCTCCTCCGAGTTATAGCGACATTCTGACCCAAAACAAAAGCATCGCCGAAAATGCTCGAGGTGTCACTTAATTATTTTGAATAACCAAGATAATGGAAATTTATATAAATATATAATCGTTAAGGGCTATTTAAATCTGAGAAATATGTTCGTAGATTTGATTCGTTTACAATTTTTGTTATCTCTTGTACAAACCACAAAATCAAGCCCACTGTCATGAAATAAATGACCCAGACAGCATACTTCACGCTTATCACAAAATTAAGAGGGGAAATCCATACTACAGACCATGTTCTATTTTCTGAAATTTTGTCTAGCTGTAACTTAAAGATTTCCATTAAAGAATGTAAATATATTTTGTCCAAGTCTGTACATGTTTTTATAGGTTTCCATGGAAACAAAAAGCCTGTTTAATTAAGGTAGTCCTCTAGTGACGAATTTGAGTGTTCTGCGCAGATTTCGCGCATGAATGTTGTAAAATTGAAACTTGTTCTTAACGTTTTAGTTTTGATTAGAAAGGATAAAAGAAATTTCACTCATTAGGTCTTTCTGCGTTACCGCTTTTATTTTGCAAAATATTCGACAAAAAACGTCTGCTACTTTTTGTACGACTATGAGAGTTACCTCCCTTAAATCCAAACCGCTTTTCGGTCATCCGAAACATGTAAACATTAAAAAAAACATTTGCATGTAAAACAAAGAAAAAGACGTGAACAAATTGTTGATATGAGAAGAAAAGGGTGTAAACAACAACCAGCAGTACATGTACGTATAAACTTTATCATTTTTATTGAATTTCCTTGAATTTTAGAGCTGTTCCTGAAAACGAAAGTAGAGATTTGTAAATTGAAGTCTATTTTTATTATTTCCGTTTTTCATTTTCATCTAGTTATGAGTTAACATTAATGGATTCAACTGCATACAAACTGGTTTTCTGCTTGCTACTCAAAGGAAATGCCCAAACTTTCAGCCCAAAACTGAACAGTTTATGCTAACAACATTAGTAATTTCTTTCAAGAGGTAAGAAAGGCAAATTATTTTTCATTTGCGAAGGTCTGCTTGTTTACACGGTGCATATTAATGATGGATGCATATACTTTTACAGATGACTGGTTGATTTGTAAAAATTATAAATTATGCTACCACAGTTTGTGTTATTGTAGATGATAGCTTCCTGTTTAGTAAAACTGAAAAATGCTGAATTCAAAAACATATTTTTGATTGAGTTGGACCTGTGATGAGTTACTTGAATGGTTTCAATTACTTCCACATAATCCAAATAATACACACAATTGTAGAGATTTTTGTTAAACAAGATTGAAATACTACAAATGTAATAGTTTCAGATTTATCTCTAACATTAACTCCTTGTCTATACAGAATTTTGAAGATTCATGAGCCCAACAAAGGTGTAAAAAATAAAACCAAATGTAAAAAGCTCAAAATTTTAACACTGACATCAATGCGAGGTACCCTAAAAGTTTTATTAAGCCCTAGCATACATTGTTTATTTATGAAATGTTGAAAATTCACACTTTTCCTATCATTCCAGCTGTAAATCTTTAAAATTTTAATGTGTAAAATGAAGGAACAAACTGCAAAACTTTATGTGCTGTTTGTGTAAAAGTTACATTGAGTCATTTTAAAATGTAGGACCTCAGATTAGATTGTCGCAATGTATTTCATACCCACTGTCCCTCAAAAAAAATAAAGAAACAAAGTCTGCAGATTATACAGTAAGTAGTTAATGTCATCGACAAATCAAACATTTGTCTTACCTCTTTGTCTTTATATTTCAGATTAATTGGTACCAAGTCTTCATCCAGATAGAAAAGTGAAGAAACATCAAGTGTATGTGGAATTAACCACCCAAATAGCAATGATATGAACTTAGAGATGAACCTTTTAATCTTATGGATAACCACCCTTTAACTGGTGTGGTAAGTACTTTTTTAGAAATATTGTCTTTACAGAAGCTGGTTTTTCTCATTTTCATCAACTTTTTGCAGATTTGTTTTACTTTGCAGGTAGATTTATTACAGTATTAAATCTTGTAAGGAACTGTTAGTTGTACCCTTCTTGAGTCTTTCCTTAGAAAATTTCATGGAAAGTATGAATGTATATCACTTTCTAATTGATTCAGCTGGGGTTAAAACCAGGAACTCAGTGTAGGCCATCATTTAAATTTCTGATTTTTTTCTGTGAATGATCCAGATGATCAAAATAGTAATTGTTCCTTATTTGAGTTACCTTTAACACAAAATTTCAGGAGAAAAAATTGAGCAAAGGAATGCAGAAAATGAGTAGGACTCATGACTTGTGGACATATTGCATTTTTTTCACAGTTATCTTGTCTCTAAAGGTTATTTTATGTGCATAAATATGTAGTAGATATTTCTTCTGCAATTTTTGTAAATTAAACCCTTGATAAATAGTCAAAGCATTGTTAATAAAAGTATATTGCAGTGCCATAAAACAGAAGAACTTAGTACAGGCACAGATTTTACAACCCTGTCTAGATACATTTAATTTAGTTTGTCTTTTGTTTACAGGAAGAGGTTCTTCAAGTGCCCATATGACTACTGTTTAAGTTAGTGCTTAGATTGATCAACAACTAGCATTTTATACCAACACTTCTTTCCAGACAGGAATTCTGGATTACTTTGAACTGGGAATCTACAGGATAAATGAAAAATTAAGTTTGAAACTTTTCAAAAGTTAAAGCTTATTCACATAGGTGACAATGTGATAACTTTTGACTGCCTTCACTGTAAAAACTCTCTTGTATTTTTACAATGTGGGTGAATAAAATGAAGAAGGAAAGAGGCTTAGACAAATTGATCTGAAGACATTTTACTGGAGCTGCTTTAGAGAATTTACTTCTTAATGAACAAGAGAAACTAAAGAATTAGCAGTCTTTCTGCTATATACTATATATAGTTACCTGTTATCCAGGGCAACCAATACTGACTCTGTAAAACGGAAACTGTAAGACTTCAACTTTATATAGCTTCAAGATTTGAAATCTTTTTGGCAGCCTTCATGACAACTTGTTGTCAAAAACTGTTCTAGTGACTGCAATTGCTCACCTCTATTTGTGGAAATATATATGAATTGATGAATGAATGTGTTATCTTAGTCTGGTCTGTTCATAAGGTATATTTAGACTTGGTGAATGCAACAATCTTTGTTTGAAAATTAACCATGTTCAAGTACTTCCGAAGGGCCTATAATCTATATGAAGTTGTAAATATGCATGTGAATTTAGGGTAAATGTACATCTGATTCTTTAATTTTCTTTCAACAATTTGTATAAAAAAGTGATTTTTTCTTAATTGGGACTTTATAGGATACTAAATCGAAATTTGACATTAGATGCCATTGTTAAATTTTTATCATTTTTAAAATTATTTTTTGTCAAAAGGGTCTATACTGATAATTTCTCTTAATATTTTAGAAACTGAATACTCTTTATTATTAAATTATTTGAATTTTTGTCAGTTTATGCTAAATTTCAGCCAGTTTCGCTAGTAATCAATAGAATTTTTTGCATTTTATGGTATTTTATGCTTTTGAAAACAATTGAGTCGTTGATTGCAAAAATAATGATGTGACAATTTTAGTAAGAGTGAAGAACTGAACATTAGAAATCCCAAAGTGGGTGGGTTAATTCTACCTTGGTTTATAAACATTAGTTACAATATTATTTATTTCTTTTTGGTTACTGTGAGTTTGTCAGTCTTTCAATTACATGTACATTAGATTTGTGGGAATGTACAGTTGACAAGTTTGAAGATAAACATAATAGAACGTAGCTAAACTAACATGTCGAGATTTTGTGGAAGGAATATTGAAGATGTTATTATATATTTTGTATATGTGCAACAGTACAAGCATTATCTTATATTTTTAAGACATTTATTTCACATCCTAAAATATATTTTATTACAAGCAATTACATTTTTAAATGAAATGCCAAAATATTTCTTTATTGAACTTAAACACATTTCACAATTTTAAACACTCGGTAACTGTTTAGAAATGAACCAGACTGAGTTCCAAAATTAATAGTGTGCTGGTATCATATTCAGAGCTTTAAATAAACAAAATCTGTATTTTTTTCATATTTTCAATTCAAATACTTTATATCTTTATACTAAATTTAAACAATTTGAGTTTTACTTGAATTATTTCTAACTATTTAAGATTGTAGGCTGAAAAAAAAAATAGCAAGAGTGGGTGGGGTAATTCAATATCAGATTATGTACTACAGAATTTATGCTTCACTTGGAATTTCTTGGCATTTTGTACTAGTTTTGTACAATGTTAATTTGTCAACTATATACTTCTAATGTTTAACATGCATATCTTCTGTGGCATATTAAATTAACAACTATAATCACCAATGTGTTGTTTTAATTACAAATAAAGGGGGTGGGGTAAAATTTTGGTAAATAACTTTCTTAAATGATCACTGACATATTGTTTTTGTTTAAGTTTTTTGATTGCCTATACATCACCTACACAATATTGTCTTATCAGAAAAAGTTTGAAACTATTTCTATAGTTTTATTTAATTTTTAGGAATTGGAATTGATCTTTAAAAAAATATAAAAAAATAAGTTTTGTTGAAATATTGAAATCATGAGAAAAAATATCATGGCATAAAAAGTATTTTTCTACATACATTTGCTCTCTCTGAACATATATTTATACAACTTTTAATTTTCTTGAACATTTTTCAAATTTATTTGGTTTCTGTGAGTAGAATTTTAAAAAGTATCAATTTCCGAGACAATTTTAGAAGGAAGCTTGAATAATTTTACACTATAAACTCAAACACATTTTGCGAAAAAGTTCAATCACTGACCTACCCTACTTTTATCATAAAACAACTTCAAAAAGGTTACTGTTAATAAAAAACAAGGTAAGAAAAAAAGTTTGAAACTCTGATATTCAGTAGAGGACTACCTTAATCAAACCTCTTTATAATTCTATAAACGTCTGAACAAAAATGTTTCTTTTTATAACTCTATCTTCGTTTGTTTTCAGACGTATTCATCTACGAGGCAAAAAAGATATCTAAGATAAACAAATATTTCAAGGACATATCCGTAAATCAAATCAAGCTATCAATCATGTTAAACATAAAATTCGTACTTATAAATTGCTTTAAATTTGATATACGCAATATAACGCCAGTTGTTTCACTTACATAATGAATGAAAATCTATTTTAAACGAATTCCTTTTCCAAATACCTTCTGTTGTTTTAATCCTCGTGTACCACTAATATTTAAATGAATCTATGATAAGATCAGCCATGACATAATATGGCAAGTCTTACTACATTCTTTGTAATAAAGAGACAAAGTCAGACGTACTGACATTTTAACATTTGAAGTTTTGGTAACCTCACCAGATCTGGAACAAATACACAACGCTTTTTCGATAACGTCAAACGAAAGTGTGGTCAAGGCCAGTTTATTTTTTAATGGAATCTGAAACCAGATTTTCAATGTCATTTTGATGAGTTATTTTAACTATGTCTGCTAACCATTAGCGGTAATCTAAAATAAGATCTATGTTAATCTATGTTAAAATGACGTTACAAAACTATGCAAGGACCAGAATGCTATTTGTGTCCGCTTAATAAAGGAAACACATTCCCAAACTGAAATTAATGTCGAAGGACAAAATAAACATTTGTTTTCAGAGTTATAAATATAAATAGCTTCATCATGGTATCATTCTTTCATAATGACAAAGCATTTACTTTTGGATTTTCACAGCAAACGTTGAAATTCCCAGTATAAACCAACTCGTTCCATATAGCCATAACATCAATCCTGCGTCATCAAAATAACAAAAGTTGTTTAACAATTACAAACATGTAAATCTTAAAGGGTTTCGACCCAAAACAAATCAGTTAAAAGCAGTACAATCATTAACTTGACTCAGAATTGATTCCTTACAAACACATATCGTCAAATTTCTGGAATAACAAAAGCTTATAGGCTTACCCTTTCTGTTTTCTATTTATTCCAATTAATATTAAAAAAATAAGTTTCAGAATTTATGTTGATCAATAACAAAGCAGTAACTTGAAGTTTAAATCATTCTAGAATCAACTTTCTCAAAGAAATGTCTGGTACGTAAAGAGATTCTGTGATGTAACAATTCTTTAGAGAATAAATGGGCTTCGCTTAATGTTTAGATCACGGAAATAGATATGTTTCTTATTTACGATCGCTTAAGTTTCCGACTTGTGTCATTAATCAATCCTATTTAAAATTCTGCCTGCGTTCGTACTCATATGTTTTAATCTACAAGGCAAAGACATAAATAAATAAACAACTATTTCAAGGCCATATGAAGTAATCCACCTGCTATCCACTATAACGTAAAATGTTTATCATGAAACCGCCTGAAATTTAATACCTTCAGTGCAACGTAACCTCTCAGATCTAACTTTATCTTTCTAATCAATACCGACAATTTATGATCAACATTATTTTTTGTCCAATCACATTGCAGTATTTTTCAAATTTCTGCTAAGTCTAATTAGTTATACTTAGACTTAGCAGAAATTTGAAAAATACTGCATTGTGATTGGACAAAAAATAATGTTGATCATTAACTTTGGTTAATGTGTACTAACTAAATTAAATTTACTTAATCAGGTCCGTCTAACCACGCGGTTCAGAGAGATGATTTGTATTTAGTTGAAAAATACAACCTGCGGCACGCTTGACCAATTTATTTTTGTTAATGCGTATTATTAAACACTAACCTATACTTATCTGGCAATTAAATTCTCTGATGTAATAAACAGCTTAACGATTAACGCTTCGATATGCTGAGATCACGGACTTGTTCAAAAATCGTCAAAACTTCCAAGGTAAGAAAACGATTGTCCGTTTTTTACACAGACGCCTCATTATCTGAGGCAAAACGAAATTCTACAAGGACAAAACAGGTTATCCACTCGAGAATTTAATCTGGTTATAACAAAACATGCTTATGACATTATGTGTAATTTAACGATCGTTCAACGCATTCATACCGTAATACAAACATGTCAAATGATAACATAAACACAAGGATATTAAATACATTATTCATTTACATAACAACTGCCTCATCAGGTAAAAACAACCAGATCATCATATGCCAATATTGGCAATATGAAAATTTAACAAGAGAACAATGACGGGCCTACACTGCTCACCATTTTCCAGAATATTATTAATTAACTTTATAATATTGAACTAGATTCTGACCATGTTGTTGGCTTGATACAACCAAAGCCTCGCCAATAAAGCTCTAAACTCGGCCAATACGAAAAAAACACGGCCAATAAGTAAAAGGTCGGCCAATACGAGATTTAGCCAATCAGGATTCAGGAAAAACTCGGCCTTATATGAGCCTAGGATTTTCACCATGTTGGACGCCATTTTGAATATGCTTAGCCTAGTTTTTACATAAAAGTTTTTATCTCTTAAAAAGTTCAAAAAGTAGCAAAAAAAGTTCGCGGAGACCCTGCGCTATCGGATCACAGTAAATTTAGCAGTGTTCAACCTTTCATTTAGTGATTTTCATATTTACCAAATATTATGTTGCGCGGAAGTGAAAAGCAGACGATCACAAGTTTTACCCTGTTATAAATTACGAGTTTTGGATTACTTAGTTTGATAATTGAACATAATATTATAAAGTTAATTAATAAAATTGTCATTAATTAGTCGAATTCATATTGGCTTTGTTATTGGGCTTCAGACGTCATATTGACCTTCGGCCTTCGGCCTCAGGCAAATATGACTGTCTTCAGCCCAATAACAAAGCCAATGTGAATTCGACTAATTAATAACATTATAATACAGAGCCTAGAATATTTGCTAGGTGATGCATTTATTGTAATCCCGCACCTTCTTTTACATTTACAATGACAAAGTTTAACACCCTCAGACAGTCTAGGTCATATCAGGCGAGCAGTTTACCAAACAACCGCTCTTCAGAAGGACAAGTACTAGACAATTGTCTTCCGTACTAAACTCTCACCTTTCTCATATACTAAGTAAGTGATCAAGGGCGGTTTTGGGGCTCAAACCACTGACCATCAATCAGTAAGAGGTTAAGTAATTACAAGTCAGCGTCCATAATCACTCGTATACGGACAAATATCCTAAGTCTTACTCAAATAGTGACATCTGCTGTGTACGGAGCTTTCGAGATTGTCAGAGCGAAAAATCAACGTTAAATTCTGAACAAGTTTCATTCCGGCTGGGTTTTAAATTGTAGTCTGTGTTGTGTTAACAAGTTCAATGATGACGACATAGGCCGCACGACGGACGAGGACTGCTAGCAGAAGCTCACGGGCTGCCCATATGACCTTAAACTAAATGCAGCGTGACCGAATCTATGTAACACATTCCATTCCACGTATAAAAGCGATCTCTTACAATGATTTCGCCAAAGTTTCAAGAACATTCAGTTCTGCACTGAGCAATGTTTCATTCAATTACAGAACAAGCCGTTTCTATTTTTTAAGCTTAGGTTTTGTTCACTTCCCATACCACCACTTGCATTAAGTGCTTTGAAGTCGTAAATGCAATTACCCTGCATTACCCTACAAAGTTTACAATAGGTTTATTGCCTATGAATCTAACTGTATCGATAATTCAGAAGCCAGGTAAAATTAACAAAGAAATTTCTTTTTTCTAAAACAATTCGCTGCTGTTGAAAAAACATTTTCCAATAAAACAAACCGAAATTTAGTTACCGCCATTTCCTGGAGCGCTGAAAAAAATGAACAGGGACGAAAAACAATTTCAGTTCCTGGTGTGCTGTTGAAATATTTCTATTTTACAATCGCTGGTGTTTCCAAGACAACGAAGGGTTCGTCACTTATCAAAGCTATATTTAAAATTCCGTTTGTATTAAACGCTGAATAATGCATATGCAAGACATAAATATTCTTCATATGATATGCAACAATAACAAAAATAAGTCACGCCACACAAGCTTTTAAAGGGGCTGTGCTCCAGATGACAAAAAAGAAAGTTTTCTTGTATTATAAATTTCTTGTAATATTTATGACTAATGCTTAAAAAATAACTTACTGACAAAAAATAAGTCAAATAATTACATTATAAATTGATTTTTTCCCCTTTCAAAGTGCTATACCGTAACGCGACGGTATAACTATATCGCATAAGATTTAAAGTAAATATCTGTAATATCACATGCGGCGATGGTGGTGACAGTAAAAGCGTTGGATATATTTTGTTAACATGAGGGTCCAGAGTTCAAATCAGGCTGAAGCGAAAATATTTATTTTATTGTATTTTGACTTTTATAATCAGTTTTGAAGTAAAGTATTATGTTGTTATAATCTCACGGCATCTAAATATATAATTTATGAAAGAAAAATTTGTTTATGTCAAATCTGGAGTACAGCCTCTTTAAACTCTACACTACGATATGATTCCGTATCTGATATTTTACAAATACAAGTGTCCTTGTTATAGATAAACTGTATACCATTTGCGGACATTACTCTTTTTGAGAAAATGCTGAGAAATAACGTTACAAAGTCAGCTAGATTTCTGTAACATTACTTTGTAATTTGGTGATCTTACTTGACAAACACTATGACTTCTCTGACACTACAAATATTACAGGTGGCTTCATAACACATGCAAAACATCTGATCCTAGATTTTTCAGCTCTGTGGCATTCAGAAGCAGTGCAGTTTTCAGCTTTGCTTTAGGAGAATTTCCATTGATTTTACATATGAAAAATGTCATTGGAAATCGTACATATATGAAATAATACTTCAATACCATCAAATAAGTGCAAAGAATTCGCACTAATGCAATTATTCCGTTTTATGAAGCTACTAGGGTCCATGGATGTTATTTAATAGGATATTTAGAAACCATGTCACAAATACATCTCTTTATTATAGAATTTTGTGCTGTACTATATTCATCAACTATGAAATCAAATTTTATTACCTGCATTTTCTACTGCGCTGACTTTATTCTTTCAATGCAATCGATCGTCAAACAATAGAACGCACTTCCGTGAGCTCTTAGGGCATGTAGATCGTAATATATTGCCACAAAACAACTATTAAAATCCAAAGCAGACGTGCTAATCTAAAAGATGTTAAATTGTTTTTCGAATAACAATTATTCGAAGACAAAAACAATGCAACAAACTGTCTTACCGCATGTAGCACTTCATGAAAACATTTTCTGAAACTTACTGTTAACACATTCTGAAATAAAGAGTTCACTGAAATATGAAATATGTGACCTGGAATCTGAAAGCACTAACTGTTAACACTTTCCTAAACAAAGGGTTCACTGAAATTTAAAATATGTGACCTGGAATCTAAAAGCACTTCTGTTAACACCTTCCTTAGCAAAGGGTTCACTGAAATATAAAATATGTGACCTGTAATCTAAAAGCACTTACTTTTAACACTTTCTGAAACAAAGGGATCACTGAAATATAAAATATGTGAACTGGTATTTAAAAGCACCAACTGTTAACAATTTCCTAAACAAAGGGTTCACTGAAATATAAAATATATGACCTGGAATCATTAAGCACTTACTGTTAACACTTCCTTAACAAAGCGTTTAAAATATGAAATATGTGAACTGCGATCTGAAAGCACGTACTGTTAACACTTTCCTTAACAAAGGGTTTAAAATATGAAATATGTGCACTGGAATCTGAAAGCACGTACTGTTAACACTTTCCTTAACAAAGAGTTTAAAATTTGAAATATGTGACCTGGAATCTAAAAGCACTTACTGTTAACACTTTCCTTAACAAAGGGTTTAAAATATGAAATGTGTGACACGGAATCTGAAAGCACTAACTGTTAACACTTTCCTTAACAAAGGGTTTACTTCAATATGAAATTTGTTACCTAGAATCTGAAAGCACTAACTGTTAACACTTTCTGAAACAAGGGTTTAAAATATGAAATATGTGACCTGGAATCTAAAAGCCCTTAGTATTAACACTTGTCATAACAAAGGGTTTAATGAACTTAGAAATATGTGACAATCAATCTGAAAGCACTAACTGTTAACACTTTCTGAAACAATGAGTTCACTGAAATATGTGACCTTGAATCTCAAAGCACTAACTGTTAACACTTTCCTTAACAAAGGGTTCACTGAAATATAAAATATGTGACCTGAAATCTGAAAGCACTTACTGTTAACAATTTCCTTAACAAAGGGTTCACTGAAATATGAAATGTTGGAACTGGAATTTGACAGCTCTAACTGTTAACACTTTCCTTAACAAAGGGTTCACTGAAATATAAAATATATAAATATGTAACCTGAAATCTGAAAGCACTTACTGTTAACACTTTCCTTAACAAAGGGTTCACTGAAATATGAAATACGTGAACTGGAATCTGAAAGCATTTACTGTTAACACTTTCTGAAACAAAGTGTTAACTGAAATATGAAATATGTGAACTGGAATCTAAAAGCACGCACTGTTAACCCTTTCGTTAACAAAGGGTTCACTGAAATATGAAATACGTGAACTGGAATCTGAAAGCACCTACTGTTAACACTTTCTTAAACAAAAGAAGGCACTGCATCTAATCTCCCTCTGTAATATAATGATCATTTTTAAAAACGTCAGAGTGACCTTATCTATTTTATATATCAAGTAGAATTCCTTGACCCAAAGGATGTTCATTCGACTTATAGAAAATATTTCACATTTTCTCTGGCTCATAAGTACTCGGGAACTTTTTATACCAAGGCAGCGTCAAACATAAACCTAGATTACGCTTTTCTGTTCTTCCTCTAGTGAAACATGCCGCAAATTCGGAAGAGGAAGTTACTGACAAATTACCGCACTAAACTGATTCCAAAATCAACAAATCGTCTTATATAAATTGAAAGTCCTTGTGTGCCGATATTTTTTTTCTAAATGTAAGTATCTTATTTACGATCTCGTATATTTCCATGACAACAAAATGCTCGTCTAAGATCAAGAATATTTAAAATCGAACGGTATTAACAGACGTATTATCAACATGGGGAATGGGTTTTATGATAAACAATTGTTTCGAGACAAAGGACGATGTTTTCTATCTCGAATCACGTATATTAGTTCAATGACTCTTTAGCGTATCTGTATGTTTACGCTTACAATCCGCTGCAAGAAATGAAAATCAGTTTAATTTAATTAAAGATGATTTATAGCTGTATCCTTGAAGTTCGTTATCTATGTTTTCAGCCTTTTTGTATGAGCTAGAGTTGGCAATTCCTTTAGGTGAGCGTATAAAATGTTAAGTCTACTGAAAAAATAATCTTGTCTCCCTCTGTCTCTTATATTCATAAGTCTTAGGCAAATTTGTAATGACAAAGGCTGTTATATGTGGCATTGACCTGTTATAGCCACTGGTGTATTACATGGTTGGAAAAACCCTATTTTGAATAACAAAACAGCGTCTTAACATAAACATGGATTAACCTTTACGACGTAGAAATATGAATGTTGTTTAAACAGACGACGTAGAAATACGAATGTTGTTTAAACAGACGACGTAGAAAAACGAATTTTGTTTTAACAGACGACGTAGAAATACGAATGTTGTTTAAACAGACGACAGTTTTAACAGACGACAGTTTTAACAGACGACGTAGAAATATGAATGTTGTTTTAACAGACGACATTTTTAACAGACGACGTAGAAATACGAATGTTGTTTTAACAGACGACAGTTTTAACAGACGACGTAGAAATATGAATGTTGTTTTAACCGACGACAGTTTTAACAGACGACAGTTTTAACAGACGACGTAGACATACGAATGTTGTTTTAACAGACGACAGTTTTAACAGACGACGTAGAAATATGAATGTTGTTTTAACAGAAGACGTAGAAATATGAATGTTGTTTTAACAGAAGACGTAGAAATATGAATGTTGTTTTAACAGACGACAGTTTTAACAGACAACGTAGAAATATGAATGTTGTTTTAACCGACGACGTAGACATACGAATGTTGTTTTAACAGACGACAGTTTTAACAGAAGACGTAGAAATATGAATGTTGTTTTAACAGACGACAGTTTTAAAAGAAGACGTAGAAATATGAATGTTGTTTTAACAGACGACAGTTTTAAAAGACGACGCAGAAATATGAATGTTGTTTTAACCGACGGCGTAAACATACGAATGTTGTTTTAACAGACGACAGTTCTAACAGAAGACGTAGAAATATGAATGTTGTTTTAACAGACGACGTAGTATTAATGTTGTTTTAAAAGAAGACATAGAAATATGAATGTTGTTTTAACAGACGACAGTTTTAACAGACGACGTAGAAATATGAATGTTGTTGTAACAGACGACAGTTTTAACAGACGACGTAGAAATATGAATGTTGTTTTAACCGACGACAGTTTTAACAGACGACAGTTTTAACAGACGACGTAGACATACGAATGTTGTTTTAACAGACGACAGTTTTAACAGACGACGTAGAAATATGAATGTTGTTTTAACAGAAGACGTAGAAATATGAATGTTGTTTTAACAGAAGACGTAGAAATATGAATGTTGTTTTAACAGACGACAGTTTTAACAGACGACGTAGAAATATGAATGTTGTTTTAACCGACGACGTAGACATACGAATGTTGTTTTAACAGACGACAGTTTTAACAGAAGACGTAGAAATATGAATGTTGTTTTAACAGATGACAGTTTTAAAAGAAGACGTAGAAATATGAATGTTGTTTTAACAGACGACAGTTTTAAAAGACGACGCAGAAATATGAATGTTGTTTTAACCGACGGCGTAAACATACGAATGTTGTTTTAACAGACGACAGTTCTAACAGAAGACGTAGAAATATGAATGTTGTTTTAACAGACGACGTAGTATTAATGTTGTTTTAAAAGAAGACATAGAAATATGAATGTTGTTTTAACAGACGACAGTTTTAACAGACGACGTAGAAATATGAATGTTGTTGTAACAGACGACAGTTTTAACAGACGACGCAGAAATATGAATGTTGTTTTAACCGACGATGTAGACATACGAATGTTGTTTTAACAGACGACAGTTTTAACAGAAGACGTAGAAATATGAAGTGGTTTTAACCGACGACGTAGACAAACGAATGTTGTTTTAACAGACGACAGTTTTAACAGAAGACGTAGAAATATGAAAGTTGTTTTAACAGACGACAGTTTTAACAGACGACGGAGATATATGAATGTTGTTTTAACCGACGACGTAGACATACGAATGTTGTTTTAACAGACGACAGTTTTAACAGACGACGGAGATATATGAATGTTGTTTTAACCGACGACGTAGACATACGAATGTTGCTTTAACAGACGACAGTTTTAACAGAAGACGTAGAAATATGAATGTTGTTTTAACAGACGACGTAGAAATATGAATGTTGTTTTAACAGACGACAGTTTTAGCAGACGGCAGTTTTAGCACATACAGTTTATTTATATATTAGTGTAACCTCGTACAACGTGTTATTAGAAATAAGCTTATGAAGTACAGTCGTTTGGTATAGCTGCAGCCTTTATTCCACAGTACGGCTTTTGCAGACGTGTTTGACCTTATCTCTTTTATTCTCAGAAAAGACTAAAACGCTTATGACAGAACGTCACTGTCTGAATGCTCCTATTCCCATGTTCTATAAATCTTTTTGTTACTATTTCTCCGACACTAAAGCATTTGTAATGGCACTAAACACGAAGACTTAATCAAGCACATTATTAACAACAGATACGGTTAACAAAAGCGGGGTGATTCTTACTGTCAAACTATACAAACAAATCACTGTAACCAAAGGAAAAAGAGACATTACAATTAGTTGGACAGAGTCAATAAAACTTAAAAATGCATGTCTCTACTTCACACTGTGTGGCATTGTATCAGAGGCGGTTTCAAGAAAGCACACATGCTAAACATGTTATCGTATAGTTTTTAAGTCACGTATCATTAAATAGCAGGGGAATTCGTAATCGCGCCAAAAACGTGACTGTTGTCTTTTCTGATACCGCAACATTCATTAAACGAGTACTGAGGGGTATTAAATGTAATTATCTTACATCTGAAAGCACGGCATTAGGTTCATCTATTTCAGTTTATTTATCTTCGGAACCATATGGCCGACGTCCTCTTAGGGGTTTAGTTAATTTAGGTTAAGATACAGAAAGAGACACTTCTGGCGCTGAGTGTATAGAAAATATTTCATCCGAAAGCCAGTAGGTAGTGTTAGTGGAGGAGATCCCTAGATAACCAGTCCAGCACGGTACCACTAATCTGCTCCCCCAACCCCCCGCCCCCCCCCCCCCCCAACTCAATCTAGTAGGTGACACTGATTTACCTATATATAGTGTCATGAAATTTGAAATACACTGCAATGCACTTTGACAAAAATATAATTTTAACCACCTATTAGTCTCAATTTAGTAATCCTACATTTGAAAACTTGGACCATCTATCCGCCCCGTTTGGTTAGAATCTTATTACATAATCATGCAGTCAAGTTATCAAATGATTACTCCCTATTCAAGAAATTTACTCCGCCCTGAAATCATAATTGGACTCTATTATTTTGCATTAACCATTTATCATGTTCTTACATACGAAATAGTAATATGTCAACTACTTATGTATAAAGTATTAAGTATTAAGTATAAAAATAATAAGTTTGCGACCACAGTTAAGTGCCTTCGTCAGACTTGTCAGTATAATTAATCGAAATTCAATATATTCTTTTCACTTCCTTGAGCGCCGAGAACGAGGAAATTTAAATACAAATAAGTTAACGATATTTTAGGTTGCCAAGGCAACCAATTGCTCGTCATTAATCCAGACTCTATCAAATTATATCTGCGTTTCACACAGATGTACTTATCTTCGAGGCAAAAAAGTATATTAACGATTAACAGATATTTCAGGACAAAATAAAAACATGAAGCACTCCACTCTAGTTTTCTCTCTGGTATCACGTAAAATATCCATAAAAAAATGTTCAAGGCATGTTATGTAAAGCAATAAATTTATCGTATGCTATAAATTCTTAGAGAAGAACTGCTATTATATTAACCGAGAATTCTTCATAGAAATGCACTTTATTTATAAAATCTATACAGAATTATAACTCTTTTCTCTAAAAGCTGTTTCTCTGAGAAGGGTGTGTCAGATTTCACTTGTACTTTAAAGACATTATTTAACTTATTTTTAAGCTGTACTGAAGTACATTTCCAGGAAGATTGCACGTGCCAATCGAAGGGTGTCTATACTGGGGTCTGGTTTTCTTCCATATTAATTTCTTTCAGTTTACTTTTTACCAGTGATGATCATCTGTGTCGTATTTAACAGTACCAGGGACTACCTCATCTTTTCCTTGAAATCAAATATAAAGCCGGATCAACAAATAAGAACTGTCCTCAATGCCTTGCTGACATTTCAATATATATCAAATTTCTAATAATAATCTAAAATCAAAGAGTTAATAAAAATCTACGTCATTCTATTCCGTTGTTATGGAAAAATAATCAAATGTAGTTTCCATAATTAGTGAAGTCGAAGTGTAGTCACCGCTTGGGTCAGTGCTGGCGCTTATTCACATAGGCGGTAAAATTCATGTAAGCTAACATCCACATAAGCGAGTATTTTAAAAAAAAGGGGTTTTTACCAAAGCGAATATTTACATAACCGACTTTTCATAAAATAAACGAGTATTCCCATAAGCGGTTTTCACAAAACCGAGTTTTCACAAAAGCAAGTATTCACATAAACGAGCATTCAAATAACCGAGCATTCCTAGGTGTTCATATAAACGAGTATCCACAGAAGAAGAACTGTGTACAAAGCTGCATTCTATATATTATGAAAGTTCGTGTTGCTGTGTAGTATTTTCCACTGCCTTTTATATATGCCTTCCTTAGATTCGCACGGTTAGAAAACAAGAAACCTTAAAGGTAAATGTAAACTCCGTTTCCGGAATAATGCAAATTCTATATGACGGACTCGCTATCTAATGACGACCAGGAAAGTGTTATGTGCAACGTATTTGAAACATTTTAGAAGACTGTATAAAGCTTGGACAACAAATTGTACCAATAATATAGACTTTTGAAATAATATAGACTTTTGAAATAATATTATTAAGAATTTTATAGTGGGTTTTCAAACACTTATTGTAATTTCAAGTAAGAAACTCGAAGTTTCGAAGCCATAATTTGTTTAATCAATGTTAGGCAAATGCCGACAACAATAATAAACATCTTTTCTCATCACATTTATGTAATAACCAGTCTCTATGTAGAACTTTTAACATAATGTTATCTATAGAAATTAACTGACAATGTAAAACTAAATCCAGACTTACAAGATTCAACCAGTCGTGGAACAATTACTATCATTTCCTTGTAAGATGAGATCACGGACATTGAAATATATCTTATTTTGCGATCTTCTACGTTTCCAAGACAACAAACTGATTTCCCTTAGAGAAGCTTATAAAAATTCTGTCTACGTAAATCAAAGTGTTTTTCTACTAGATGAAACCTAATAAAGCATAGTTCCAAGACGAAAAACAGACAACAAGCTCGACGATACATATCATAACAGGAAATATTTATGTCACTCTAGTAAACTATAATTCATGGCACGCGCTAGATTGTTTCAAGCTGAAAGTATATGCGTTCTTTTATCCTCTCATTTCAAGGACGAGAGAAATATTTTTCTTAAAAAGGGTGTATCAAAAATTACGTGTACTTTTAAGAGATAAAAGAAGTGTTTCTAACAGTCGCCCATTATCTAAATTTCTCGAGTTTCCCACGCATTTATTGCTGTCTTCAAATAACCATATTCTTTGCGGACAGTTACGTATGCAAAATACCAAAAAAAGTATACTTGGATTGCATCATACGATATATCCTCTAATATTATGAATATAACATAGTGACATTGTACAACATCGAAATATTTGTAGCCAATTGAGAGTAAGTGAATAAGGAATACTTTCTTCCAATGTTTTTACTTTAAGAACTTCTCGATGCATTTGGTGAATTCACTTATTCCCGTCTGTATTTCTTCTGCAGTATGGTTCTGAACTTACTTCAAGGTTATACTGAATCGCAATTTTTGTTCCCGTAAACTGTTGAAATGTAATGTACACGCGGTATCGTTCTAACGTACACCAGAAAATACCGGTACTCGTGTATAATTAACAAAGACTTTTTACCTTCATTAAGCATAAATTATGTCGCAAGTCGTTGTTTGTGATTAAATATTTAATCTGACACCCCATGCAGATATTTAATCTTTGATTTTTTTTATAAGACAGACTGCAAGCCGTATCAAAACACTTAAGCAGATAAACGAAATAAATGACCTTGAACTTACACACAAAGCGAAATCTACACCTAGAGGTGGATCTCTGATAATCCAGGAAATATGATCATTTGGAAGTCCCATGTCCGTTCTCCCGTTTCTCAATTTACTTTACTAATAGCCTTTTAGTGAGAAATCCGTGATGCTGATGTGTCAAGTTTAAATGACTTTAACGCCTAACACTCAAACATATTAGACGGGCGTTTAACTCTCTTGGAAGAACCAGTACTAAACCTCCATCCTCCATAAGAAACTGCAAACTTTCTCACACAAATGATAACGGTTGGTCGCAGGACTCGAATCCACGACCTTCAAGAACTTTAATGAGTGCAAATCAATTACCTTGACCTCGAAGAGTCAGTGAGGCTTCTCATGCGCAAAGATTCCAAATATCACTGGAACTCGAACAACATCCGAAACGCTCCATCATCCCCTAAAATAACCTTTTTTCTAGGGGCTTTCGTCATACGGACAACCTTACCAACTACAGGCAAATGTAAATAGATAAAATCTTAACTTAAATCATGCGAAATTCTATATCAATGTAGAACAAGAAGGGACCATGGTATCTGATTACTTCCGTGCACTTTGTCTTGTAAAATATACTTGTAAAAACATGAAAAGAATGTTCAAGGTTTGAACAAGAAGAATTCATATTGTGGTTTTGGTCCCATTATGTAATGCTTTTACGCGAGCTTACAAAAGTGCAGAAAGGTCAAGTTTTATAATATCGTCATCAGTAAAGTACAAATGCGTAAAAATCAACACAGAGGTGAACTGCTTTAACACATTAGAGAAGTTGTAACGAAACCTTTACAAATTTTATAAATCATTTCAATCTTTGTTTAACTTTGGGGTTGTCTTCAATCAGATTGAAACTATATATCAGTAATGTTAGTTCATTTATTTCTTTAAAACCTGCTCACATATGCTTCCTGAAAAATGTCCTCTTTCAAAAACACTTTTAACTAAAGCACGCTGTTCCTTTAATGGCCTGGGAGCTAGTGCCAAGGTCAATGAAACGGAACTACAAATGTCCGAGTCCCGCAAGGGCCTTGTTCTGATGAGGCCAACTGGTAATGAGGCAAGTAGTTAAAGAGGTTTTTTAAAACACTGCGATTGGAATATAGGATAAGACATCTGGAAGTAACTATTTTTAAAAGAAGACGTGTCCCATTAGCCCAAGAGGTCGGTCTTTTCGTAACAGTTAGCGCTAAAATAAACAAGCAATTTACTTTATGAGTATAAAACAGTTGCAAGAAAACGAATAAACCATCAATTTGCACACTTACTGTTCATCTTCTGTGGCCGGTTCTCGTAGTCTATTTTTGTTGGGCTATTCGGACACAATTTCCACTAACATAAACGTGCATAACACAATAATGGTATTATCTAATCTATCAGCTGAATAAAGGTATTGCACCTTATTCGACCGCAAACGTGACAAGCTGCATATAGTTTTACGCAGTTCATAGAGAACATACACAACCTAATCAAATACCTCGAAAAAACCCTGACAGAACACAGAATATCTATGACATTTTCCAATAGCTATAAAAATACATTATCTAGCAGACAAGAATCAGATTAGCGCATGTGACACCTATATTTGGACAAGACCTGGACTGCCTCTATAACTGGCAGCGCAAAAATGCATGAACCTTGATGAGTACTATTTTTAAATAGACACATACGTGAGAAGATTTCCACAAACTGAGAGCAAATTCAAACATATACATTTTCGTACTAAAAGGGTTTTCTAAACATTCAAAATATTTGAAAATGAGGCGTGAAACTGTCTAACATGACAGATACATGCACACAGCGTAATATATCCCGGATGTTTGCCATTTAAAAAAAAGCACGATGACAGATAGCTCATGAGTCATGACATATTCTTTCACAGATTTTTATCAAACGCCGTCGCTCTAGAGGATTAAAACATCTTACCACAGTCAAATATTTGCTCTCTCATAGATTTATTCATTACACGGTAGCATACTACATGTTCTCTCATAGATTTATTCATTACACGGTAGCATACTACATGTTCTCTCATAGATTTATTCATTACACGGTAGCACACTACATGTTCTCTCATAGATTTATTCATTACACGGTAGCATACTACATGTTCTCTCATAGATTTACCAAACATACTTCTTCTCTCAAAGCTGAAATTATCGTGCTGTAATTGATTTTTTCCCTCTCAATGATTTCTTAAATCCCCAAAGTTACAGCTATCTTGTCGCATGTCATTCTCTGACGTCATGTTGAATCCTACTGCTTATTCTCTCATATATTTATCCATTATATCTTTCCTCTAACATACTCTACTGTACTCTCTGACTTCGCTGAAATAATCTAAATCATGACATTCATTTATATTACATCGTACTGACAGTTTCTCTTGCCATCATTTTTATCAACACATACTACATCATATCCGAGCATCATGTACATGACACCAAGTTTCTACCGGAAAATCATTCATCAAATCAATTATTGCAGTTATGTTTGTAAACATGATTTCACGTCCCTTCATATAGTGACGTTAACGTGTTATTACGTCTCATACATTAAATCCCTACATACAGTTAGGTTAACGTGATATTTACGTCTCATACATAAATCCCTTCATATAGTTAGGTAAACGTGATATTACTTTACTATCGATAAGTCATTCTGGACATCCATTTGTGTGACGATGTACGATGTACATGACACTTTATCACTATCGGACTGTCGTACATGACTTCCATTGGTGTGATTATGCATATGTTTCTATCGGAGCATCATACATGTATTCCACTGGTATGACTATGTATAAACGTCATTATATTTTTTACAAGATAATCATACATGACATCAAGTGGCATGAGTATGCATACATGACATTATGTTTGTATCGGAATATCATACATGACATCCATTGGTCTAGTATAAAGGTATATATTGCATTACGTTTCTGTCGGAGAAACGATTATTTAAACCTTTGACTGTACAATTAGCTCTCTAAGGTTTCCTCTGGTAAGATTCCAAGCCGGTTACCGCGTTTGTTTATTTTACTATAATGTGTTTTATGTGATCAATAATTAATTATCTTTCATATGGACTGAGTGGCAGATTCATTGATAATACCGACACATATCGTAACACTAGTCTGATCAAAGTCATCAATCATACCAAACCTGCGTATTTTATCACAGCGTCTGAGTGGCATACTATTTTAAGAAATCAAACACTTTACTAAAACAATAAAACAATAGATTTACAACACGATACACTAATCGAATGATATCTAGCATATTTCAGCTTATCTTGTACTATGTAACCTTTCTGTATGTTGGCGACTTTGTTTGTTCACTGCTGTTTGTCAATAATCTGTTAGTTTGTATAATTAAACTCTTTCTTACTCCTTGCCTTTAGATAATTTCTTTTTCTATTATTATTATTATCATTATTATTATTATTATTATTATAAAAATAATTATAACCATCATTAAACAGAAACAAATTTAACACCAACACCATTTCAAATAAAAAATCGCGAACACACAACAACAAACAAAAGAGCATCAACCAGCTAAGTGATCGAACTAGCAAACTAGCAAAATGAACGGACTATTTCTTATCGCTGTATTATATCCTAATCTTTATTACGTAGAAGTCTCAATTACGGCACTGAAAAGTGACGTGCGTTCTAATACATTATGAATAACGATTTTTTTTATGTAATCGGCAATGGCAAAAAGTGAATTTATTATTTTATTAATTACATCTTTTTTTTTCAAAAAGTGTAAGTTATTGAAGTGACCTTGAAATACTGAATAAAACAGTCAATCCATCATTATCAAGACCTCAAAAACTTTTTCAGTACATTCCATCTGATGTTAAAAAACAACAGCGTATGTTTCTTGGAGGACTGTTTACCTAGCCATCAGGTCTGGATTTTTGCAAGACTGTCGCCTACTTTCTAAACAAAGCTTACAGACTCAACCACAGGGGGCCAGCACAGTGTGGGGATGGTGTTTTATGACTGAGTGTGACCTAAAATGAAGAGACAAACATGAACCCTTAGTATTACTGACAAGGGGAAGAACTCAAGAAATGTCATTTTTACCACTCTCTGTAATCAACATGTATTTCTTCCACGTATTAATCAAATGCTTAAAACTTATTGTCATCTTTTAGATATTGAATCCCTCTACAAAAAACAATTACCCCCTTTTTCTTCTGTGAATCACACTTTCAGAACATTACTCAAAACCTTAACAGATCGTTCTACTTTCGCTTATTGGTTCGAGAAGGTCGAGTTCTCGAGTTCTTCCCCTTGTTAATGATACTACTTGATATACTGGGAATTTATGTTTGGTTTTTCATTTTAGGTCATAATCAATCATTAATGTGCTGGCCCCTATCGACTCAACCCGATAACCTTCACTTAAACAGTGGTTTCAGTGGTTTAACGCAAATGAAGTTAACTTAACCCTAGCGATTCCAACAAAGTAAGAAACAGGCGTAGACCTCAAGTATTATAAGGGCGTGCACTTTTAATAAAACCCGCACTTACTCTGCGTTGCACGACTCTTTGCCAAAATGTCAAATGTTTTATCACTGACAGACAAAACATACACATAAGCGCCGACATTTCAGAGCGACTGAGTCATACATAAAAAAAAAAGATAATGCACTCCATTTTCCGCCAAAAGTCATTAAATCAAATCTGGCATATTTTCATTATACAGATGCAGACGAATTCGGTCACTTAGTACCGGGAGGTCGAACGAGCCAAGATCTTATCGATTCCTACTCATTTTCAACCAACGAAGCAAACAATGAGATAATGGCAATTTAACATAGCGGTATATAAAAAGTAATAATTATTTAACCACAGAAAATAAGTGTCCGTAAATAGAACGCCAAATACGATCATTACAATTTGTTTAAGTATGTAAACCGCCAGTGCCTCAATTAAGGCACTAGCACCGCTAAGACCATCAGTAATTACTATATAACAAAAGATTTTATCAAGTCACGAATTTTACCACTGAAGACATAAAAAAAATAAACGAATATGGACAACTGATGACGCTATGGGACCAGAGAAACGAAATATTATTTCACTTGTGGTTTAAGCTATACGCCACAGGAAGTAGTTTGTCTGACGTCGGCGATAATACATTAATCATCTTTTGTCGGACAGGTCAAGGTTAAGGCGGCGAACATACATTTTCTATTTTCAAGTGTCATTAACCTATAAAATATGTTAACTTGTTCTTGAGCGGCGAAAACCTAGATATGTATATTTTGTACATATCGACGTGTTTACATCAAAACTAGGTCATTAGCATTAACCACACGTTCCAACAATGCGAGATATGGCTAGTATATATTTTTAACTAAACTACGCCTTTACGTTCATAACATAGGATATTCTACTTCTAATCTATGTATTCACTTACCCTAAGGGTGCTTAGTTTCCGGTGTCACTTCACAAATCTTAGGGTACGTGTTCACTTTTGATAAATTAAAAACACGGATCGATATCGCTATACACTGAAAAAACTGTTTACACGTTAATCAAACTAAATCCAACAATAACACAATCATTTGTTGACAAATTATCCTTTCATCATATGTACCTTAAGACGATAAAAGAGCCGTTTTATGAAAATGTTTATACTGACGTAATCATACTTTTACACGGAGTAATAGTACAAAAATGCCAATACTTGTTTGGCGTTCGTGTGCACTGCAATTCCGTGTATTTTATCCAATATTCCAGCTATTTACATATCCTCTTCAAACGAATTAGTTTTTCGGGCTGTGTTTTGGCTGATAAAACCAATACACAGCGACCATACACATTTAAGTTTCCGCTCGTGCAATAAATAATGTAATATGTCCTCACAAACTCTCCTATTTGGAGGACATGCAAGGGAGATTACTCCTATGGAATGTATGATAATCAGATTACATGCCTTGGCAAAGGTAGCATACACACCCTCAAGTATTCATCTTATTAACACGTGAGTTTATCTTTTGACGGTCATAAACCGTCATATTCGATAAGCCTACTTTACCACAGGGCACTGCAAAAGTTTGCGGTCGACATTTTTCAAGGAAAGCGACATTTTTAAATATCAATCTGTTTTTTCTTTACATGCTAACAGTGGCTAATGAAGAGTGGTTGAAAAAAATCTATTTGTTTCAAAACGGGTGTCAGCTTTTGTCTTCAACGAAGTAACTTTGAAGGTCACTTTTTATGTAAATAATGGCAACTGATGTTTTAGCGTGTCAAAAATGTGAATAAAGTGGTTATCTTTATTTAAAGTAAATTTGCCTGTGAAGACCAGACAGAATTAACGTTCTCTCTTCTCCCAAAGCATACAAAAATCAAAGTTGTGGCATTAGCTCTTCGGGAAATACGTTCGAAGCATTCTTGCATTGGTTCAGCCACTTTAATGTTTGATACCTGATTCTGAGGTATGATAGCGTATATCTCAGTGGGCATTTGATAATACTAGCGGCGGAGTGCTTAACTAAACTTATAGTCCAAACCTTTACTTTAAATATGCGAGACAGTTATCACTGCCGAAAAAAATCCTTGCGTATGTGTTTGATAAGATATTATTAAATTTTGTGTATAATTTGAGGAAAAAGACGTAAATACAAGCAAGCTCAACCATGTAAATCATCAAAGGTTTCCAGAGAGGACAAATCCCTCTCAGAGTGTCATGTATACATTTAAGTAAAAGAATGTAACACTAAAATAGAAATTGTTGAAGTGAAAATGTAAATCATTGACATAAATAGTGTCTGTCCCGATCCGTGGATAATATATGCTAATATATAAATGGTGCACTATATCTGTTCTGTGTGTAATTAATAAATAATTACCGTTGAAATTAGCTGAAAAGCAAATACCGTTTGTGCATGAAAGTCCATTGGGAGTGTCTGTTTTGTAGTGAAGTGTTTACTGTTCCCTGAATAACTCATTATGAAAGATAAACTTGGAAAAAATGTTTGCACATTCGCCTTCTTTTGAGGTCTTGCGTATTAAAATAAAATGAGAATACAGGTAGACTACATAAATGAAACTGCTGACATAAACTATAAAAAAGATTCCATTGTGCAATTGTTCGTGAATGTCTTTGATGGTTGTCGATATTTCTGTTTTGATCCAGCTGTGAATATTTTGTCCTTTGAAGAATTTAACGTTATATGTCACTAAAACGACGAAGTCAGAGAACATGTGTAAAACCACCAAGACAATGCCTATATAAAATTCACAAATTCATAACTTTCACAGGACTGCGAAACTTAGCAAGACCCATTTTAAATAAGTTTAACTTACCTATCATTAGAGGTCTGTATAATAATCTACTTGTGAACAGAAGAAAGAAAAGATGAGGCCATCATGGTTCACACAAAATAAAACTTATGCCCGTGTGAACATTCCCCTAAAATTACAACAACAAAAAAGTTAGTTCTGATCTGAATGTATTTGAACATAAAAGTTATACCACACGTTAAAAATCGTCAATCCGAATGATTCCAGCAAAATCATAAATCTCCACAGAATAGGGCAAGAGCCCCGAAAACTGGGAACTGTTTGAAGCCAATGTCATGGACTGAATTACTTAGAATACTTATCGCCAGTAAAAAAAACTTAAAACTGATAACTGCTAAAAATACTCCTGCTTTTTGTCTGGGTTACAATTCTGCAAGGCTGTCATTATATTGTAAGTGAAACCTTTTCTCTAAGTCGAACACGTTTAGATTGTTTTTTTTATGACTGCACAACAAGCTGCATTTTTGTTATTGTTTTCGCATACTCAGGGGCGTAGAAAAAAAGAGGAGCGCTTATACAAACAAAATTTCGGTTGCTAAGCTCCGTGAACCTAAACGTAATTTTCCAAATGTATAGTGTACACCTGACAAGTTATCATGACGAAGCAAATAAAATACCGTAATATATCTACTTTCGGAAGCACGTGTGACTATTTTCGAATTACGAGATCATTCATGTATATGGTACGAATATGTTGATACGCCAGTGTGGGCGCATTCAATGCTATTGTGGACGTGATTTTGATTTAGATTTTCAAGAGAGACTAAACACTATAGGCAAAACAAATCTGTATCGAAAAAAAATTAAACATGTCTGAACGGCGATAAAAAATATATCGGGCTTCAGACAAACAAAATTTTTGTTCCTGTTTCTTCAAATATCATTTTCATGTAATCCAATATTTCAGAATTTGTATGCGCATTAAATAGCACAAGGTTTGTCAAGATTTGTCCTGAAATAAAAAGTACACTTCGACAAGGATGAAGTGCCTGAAACCGGATTGAATTATAACCGGATGGAAACGACCTCATTTTTCTAGTAACAATAGTGTTTACTGCGCGGAACGTTTTAAAAGTCACGTTAACAATCAGATTAACGTCCTCACGTGCGTGTGACCTACTTTTTCATTTCTCATTTGTTAACCTTGATTTTTATGCGCTCACGAAAATGGAAACATTACTATCATATAAAGACATAAATAAGGCAATTGTGTTACGTAACTCCGAGAACGTATTTTATCAATTTTGTTTCAAGATTGTTTTAAAATTTAGTACGTATTGGTCCGAAGCGGCGCGACCGCGCAACCTAATTTATCTTTTTTTATGCAAACTAAAAGGCACTAACTGGCTAAGTGGTTGAAATTATACTTAGTGTACTGAATAAATTCGTGTTTGTCTGTCTTTCTTCGGTACCGGTTGCACATATGACCGACACTCCCTGCAGGGTTTAGATATTTAAGGGTGTGGGGAATAGAGAAAGATGCAGATAGCATCCGATTCCAAAGACACACCTAGTTCTTTTCCTTGCTCAGTGTGTAACACTGATACTCAGTTTAACATCTCATCCGAAAGGGATTTTGTAATGTTACTGGGGGAGCAGGAAATCGAACTCGCAGCCCTCTAATTTACAGGTACAGCCACTGATCCGCCCAATCTATGTATGGCTAACATCTGACACGAATTACCCGTACGTAGTATCATGAAATTTGAAATATACTGCAATGCGATAGGACAAGATATAATTTGAACAATTTGTTAGTTTCGCCTTATTTTTTTTTTTCCATGTCGACTTTTTAGATAAACTGTGACAAGTCATCACTCATCAGTTTCCGTGAGAGTAACTACGTGCGTCCTAAAACCAAAAAGAAGAAGACAATACCTGTACAGAAAAAAATGAAAGTAGTTTCACATGTCTCCGTGTCACTTATAAGACTCAGTGATGACGTCAGAATCACAATTTATGTTTCACTCTTGACCAGCGTTCACGTCCAAAACTGAAAGTTATGAAGAAGTACTGGTCAAATTCTGCTGAGATTACTCGAACCCACGACCTCTGGTTTGTCAGACGCTCTTATTTCAAAACTCTGACTATTTGGAAGAAAAAAATCAAACGACATTCAAAATTAACAGCATTTTATTAGTTGATATTATTCCAGTCATTTCTCGTACAGTCTTTCCTGTTTCTGTAATTGTCACGCCAAAGCACTTAACACATAAAAAACTGCTTCTTCAAAGTCAAAGATAAACCTGAAGTCACAAGACAGAGATGTTGGCTTATGAAGTCTGTAACATTAAGAAACTGTACGCATGTCATAAATATTCGTGTAAGGGGAACTACTCTTGAAAAGCGGTTTATAGTAATTTGTTGCTAGTTAATCCCCATTTTTGTGTTTATCAACAATCTGGTCATTAACTGTATCATATTCAAATCAAAACTCTACTAATTATTTAAGTCTAACAGAGCTGTGATTTCTTAAGAATGACTCTAACAAACATGATGATGATAGCAGTTAGAAATTATGATAATGAAATTAAATGGTAGACATATTACCGATAAAACATGTTTGAATTTGTCTAAACTATCTCAGGTTGCTCATAAAATCGAAGAAAGGCTCGCCGAATCACCGGCTTCCGTGAGATGGGACAATCCCTTCCTCAACCTTCACCAATGTCCGGCGGCCAGGACAGCCCCCACGATTTCATGATCAATCATTGATTACAATACGAATCAAACTAAATAATCGCAAATGATGTATTTAGCTAGTGCGTTACAAATTATTGATATTACAGGAAAAGTTCAACAACTACATTTAAACGTATTTGAAACATTGTAAAATGTTCATTAATGCTGGCACATGGGGCAGTTGAGACGCATATAAAAATTAATGTCTTATAGAATAATCTTCTTAATAACAATAAATATCAGCAAATGCGTGTATAGTCGAATTTAAAAGCACACTCATTGACACTATAGGGTGCATGTACAAGGAAATATCAAATTCACCATCGGAAGCTCAATTCGAAACGAAATAATTAAGCTTCAGCTGTGAATTTGACTAAAATAAACAATGATAACCCACTGTCATTCTTGAATTCAAACCAAGAAAGACAAAGAGGTTTTGAGATTGCTATTTAAACAGCATATGGAGCATTAATCTTATAATACGCGAAGTATGGTAGGTAACTGAAGAATTGTCTTTGCATGATAGGATTGAAATTTAACATATAAACATTCATAATGTATATCGAATACATTTCCCATATCGAATGTGATAGTCTTCAATTAAGACGATAGTGAGTAGGTGTACTAATTTTGAATCAAGATTGAATAGTGCAATATTTGGACTTTTATGTAATCATATATAAAGCATCATGTCTGTACAAGTATGTTTCACTAGATATTTTGCAACTTTTCGCACACGGTTTGCAAACAAAACTTTTAGTTTATCACTGTTGCTGAGTCCACCGAAAACGTTATCGTTCAGTATGACACCTAATGTCTGACTTCTAATATCAGTATACTTCCGACAATGCAACATAAAGTGGGTTTCATCCTCAACGCAATTACTAATGCAAAACCTACACAGTCTGTCATGCAGCTGTTCACCAATGTACCTTCCTGTTTCAACCCTGAGTAGGAGTATTCCACATCGGAACTGTGCCGTTAGGGAATGTTCATACTTAGTCAAATTTAAAAGGATGTAGTCTTCACTCTTAAAACTACTTTGAAATGTCTTTAAGTTCTGAGTTAAGGGCAGCGTTCCACCATATCTGACCACTGAGTGTTGTAAAGATCTTCAGTTTAGACTCGACAGTCTTAAAATCGACCAGAGATTTACTGTGAAATACGTTTAAAAGGTCTTACAAACTTAATCTCACTGCACAAGTTATCATAACACAATTCGTAATCATGATCAAACACTAATTCAGTAAGCCTATCATTATCTCAGTTCACTAGTCTAAGGGCAGCGTTCCACCATATCTGACCACTGAGTGTTGTAAAGATCTTCAGTTTAGACTCGACAGTCTTAAAATCGACCAGAGATTTACTGTGAAATACGTTTAAAAGGTCTTACAAACTTAATCTCACTGCACAAGTTATCATAACACAATTCGTAATCATGATCAAACACTAATTCAGTAAGCCTATCATTATCTCAGTTCACTAGTCTATTCCAGTATCCAAGCATATTCAACCATCGTCTGTAAAGGCTTGGTACCCAACCTATATCATCGATTATTGCTGCCACCGAAGCAAATCTATGGACGCCTAGTTAATATTCTATGGACCTGTTCTGAACATTATCAAGTTTCGGAAAAAATTTTTAACCCAATACAGGGGAGCAATAATCCATCACAGGAACAACACAGTTAAACACCAGTTTTTCATAAGATTTAAAACCGAAGTCCGCCATCCCGTGAATTGTATTAATCAATCCACCAACTGCACGACTCACGGCTTTACCTAAGGCATCAAAGTGGCTACTAAAAGACAGTTTTTCATCAACGATTACGTCTAAGTATTTATATTCTTTGACTAATTCCAAGTTATTATTTCCAATATGGTAACTGAATTCTGTAGGTGGTTGTCGTCCTCTCCTAAAATGAATACATTTTGATTTTTCCGTATTGATTAATACACGCCATTATGGCCTCACTATTCCCCACACCCTTAAATTATACCAATTGAGGCCCTGACGCTATCTCTTGCTACATTTGTGGAGCGTATCAAGCATAGTTTGCAGGCCATGTTCGGATTTCGCAACTAGGGCAATGTCGTCCGCGTATAATAGTATAGATATCGCAGTACCGTTAATAGGCACTCCAAGATCAAGATCATTTATCTCACTAACGAGGTCATTGACGAATATGGCAGTGTCTGTGAAAGATTATTACCCTGAGCGAGTTACAATTTAACCATGTTGTAAATTTGTTTATTCTAATACACGATGTAGTGTGCTCGTACATACTTATTCAAAGCATTGTGCACCTTTCCATCTATGCCATTTAAAAAAGTTTGTATACTAGTAGAAGCATGTCTCTATAGAAAACATCAAAGGTCTTCCGTAGATCTATGAACGCCGTATGAATGTTGTCATGGTTACGAGTAAGACTGCTAAGTGTAAAGACTTGATCCTCACACGATCTACTGCGACGAAAACCGTTTTGCTCGTCTGCAAAGATATCCCTGTCTTCCAAATAGCTACTAATTCTCTTGTTTATAAAATAACTATACAGTTTACTAATGCAGGAGAGCATTGGTACGCCCCTGTAATTCAACAGTAACCTTTTATCAGAGTTTTTATCTTTCAAAATAGGACAGATGATGGCTTTCATCCAATCACTTGGGATGATAGTCGTATCAATTATCAGCTGAAAAAGCTGGTGCAAAACTGCACTCACTGGAATTTTAGTACCGCAAATGGAATGTTATCGATACCACACGCCGATTTCGATTTTGCTTTCATTACATTTGTAATTTCTCCTAGGATATATTGTTATTTCATTGTTCATTTGGGACATAGAGGGGATCTTCAATATTCATTTCAATTAAGTGTTTATGTAACTTGGCCCTGTCAAAATCATCACTTTCAACGCTGTTATACAAGTTTTCAAAATCGCGTTTCCAACGATCAAACACTGTATTTTCATCAGTCACCGATTGACCCTGCTCGTTTACTATTTCCATTGGAATCGATGAGTCACGTTTAGGTCCAAGATGCCTTATCTTGTTCCAAAACTCATTTAGATAAGCGGAAGAATAAATTCAATGTCAGCTGATATAGGTCTCCCCTATTCACGTTCAGTCTTTCGCAAAAGCGTATTGAAACTGCCCCGTGCATTAGGTGTTCAGACCGCTTTATTGTTCGCAAATGCCTCGGACCGTTGCATTTCAAGAAATCGTTTTCAGCCTCTCTCATACAGTTCCATTTTTGTGTCAAAATATCATTCGTTTAATAGCTCTATACGTAGCATTCATACGCGGTAATCCATTTCTTGAATGATAGTTTCGCATAACATACAATAAACGGAGTCAATTTCATCTTGGCTATCTCTGGACATTTCGATGCGTTCTATCACTTCTAATAATGCTCGCCGTGTCAAGTTTCTCTCCATAAAGTCTTATACCTTAATGTTGTGGGCACACTTCTATTTTCATTCAATTGGTGCAAGTTCGAATAATCTATATCAAAATACCAAGTGGTCGGGTATACATGCTCTTTGACCAGTAAGTCTATGTAAACTGTAATCCTCGATAACTGATTGCATTGTAATCACTTTAAAAGCGGTGCTTTTTTGAAACACGTCGTGGGGAACACACATGTAACCTACGACTGATTTGCCTTTTGGCGAAATGATAGTAAGTTGGTCATCTTCAAAGCGAGCATTCAAAGTACAAAAATCTGGAGTCCACTAAAAAGTCTATTAAGGTAGTCCTCTACTGAATATCAGAGTTTCAAACTTTTTTTCTTACCTTGTTTTTTATTAACAGTAACCTTTTTGAAGTTGTTTTATGATAAAAGTAGGGTAGGTCAGTGATTGAACTTTTTCGCAAAATGTGTTTGAGTTTATAGTGTAAAATTATTCAAGCTTCCTTCTAAAATTGTCTCGGAAATTGATACTTTTTAAAATTCTACTCACAGAAACCAAATAAATTTGAAAAATGTTCAAGAAAGTTAAAAGTTGTATAAATATATGTTCAGAGAGAGCAAATGTATGTAAAAAAATACTTTTTATGCCATGATATTTTTTCTTATGATTTCAATATTTCAACAAAACTTATTTTTTTATATTTCTTTAAAGATCAATTCCAATTCCTAAAAATTAAAAAAAAATATAGAAATAGTTTCAAACTTTTTCTGATAAGACAATATTGTGTAGGTGATGTATAGGCAATCAAAAAACTTAAACAAAAACAATATGTCAGTGATCATTTAAGAAAGTTATTTACCAAAATTTTACCCCACCCCCTTTATTTGTAATTAAAACAACACATTGGTGATTATAGTTGTTAATTTAATATGCCACAGAAGATATGCACGTTAAACATTAGAAGTATATAGCTGACAAATTAACATTGTACAAAACTAGTACAAAATGCCAAGAAATACCAAGTGAAGCATAAATTCTGTAGTAATCTGATAATGAATTACCCCACCCACTCTTGCTATTATTTTTTTTCAGCTTACAATCTTAAATAGTTAAAAATAACTCAAGTTAAACTCAAATTGTTTAAATTTAGTATAAAAATATATAGTATTTGAATTGAAAATGTGAAAAAATACAGATTTTGTTTATTTAAAGCTCTGAATATGATATCAGCACACTATTTGGAACTCAGTCTGGTTCATTTCTGAACAGTTACTGAGTGTTTAAAATTTTGAAATGTGTTTAAGTTCAATAAAGAAATATTTTAACATTTCATTTAAAAATGTAATTGCTTGTAATAAAATATTTTAGGATGTGAAATAAATGTCTTAAAAATACAAGATAATGCTTATAATGTTTCACATTTACAAAATATATAATAACAACTTCAATATTTCTTCCACAAAATCTTGACACTTTAGTTTAGCTATGTTCTATTATGTTTAACTTCAAACTTGTCAACTGTACATTCCCACAAATCCAATGTACATGTAATTGAAAGACTTACAAACTCACAGTAACCAAAAAGAAATAAATAATGTTGTAACTAATGTTTATAAACCAAGGTAGAATTACCCCACCCACTTTGGGATTTCTAGTGTTCATTCTTCACTCTTACTAAAATTGTCACATCATTATTTCTGCAATCAACAACTCAATTGTTTTTAAAAGCATAAAATACCATAAAATGCAAAAAATTCTATTGATTACTAGTGAAACTGGCTGAAATTTAGCATAAACTGACAAAACTTCAAATCATTTAATAATAAAGAGTATTCAGTTTCTAAAATATTAAGAGAAATTATCAGTATAGACCCAACTGACAAAAAATAATTGAAAAAATGATAAAAATTTAACAATGGTATCTAATGTCAAATTTCAATTTAGTATTCTATAAAGTCCACAATTAAGAAAAATCACTTTTTTAAGCAAATTGTTGAAAGAAAATGAAAGAATCAGATGTACATTTACCCTAAATTCACATGCATATTTACAACTTTCATATAGATGATAGGCCCTTTGGAAGTACTTGAACATAATTAATTTTCAAACAAAGATTGTAGCATTCACCATGTCTAATACCTTATGAACAGACCAGACTAAGATAACACATTCATTCATCAATTCATACATATTTCAACAAATAATCTTTCACAAATAGATGTGAGCAATAGCCTATGCAGTCACTAGAACAGTTTTTGACAACAAGTTTTCATGAAGGCTGCCAAAAAGATTTCAAATCTTTAAGCTATATAAAGTTGAAGTCTTATAGTTTCTGTTTTAAAGAGTCAGTATTGGCTGCCCTGGATAACAGGTAACTGTATAGCAGAAATACTGCTAATTCTTTAGTTTCTCTTGATAAGAATTTTTACCTTGTGTCATCAGTGCACTAAACATGATTACACATTATTGTGTACAAGTTAAATTCTTATAAACTATTGTACTTATCCTAACTAGACCTTAATGTTCATTAAGAAGTAAATTCTCTAAAGCAGCTCCAGTAAAATGTCTTCAGATCAATTTGTCTAAGCCTTTTTCCTTCTTCATTTTATTCATCCCCATTGTAAAAGTACAAGAGAGTGCTTACAGTGAAGACAGTCAAAAGTTATCACATTGTCACCTATGTGAATAAGCTTTAACTTTTGAAAAGTTTCAAACTTAATTTTCATTTTCATTTATCCCTTAGATTTGCAGTTCAAAGTAATCCAGAATTCCTGTCTGGAAAGAAGTGTTGGTATAAAATGCTAGTTGTCGATCAATCTGAGCACTAACTTAAACAGCAGTCATCTGTGCACTTGAAGAACCTCTTCCTGTAAACAAAAGACAAACTAAATTAAATGTATCTAGACAGGGTTGTAAAATCTATGCCTGTACCAAGTTCTTCTGTTTTATGGCACTGCAATATACTTTTATTAACAATGCTTTGACTATTTATCAAGGGTTTAATTAAAAAAAATTGCAGAAGAAATATTTATTACATATTTATGCACATAAAATAACCTTTAGGGACAAGATAACTGTGAAAAAAAATGCAATATGTCCACAAGTCATGAGTCCTACTCATTTTCTGTATTGCTTTGCTCAATTTTTCCTCCTGAAATTTTGTGTTAAAGGTAACTCAGATAAGGAACAATTACTATTTTGATAGTCTGGATCATTCACATAAAAAAATCAAATTTAAATTAAGATGGCCTACACTGAGTTCCTGGTTTTAACCCCAGCTGATTGCATTCAAATCAATTAGAAAGTGATATACATTCATACTTTCCATGAAATTTTCTAAGGAAAGACTCAAGAAGGGTACAACTAACAGTCCCTTACAAGATTTAATACTGAACTAAATCTACCAACAAAGTAAAACAAATCGGCAAAAACTTGATGAAAATGAGAAAAAGCAGCTTCTGTAAAGATAATATTTCTAAAAAAAGTACTTACCACACCAGTTAAAGGGCAGTTATCCATAAGATTAAAAGGTTCATCTCTAAGTTCATATCATTGCTATTTGGGTGGTTAATTCAATATACACTTGATGTTTCTTGACTTTTCTATCTGAATGAAGAGTTGGTACCAATTAATCTAAAATATAAAGGCAAAGAGGTAAGATACATGTTTGATTTGTCGATGACATTAACTACTTACTGTATAATCTGCAAACTTTGTTTCTTTATTTTTCTTTGGGGGATAGTGGGCATGAAATACATTGTGACAATCTAATCTGAGGTCCTACATTTTAAAATGACTCAATGTAACTTTTACACAAACAGCACATAAAGTTTTGCAGTTTGTTCCTTCATTTTACACATTAAAATTTTAAAGATTTACAGCTGGAATGATAGGAAAAGCGTGAATTTTCAACATTTCATGAATAAACGATATGTATACCAAGGCTTAATAAAAATTTTAGGGTACCTGATGTCAGTGTTAAAATTTTGAGCTTTTTACATTTGGTATTTTTTTTTACACCTTTGTTGAGCTCATAAATCTTCAAAATTCTGTACAGATAAGGAGTTAATGTTAGAGATAAATTTGAAACTATTACATTTGTAGTATTTCAATCTTAATTAACAAAAATCTCTACAATTGTGTGTATTATTTGGATTATGTGGAAGTAATTGAAACCATTCAAGTAACTCATCACAGGTCCAACTCAATCAAAAATATGTTTTTGAATTCAGCATTTTTCAGTTTTATTAAACAGGAAGCTATCATCTACAATAACACAAACTGTGGACAGTGTGGTATCATCATTCATAATTTTTATAATCAACCAATCATCTGTAAAAGTATATGCATCCATCATTAATATGCACCGTGTTACTGACTGGTGTGGTACATGGACCCAAAGGAGTAAACAAGCAGACCTTTGCAAATGAAAAATAATTTGCCTTTCTTACCTCTTGAAAGAAATTACTAATGTTGTTAGCATAAACTGTTCAGTTTTGGGCTGAAAGTTTGGGCATTTCCTTTGAGTAGCAAGCAGAAAACCAGTTTGTATGCAATTGAATCCATTAATGTTAACTCATAACTAGATGAAAAACGAAAAACGGAAATAATACAAATAGACTTCAAAATATGACACAGTTTTTACAAATCTCTACTTTCGTTTTCAGGAACAGCTCTAAAATTCAAGGAAATTCAATAAAAATGATAAAGTTTATACGTACATGTACTGCTGAATGTTGTTTATACCTTTTTCTGCTCATATCAACAATTTGTTCACGTCTTTTTCGTTGTTTTACACAGATTAAAACCATGCAATTTTTTTTTTTAAGTTTACATGTTTCGGATAACCGAAAAGCGGTCTGGATTTAAGGGAGGTAACTCTCATAGTCGTACAAAAAGTAGCAAACGTTTTTTGTCGAATAGTTTGCAAAATAAAAGCGGTAACGTAGAAAGACCTTATGAGTGAAATTTCTTTTATCCTTTCTAATCAAAACTAATACGTTAAGAACAAGTTTCAATTTTACAACATTCATGCGCGAAATCTGCGCAGAACACTCAAATTCGTCACTAGAGGACTACCTTAATTCACGCCCATGCTGACTGACACAACTGTTTATAGGTTTACGCTCCGGTTACGAGTCCACGCCCTGCAGGATATCTGATAATGTTCCCATTCTTGCATTTAAACCTGCACATAAGAAAATACCATCACACTCACTATTCAAATATATCAGCGATAAAATATGTGCAAAGAAAGTTTGAGCATCTCGACCTCAAACTGAGTTCTCTGGTGGTAAATATGCCGATATTATTAGCGTACTATAGTCAGTGTTACCACACGTAAGCTGCAACGCAAGTATCCTTTCAATTGAATTTTCAATGATAGGAATGTGAAACAATTCAAACACCTCTGATTTTATTAGGATACCGACACCAACTGAACCTCGGACAGCGTTTACGTGAATACTCTTAACGGTCGTTTCCGAACTAAACGTAACCATCGACGTGGATAAAGTTATTGTCTTTTAAATGTGTTTCACATACCGAAAAAAATGTCAGCATCAATCGATTTAATAAAGCACATCGTAAATTATTTTCAGTCCATCCACACACGTTGAGGTGTGCTATTTTCAACCATGGGAACAGAGTATATCCTAATGGGCAGCGGTACTGGGACCACCACCGGTCGGGGGTGCTGTTGTGCTCACTGTGGTAGCGGTACGTTCTTTAATTCGACCACCGGCATCTACGCGAAAGTTATTGCCTTGTGGAATGTTACGTAGTATCGTTCGAGCATTGTATTCGCTTATACGTTGATACTAAGATTTGCTGCTTTTCAAGAAAACTCGACTGTATAAATCATGGGAACGTAACGACATTTTCTTCCTAAGCACAGTAACTTTCTCTTGAAGTGAGCGAAAACTAGTTTTCACCCATCCTGGTTTGTCAGTAAATCTTGACGGACGCCTCTTTGCCGCCTCTACAGACACTGTTGATAACCTCGTCGCCCAAGGCACTGATTAGCAGTTTTGCCTTAGCAAGAATTTCCTCGCCGTCATCATATAAGAGACCACTGGCTATGACGGTTAAATGGGGATAGTTTAACGGATTAAGTTTCGGCATTGCCGTTTGAACACCACTGTTTGATTGAACAGTTATTTTAGCTTGCTAAAGAGAGGTTAATCTTGCTTCGAGTGTTTGAAAACTTGTCAAAAGTCCGTCTATACGAAAGTTTCTTTTGAGAAGTCGAAGGTCAGTTGATCACGTAATGATGTTATTTGACCGTTAATATGGCCTGTCATTTCATTTTTGGCATTCTCTACGTACTGTACCAACGATCTTCTCAACTCTTCCAGATTACGTTTAACGTCTTTCACGGTAGTCAAAAAATATCTTCCGTACCTGCCCTACTAGGTTTTGCATGCCACCTGTTCCGGCTTGATCATTTGATGACATTTTTTCGTTATTAAATATCAAGATGCGTTACCAAGAGTCATTTTTCGATCTAATGTACTTTCAGAGTTCAGAAATACAAAAACGTTACCTGAATTATCGTCTGAATAATATTCCGAGTCACTTTCAATATCACATGTGTACAAAACACTGTTCGCTGCACTCAAAATATCACTAGTCAAAGTTCCGCCATATTTGCTTTGTTTCCTTTGTTTGTTTTCAGTGTCTGATTCACTACTTTTTTACGTTTCTGACGCTGTCTATGCTTCTGTCCCCGACCCATATAGAAAAAGATTAATTTTCACAACAGTTTGATATAAATATATCCAAGACTATCACTTCGAAACTCTTATAAATCCAATGTTTGACAAAAAAATGTCAGGAGGTAAGTTTTTCGTGGCCATTACTACTCACGCATACAATACTCGTCCCTACGTATATCCCTCGGTATTAGTAAGTTCAATTTATTCTGTTCTTTCCAGGTCAGAAGGCAAGCTAGTCGGACCAGGGCCTTGACAGCACTAGACAGAACTTCCATTGTAGCACCTCTTGAACATGTTGGCGCACGAAACTCCTCGGGCAAAAGGGTACGTGGAATCACCTTGACTGAATTTGCAACTCTACTTCATGCAATAATTGATATCAAAGAAGTTACTTCCAGCTGATCAAAAGTATATCAAAGATCCAGCCTGCTGGTGTCAGATGTCTATTCAGAGACAGAGATACATCTAGCTGGAGGAACTGAAGCACATGCCTGGTTAAAACATAAGGTTAGATATAAGAACTATTTCTGTCACTTGTTTAAATGCTCCTTCTTGATTGTTTATGAATATATTAAATACTACATGTAGTTACAACTCTGTATGTTTAAATATAAGTTGGCATTTAGATAAGAAAGGCAGCACTTAACACTCATATCTCACCTTCTGAGTACGTAAAACGGGTAGTCTGATTAAGTACGTTACTGATTTCAGAAAACCAGAATGTTTCCTAACTAGGTTTTTATCTAATTTTCTTCTTATGTAAAAAAAATAACCTTATTCAGTTCTTGTCATCAATCATATCAAATTTGGTAATTTCTTTTTTATTACATTCAAAATGTTTTATTTCCAGTTCTGCTCAGAGAAAAAGACACTATATGGTGTTGAATTTACTGGTTACATGCCATCCAGGGGCTTTATTGATGACATCATAGATGACAATTACAGACAAAAGGTGTACAGTTAACACTAAAAAAATTTGTATTCTTGTTACTTGAAATTAGTATAATAAATATGGTGATAGTCAACAGTATGTAACTGTTTTAAATTGTAAAGCCACCCTTCAGAACCGCACTCATCTGATGAGGTTTGGTAACAAACATGTTAAAACTCTTCCCAATCACATGCCCCAGCTACTTTCAAAGGATTGCCACGGAACTCAGTTGATCATTGGCTAAATGGAAGCAAAGTATCAAGACATTTGAATAGACATGCAAAGCAATTTTATATTACAAAACTGTAAGACTTATGTAAGCTGAAAACTTATTGTAAGACATGTTTTAAAAACAGTTTCTTCGTTATAATATTTAAAGTAACCAGACATGAACTCTTTTTACAAAATGATGTTACCATATAGGGAAAGCACTTTGACATTAATTTTATGAAGTGTTAACTTTGTATATCAAGTTTTTTTATAACAATGAGATGAGTTTACTGTTGAAAGGGTAAACGCATGTAAACGCGTGTTAATTTACCTGAATGTTTTTATGACGAATGAAATAAATAAAGGAATAATACATGAACCCGTTGTATTTAAAATGAAGTTACTTAGAACATTTTGTTCGTTATACTAGACTTTTCATTTGGACACTTATTTTTGGGACAACTCTACTTTGCCATAGTGAGTGAACAACTCAATTCCAATAATATTTGTAGAGCCTTGATGTATGACGCTAAGGATATCCCTGCCTATTGAACAAGAGCTATAACTCTAGGAAGTGCGGTACCTGTTTGTGAACCGTGAGCTGTAAGTCTAAGAAATAATTCTATGGAAAGCTCTATGTGTATATCAATGGCTGGAACTCTAAGGACTTGTTCCACCTTTTGTTTGTTAATCATGAGCTGTAACTTTAAACACAGCATAGGAAAACTAGGGAAGATGGCTGCACTTAGAGTAGTCTATTTCCTTCTAACTATATAAATGTGAATGATACAATAGGATATCTCCCGATATCTAAGTGTCACTTATACAGTCTACGTACAACCACAAGTACTAACCTTGAATATATCTGTGAATGAAAACCCACAATTATTGTCATATGTTATGACTTCATGTACATTTATATACTGAACAAAAAAAGAAACTTCCGCTGTGTTTAAGTGCGGATATACGTAAATATGGAAAGAAAGGTTAAATGGTTTTTATTCCAAGAGTACTTCAATGTGAATTTGTGTGTAAAATTGTATTACTCTACGTTCACAGAAAGCTGATGAAATGTTTGATTAAATGTGGTAGGGATCGAAGACCAAAATCACACATTAATACCAGGTATGGCCATCTTGAGCATGGAGTACTGGCTGGCATCGGTTGCGCATAGAACCGACAAGTGTGTGGATTTCTGCCTGTGGAATGTTATTCCACTCCTGGATTAAGGCTTGTTTTAGTTCATTGATGTTCGACGGTGGAATAGGGCGACGTCTAACACGCTGGTCCAAATTATCCAACAGGTGTTCGATGGGATTCAGATCTGGACTTTTCGCGGGCCAGTCATTAATGAATGCAATATTATTCGTTCTGAGGAAATTCACAGTATCTCTTGCTGTATGGCTTAGGGCATTATCCTGTTGAAACAGAGTGATATTGGCATTATTTTGAAACAGTGGGGTGACGTGCCTCACAAGAATCTCATCTCGGTAGCGTTGGGCATTCATATTCCCATCGATTACGACGAAAGGTGTGCGATAACCATGCGCAATGCCTGCCCAGACCAAGACGTAACCTCCGCCCCTAAAACAATCTCGTTCAAGTACACGACAGTCGGCATAACGTTCATTTCTTCAACGGTATACACAAACCCCTGCCATCACTTCGATGAATGGAAAATCTCGGCTCGTCGGAGAAAAGAACGCTATTCCATTGTTGCCTTATCCAGCGATGGTGTGTGCGTGCCCAATTAACACGACATACGCGGTGACGTCGCGTCAATACACAGCCTACGTAAGGACGACGTCCACGTTGACCACTCTCGCGCAGACAATTGCGTACAGTTTTGGCAGATATTCGGTTGTTATGTGTACCAGGGGTGTTAGCAGGAGTGGCAGTGGCAGTTTGAAAACGTAGGTGTGTGTTCATGATACAGCGGTTTTGACCAGGCGTCGTGTCGCGCGGACGTCCACTACATGGTTAATCTTCCGTATGCCCTGTTGCTTGGAAACGTTGCCTAAGGTTTCGAACAGAACGGCTAGAACTGCCAGCAACCCTAGCAACCTCATTCTTCGCCATACCAGCATTAAGCGTTCCAATGGCACGTTCACGTAAATTTGGTGGAATTCTAGGCATATCAAAAAGAAAGAAAACTTAATAAAATTCTTTTTTTTTCAACGTCTTTTTCTTATTGACAACAAAGTCTATCAAATCAGACTGAAACACGGATTATACTGGTCCGTGCATACACCAGAAAATCGAGTTTAACGGTTTTTTTTTTTTTTTTTTTTTTTTTTTGGGGGGGGGGGGGGGTGTTGTGTAATGCATACAATTGAGTTATAATTGGTTTTATTTGACACATAATTGTTCGCCCGAACATATGTAGGACATTGGACATGTTGACTTCTTTTCTTTACATTTAAAAAATATGTATAGAAATTGGAAGTTCCTTTTTTTTGTTCAGTATCTAAGCTATCCCATCCTTGATCGTAGTACTGGTACGTACAACAGGTGAACTACGAGAATTTATGTTCGTCTCCTACAATCTTGGGGTGGATAGGGATTTTTCTACGACTGAACACATTCTTAGTGTATACATCTCTGAATAATAGTTTTTGAAGCTATGTTCTTCTTAACATTGTCATTTTTATCGAGAGAGAACAATATAAGTTGCAAGAACTTGCTTCCCAATCGATGTAAAATAAATAAGTGTAAACCAACAGTGTAATTTCTTATTTTATAGAAAACTAGCAAATAAAATGCATATGACTGGACAATTTTAGGATACGTCCTTGTTTACTTTGTACCGGCATTTCGCTTAAAACCCTATTTATAAATATCGCATTGACTGGAAATCAAGTTGTCGCAACTTACATGTATATGGATCCCTCTAGATGTCTGCTTACAGGATTCAAACCATAGCTTGAATAGGAAGTATGGCTGGAGACTCTCATCCCCGTTAGGATTCGAACCTACAACCTCAGGATCAGCTTTTAGGTGTCACATTGCGACATTATAGCGAAAATATCCGGGACAATAAAAATGAAATATTTCACTTCTGCAAATCAAGCAGTTCGGATGAATTTTTGTTGGAAATCAGAGTACTTCCGGTCAGCAATGGCTTGTGGTTAAAGGAGATAACACTTCTCTATATTTTGGAAAAGTCACAAACTGGGATTTTAAAAACGTGAACCTTTACCGTTGTATCGGTCCTACAAAATCACTAAAACGTACTTGGTCAACTTTGGTCTTTTCTACTCATGAAAAAAATACGAAAACGCTGACTAAAGCAAACCTTTGCTGTTTTTTTTTTTTCATTTTTTTTCTTCTTCTGTTTTGCCCTCAGAACCTTACTTTTAGTCAGTCACGTAGAAATATAGTGCGTGATCAAGTTACTGTAGTCGCCAAATTAATTACACTCGGCAGGAGACTTAACGTGACCTGCCGAAAAATACACAGCCTATGTTGTATCTGATAAAAAATATCTAGACATGTTACAGTAGTATTATAATGTGGTGTGACAATCACTAAATAAATTTGTATTGCTAACTGATCCATTATCAAACAATTTACAAGAATTAACGCATCTCACGTTCTTCCGTCTTCTGCAACACAACAAAAACAAAACAACAACAACAACAACAAACACACCCCACAAAGATTTCACATTTATGTAAGTACATTTCTAGCCTAATTAATTAAGCTTAAAGTGTTGAGCCCATTTTATAATTCTGATATTTTTTAGTTGTTCAACCTTTAAGAAGGTGAACAACAATAAAATATCAGATTGTAAAATGGGTTCACCTTCGGAGGCGAAATAGTGAGACTAGTACATTTCATGTTCTTTTCAGGGTGTCATACCGTTTTGTCCTTAAATTTCTTGCAGAATGAGTCAACGACCCACTTTACTGTCAGCATCAGACAGAATATACTCAAACTGAACGGGTGGTTTACTATCTAAAATATTCTAAATTTATCATGCTGTATCAAATTACGCATAATTTAAGAGCGATCTTTACATCGCTCGAGCCATGTTAATGAATGATTGACCGATTTATGCGAGACGTAGGGTTAAAGGTTATGTCAAACTGGTGGTATCTACTTTGTTTAACTCGAGTAGAATTTTAGTCACGCGATACCTAGCGTTGAGGGTTTGACCCATTTTATAGACATTTTTATTTAAATTATTGTCAAACCATAGCGCCTAATTTTAACTGTCATTTTTGTGCACGAAAACTTTAGCGGCAACACTGCCGGTGGTGTTGGTTGATTCTTTCTGTTAAAAATAAATGCATCTTCGATTTCCTCTAAACATCAAAAGAACATATATTTTATTACTATTCTTGTAAGAAAAACTTTATTAAAACCTGTCACCCGAAAGTGCATTTGCCATTTATTTCACATTTGCACTGCGAAACTCTTTCCGCAGCAAATGTCGCATGACGTCACCGTAAAAATAATCATGCCGTGAAAACTGGTAGAAAAATCACATGATGGAGTTCACTTATGTTTAGTTTAGACTCATTTATTTTACATCGATTGCGATACAAGGTTTTTTAACTTAGATTCATCACGCTCAATGACTGGTTCCTGAGTTCCATGCCAGTATTCGCGCAGCGTGGAGGAATGTGAAGGTCATGAGAGATCGCCTCTGACGAGATATGAACCCGCGACCTCTGGATCCGGAGCCCTGCAGGCGCTCTACTCCTGGACCACGGTACCTCCTCGATGGAGTTCACTTATACGAAATGGAAACTTTGTTTTCTAATGTGCGGTTCTCGGTGTATTTAATTAAGAGTTAATGAAATATACCAGACAAACGACAGATATCCTGATTTGTAGCTAATGTTTACCAATGCACAGCTAACCTTATTCCAACTATTCAAAATTGCCCCCTCTAGAGGCGATTTTCGTTGCGATTGAAATTTAAGTCAATTTTGATATCTTAAGTTTTTCTTTGAAAAATGATATTTCGGGAACTTGTATAAAAATTGTTTATCAAAAAGGTAATGTTGGTCATTTCTACCAAAGTATGCTAGTTATCGCTCCAAACGACTTCTAACTGGGCATTTTCCATACATAAAATTGCAACTTGTGGTTGGACTTGGAAAAAGACATCGCCTATCAAAAATTTTCTCGATGTCTCTTCGACAAGTCCGATTAGTTGGACTACGCGATACCATGCTGCTGTTGTTGCTTGAGGTGAAAGAGTTATGTATTGGCATAGCTCTTTTCTTTATGTTTTTTAAAAGAGTTAGGCTAGACATATATTTATACTTAAATGATGTATGAAAACAGTAAGGTCTTAAAGCAAGATAAAAAGATCGATGTCCTATATCACAGAACTATTTTGGAAATGCTCTATTAAGCTCATCCGTACCATGCAGTACATGTATGTTGGCGTTTCCTGTTGATAGGGCTTCTTTCTTTGTAATATTGTAAATTTGTTTGTGATCACAGCCGATGAATAACAGAAAAAAACTGTTACAGAACAAATTTACTAGTTTTTATTACAGTGACCTGGATATATTTTAAAGAGTTAGACATTTACGAGATGATGTTTTTTTTTAATAGGTTAGATTTTATTTCATCCATCGCAAATCTCATGTAAACACACTGCAAACTGATGTTTCATTAAGTTTTCGAAGTAGTTCAGGCTAGCTTATATAGGCCCGTCATCGAGACCTAAATCTTCCGTAATATATTGCCGATTATCTTAATTAGATAAATAGAATTTATAATTTAAAACTTAAGTCCATTATTTTTACAATATAACGCGTCCCTTTATTTAACACAGCGGAACAGGGTAAGACAGTGATCAAGTGGTAACGGGCTGCACATGTAATCCTGGGTTTGTGTATTCGGTCCCTTGCTCCTCCACTAATATTACCAGGTGTCTTAGGGTGAGACATTAAACCCATGAAATTGTTATCCAGGAGTGGCAAGTTCAATCCCCTGCTAATCCATTAACATTACTAATTTTCTTTTGGGTGAGGCATTAAATCCGTGTCCTTTTTTTCTAAAGACATCCAATGTGTCAAGAGGAAGATAAAAAAGATATAATATTCTCATCTTTTAAAACAAGAGGAATGATTGATTTGTATTCAGTTATATTCAGTAACAACAACAACAGCAGCAGCAACAAAAACCCATTCAATTAACCATCAAGTGAATTTTCATTTTGAATCGGTAAAATATTTATAAAATGTGTCTGCTAGCCTTTAAAAGAACAATAAAAACTAATTTTGGCCGTTTTTTTTTTTTTTTTTTTTTTTTTTTGAGATTATATATAATGTGATCAAATTGTACATATTCAGAATTTTTCACTTTCAGATTGCCAAGTTTTGAAATTATTTTACTATTATCATTTATTATTTATTCGCACTCTATCTACCAGAAGGTACGCTTATAGTGGAATAAACAATGCAAATTTGACATTTCTAAATTAATGATTTTCGCATCATGACTGTCATACCACGTAACATGCAACATGCGATATACATGTAATTGCTAAGGTTTTGTGTGGTCCATATCCATAGTTCAGTAACCGTCGAACACTTAACTCCAATTTTACAAAGACAGCACCTCATGGTAATTCAGAGAAGACTGAACACAGCGTGTGTTTGCAAAAATCATTAAGTTTAAAACGTCAAACTTTGACGTTGTTTTTTCGTTGACGATAAATGGACCAGACAGTTGATTGTGTTACATCACGTCACATTTGTATAAGAGACGTATTTAGAAATAACGCCTCAGTGTGCATAATTTTATCTTCCAAACTTATGTCGCAAACTTACATTTACAGTTTAGGACAATCAACCCATAAGCACGCTTTTAGGTTCTGATATTCAGTCTCAGTGTAGTCCGATACCGAGACCTACATGCAGGGATCTTTTCGTGAAAGTAGATCTACAAGAACATGCAAGACTAGCTATATTTAACCGCCTGATGAACTATATGAATTTTACATAGAATTAGAATTTGTTGGTAGTTTCACACCCTGACACAAAAATTAGTGGCAATATACCCATCACTGTAACTGGTAGTAATCGAACTCGTCTTATTTTGTCTGCCCGTGACGTCAAATTTTCTCCCATAATTCTTTGCGTATAATGTCCGCCATTACTCCTTGCAGTAGGAAATACTAGGATTGTTCAGCAAAAAAGTTGACTTAGTAGGTTTGTTTTTGTTACTACGAATATAACAGTTCACTCAACCTATGAACCAGTGATGGAGTTTTTATTCCAATACCGTTTTCCGCATTATATGTCACCTAGCATTGAGAAAGGAAGACTTCTTTAGAAAAATTGTACATGTCAAATAACATGGCCGATAGACCTTCGACAGTACAAATGGCAGTCACATCAGAAAATCAAGATTTTAAAGGGACGATGACCCGTGAAGAGTTAGACAACAGAGCTAACTCAAATAGCCCCAAACCTGTAGTTGATGGCATTCCAAGAAAGAAAGGAACGTTTAAAATAACGAGTGTGAAATTGAATGACACTGGAGATGCAGACAGCATGGATGATTTAGACGAAAGTCATACTGAGATGACTGAAGATTATAGTTCAGAGCTGCTTGATACATCACGTGCAACTGACTATGAACAAGAAACCCCTTCAGTTACAGAGGACATTCCACTAAATAGCCAAGTACGCATCACTGATGTTAAGGAGAAAACAGATATGCATTCTAGGTTTAGAGTCGTTAAGATAGAAACAAAAGAGCCGTTTAGACGAGGCCGTTGGTTCTGTCATGATTTTTTGGATCCACAGCCATCATCTGTTAACTTAGATAAAAGTGATACCAAAGTGAATCAAGAGGATGCAAATTCTGGTAGTTCTAGTGCGGGTAGTTCTATTCATTATATTCATGGTGTAGATGATCCAGCTAAAAATCCATTACTAGCAGGTGCTACTGGGACAATCCATACTCTTATTCCCGAGGGCCAGGTTGCTGGTGTTCAGGATTCTTTTCAACCTATCCATCCATCTCCCAATACTGCTGTAAATCAGCCAGCTGTATCAAACAATCAAGTTACTTCATTAGCTTACCCTAATGATTCATCTATGTGCCAAACTATAAATAAGTCACATTCACATCAAAGTATTAGCTCTGCAGCATCAACGGACATGATAAATACAGTGTCATCTGGTCAAGCAATGCAAGGCGATATACCGAAAATTCATCATAGTCAGCCCGGTTTAGGAGGCCATACTCAATTAGACAGTTCTAATACAGGAAATGTTCAACAAAGTGGCATGTACCTGTCTCATTACACATCGGGACCTGGTCCTGTTCCGGGGAATGCAATGTCGATACAATCAGTATACCCACATAGCCATAGTCAGTCAAGCGTAATAGTTTCAACAGGTAATTCTTCTGTTGCTTCAAGTCAACAAGGTCAGTCTTCGACTCACCAGACTTATGTACATTTAGGTAGAAATCAGGTTCCAAATCCTGATGTTACGTCAAGTGGTCTAAGTGAAACTAGACCTTCTGGTGAAGCAAGTAAGTCCGGGAAAATTCATCAGTCTGGTTTAGATGGAGCGATCCCTAGTGATTTGCCGTCAATACTTTCATCTAGTGAAAATGGTCCCACAGATGATATGTATGGAGTGCTTGATAAAGACCTAAATGTGATACAAAACCCAGGTGCATTATCTCCAGCTCTTGTTGCTGCTGTAGGTGATCTGCAGAGCCCGACTGAGGAAGACAAGAGGTTAGTACTACATGTAGAATAATCCTGTTTGTATTTATTATAAGTGAGGTGTTCCTTTTAGTAAAACAGTGTGGATGTTAATCTTTTGATCCTTTTCAGGTTTACTTCAGAGTGTGATGTCACACATTACTATCAGAAGCACTGTTTTCAGGTTGAAATGTTTTACTTGGTGACGGTCCTTTACTGTGCCTCTACAAAGAGTAGATATTAATTAATTTTATAACACAAACTCTGTTTTCAAATTCTCTGGCTTTGTAGTTGTGGGAGTTATTTAGTAGCAATTTTCTTGAAATGTCAGTGTGTTAAGCAAACTATGAGGTGTACAAATGAGTATGTTCTCTTATTTTATTAATTATAAAATCTGTTTGGGTTAAGGAAAAAGTTATGTAGAAATGAAAGACAGCCACTTTACACAACTAAACTGATTATAGATGTAAACATAAAAAACAGAAATATTTTCACATTTGTAAGTTTTGTTATTTGTAGTCATGTTTTTGTTTGCCATTTGCATAAATGTTATTGATTACAGTATTGTTGAAGGGTCCACAGTAGCATGACAGCCTTGTTCAAGGGTGTTTAAATGTGTTTTTTTCCTAACAATGGTCAATATTTGTTTAGGTGAATAATATAGCATTTTTCAGTTCAGGAGATGGAACATGTAGACTGGGCAAATGTTTAGCTGAGTTTATGCCATGGGCATTATGAGAGATAAACTAATCCAGAAGTACAATTTACCAGTTACTTTCAACAAATGGTCCTTGAACAAGGAACATTTAAATGTTAATTTAATCTTGTTTTGTTTTTTACTCTGGTGATATTTCGTCTGGTCTGATTAGTCAGCCAGTCATATTTAAACTAGTCATTGAGGTGTATGATGAATACTCAGTTGTATTGCCGGTAAGAATAATTTAGAGGTATTATTGGTGTTTCTGCATTATCCATTTTCTATTTGTGTGTAATTTTTATTTAAATCACAGTAGTACCAGACTTCATTGGTTACTTACAGTAGCCCATTGATGACAATTAGCGACTGCATGGCTTTCCTTTGAAAATCACGGTGTTTTGAGGTCTCTGAAAATTCTATTTATGCTATACATTGAAAATTCTATTTATGCTATACATTGAAAATTCTATTTATGCTATACATTGAAAATTCTATTTATGCTTTACATTGAAAATTCTATTTATGCTATACATTGAAAATTCTATTTATGCTATACATTGAAAATTCTATTTATGCTATACATTGAAAATTCTATTTATGCTATACATTGAAACAATACATTCGTTGTTGCCTTAAAGCTTGTGGAGTATAGTACAAGTTATTTTTATAACTGTAACATTTTTGGTTTGTCCTTTATTATATCCATAAATCTGCTAGCTTCTCAAGAATTTTAAGATCATGTACTTGTGTCCAATTTATTGAGGCTTGTTTAGACTTTGTACACGTTCAAAATATTGAGGGAAGGTTCTTAAACTTTTTATTTCTTCAACTTCTGTTGAAAAAATGGAGAAGAAGTACTTTGCTCTGAAATTGCATTTACTTTTATTTCGATTATCTCTGCAGGTAAAAAAGAAAATGGTTGGGTTTTAATAAATGATAGAACATGCATTTTGCATGGATAAAAAATGTTGTACTTGTTTTCATTGTATGTATTCAGTGCAGCAAGTTTATTGTAAGATTGCTTGATATATGCAGTTAAGAGTAGGTACTTTTGAAAAGTTGTTTTTAAGCGAAATTGATTTCTGGTTGGTAGATGATATATCAAATTATGTTAAAAGCATAGAAATAAATTGTGTTTGATTGTGTAGAATTTTTTTTGTGTCATAGCAAACTTCAATACATTGTTGGTACAATTTAGCATTCAACACAAAATGTTAATTATATGTTGTAATGTTGATTGGTGATGAAGGGGGTTAAAAAAACTTCTAACTCAGGAATCAAGTTTGATTATACATCAGTCGTAACTAAGTTTTCCATAGTCATAATACACTTCAGAATATTGTAGCTTTTTGGGCATTAAAGACTACAAAAACCTGTCTGTTCAAATAAACCAAAGGCTAAAGCTAAAACTATAAAAACCAAGGTATTGAAGCTGTATTTTTACAGGTCCATTTAGCCTTTGGTCTGCCAAATTTTGTAAGCCTGGTAAAAGATGTTTAAGTCATATAGGCCTCAAGTCTGTGCCTTATTTTACAGACTGAATTCAGTTTGTCAACTTTGTACTTACTTCTTTTGCAAACAAGTAAGCAGTCTGTCTAATTATATGTGCATCTGAATTAATTTATTCCACTTATTCAAATTCATATTGACATAAATGCAGTATGTAAAATGTAAAGTTTTCACACCACTTAGAACTGTTTGCTCAAAGACATTCATGAATTGGCCAGCAGATATAGGTGTGTTGGGCATTAAAGTTACCTGGTAGACAAAGGGACTGGACCATATTTTAGGGTCTCTCAGTTAATCTCACTATTTTAGTGTTTTGAAAAAAGGAGCCTGACATAGTACCCTAAGTTTAGTACAATTTAATATGACTGCAGAAGTTGTACTTACCTTATCCCAAAGGTGGGTTTAGATCAATTAACAAAATTGTACAGATAGAAAAAAATCTTCAAAGTTTACACCTTTCAAAGATTTGTCCTTACGATTATTAATATATAATATCTGATTTAGCTGTATATCTATAAATTTATAAGGTATTTGGCAAGATATTTCTCAGTATGGATCAGAAATGTTTCAACAATGTTTTGTTGACATTTTGGACTTGGCACTGTTTTAATATCATTTAACATTATGTCATCATTGGTGTAAAATATATAGTATGGTTCAGTCTGAAACTGTTGAGTGCATCAGTTTGAAAAAGTGTACACTTTTGTAACTAGTTAAAAATATTATATTGTCCATGGATTTTTGAAAATGATTGTCAGGTTCTCGGATGTACAGTAATACTTGTTATTAAGCTATCCTAAATTTTGAAAAAAGAACCTGTTTGTGTTTTGGTGACAGTTAGTTTTTCATCAGACAATGCCGAGAAAGTATTTAAGGTTTGTTTTCTTATCAAACACTGTCTCCTCTCTCTTTACAATTTTTGCATTTTTTGGAGATTAGTTTACAGCATTTACATTTTTGATATATTGTCTTCTACAACCTTTTGTCTTGATGTTCATAAAATGTGACATCTGTCCCAAATGATCTGATCCTTAATCAGGTCAGTTTTTTTTCTAGCTAATGTAGTCAACATTGATTCTTTTCAAATTTGCCTTTGTGTAGTAGTGTAAGCCTGGATTCATTAAAAGTGTAGTTTTTGTAATGGAGTTTTCTGAAAGAATAAGGAACTTGTGTTTGCTGGGTTTTTAAATTGTTTCATGAAAGAAGTGTTTAGGAGTGCTAGGCATTCATCATGGACTGTTTGCATGCTCTCTGACAGCAATTTTTGTACCTTCATCACCAGGATAGTGTCTATAATGCTCCTTGGAAGTTATGTGTAGTTTCTACCAGAGTATATTTTGCTTCAGTGGAGAATTGTATACATGCTCCTCAGAAACAGCAAATAATATCCTACTGAGTAGTGATACAAGCTCTATTAAAGATGTACATTCTCTTTGGAAGTGTGTGCATTTTCTTTCTCAGTTGTCATGCATGTTGAAAATTGAAAGAGATGGCATTGTACACATTTCTCAGAAGGAGTGCATGTTTTATCCGAGTACTAAACTTGATCTACAAGAGAATTATACATTTCACTGAGTAGTGAGTGTACTATAATGGAGTTCTAGGCATTTTTAAAAGGGTTGTGTGTCATCCTTTCCTGAGTAGTGTACATCAGAAATAGTATGTTTCTCTACATAACATGAGTAGTGCACATGCTTTGCAAGAGTAGTGCACACCATCAAGTTAGCTGTGTAGTTTGCATCATACTACAGAGTGAGTGCATGTTACCTACCTTTCTTCTGGACATTGACAATTGATTATGACACCTTTAAATTTTCACTAAGATGGCACTTCAACTTTATATTATCAATTATTCATTTCTTTGCTTTAAATGCTTTGTTCTGTATTATCTGAATAAACTATTGAACTGTTTAATTGGATCTTGAAGAGTTACATTCAAAGCTTAAACTAAATGGGTTTTACCTATAAGTATTTAGTAACAGAGCTGCAGAATAAAATAACAGATTGGGTTGTTGAAATGTTGCAAGATCTGAAAAATGACTCTTGAGTCTGCTGAAAAGTAAAAATAAGATTGAAATTAACTGGTAGAGTTTGAATCATTGGTAAATTTGTCTACCTTTGCAAAACAAACACCTGTGTACAGAGATACAATTTTTCTTTGTCAAACATGAAGTTTTAAGTGACCTTTTCTGTACAATTATTTGCTGAACAACAGACTTGGTTTTGGTGTTACTGCTCAAGGGAATTGCACATGAAATTGTTGCCAGAATAGGATTTCAAGCAAACTTGTTATTTTCATAGAAAACCTGAAATGCAATGCCCTGAGAAAAGGTGAAATGCAGCATTTATCTTGTGATAAATAAAATACCATGTACAAAATGCATGATTCATGCAGAAACTGTAACTGTTGGAGATTTCAGGAGTTTCTAATTGTATAGCTGTCAGATAAGCCTTTTCTTACCTCAGTCACATGATAACTACAGCTGGTGTGACTCATTTGCACAAGGGAGAATAATGAATTACTTATACAGGGTTCAAATTTAGCGGTCGCAAACTCGCAAAATGCGAGCGAAAATGAGAAAATGCGAGTGCAAAATTTTAGCACTTGAAATAATTTGCGAGTGCGCCGGAAAATCGGCAGACATCCCAAGTTCTGACTTATCCGAAAATCCACGTTTGCCGGTGCATGAAAAAATGTCCCTAGCACCGGTCACGTGATCGCTCTACTTGTAGACGCTTGTTGAATTAATCTGGTATACGTTCATCCGATATTAAAGCGCGTAGATGAGTAAGACTATTTGTTTACAGGTATGAAACCACCAATTCAGTCTAATAATGGCGTCTAGAAATAGTTCTCAGTTTTCTTGGCTATTTTTAACATTTTTGCCCTAATCTGTGTATTTTTTTGCTGGAATCATTTTGTTTGACTATTTCTGATAGTGTGGTAGCAATTTTATGCTCATATGCATTCAGAATAGAATTCACAATGTGAAATTGTTTCACATACCCCAATCTGAAAATTAGCTCAGATTTTTTGTTAATTTTATGGGTAAGTTCACATGAGCAGAAATATCTTTCTTGTTTGAAATACAACCCCCACTTTTCTTGCTATTTTTCATGAGTACAGATATAGATCTACAAGAATATGTAAGTTAAAGCTGTTTAAAAAAGGTTTTGCTGTGTTTTACAGCTCTGTGAACTTTATGAATTTTATATAGAATAAAGAAGGAATCTTTTTGGTGGTTTCACACCTACATTTATTTGTCATACAGTCAGTGATACAACTGTTTGTCTGCAACTTTTCACATTTTGTAAATATTGCTTAGCTAGTAGAAAATTGATTTTGCTAGTAGAAAAAATGGTCACTAGCAAATATTTGCCAGTAGACAAAAAAGTTAAATTTGACCCCTGTTATATCATATCTGTGTCAACTTTCAGGCTGCAAGGTACCTTTAAACAGTATTTTACACTTTGTAATAATTTTACCCCCACCTTCACAACAAACGATTGTAAGATGTACTCTTTCAGAATGCACCCCACCACCACAGTTTTTATCAAGAGTTATCTGAGCTATAAGAAAGTAAAGTGCAAATGTATTATAATGTTTGTCTGTTCTAGTTTTGAGTATGCTTCCAGGGGAAGATAACCTTGACAAACGTTGATTAATTATTTCACTGGAAGAGCCCTGCAGGTCAGAAATTGAGGAATAGTTAAAATGCAAGTTGTTGGAACTCTCTGTATTTTTTTTTTCAGATGAAATTACTTTAAAAACAAGACATAGCAATTTTACTGTGGCTGGGGAAGGGAAGTTTTTGTAATGTCAAAGACTGCAGAAAAATGAAAGATTTATTTCTTTAAATTTCAGGGATTTAAGACTCACTTGAAATTTGGAAAACATAATACAGCTTTAGATATTATAGATTGAGTGCATTTCTTACCATTGGCAGACATTCTGTGTTAGCCTGTCGATGGTTTTATTAATGACCAACTTACAGACAGTAATACCATTACCAGATGATGTCTGGCAGTGAACACTGCACATGTACATGTACGTTGTAAGCAGTCCATCAGTGCATGTGGCTTCCAATTGTCAGTGCAGTTTTAATCATCAAATTTTCATTGGCTATAGCCAAAATTAAAAGAACAAAAGGTTTAAAAGTATCTGCTGGAAAATACATACTCAGTTTCCCATTCTATAAATTTTAAGTTATCCTGAGATGGAATGCATAGTTGCATTGTTTTGAAATTAAAATCTGAATATTTTTCTTTTGTTTTCATTTACAGATATTTGTATTGGCCATAGTGAAATTGAAACAGTTTAGGAAAAAATGATAAAAATCACAAACGATCTGTCAGTTGCCAAGAGTTATCTAGTTGAGTGGTTCATTGTTTTTCCTTCTTCCCTATAAACATATTAAAACTTTTTCCAATGACTTAGTTTATTTGTGATGACCTTGATAAAGGTATCCATTGATAAGGCGACAGTGTGCACCATCATTGTGATTTTCTAAAAGAAAACTGGTTCAGTAATAACTCTTGCTTCAGGTCAGCACCACAATGTACTGATTCATTGATTTGCTATTGGTTTTACATTTTGTATTTTGTATATAGCTGGTATATAGCTTGTATATTTTTATGTGCATGTAGCAGCTGTTTGAGGTTTTATTGTTGTAAAAGTATGGCTGGAATTCAGGTTATAATGCTGTAATTTGGATGGATAAACTGGCAGAAAATGAGTCATTAAATGAAATTACTGTAAAACCTGACTCTAGTGCATGGTCACCTGCATTATGCATTCTTTATATCTCGGTTTTTCTTCAGTCTTTTGGACCCTAGTTTTAGGTTGTGTGTACATGTCCCTTAAAAAACCATCGTTTTAGTTATGTTTAATATTTGTATTCTGAGACAAGTTAGCACCAGGATATAGAATTTCATTAATTCATGTCAGAGCTTATTAATCTTAATTGAACAAAGTATTTTAAGTTTGAATTATTTGAAACTGAATGTTTGCTTGTTGGGCACATTTTAAAAAAAAAAGCAAATTTTATATCAGTTGCACTTTTTTTTCCACTTTTATTCATTTTATACTTATTTCTTTCATTCGGCGGAATGTATACAAAATAAAAAACAACCAGATCTTATTAGCTCACCTGAGCACTGCTAAGGGTGAGCTTTTGGGATCATTGATTGTTCGACATCCGGCGTCAACAATTTGACATGAACAACATCTCCTCCTAAACCACTAAGCCAACATTGACGAAACATTTCTGGGGTATTCCTTGCATGAAGCTCTACCAAAGTTGTTCAAAGAATTCAATTCTATCAATAACTCTGGTTACTATGGCAACTGAAAAGAAAAACTTTGAAAATCTTCTTGTCTGAAATCACAAGGCCCTGAGCCTTAAGATTTGTTTTGTAGCATTGTCTAGTGGACCTCTACCAAGTTTGTTCAAATTATACCACTGGGGTCAAATTTGGCCCCGTTCTGTGGGTCAATTGATTTTACATAGGCTTACATGTATATAGTGAAACTTTAAAAATCTTCTTGTCTGAAACCGCAAGGCCCTGAGCCTTAAGATTTGGTATGTAGCATTGTCTAGTGGACCTCTACCAAGTTTGTTCAAATTGTACCACTGGGGTCAAATTTGGCTCCACCTCGGGGGTCAATTGATTTTTCAAAGGCTTATATAGGGAAAACTTTGAAAATCTTTTTCTCTGAAACGACAAGGGCCTGAGCCTTAAGATTTGGTATGTAGCATTCACAGTCTAGTGTACCTCTACCAAGTTTGTTCAAATTGTACCACTGGGGTCAAATTTGGCTCTACCCTGGGGTCATTGGTTTTACCTAGGCTTATATAGGGAAAACTTTGAAAATCTTCTTGTCTGAAACCACAAGCCTTAAGATTTTGTATGTAGCATTGTCTAGTGGACCTCTACCAAATTTGTTCAAATTATGCCCCTAGAGTCAAATTTGCCGCTGCCCTGGGGGTCAGTTGGTGTTACCTAGGCTTATATAGGCAAAACTTTAAAAAACCTCTTGTCTGAAACCACAGACCCTAGAACTTAGATATTTTTAATGGAGCATCAGTTAGAGGTCATCATCTACCAAGTTTGTTTAAAAATATGCCCCTATGAATGAAATTTGGCCCTGCCCTGAGGGTCACTTTTATTCATATAGATTTATATAGGGAGATTCTTAAAAAAGCTTTTGATGTTAGCTGAATAGCAGACCCAAAGGCAAAGTATTCAGGTGAGCTATCTAGAGCCATCATGGCCCTCTTGTTTTATTTTTTTTCTGATTTTGAAAAAAATTTGGACGGCGATTTTGTAAACCAAGTTGTTAAAAAAAGGCCTAAGTCCAGTCAGTAGTTGGTACTGAACATTTTATATGCTTTTTGGTGTATAGCACTGTTGTACAGTCAGTTAAAGTGTTGTGGATCACAGGTAATTCTGGATCACCTGGTTGAATTTCATCAAAATTATAGGGAGTGAATGTATTTTGACAAAATTAATTTAAAAAATATCAAATTCTGTATCTATTCCAATAAATATAAAAAGAAAACACGTTTTGAATGTTGTGATATAATCTGTCTGCAGAATTCATGTTTATAAATATTGTCCCTGCAAACATTTCTTGGTGTAGCAGTACCTAAAAAATAGCTCCCTAAGCTTAAAAGTAAGTACTGTTACCATGAAAATGTTAGGAAACCACCCAAATTTCTGTCTTACTGGGTTATATTAGGAAGATATGTGGAGATTGTGATTTCATAACTAAGTCAGTGTTGATTTCGTAACTAAGTCAGTGTGTTAGTTCAGGATGACTCAAGATACTGACTGATAGGCTATCGCAGATTTGAGTAATTGTTCTAGGATAAATGCAAGGTTTGTGAGGAAAAACTTATCTAAGACTAGTTTCAGTTTATATCATTTATTTCAACAGTTGCATACTTGTTACTATGCATATAAACTCGCATTGTAGTTTTTACCTATTAGTTAATGTGCACAGTAAAACTGTTACATAAGGATTTTACTGCAGATGAGTAGCAGTTTAGTTAAAGCAAGAATAACTTATTTATTCTCAGACATTTTTATGAGAAATAGCCCTGTAATTAAAATCGAACATCTCACATTGAAATTAAGTTATTTTGACACTAACATGACTCTTCACATATGACATGAAGTGCAGAGATAGTTTTATACATCTAGTGATCTGGAATGCACGCAAGTGATTCAGAAATCCCGTAGTGAAGGTGGTGTATTTACCCAGCTCCCAATATTGTAATAAAAGTACTGACAAAGTTGGTACATATTGTTTTGACAGAGCAGACATGTGTTCTTCAAATTAAGTAAGATTTATGAAATAGCACTAAAAATGTAAATGCTAGCAGCTATTCTACTTTTAGTGATCTAGAACTGCTTAACTGACTGTACAAATATTTGAATCGAATCATTGAAAACCGAAAGGGTTATATCCGAAACCAAACCGAATCTGAAAAGTATCATTGCAGCCTTACACTTTTTACCCCTTGATTTTTCCTGATTTATCCAATTAAAAGACTTCTTGCATTGTTTGTTTTACTTGCTTGCATTCTGACTGTAAATTCTGAGAATGCATAATCTTACCAGGACTGTACTGTTTATAAAAGGATGAAAAAAATCTGTATCTGATAAAAACTGGGTTTGCAGCTGGAGATATAGTTAATCTGGAGACAAACAGGGCTGATTTTACTTGATTAAGTTGATTTATTGAATGGATAGAGAATGTATATCTCCTTCAGTTGAGTGCTTGTGCAACTAAGGGAGGTAAATCTTGATTGTAACAAAGAAGATAGCAAGGTGGGTTACCTACCTTATACTACAGAATTGATGAAAACAGTCGGAGAAAATTAAAGTAAAACAGTTAAATTTCTGGAAGAGAAAGGATCCTGCAATATTATAACCCAAAAGCAGTGACCAATGTTATGTGAATATTTTAATTGATTGCTTATGCAGAGTTTATGAAAGAAAAAATAAAGCGGAAATAAGGACAGGTTAAACATAGTCACAATCTTAGTGCCTGTAACTTTATTGACTCCAGTCTAGTCTTTCTCAAACACATTTCTGATCGTGACAATCCTCCCATTTTGTTTCTTTCTGTTTGGTACAAGTCTCAAAAATGAAAATAATAATTGCAGTTCATTCACTTAATGTTGACATAATGTGGCTAGATATAAATTGGCAAATAAGCAAATTGTTTTGGTTGTCTGAATTTTTTTTTTACAAATTTTTAGTGAAAGTTAATTATACATACAGCTAGAAATGGCCTGTAACTGTAATTTGTTTGCCTTGGTACAAATTAGGCTGCAGGATAACCAGGAAAAAAGTGTTAAGTTGTCTGAATTTTGTGTAAAATATGTTGCACAAAGGCAGAGAGAAGTCTGTATCTTTGGTTTTGTTTGTATCTATCTAAAACGTAAGTTTTTGTATCTGTATGTAATTTGATAATTCATGGAATGTACTAATTTCCTTCGAGACAAGCTTTGTTGCATGATTTTTTTCAGTCAATTTTGTACCAATAATTGTGACTTGATTTTATTAAAATTTGTTCTTCTAAGATTATTTTATATTTATATTATAATTCTTGCCAAGTTTGTGCTAAAATTGGTCAGACTTTTTGTCAAAATATCTGTTCAAAGCTGATCATCAAGACCGGCTTTTTACAATGCCTCTTTAAAGGTAAAGATATTATTTGTTATTTTGGAAATCTAGTTTTAATACAATCAGTATGTACCCAGTGATTTTTTTTGCTTGATATTGACCCCGAATTTCGGCCTCTTCACAAACGCCAAACAATGTAAGAAATTCACATAAATGTGAAGAAAATTCACTATTAGTGGAATTTTTTTTTTGGTACCGAACAAAATTGCATCAAATGAGCATTATCGACGAGTGTTACGAATTTAGTTGTTTAATACCGTGAGCAGTATTCCGTAGCACGTCATTAAATGATGCTGATCATGGTTAAGGGACGCTTTACAGTCAAAAGAGTGAATACAGGTGATGATTTATTTCCTGTTTATTTTTTTTACAATTTGACAGATTATCGCACTAAAAATTCACAATTTCGGGGGTATGGGCTGTTGCAAAAAAAATAAAAAAAAAATCACTGGTACCACTAGTAATCTTACAGTGTAGTTGTTAACTTCTTTTGTCGGTCAAACTGGCCGGGTCATCAAAACACAGTTGTAAAAAAGTGTTACTTGGTCAAAGCAGGATAAAGCTGCCATTAAGACTAACTTCTGACCAGATTCACTTGTGCAATTCTCTTATCAATTTTGTGTTTTTATCAAGTATAGGCAGTGTTCCAAAATTGATCAATCTTGGTTTTGTTCCAAAGCTGATCAAACTTTTGATTAAATCTCAATCTTGAAATGTAATGGAAAAAATGAATTTACATGCTTTTCACAAGGAAACGAACAATGTAGGCTTACTGAACTTAAAATTGTGTGTACAAAATTCAAATTTCATTGTAATGTAATGTTTGCATAGAATTGTTTACTCTTTTTTTTCCAAGGCTGTAAGAGGAAGGGTTTTATAAAATACGCTGTTGCTTTGTAAAATATCAAAATTGTGGGAGCAATACTTGTTATTCTTTGCCCTTAAATACCATTTTAGTGGTGTAAGAACTCTCAATGTTAAATTGCATTGTATAATCTCTTACACAGTTTTTGCAGTTATTAAATAAGACAGTTAGACATAGACTTGCCACAGGGAAATAGTCTGGCCCTTATCAGATGGAGACTTTACACAAGCTTGTAAGGTGGGGAATTTTTTCTAAAATGTAGACTCAGAAAACAGTTGGGTTTGAACAGATCTGATCTGAGGTCCTATTTGGAAAGCATATGATAGTCTGTGTAAAATGTGACCTTAGTTTTAGAAACTCTTTTTATCCACTTTTCGATTAACTGTTGTAAGTTTCAACTCAAGAATATGTAAGGCTGAATGAGGCCAAATCACTGACCCTCTTACTGCTTGACCAGATCTGAGAAATTCATTTTAGCTTTTGGATTTTTCAACATGTCTGTTTCTTTAAAAAAAGTTTGTTAAAAAAAATCTAACATGTCTCTTTTTTATATTTGAGTAATCACAAAATTTTGTCAGGTCTAAAAGAAGTTACTGCCAAAATCCAAAATGTGTTGTTATTTAAATCCTACCTAAAAGCTGATATATATTTGTCTACAGTGAAAGGCCTTGTCAGACTGACATTTGATAAATGGGATCTGATATCAAGTCTGTATTGAAAATGTCTGCTGTTTTGTAGCTTGTTAGCATAAAATCAGAGTCACAGACTGATTGCTTGTTTTGGCCAAGGGAAGTAACTTCTGCTTGAAAAGAGTGGTGACTTTCAAAGCTTCAATCAGTCGGGTTTACTAGGGAATCATTTCTTCATCTTGTTTTGTAAATTAAATGTATAATTTATTGGTCTGACAATAAATTGCATTTTCCAAAATGGAAGTCATGTTTTGTTTTTGCACTGAGAGAATATAATTTGTTCTGTAGTGAAAGGGAGATAAATGCTGCTTAACATTTTTCAGAGGTCATAGTGAATATAATATTGTATTTTTTCAATGTTTATAGTATGTATGACAATGATCTCTGTGTGTGTGTATATAATGTAATTCAACACTTAGTTGTGAAGTACTTGTGCATTGCAAGCATTATGAACTGAAAGGAAGTAATTGAATGAAACTGTTTCAAGATTTAGCTGTGTGTTTGTTTTTCCACTGTTTAAAATAAATTGTGATGACAGTTGATTTGAGTTAAAGACATAAAGGAAATTTATGGATGCATACTTACTTAAGCATTATATTTTGCACAAAGATTTACGAACATAAAGTGCTTAATATTTTGAGAAGAAAAGTCATTTTTAACCAGCTTTGTGCGTACTTAATCCTTACCATGCTTAATATTGAAAATGGACTTGTCAGTTTTTCAGATCCATTAATTGTTGATGGTGATGCTTACTGAAAATTTACTGACTCAGTCTGCATTGTTCAGGGTAAGGGTTGATAACATGCAAGATGCTCGGGCAGTTACAGGATACTATTAATAGGTCACATAGCATACATTATAGAGATTAATCATGTGATAAAACAATATTTTAGTAACTAAAGATAAACTCCGAGGACTAAAATCAAAAAAGCGACTGTTAATTAAATGCATGTAGAAGTTACCGGCATGTCAAAAAAAATTACTTCATCTTCATTGTGTTCATACCATGCAGTGTCTGATGATTAAATGCATGAAGAAAGCTAAACCCTATTTTTGGTAACTTCAGATAAAAAAAATGGGGACATAATGTAACTGGTGAAAACATGTAGTAAATAGGTTGGGCGAAATGTTACACAGTGAAAAATTACATTGGTTGCAAGATTGCTTAGTGACTTGGTGAATAACAAAGCTGTAAATATACAGAAGTGGCAGAAAGGCACGGTGAGTTATGGAACAGATAACTAGAGCAGCTAGCATGCAATTAAGACGTAATTAAGGACAATTAGAAGGCAGTGGAAAATTACATTCAGTGTGCAAAAGTCAAGTGAGATATGGAATACATAATGGTAGTAAATAATTTATATATGTATAAATGCAGGACAAATTTCTCAGGTACATAGAGATTTATTCTTAATTATATATATTAGCAAGTGGCACCTACCTGTCAGTTTTATTTGGAAGGATAGCAATACTTGTTCAATATATGTTTACCCTGTGGCAGAGTCAAGTTGTAAGAACAGAAGTATGAGCTTTGTAGGGAAAATACTACCAGCCATATTACTCTACCAGTATAACTACATCTTACGAAGGATTATGTGGTTCTAACAATAGTTCTATAATGGATACCTGTCCATGGAAATGAGGTCTTAGAGAAAATAGGATGTTTACATGTCATTTTGTTACACTATGTGAACTGTTACGATTGTCTAAAGAGGTTTGGAGATATCTGTAAAGCTCTATTTTTTTTTCTTCAACAAAATTGCTGCGGATGTTTCAGTTCCAGGATGGAATAATTTGGACATGCAGAATGATGTAACTGATAGAGGAAATGCATTTTCCTGTAAATTGATATGACATTGTAGAATATTGAAATTACATTGTGGTAATGACAGTGATATCGGCGGTGGAAATGTTCTAAAACAGATAGATGTGAGAAGCGAGGGTAATTGATTCTTGGAGAAAAAGGAAATTTATAGTACTGTTCACAACTGGCTGGAATTTCTGCTAAATCTGGTTTGGAGATTGTTTTGCTTCTTGCCTGTTTGCATAATAATTATAGTTGTAAAACTTGAAGTAGGATTTATTGTTAAAAAAACCCTGAGAAGTGTTATTTCATAAAACAATCATCTTTCAGTCTATGTTCATGAACGGCTTTGTACCATAGGGATGTACATGTTTTGACATGCATTTGCTTTATCATAAAAATGAATTTTAAAGATTGGCACACGGATGATAAGTAATATTTAGGTTGACATAGTTATGTAGTTTCCCCTCAGGACATTCATATCACTTACACACTTTGACCTTATCTGACCTGAATAAAAACTGCATAATATAATACTTGTGGTATTGATTAAGTTAAGTTTTAACTGAACATGGACTTACAGTATAAAGTCAGTTGAGATTGTAGATTGATACAAGCGGACAACTTTGAAATATGATTCCATATAAAGCAGGAAGTCTAACCCCAGTGCAGCAGCAGCCTGGTTCCTTATCATCACATGACTCCCATGACAGCATGTCTGAAACAAGAAGTTACAGTCAAAGTCCAGTGAATTGGGAACTTGACCAGATGCATAGTCCGGTATCATTTGATGGCCAGATAGAAACAGCAAACTACTGCCAAAGTACGATAGGCTGGGACATTGACAGAACACAAAGATTTAGACAGTATTGTTCATCTTCTCTAGGATACGAGTTCGATATGAATGGTGCCCTCAGTCAGGTTAATTGGAGTCCTATCAATGCAGAGATGGAGAAATTCTTCCCTTTCCCGACAATGTCAATAACTTTCATGCCGTGTGTCTGTGTACCAGATTACACTGCTGAAGAAGGAAAACCTAGAAAGATCTGTCGACGGTGTTCAGTCGCACAACTGACTTCAACTTCACAGTCAGATAGGTAGACCTTTTTAATTTTCATTTTTTTGAAAACTGACTTTTAATATAAGTCATTTGATCTTATTAGACTTGGGGCATCTTGATGCCATAATAAAAAAGAAACATAGCTATTTATAATTATTTGCATAATAACTTCTAGATGATGGTACAGGTAGGGAGCAATTTTTTGAAGAAGGGAGGGCATATTGCTTTGCTGCTGTTGGTCTGTATGTCCACTAACAGTTTCTGTTCATTTTCTTCGCAGAGGTTGCACATACTGAAATAAAATTTGGTATACAGATTTATCATAAGAATATCTAGGTCAAGTTCTGTTTTGGATTTGATTGAGCAATTTTTGACAGAGTTACGCCCCTTGGACATAGAAAAATTCCAATTATTTGCAGTTTCCATTCATTTTCTTTGCAGAGATTGCACATACCAAAATGAAATTTAGTATACAGATTAATCATAAGAATATCTAGATCAAGTTCTGTTTTTGGTAAGATCGAGCAATTTTTGACAGAGTTATGCCCCTTGGACTTAGAAAAAATTCCAATTATTTGCAGTTTCCATTTATTTTCTTTGCAGAGGTTGCACATACTGAAATAAAATTTTGTATACAGATTTATCATAAGAATATCTAGGTCTAGTTTTAGCTTAGACACAACATATGCACATTGATGCATCTCAGATAGTACCTGTAGATAACCCCTATTGATTTTAAGTTCAAAAGGTAAATTTCATATCCATGTACACTGCCCATAATGTATACTGCAGGGGGGTGTGGGGAGGGGGCATAAGTGTTTCATAAACACCTCTTGTAAAATATAGCAGTAAATGTCTTTTTATAAATGGTCATCTCCTAATTGTGATACTTTTTCAATGTGGACTTCAGAAAAAGAGAAAATAGAATTGGTAATTCTTCTGTATTGCTGGAAAAGAGTCCAGATTTGAGAAACTTGCCTAAGTTGGTGGTACAAGACAGTCGCTACAGTTTTCAGATTTTCTTATTTTGGCTAAATGATGAACAGTCAAACTAATTTTTTGTTTAAACTGCATAGAAAACACTTAAATTTCAACTTGCTGTCATATTATCGTGTTAAAGTATGTCATCATTAAAAATAAGGGCTCGGAAAACCTTTTTTTTCTTCACTTTTTGCATTTTTAGGTAAAAATTTACATCTTATAAAGCCTCTGTCTGTAAAAGAAAACTGGTGATGTGCATTTTTATGCTTCTTGAGGGAGCACATTGTTTTTGGTCTGTCTGTATGTTTGTTTGTTAATCACAAAACTTTTGAGGCCCCACTGGGGACGTTCATTTGAACATAGTACTTGTTTAATTATATCCTCAGTGCTGTGGAACTAATATGATTTGTTGGGAAAAAAAATCTGAATGTAGAAATATTTTGTGAAACAAAAGAAAATAGATATTTTTCATTACATTTTGAATGTCAGGTTTTAGATTTTTTTTTGCAATGCTTAATCAGTTTAGGGGATAATGTCAGGCTGGTGCGTGCTATACATAAAACATGACATTAACTCTCTCACTTAATATTTTTCATGCAACTACTCATTCCCATTCTTAGTTTTATAGAGATTGTTTAAATTTTATTTTGTTACCATGGCAACCAGAAAATAATTAAAAAAAGAACATTGTAATAATTATATGTCTTTCTTTGCTGCATTTTGATCTGCATGAAAATTTACATAAATATGTTGTTGTTTTTTTGGAGGGGGGGTTATCTGAAGAATCTGTATGTGGAAATAAAACTCAAGTGTTTGTCATTAGAGTTAGGAAAAAGGTTTGAAATTCTATTTCCATACCCTTCAGATCCTTAACCAGAATAGAAGTCCCTGCTGATATTAATGTAATGGAGCTTTGCTTTGTAATGATCATAAAGATTGTTTATTAAATTTGTTCAGGAGAAAGCTTGGCTCTTTTATTTTCATTTTTTTTTTTTTTTTTTTTTTTTTTTTTTTTTTTTTTTTTTTTGTATCCAGCAAAGTATAATTGATTAAGTAAGAGCTTTGTGCAAGAAAGTTCCACCTTCTTTAAACAGGCATTCGAAGATCAATATAAAGAATTGTTTGAAATTATTTGCTAATGAGGATATTGTTTTAAGTAATTTATACAGGGAAATATTTTAATAATATTCTACACTTTTTGCAACAGTTACAATTGTCATATATGCAATAATTACAACATCCACAATATCTGATACATGACAACTCATTTTGTAAAACATGTGAACAGTTACCAAAAATCAGTTAAAAAAAAAAAGACATTTATTACTTTCAGAAATTCTGATACCTTGCACAGCTTCAGCTTATATCTCTCTGAAAATCAAACAGTTGTAAAATCTCGACAGGTATTTTTTGTTTACCTCTCAAAATTCCAGGCAGTCATATGTTAGAATCAGTTCATGCATTGAACAGCAGACAGTATTTAATGACGCAGTACTTATCTCAGTTTTGTTTTGAATTTTATGTAAGATGACGTGGTTCTTTTCCAAAGTTTTCTCGAGCTATTGTCAGAAATGCTGACCTATTACAAATGATGTATTTTTACATTGTTACCAAACACCATAGCTAAATTTAGGGAATAATAAAATTTAATAAAAATGTCCTATATATTTTAAAAGAAATAAACAACGACTTTGATTGCTGGTTTTATTACAGTGTTTCATTATGTCTTATTGGAAACATATGCAGTTTTTTTAATAAGATGTTTAAGATTTTTATGTGCATCTGTTTATCATAACCCAAACAACACATAATATAGTGCACAGTCTAGAAACTTGTACAGACAACATACGTATAAAAACAGATAAACATAGTATGACATACCATGTTATATACTTAGAGTGATTGTACAGTAGACAGTATTGAAATACTGATACATAGTACATTTCTAGAAACTAGTACAAGGTGTTACCATTTTCTGAGAACCTACACAATTCAGTCAAAGGGAGGCAAAAGCAATATGTCTGTTCCAATGTAGTTGGAGTTCTGTGTTATACTGAGGTAACTGTAGCTCCTTAGGCAAGGAGCAAAATGTTTGAGTTGCTTCCCTTAGATCATGTTACAAAGACAGAAAAGATCTGTGTTTTTAATTGATATAACCTGTCTTATAGTTAAAGGTGATTGGCAGTGCACATAAACCATTCTAGAAACAAAAAGTTTGAGGAAAATTAACAAGATAATGATGTTCAGGAAAGAAAAAAAAACACTTTTGAAGTAAATCTCCTTTAAACATAGTTTAATTTCTATCTGTAATGTAGACACCTGTATTAATAAAAGTTGGTACTAGTTAATGTTGAAACAGAAAAGAAACAAATGTCATGGAAAGAGTTGTTAAAAAAAAAAAAGAGAAAAAAAAATCAGTTTGAGAAGATAAGTTTGTTTTCCTATATGATCAGCCTGGCATCTTGACTGATTCTTCTACATGACATACTGCACTGTTGTCTGATAATAAGGTTGTTTATTGCTTGTAAGAAATATTCAGTGAAAGTCGGATACTGTTGAGAGTTTTTAACCAGGTTTTCAATTTTGAAAATCCTGGTTATTAGATTGGGGTATGGCGGGCGGATGGGCGGATGGGCGGGCGTCAAACGAAATTGTGTCCGCTCTGTAACTCTTCAACCCTTTGAAGAATTTTGATGAAACTTCAGACAAATGTTTACCACATCAAGATGACGTGCAGAACGCATGTTCCGCATGGCTGGCTCCAAGGTCAAGGTCACAGTGACATTAACATTGAAAATCCTGTCCGCTCTGTAACTCTTCAACCCTTTGAAGAATTTTGATGAAACTTCAGACAAATGTTTACCACATCAAGATGACGTGCAGAACGCATGTTCCGCATGGCTGGCTCCAAGGTCAAGGTCACAGTGACATTAACATTGAAAATCCTGTCTGCTCTGTAACTCTTCAACCCTTTGAAGAATTTTGATGAAACTTCAGACAAATGTTTACCACATCAAGATGACGTGCAGAACGCATGTTCCGCATGGCTGGCTCCAAGGTCAAGGTCACAGTGACATTAACATTGAAAATCCTGTCCGCTCTGTAACTCTTCAACCCTTTGAAGAATTTTGATGGCTCCAAGGTCAAGGTCACAGTGACATTAACATTGAAAATCCTGTCCGCTCTGTAACTCTTCAACCCTTTGAAGAATTTTGATGAAACTTCAGACAAATGTTTACCACATCAAGATGACGTGCAGAAATTGTTGTCTCATTATTAAGTATACTCCTTGCAGACAGTATTGTTAGCCGAAATTTACATCCTACTCATTATCATGTATTCTCATGAATATTATCTTTTCCTTCATGTCATGTTATAATCTTTTGAATATTCATAGCAATCTTCATTCCAAAATTCATACTATAGTATAGAATCAGAACAACATTTTTGAAAACCTGGTTTCGTGGCATTGCCATGTTTCTTGTTTATTTTCTACTTGTGATGTTCAAATATACTTATGAACTATTAAGAATGAAATTACAGTGCTTCCAGTTACACTGTGAGACTTGGGTTTCTTGTAATATTTTAAAAGTAATATGCACCTTATCTATAAAGAAATAGAAATTTGAAAGAAATAAAGAATTGTAGGTGAAGTGAAGAGAGTTCTTTAACCCCCAGGTAAATTTACAGGTAAACTGTAATATTTATGTCTTTGAATAAAAACCAGTTATAAACTTATCATACAAAATAATCTTTTGCATTAATTCTGATGTAATGCCACGTAGCACAAAATTGTGAAGGAAGAAAGTGTGAAAAGGCATATTATTTGCCTTTGTGAATGGAGTTTAACATCTTTCATTCAGTAAGGACATATGTACAAAATGTAAATAAAAAAAGTATATTGATCTACTGACTGGATAAATCTGTTGGAAGATTTAAGCAGTACTTTCTGCTTTGATACATTGTAAATAACTTGGGAAAGTACCTGTTGACAATAATTAACTTTAAGCAAGTGATTTTTCAGGAGTATGAGGGAAAAACTTCCTCTGTTATTCAGATTTAACTATATTGGATTAGGCATGATGATGAAATATTGATGTTAGATTTTCACTATCACTTTTACTGCTGTGCAGGGATTAATTACTAGTGTTTACAATAGTTTTTATTTATTAACATAATGAATGTAAACAACTGGTTTTCTAAGTTTCAGACATTAATTATCACAAGGATGTGCATTTAGAATTGTTTACATATCAGATAGTATTGTGCAATGATTGGATTGCTGTGTAACTTCAAAATCACATTTGTGAAGTCAAGTTGTAAATAACAAAAAGATTTATGTCAACATCACAGACCTATATTTCCCTGCAAAGAATGGAATCAATGGTTTAATGTTACCATTGTTCTAAATGTTGAATATCTTTCGTATTTAAAGCAGAAATTGTCTGTTTTAATCATGTTTTATTTAAAATTGTTTATGAATAAACAATAAATAGGCGGGTACAAAATACTTAAATATCAATATGTGAAAATCTACTGAGGTATCAGAATAAAAAACTGTTACATGGGCTTAGGTTCTAATGATTAGTCAGTTTTAGAGAAGATTTGAATTAGTGTTTTGCTAAGTTTTAAGCTATATCTTCTGAATAGAGTGGAACACAGGGTCATAAATTGTATCGGAAATCAGATTAGGGCAGTATAGGAAATTTTTGTTTGTTTTGGCATTGAAATTGTGGCTGCTGAGGTGAAAAAAAAAAGAAATTTCCTGTTAAATATTGTCATAATGTTTTCATGCAGAGATAAGGATACACTTCATTAACTTTGAACACTTCGAAACTGTGGGTGGATTTGACATGAAGATTAAAATAAAATGAATAACACTACCTGAATACTGAATATTGCACCAATCAAGGTGTTGTGGATATAGATTTGAATTTTGCTGAATTATTCATATGGGATGGGCAGTGGCGTAAGAATGGCGAATTCAAAATCTTTTAGTGTTAATAAATTAAGTCCATCATCCATTTATGGAAATGTTGCAATTTCAAGTGATGGAACTATTTCTGTGGCAGCAAAATCTCAGACAGGGGAGAGAACTATATATAGCATTCAGCCCCCGAATATGGAATATCTGGCAGCACGCAGGTTATCTCACAACAGAATCAGTGCAATGTAAGTACCTGAACAATTATATTAGTACCCTGAAATTTACATGTGTCACATGTGTAACTCATTTCAGGAAGAAAATGAGTTATTGCCCTTTTTCATATGTAGTTAGGTGTGAACTTTCTGGTGACATTATATAGGCTTAAGGTTGAGAATGATTTGTGTGTTCAGTTGAGGGATATAGTTTAGACTTCCTGAGACTGTAAAGATTGAAAGGATTTTCTCAGGACATCGAAGAACAGGAGCTGCCTGAGCTCTCTAAAGGGATGTCGGCTTACAAAGGTCATCAGGGATACATGAAATTTTTATGCCCCCCATCAAAAATGTGGGAGTTATATTGTTTTGCAAATGTTGGGCCTAAGTTCCTCAAACTTGGTTTGTACTATGTTCATGACCAGAAGATGACCCCTTGAAAAGCAAAAGCTTTTTCCGATAAAAATCTATAGAATCCTAGGGCCCAGGCTCTTCAAACTTGTAAGTTGTTCGTGACCATTAGATGACCCCTATAGTTTTTCAGGTCACTAGGTCATAGGCGAGGTCACAGTAACCTGAAAAGCAAAATGGTTTCCGATCAATAACTATAGAAGTCGCCCAGGCTTCTTAAAACTTCCTAGGCAGGTTGGTCTTGGCCAGTAGATGACCCCTAGAGTTTTAAAGAGTCACTAGATCAAAGGTCAAGGTCATATTGATCATTAACTAAAAAATGGTTTCTGATGAATAACTGGGAATGCTTGGGCGTTGTCTCCATGAACTTGCAATGAAGGTTTATAATGACCAGTAGATGACTCTTATTGCTTTTGGGTTATCTTGGTCAAAGTTCAGTGTGAGAGTGACCATTAACTGAAAAATGGTTTCCAATCAATTACTAGAGAACCCTTGGGCATTGGCTTCTCAGACTTGCTATGCAGGTCGGTCTGTTCAGGAGATGGTGATTTATATTTTTGTCGAGCTCGCTTGCAGTGAGCTCGACTTAGTCGCCACTTTTGGCATATAGTTCGGTGTATGTGCGTCCGTCCGGATTTGTCCTGTCTATATCTTGCTCATTCTTTGAAGGATTTCAAAATAATTTGGTAAAAATGTTCACCATGATGGGATGGTGTGTCACACACAAAACCCAGGTCCCCCGCCCAAAGGTCAAGGTCACACTTGGGGGTCAGCGCAAAACCCGTGTCCGGAGCACAACTTCTACATGCATGGAGGGATTTTAATATTATTTAGCACAAATATTCTCCATAGTGAGGTGGAGTGTCGCACGAAAAATTCAGGAGTCTGTGGCAAAGGTCAAGGTCACACTTAGGCTTCAAATGTCAAATAACAAAAAACATTCATTTGTGAGTACAACCTTTATATACATGGATGGATTTTAATATTACTTAGCACAAATGTTCTCCATGTTGAGTTGAGTTGTCTGACGCAAAATTAAGGTCAAGGTCACAAAAGGTCAAAGGTCAAATAAAATATTCAAATTTGTTTGTTGGCTCTCTATCTTGCTTATGCTTTTAAGTATTATGCTCAGTGGTCAGAGGCAGGGCTCCCGAAAACCGAAAATTTGCCGGTTTTGACCGAATTTTATCTCTATGGACTGATTTCGATGTCCAAAAGTCCTTAAAAAATCGGTCCAGATAATTTCCAAAAAAAAAAAAAAATCTGTCTAACTTTTCAAAAAACAGTCAAAATCTCACACCAAAACCTCAATTGATCGCTAATCCGGTACTTCACACCTATCATAAAACCATAAAACTATCACTGTTGCCCGCGGCAATTATCGCCAATTAACTTGTAAACAAGTAAAAGTGTGCTTGATTTGCAGCCGGCGAATCGATTAAAGTTGACCTGCTCAAACTGTGAAATATAATTTCATCAAAATCATACTCCCCGCAGTGGTTACTTCCCCTGATCAGTACAGAATACAAGTAGAAAAGCGTGACGTAACCGGTGCGAGGAGTGTGCATAGAAATAGGCGATAACTGTCGTCTGCTTAATTTCATTAAGGGCTTTATAGTAATTGTAGTGGCTAGCTGCAGCACAAATCACACTTTAAAATATCAGTGACTAGTTTGACGTAGTAAAATTAGCTCTAATTCTACTTTCGCTTTGAAAAACACATATTTTCGCGACGTCAACACTATCATAACTCAAATTGTTCTTTGCCCTTAAATCGTTTCTATTTTTTTTGTTGGTTCTTGGTCTCGGGTGGGGGGGGGGGGGGGGGGGGTTCTCGGTCTTGGACCGATTGAGATTTCAAAATTTTAGGAGCCCTGGTCAGAGGATTTGAAAAATTCAGGTGTCTGTGACAAAGGTCAAGGTCATATTTAGGGGTTTAAGGTCAAATAACAAAATAAAACATTTTTTTGCGAGTATAACTTCTATATGCATGGATGAAAAATATTAAAATTTGTTTGTTGGCGCTGTATCTTGCTTATGCTTTGAAGTTTCATGCTTAGTAGTCAGAGGATTTGAAAAATTCAGGTTAAAATTTGTATGTGTGTGTGTGTCAGTCCGTGCATCCGTCTAGATTTGTCCGGTCTATATCTTGCTCATTCTTTGAAGGATTACAAAATAGTTTGATACAAATGTTCACCATGATGGGGTGATGTGTCAGACGCAAAACCCAGGTTGGCCACTCAAAAGTCAAGGTCACACTTAGAGGGTCGGGACAAAACCTGTGTCCGGAGCGTAACTTCTACAATGTCAATGCAATGTCAAGATTTTGCCTTAGGTATAAAGAGGATGTGTTGCGCACATGTATACATCTTTCTCCTTGATCTGAAGCTTATAGGTTCAGGTTTGAATTAAGATGAACAGGCTCAACATTCTGCCAGTGGGCATGTCTAGTATTATCTTTGAAGTCACTAGGTTAAAGGTCAAGGTCATGGTGGCCATAAACAATAAAGAGGAAAAGAGATTTTAATTGGTAGATAGAGAACCCTTGGCCTTGCTGCTTCAGAACTTCCTTCCCACCCACCTACCTACCCATGCAGTTCCTGTACTACATTTTATAACCGAAGTGTCATTTGACATAATATACAGTTCCTCTTATTCATCTACTTGCCATGGCCAACAGCTTTTGATATCAGAAAGCCCTGGCATCGTTGACTTAATATACTGACACAAGTCCCGGCCCTTTTTCTACCTTCCTATACTTCTATGGCTGCATCTAGCAATATGGCACTAAGAGGGGTTGTACATTTTACAAACATCTCTTATTGAAGTCAGTGTTGTAGAAATGGGTCACTTGTCATGGTAAAGTTGTTCCTTGTTGTTTGAACTGCCCTCCAAATAGGATGTCTTAAAATGGTTTTTGCTAAGTCCAGACAGTGCAGGAGGCATATCACTCATCAAGCGTCGTCTTGCTCAGTAAAATGTCATGACACTTGCTTCAGTCTTTCTCGCTGTCACAGAATTTTTTAAAAACCCAATAAGCTTGAACGAAAATGCTTGTTTCTTGGTGTTTTTTCTGCTATAGACATCAAACTTAATTAAGGGAGATAATATTGATCAGAAAGTCTTTCAGAACACTAAAAGACGGATCCATACTGTCATGAAAGTGCTGGTAATCAAATTTTTTGTCTTGCACATTTTTAGAAAAGATGAGTGTCAGTCAGAGTTGTTTTTGGCAGCTGTGTCCTGAATTCAGGGAGATTGTTTCAGAGTTTAACACACACATATTTGGTTAAACTGTTAGAACTTGGTCACAATGTCATGTATAGAATAGAAATTTAGAATTCATACTGTCCGTGGTACCCAATTAGTGATCAAGGTAAATAAGGGCTTTCAAAATATGACAATAGCTGTATATTCCAACATCAGAACCATTAGAATTTTAACCTGAAAAAGTCTACATAGTCCCTGCAAGATGTATAAAACATTGTCAAAGCTAACAGCTATTAACCAGTGGTCAGCATAACTAATTGTTGTCATGACATTTACATGTGTTTGTATCATACTCCTTTAAGCATGTGAAACCATTAGTCATCCATCCTAGACATAAACACATTTAGTTGACAGCTTGACATTTTAACAATAGGTGATAATGACAAACGGGAAACCTCTCCTACTTTCACAGCAGTTTCACAAAAATTAATGAAGTTCTTTTGAACTCTACCTTCCTGTTACTTGCCTTTCAAAATTGGCACTGTGTTTTTAATTACTTTGTTTCAAGACTTGCAGTAAAAGCATAGTTTGATGATTTAGAGAGGTTTGTTGTCCATCAGGGTGTAACAGAGATGTCATAAAAAATGGTTGTGTAGACAGATTGTAATTCTAGCCCATTCTAATTTTAGTAAAGAAGTAAAAACAGTTACATATAACTAAGAACTGGGAGCCACCTTTCTGCAGTTACATTCCCTGTTGAAATAGATGATTGTTATGCATTGGCTATAAACATTATTCTGTACTGACCAACACTGAAAGTTTTTTGAAGAGCATTTCTCAGTGTTTTCATATGAGTGAGAAGTTTGCATGAAAATTGTTTCAGTTGTGTTAAGGGTCAGTTGTGTTAAGGGACATTTCAGTGTTCCGGCATTTTCATGAAAATATTTGAGGTTTATTTCTAAACCATACTATCATCTTTGTTGTTTTAATGATTAAAACAGAAGTAAAAACCTGCAGTCAGGGGAGATAAATCTTAAACTGCTGAAGTGGTTAATTTACAAAGTTATTAATAGAAAATTATAATGATAGTAGTGAGCTAAAGATCCTGTATGTTTCTGTTACAATTAATGGACAAAAACTCCAGTTTAATTTCTTTCCAAAAGTTGTCTTAAAGCTGTGTTTTACTTACATTTTGATAAAATTAATGGAATCAATTTTTGTCCTCATATTTAGATACTGGGAGTTTCTTTCAGTGAGTAGACCTCAAACTTGACTGAATTTGTACTTCAGTCTTTGTTTGCAGCAAACCTAATCTTTCCTTGATTGTTTTGGGTATGAGAAAATTCAAACTTGTGTAATGCTTTATCTAACTTTTGCCTATGCATGTATTTGTGATTATTTTTCTGTAGAACATGGACTCACATTTAAAAAAAAAAAATGTTGCTGTTAGAAGATTTAAGCAGACTAGCCATACAAAGTAACCCATTATATTTCAAAAGAATGCAAACTTTAGTTAAGTAAGTAGTTTCCATGACATTTGCTGGAAAGATGTTTGGCTGAAACTGAAATAATTTATTACTTTACTATTTAGTCTTATACTGAAGTTGGTTGATTGTATCGAAATGGTCTAAATTATGAAAAGATCACAAGTGGCAAAATTTGACTTAGAAAACAGGACAGTCACACCTAGCTGATACTAAATACTGTGAAATCATTAATATTCGTGGGGGATTAATTTTCGTGGATTTCGTGGTTCAGGTAACCCACGAAATCAAGTCCCGACGAACAAATTGTGCCAAAGATGATGTTAAGTATGCCCAATCAGTCAGCAGCACCAAAAAAGGTGTGAGACGTGGTTCGTAGTAAGTACATCGTCCGTAGACTAGTTGTGTGCTTAACCGCGGCTTTTTTTGTACTTCATTCAATGAATCAACGAAAAACATAGGTATGAATCAGATACTAAACAGATAGATGATTTTTTTTCAGGTGTGTACCCGTTTTGTGTTTGTTTACTAAGTGCATCAAAACTGAAAGTAGAAATTGTAGTAACGTAGCGTCACGTGTCTGTCAAACCGCACTATACTGCGGATGCTATTTGCTGTTATATGGTCCCTGAAAGAAATGTTTATTTTTACTGATATTTAGTAAACTATTATTACTTTGGAACTTAATACTTAGTATAGTAAATTGACTACTGTATTTTGTTGTACTAATTACAATGCTGCAAACAAAAAGGTTAATTGGCGCTACTTTAGGGTGCATTATCAAAGACGGAAGGCCGACGTTTTTCACAGCTTATAAAAATCATAAAGACTGTTTTTACACACCTTAAATTTTAACAATGAAAAAGATGCGCAACATATCACAAAGTATAATTGACACTTGTTAATTGAGAAGACCGATCGTTATGTTAATTACCATAGTAACGAATCTTCGGTTGTTTGGTCAAGTGGAAAAACGTTAACTTTCACGTGTCAACAATTTTAAAGCACAAATGCCGGATATTGCCGAATGTTGAAATCAACGAATTTTCGGCCCCGTATTTTTTTTACCTGGCAATGGAATTCCACGAATTTCGACCCCACGAAATTGCCTTCTGCAGGCAAACCACGAAATTTTATGCCCTCGAATTTAAATGATTTCACAGTATACAGTAGAACCAGAAAATGCTGGTTTTTATTTTCAATCAAGTGTTTTAGTATTTTTATGATGTTTAGGCCTGAATGTCAGCCTTTACAATACAAAAGGTATGTTAATTTAATTGATAAATTGTCTTTCGGCGAAGTGGCATGCAATACTTCTTGAATAAGAAACATTTCCAGCATTAGATTATAAATATTTTACACTTTGGGTAACATCTTATCACTGGGAATTTTGGTTTTCTTTGTCAAAATTTTCTTATGTCTGAAATATCTCAGTTTAATGTACTTCTTACAGTTTTGTTTTTCATGTATTTTGGTTCTAGCATCATAATTGACCATCGTGAAAGTTGGTGATTTGGTGACAGTATAACTTTAAACAATGAACTCACTTTTGATGATAAGGCAAGATGTGGTGAATCACCACTTGAAGTATATTTGTGTTTTATGCATATCCTAACGATAATTACAAACCTGAATGCTTTCAACAATACAGTCTAACTGTGAACAGATACACATCTGCGGACCTTTTATATTCATTTTATGTTTTTGAAAATATAACCTAAAATAAAGTGAGAGAGTTTGTTATCACCTTCATGACTATGAATGTGAAGGTCATATGACCATTTTGGACGTTATGTTGTCTCTGTTGTGTCATAAAGGAGTGAGGTGAAGTCTGATTTCTTAATTACAAAATGATTACCAAGTTTGTTTACATACATCTTTCAGATGACAGTTTTATGTTGGAAATCATGTATTTTTTGTTGTAACATAAGCAGTGAAATGCATGACCAGTAAGGCCCTATTAAAATGGCAAGTGTAAACAACATTTATTGTCCTGCTGGAAAGTCCTTTAAAGTTTGGTTCTGACATTTTTCCAACTAAACTAAAAATTCTTTTGTGGATTTTATATGTGCACCTCTTGCAAAAAAAGTTAATCAGTTTTCTTACATTGAGAAATTATGCAGCATAAAACATGAAGATTGATCACTTTGCTTGTCCACTGTTCATTTTGGTATGTATGCCTTGAAGAAGAAATACTCAAAACAAAGATATATGGACAACTTAACAGTGAAAACATCAGTTGTAACAAGAAGTGTGGCAAAATGTTAAGTCTGGATTAATTGGATTACATCTTCTGAGTTCTGTTTTACTTAAGTTTTTTTTATACTTTAAGCAGTAATGAGAGAAAAAAATTGAAATTTTAGGATCTTTGTCAATGATAAATGGATTCTAAAGTGATTTGAAACAAAAAGAAAGCTTGAAAAATTGAAATTATTCATATGAGAATTGAATACAAAGAATGATATTGCAGAGAAAACTGCACCTTGTAGCAATCCTCCAGAATTTATAAATTGCCATTGTTGGTTTACAAAATAATTCTTTTTGTTTATTATTTGGACTGTTTGAAAAACTGCCTGTCCTTCCAAGTAAATATGTGCATTTTTTGTCTCTAATGACATATATGCTTATGTTTATTGTTGCATTAATATGATGTTAAATCATTTTGGATGGCTCTTTTGAATCATTTAGTGGTTTCAACATCGTACATTCTCTTAAAAACTTGTGTATTTCGTGATGTTGTAATTAAATTAGGATGTAATCCAACTTTAAGGTAATTCAAATGAGACTGTCAAATGTGTCAGTTAACTTTTTTTTTCTTGAAACTGAGTATATATACAACCTAGCTTGTATATGAAATTTAGAGACACTGTGATGAGTTGAGTCTAGGCAGCTGTCATTTACTGTCTATTGTTTTATCAAAATATCAAGGAGGTTATTGTTTTAGCTGGGATTTCAATTTCAGTTTTTCACTAATATATTTGTGTAATTTGTGGAATGAATTCACTAAGTCTTGCAATGGAAGAGGAATATCCTCTGAGGAGGTTCTCACTGCAAGAGTATCCAGGTCGTAGCTTCGTTCTCAAATCAGCAAACTCTTCACCTGTCACTGGATCACCCATTTTACCCGGTTCACCTGTCCTACCAATGCGTCGACGTGCAACTGTGTCTCAACCAGTTCCATGCAATGTGCAGTATGAGTATGTTCCAATGTCTCCAAATGATGGAATGTTAAGGAAATACTCACTAGAGGAGTACAGAGTACAAGAGCCTCAGGACCCTTACTTGCAGAATCAGTCTTACTACTCCATGTATGAAGGTCAGCCAGGAGCAGTTTCTCAGTCATATCGACCAGTTCAGCAAGTCCAGCCATATTACTCTGTTCAGGCTCCAGGACAAGTTGTTCAGACCTGCCATCCATCTCTGCCAAATATAATGCAGCCTGCTCAGAAGTCTCAGAGCCAGGCTGGGCAGTTACAGTTCCAACAGGGTGTTCCACAGCAGTTACAGTTCCAACAGGGTGTTCCACAGCAGTTACAGTTCCAACAAGGTGTTCCACAGCAGTTACACTTACAGCAGAGTATTCCTCAGCCTGCCCAGCAAATTCAGCTGGTTCATCCAATTCAACAGATGCAACAGTTGCAGCCCAACGTAGAATACATGGAAATTCAGTCACCAAGGTCCAGGCAATCTTATATGCCATTTGTAAAACAAAATCCAATTACATCAGAGTACTATCATGATCTGACTGATATAAAGGAAGATAAAACACCTGAGCCAGAGCTACCTAAGCATGTTACATTTGATCAACCTCTTGTAAGAGATGACAGTGTTCGAAGAAAAGTAAAGATACCAACAATAAGTGTAGAAGACGAAGAGGACATATATGAACCGTATGTTGGTTTGAAAAAGGCTCCAGCAGCAATAAGGAGAAAGAATATGGTTGAAAGGGCAGAAAGACGAAAAGAAGAGAATGGTGAAATAATACAAAACAGTTTTAGTAAAGAGAATGGTGAGATAAATCAGAATGAGAAAGAAGCCAAGGATGACATTGGAAAAATAGGTAGATTTAATGTACAGAAAGTTGATGTTGCCAGGAAAAGTTCAGAAGGTCATGTCAAGAAAAAAGATGATGGAGAGAAAAAGACTGAAGCAGCTGTTGCAATAAATGGTAAGGTAGGGGAGGTGAAGAAGGTTCGTAGACATACCGTGCATACTTCCCATGGAGAAATAGATGAGATAGAGAAAACAAGAAGAAATGCCATATGTCCAATGACAGCATATAATGTGAGGTAAGTTAAAGTGAAGATACTAGTTCTTTTCTTTGTGCTTAAGAATGGGTGGGGCTCTTATCCAGACATACCAGACTGCATAAATTTTATTATGTCTACCCCCATATAGTGGGAGGGAGACATTTTAATTTTGTGCTGGCCATCTGGATGGATGCATGTCACAAAGTTTGTCTGTCCAACTCCTCCTATTTGCATGATTGGATTTAAATGAAACTTTTCAGGAATGTTCAGTACTTAGTGTAGTTGTGCATATTTTCAGGATTTTCCACTTGACTGATTTTTGCAAGTTAGGGACTTTTTTTATATTTTGAGTTCTATCATTTTTCTGCACATTTCCTCCTACATGCATGATTGGATTTTGGAGAAACCTCACAGAAATTTTCATTGTAATTGTGCATGATTTTTGCAGGAATCATGGGATTTAAAATTTTGATTTTTATCATTTTTTCTGTGCAATTCCTCATACATGCATGATTGGATTTTGACGAAACTCTCCAGAAATGTTCATTATCTAGTGTACAGTAATTGTGCATTTTATCAGAATTTTCTGCTTAAATGACTTTTGCCAGAGTCATGGGACTTATAAGTGTTATTTTTATCTCTTGTGTGTCCAGCTCCTACATTCAACATCTGATTTTAATGAAGGCAGACAGTTATGATCAGTACCTAAAGTAGTTATGCATAGTGTCAGGATTTTCCGCTTGACCCATTTTTCTGCATGGGTTATCGGACTTTCTGATTTTGACTTATCTTCTGTCTCCACAATGCCTCCTACATTCATCATCAGATTTTGATGAAACCTTATAGAAATGTTCAGTTTCTACTGTAGTGCATATTCTGAGGATTTTATGCTTGACTGATTTTTGCAGGGTTATGGGACTTGATAAATTTCATTTTTAATCACCTCCTATATTCATCATCAGATTTTGACGAAACCCAGGGTAGTTGTGTGTATTGTCATGATTTTCCACTTAGGAGTTCTGTGGCCAGAGTTTGGAGGAGGGCGATGTACGTTTTCTCCTGGAAAACGGTAGTAGTTACATTTAGAAAATGTAAAATGTTTGTTAAGTGTGAGTTCATAATTAGTTTCGGAATGAAAATGGTTCGGAACTTAAGAAGGATCTTTATTTTGATAGCATTTTTATTCATTGTATGTTGAAAGTAATAAGGTTTTCCTTCTAAATTTGATGTTATGTTTGTAGTAAGATGATTGGTTATCATTTTGTTTCTTTTTCTAGATTAAAATGTTGAGAGGCTATTGGATATTATGTTTGTTTTCTTGCTTGATGCTTCTGTTTGTTGACTCAGTGAATGATATTATGTTTGTAGATGCAGCTGATGATGATTTGATTATACAGAACGATGAATTTGACATTAGTGATCCAGTGGACAAGAATTTGTTAAACATGAGTGGTCCATTGATTAAGATTTTACTAAACGGTGGGTAGACATGAAACATTTTGGTCATGAGCATAGTTATATTTTAGGTCACTGTGTAGTCTAGTTTTCAGGTTAGAATAACAGTGACACAAAAGTTTTGTGAAATTTGATATTTTTATGTACACAGTGGTACTAGGTAATTTGTCAGCCTACAACACAGTTTTTCAGAGACAAACTTAGAAGATTTGTCAGTAGGCAATTTATTTGTTGAGACGTTATTTGGAATATGAGATATGCATGAATAAATGACATCCTGTGACATAGAAAAAAAGAGTAAGTTTGACATTCGTTCAGGCTCATTGGTCCTTTAGAAAAAGGAATATTTGAACCGTAAAAAGTTTAATATAAATAATTAAGTCAAAATGGAAATATACCTTTAAAATGTGTTTTAAGATAACTTAATACACACCTAATTATTTTCTTAGCTATTTTTACCTGATTTTAGGTGTTGTTGTTTTCCTAACATTTTGTCATGCTAGTTTGATTTTCACAAAAGTGATGTATTAGATGGGAACTCTAATTTGAATTCGTGTGATGCACTGTTTGGAATAAATCTGTTTTGTGATGAATTGCGTCTTACAGAGAGAGTTATGAATTTCTTCTTTCGGAGAGTTATGAATCATGAATCATGATAGGCTTAATTTTAATTACTTAGCGGCCCTGGACACGTGACAAATTTATACAGAAGCATGCAGTCGTGCATAATCCAGCAGGAAACGTTGGGTAATTCATACGGCATATTTGATTAATAACTGACTTATTATGGAGAGGAAAACAAAGCCAAAGTTTGCTCTAACTACAGAAGAGCTAGAAATAGTGCAGGAAGTTCACAAAAATAGTCAGATTCAGTGCCAGTCTTCCATTTCTAGAAAGTTACTGTCTGTAGAAAATAAAAAAAAACAAGCTGCTACAGAACGATTAAGTCAGTCACATGGTCATGCTTATCTTTCTGTAAGAACTTCTGTTCAAGAGCATGTGGGAGGTCAGGATAAAACTAACAATCAAGATGATACTTTCCGGCGACTTTCACTGCAAGAAGCGCCCTCTAGTGGAAACTTAATTAGCTCATTGAATGTCTACCATCCTGTACGAGTCCCTCAGTCAAAAGCGCATGGCAAAAGTTCTAACTATGTCCACCGTGGAAAAAATACAATTAGAAGCATTGCTTCATTTGCAGGTACAACACACTCATCTAGGTGAGTGCTTTGGCTTGAAAATTTTGATTGTTATTTTAATTAAAATTTGTATTTAGCATTATGCATATTGTTTACAAGGAAATAATTTTCATTCTCTAGAACTCCATGAATTTTTTTTTCGTTCTGGTTCTGTCTTGATAAAACTGAAATGGGTCAGTATTCATTGACTGTATATCATATCACATTTTACTTTTCTGAATGCCATATGGATATCAAGAATTATTATAAAAATTTACTGAGCTTGCGTCTTCTTTGGAAGGTTTATATGAGGATAAAAGGGTGGTGGAAGCTTTTTGGCAATCTACTGTAGTGTCAGAAATGTACAGTAATGGGAAAGTTATGAAGTTAAACACTCAAAAAAAAAAGATGGAGTAGAAAATTACCTACCCAGCTGCTTACACCTTTGAATAATTCATTTGGCAAGGAAAATTGAAGCAGCGCATCATTCTTGTGCTGTTCTTTATGTTGTTCTAAAATTACTGCCACTGACTGTGAGAAAGACAGAGAGTGGTTAGGTTTTATGAGGTTAGATATATCTTATGATGCATGACCTTTAAATGATAAACAACATAGATCACATAGACATACTGCTTGTAAACATTTTGAGAAGCATTTGACTGAGTAACCATAGTGTGATTTCATAAGTTAAACTTTCTAAAAGTAGCAGATAATAAAACTGATGAAAATACCAGATATTTTATGCTGGAGATGTTTGAGCTATTGGTATTTTGCAGTGAATTTAAGGTAAAGGGAAAATGTGTTGGGAATGTGTGTAAGGGAAGTAACTGTAAATGTCTTGTTTTATGATTGGCTAGAGAGAAGATTGAATCACGTCCCTTCGATAGTTTGTTTATGCAATAAAGTTATCTGTTGGTTTGTAAGTGATAAAAGTGTTACTTTCATGAATAATTCATGAAGACACAAACTGTAATAAAAGGTGAATGAATTACCATACCCTGCCCATTAAATTACCTTTGAATATTTAATGTCTCTAGAAAGTTCTTGTTTGAGCTAAGTTTTTTGTTGATTATATAGCTCTCCATGGTTACATAAGCTGAAAGGTAATACTGCTACCAAGAATTTTCTCATGAAATGCCACATTAAATGGAAACAGCAGTTTAATAATGTACTCTCCTGATGACAACAGAAAACTGAACTTGTTTTTTTTAGTAGTGTTTAATTTCAGATAAAAAAGAATGAAAGGTGGTGAGGTATTGTTGGTTAGATTTGAAGAGAAAGAATTCAAGTACATACAAGGATGTCACCAGTTGAAAACGTGATTCATGTACAGTTGTCACTTCATTCTAAATTTTGCAGGACAAAAAATGGGTGAGAACCATAGATGAATGTGGAAAATATCTGATATTCTTTGGTATCTGAAAAGCTATATATGTCAATCTTTTAATTTAGGTAGTACCATTTATAGGGGTATTTGTTATAAAAATACTGACAGAATAGTGAGCTGTCCAGATCATGGTCAGACTTGGTGGATGTGCAAGTCTGCAGTGATAAAGATTAAGAGTATGTTTCTAAAACTCCTTGTTTAAAAAGAAAGAAGCAAAAGCAAATGATTACCTCTGTATTAAAGAAGTCGGCGTGGGGAGGGGGGGGGGGGGGTGGAGAAAACACACAGTATATCACTTGAGAGATACAGATCTGTAAACAGATTATATATTTGTTTTGTTGTTGATGGATGCAGGTAACATTACGTGCACACTATGAATAATTGAAAACAAATAGGAACAAACATATCACTCCATGGTTACATTCAGCAACAGTACCCGTTTCTAGCAAACAGAAAGTCAATACTGATCATTATTTGAAAGTGTAGGTGACCAGACAAGCTGCCGACACTTGGATATGTTTAGCCTATTGTTAGAAGTACTTTGATTTCGTGTTGTTTTCTCCTCCCCTTTTTTTATACCTTTGTAAAGCAGACTAGAACTCTGTTGTCAGTTATTAAAACTGGACATTTATTTGAATTGAACATGGCTTTGATCTGTTAAATGACCTGTATCTTAAGGTTTTTTGTTGTTAACAGGAGAACTAGATCTGTATTTCCTAGAAGGTTTGCAGGGAATACATATATACATAGCTGATTTACAGTGTATTAAACTTGAAAAAAAAAAAAAACAGGAAAATTCAACACACTGAATAGAAGAAACAATAGAAGCCAGCTGTATATATGTTAGTGTGTTCTTGATAAATAAGAAAACAACAGTCGCTTACACTTCTTTAATCATTCTTATTTATGAAGAACACACTATACACTCAAACCGACAGTGCCACACCCCTTTTTTTCCTAGCATGCACATAGTATTATCAATGCTGACAGGTAACACATTATGTCACGCCACTATTTCTTCCATATTTGGACTGTGTTTATTGCCTGAGCATGCGCACTGTGTACTTGTATGCTCTTCGAAGCTTAGAAGTTAGAATGTCGAGTTATATTTTTATGAAGATTAGAGTCTAAAATTTTAAAAAATCCTTGTAACTGATAGGACAAGAAAGTGGAGCGAGCATGATTGACTGTTTTGAAAGATAAGGGTCAACATAGTGTCCCCTGTTTGTGACATCATCAAAAAAAAGATGGACAAATCTGATTACATGATAGAGGACGTGACACAAGACTGAACCAATATTCCCACTTGAATTCTGAAGGCACTTAGTCTTGATGCAAACTTAGCTGAAGTTTTTAGAGCAATTTAACGTATTTCTGTATAAGGAAGTTGAATATTGTCACAATTAACTATGCACTTCATGCAATGTAAGGCTATCCTGCTTCTTTGTAATTTGGTCACTCATTGTCTTTCTCATACCATTCATAGAACAATATACATAAACTCATTATGACAAAGTCAGTTTCATGTTCATTTTTTCCGGGTTTCCAACAATTCATTATTTTGAGATGGGATACTGAATGTTGTATGTAATTATGAATGTATGAAGTCAGAACATGATTAGAAATTACTCAGCAACTAAATAAAAGTTACAGCTGATTGTTTTTACCATTTCTGGATGGCAAGGAGTCTGTTTAAGTTCTAACCAGGTAGACAGTTTTAACCCCTACTCACATCCTCCATAAGAAACAGCTGCAACTTTTTGCTGGGAATTAATTTCTTCCTTTTCATGTTTTGGGAAAATATGTTTTTATGCCCACGAAGGGAGGCATATAGTTTTTGAACTGTCCTTCAGTCCGTCAATAACTTTCTTATTAGTAAGTGGATTTACTTCATACTTGGACACAACACCACTTTGGACAAGACCTTTCCACTGACCTATATTTATTTGACCTTGGCCCGAGAATGACCTTTACCTTGAAGATCCAATTGTCCAAAAACTTTAACATTGGCAATAACTTCTTTATTAGTAAGTGGATTTACTTCATACTTTGACCCAACACCCCTTTGGACAAGGCCTTCCCACTGACCTATATTTGTTTGATTTGATCCCTGAATGACCTTTACCTTGAAGATCCAATTGTCCAAAAACTTCAACATTGCCCATAACTTCCTTATTAGTAAGTGGATTTACTTCATACTTTGACACAACACCCCTTTGGACAAGGCCTTCCCACTGACCTATACTTGTTTGATTTGATCCCTGAATTACCTTTACCTTGAAGATCCAATTGTCCAAAAACTTCAACATTGCCCGTAACTTCCTTATTAGTAAGTGGATTTACTTCATACTTGGATACAACACCCCTTTGGACAAGACCTTCCCACTGAGCTTTAATTATTTGACCTTGACCACTGAATATCCAATTGTCCAAAAACTAATATTTGGCCATAACTTCCAAATTAGTAAGTGGATACACTTCATACTTAAACACAACACCCCTTGGGACAAGGCCTTCGTGTATATTTGTTTGACTTTGACCCCTGAATGACCTTCACCTTGAAGATCCAATTGTCCAAAACTTAAACATTGCCCATAACTTCCTTATAAGTAAATGGAATTACTTCATACTTGGACACAACACCCCTTTGGATAAGACCTTCCCACTGACCTATATTTATTTGACCTTTACCCCTGAATGACTGGTTCTCAGCTCAAAGGTCAAAGCACCACTTTTTGGTGGCATTGTCATCTTACAGTGACAGTTTTTGTTTTTTCTGGCATTGGGAATAGGGCCCTGTTTTGGCCCAAAATTAGCTTGAAAATGAACAAATACAAGGTTGTCTAACTGCTAGCTATATACCTCTGCCTTCATTCCATTTGGTGTCTTACTATTAATTGAACCATTTGTTCTCCAAACAGTTCCCTTCACAAGGTTGCATTTGAGAACTATTAACTATATTTACTGAAAAATCTATATTGGATGTCTGGTTACAAGCTTTTTCTGTGTCTCTTAGTGTTCTTCTAACATCTTGAATTGATTTCCAAGAAAAAGACACTCAGCTGCCAAATTCTGTTAAGATTGTGAAATACTTAAACATAGCCGGGTACTGTTTGCTTCTAGAATATTTTGGTACATTTGGAAGAACCTCTAACTGTAAAGATCTAGCTAGGTTTGTTGTTCAGTGAAGATGGATCATTTTACTGCAAGTCTTGGGTTGGTCATTACATAAACAAGAGATATATCGTCTTAGGGGTTTCAGTGTTGAAGAATCGTTTTTGGAAGCTACATGCAAAGGAAAGTTTTAACAACTAGAAGATGATAGATTTCTGTTTGAATGTAAAAAAAACAACAACAACATTCAGTAATGTCCATTTTGACAATATAGCATTATAGAAATAGGTCATAAAGTTACAACATAATTGTGATTATGTTTATCATACAATTTCAGTATCCCATATTAGCATTAATCATCAGTGAATACAAAAAACCCAAGCTATAATTAACAGCTTGTTGTTATATAATCTAAATGTAAGAAGTTGTATGGATTCTGAAGCATGTCTGATCGATTTGCATATAATTTTGCTGGTTGTGTTGTAATTTTATTGGTTGTGTGTTACAGTCAGGTACTCATTTATGCTCCGCCTTTGTTGCGAGTTTTCGTAGAATAAATACTAGACCAATAATTGGTATGTAAACCTATAGATAGGAACTTAACCGCATATATATTTTTGACACAACTGTCGAGATCATATTGATTGTTAAATCATAGTGCATTTTTCAATATGCTGACTTGTACCTAAAATAAGTTTAAATGGTTTTGCAGAAGTGACGCAATTACTTTGTGAAAACAGCTGGAGTAGTATTTCACAATATTTTATATCTGGGGATTTTCCAGTCTACAGGACGTGTATTTGAAGTGTACAGTTAAAAACATTTATGTGAAACTATTAAGACATGATATTGAGCTACTGTGAACATTTTGAACAAAGAAGGATGTTAAACCGGTAGATGTGATATTGAAGTATAAACTGTAACAGTGTTCCTGCATGGGTTTTAAAGACTGTAGTACATGACTAGAGTCAGATAATTCTTTTGTGTAGTTGACCTCTCTTTTTTATGATTATCCATGTGATATTTAAATTTTGTGCGTTGCATAATTTTTTATCGACATAAAAAGACTAAAACCAGGAAAAGATTCTACATTAGGGAATAAACGTGAAGATTTGTCAACGTGTACGTTGCTCACACCAATGAGTACACTTATGATAATGCCAGGTTCTCTTCCATCACCAGTCGTATCAACGGGGCACATTTGCCACTGCTTCGATGGCGGCTACAGATCGCCAGAGAAACCGGTCAGCTCACCTTTCAATGATGACATTCTGCTGACAGCCTTAGAATACCTCAGTAAATCATTGTGGTACGTTATCTGATTGATTGTTGTTGATTTCCTGTCTGATGTTAAAGCAAGATATTTCCTGTTCTGAGCAGTTATTGCCTATTTTTGGTACTTTGTCATAAGCAATGCCATTAAGTTGAAACAGAAATAGCATTGATAGGGAGAGTAAGGTTGAAAGATAAAGCGTCTTTAAAACATACTGTAGTAGCAGATAATTTGAATAATAGATCTGTTTGTAACATTACTTCTTCTGAGTGTGTAAGTGTTGTGAGACTCTGAAAAGAAAATTCATTTCCGGACAGTATAGAAAAGATTTTTTTATATGATAACAATAGGATGAAAATTACAGGTGCAAACTTGGTTCTCTTCCACTGACTAACAAAATACTGGTCAGCATGCCCATTCACGCAAAAACAAGGCAGCGTATTTCACGCAAAGAAAATGTTTTCACGCAATGATTTTTAACACTCTGCGTACCGGCACGCAAGTAAATAGTCGGTTATGGCAATGCAAAAATGCTGGGAACCATTGCCTATAGCAAAGCAAAAATACATGTTGATTTTCGGGTGTCAACATAATGGTCAATATATATGATATAATCAATTAATATATCTTTTTATTGCCACAAATTACGACAAATTTCAAAACCAAAACAGTTTATTGGTTTGCCTATATGTTTAATACGATCCTGGATCCCGGGCGTCCCGGATCCCGAGATTTTCCCCTCGCCGTGTTTCGTTATTTACAATTACAAAAATAGACGAGGTTCCGTACCACGTGACCTGTTCATTGTCTGCATGAAGACGGTAAACAATGTCAAAACAAAGGAAATTGACGGCTTTCTTTTCCGATGGTACGTTTACAGACATGTTTGAACAAACTCTGAAGTTGCTTATGCAATGCTTGAACGTAGTACTGATGCATTTTCATACGATCGATCGTTGTAAGAACGCGAGGTGCATGTGAAACTGTCGACTGCTCTGAATGCAAATCAGATTGAAATTATAAATATCTCGATTCAATAAGTGAGCGTGCTAGACACAGAACCATGATGTTAACTAAGGGTTTTTTGTTTTGTTTTTTTTTTATGCCCAAGCCGGTCAGAAGAAAAACAATTATTAAACCTTGTTTAATCTTGTCATATTTACAACCTCTTACATGGTACCTATGTTTTTGGTCATGTACCCACATTTTTCAAAATGCATGGGTAGAGTACCTAAGTTTAAAAAAACCAGTGGGCATGCTGACTGGTGGTCTTTTGGACAAGAGTTCCTTTATATTGTATCAGTGGTGTACATCAAGCCTGGCAAAGATGTCTATAGAGGGTAAGCCCTCCAGAGCAGTGAAACAATGCTTAAAAATTCAAACTATAAAATTCAAAGGAAAAACTTATTCCACTGATAAATAAACTGGAATATGTAGAATCTCCAATCTCCTCAATGAGGCTTATCTTCAAGTTATTTCCTGCTCTCTATAAATACTCTTGAAAGTCTTTGATCAGGTGTTCTTTTACCTGGTTTCTACCATTCTTAAAAGTTGTTTTTCACATAACTTGGTGAAAAAAATAATGAATCTTTCCTTCTTTTGATTGACTGGAACAGTATTATCCTAATGTTTGACTGATGTTTCTAGTCTGTAATGAGGTTGAAAATTGGGTAAACACTGGGAGGATTGGCTCTGGGAGGCTCTCTGATGTTGAAAATCCTTAATTCTGTTATATTTAGTTCAGTTTGTTCTGTACTGTTTTGTCAAGTTGTTCTATTTATGAAATTCTGTAAAAGGAGATGCCAGTTCCTCTCTTTGTCCGTTGTAACTCAATCGGTCAGAATAAAACAAGGTTCAGTCATAATCAGTTAGAGTTAGGGTTCTTGCAAATGACCTGACATTGTGAGGATGTGGAGTTTTTGCTCTTATCCTGAATTCAGATGATGCAGTAAACTATCAGACCCATATGGCTCAAATTTCTGATGGACAGCTTAAATTACATAATATTAGACAAACAAGAAATAAAAGCTTTCAGTTAATATTCATTGATATGGTAATTAGAGTTAGTCATATTGTGTTAAATTACATACTTCATCTTTTGTCCAGCTGATAGCCTTGCCCTATATTCATGTAATAAAATTTAATGTATTAAGCAAACTTGACAAAGATAATGTCCTTAAAAAATACCTTTGATGCATCAACCATACTTTTCATGGTATTTTGTGCAGAGGCTTGTCCAGAATTCAGGCTATATTGATACATGGTACCCAGAGCATAACAAAGGATTCATTTTGTAAACTATACTGAAAAAAAGCATTCAAGTATAATGCAGAAGAAGTATAATGATAGAAGTGCTTTGTTTTATGTACCTTGCACTTATAGACTGTTACTTCAAAAATGCATTTTCTCTTTAGTTTTAGGTCAATATAAACAGGTAATCACTTGTCAGAATTTGGTCTTTTATTATCCTTCAGAAAAACTTTGGTACTTATTTTTTAGTCAGTTTGAAAATAAAAGATTAAATCTTGTGTTTTGATAAAACTTTAAGAACTGACACAAAATAAATATTTGCTATAGTTTGACATGGTCATGATTTACACCAAGAAGTAGTACTATATAAATACTTTCTGTAGAGCTTAAGAAGAAATCAATACATCAATAAAATCAATAATGTTCCATTTTTTGCCATTCTCATTAAATTAAAAGTTAGAGATACCAGTTCTAATTTGAACATAGCTTTTATCTCTTCTGAAGGTAATTGGAAAGATAAACATCTTTGACCACCTTCAGAATATATCTGTTTGAGTTTATTTATGTTAGGCAGGGTTAATTGCCCTTATGAACAATGCCCCCTGCAGTATTCTTTAGTTTTGAAGTTGTTGGGGATAGAGCAAGATACAGAAAGCAACCCTTTCCATAGACACCCCTGGTCTTTTTCCTTTCTCATGCAGTTTATAGCATGATGCATTGGACCTTAGTTTGAAGTCTTTTACAAAAGGTATCTAGAAGAGTCCAGTGGGTTATCACAGGACCACTGATCTGCCTCCATCACCTAGTAAGTTACTGACACAGTTTCTTGCTCCTTTCCAAAACCCCTGCCCCCACCCAATACTGTGAACCTTTTGATTAAACCAGAGTGGTGTGTTTCAAGGTCATTACTAAAGAATCCTTTCAAACACCGGATGAACATCCAGGTAAGGTGATCCATAATAGCCATCTTCTGCCTGAAAGCCTGCATATCATATATTTAACACTCTTTTGTCAAATGCATATGTGTACAGAATGTCAATATATTTGTATAGCTGTATATGGCAAGATGTTGCAAATCGAAATTGAAAGCATTAAAACAAGTTTAGCTGAATTTGAACAGTCTACCTCAAGTCGCCATGTACCATCAGTGGATAAACAGATGTGCCACTGAAAGTTTTATTGAAATTAAGTATCAAAGTAAACAAAAATATTCGAATTGATAAAATCTCTACGGGGGTTGTCAAAGATAAAACTTTATCTAGAGAATTTAAATGTTGTAAACAAGAAAATATGGTTATTACATCACTGTAGGAGGCCCTTTCTGATAAACCATGGGTAAACAACCATGCACATCAAGGTTATAGATAGAATTCAACTTATTTGAATATTCAAAACAGATAAATCACAAAATAATCTCTCTATCATTCCTTCGAGTCATCGGATTAAATAAATTTTGGCATGTTGGACAGGCTGTTTTGATTTTGATTTTTTGAAAGAATATACACAATCTTGTCTTTGAAATAGAGTCATCAGACTGTTCCAGTGTCTTTTAAACAAAGTGACTATTTATCTTTTTTGTGCTGAAAATTAAGATAGAGGCAGTCACACACTACATTTTTTTTTTGCATTCAGTAGCAAGTTGATGAACCAGACATCTTGAAACAATTAACCAATATATCATTAAAAGGTTGCTTTGTTTAGATAAGGCAGCTAGATGAAGGTAATTTCTAGCACTTTTTGCTAGGACTTTTGGCTACGCCCAACACAAGTAACATGCTGAAGTAATTAATGAAGTTGGAGTTGTGTCAAACAACCTGAAGAGGTAATCAGAGGTACAACATTTTTCCATAGTACAGAGCAACCAATGTCATTTTATATGAGTATCGGTATGGCATTTTCAGCATTTTTCCACTTGTTGCTTTCAGTGCTGAGAAGATTTTGATCTGCGTTTCCATTGCCATTTGTTGGTAAACTTTTTTTAGAAAACATATTACCCAATGGTTACTATGGAAATAATGCTTTTTTGTGCTGTGAAGTTTAAACTTCTTTTTTAAGATGAGTAATGTTAAGAGGCATCTTGATAGCTTTATGGATAAACACAGCCTCTGGCACCAAAACATGTTTACAAAATGTAAATCATGTTTACTGCAAAGAAATTGAACAATTATGAAAACACAAATAAAGTCAGTCTTGCAGAGAAATATTTTGTGCACTTTCCTTTATTGATGTGTTCTATTTTTATTGTGTGCCAAATTATGTTTTCAACTTTATGAAGATTTTCGCCTGTACTTGGATACAATTTCTGTTGGTGTTTTCTGTTTACTTATGTTGGTTGTAAAGGTGTATAAGATTATAAATACATTTTATGCTATATTTATTTCTTTATTCACATTATACATTACATGAATATATTTTAGGGTCTTAGTGTTTGGTACTAAATGCGACATCCCAGTTTTGCTTTGCTGAAATAATAAACTGAAGCAGAATACCTCAGGTACTGTTTGCACTTTGATTCAGAAAGCCCTATATTTAGACCTGTATCAGCTGTTTACCACATGGAGGCCAAGGTCAGGGTGGACGATAGACCTAGATAGCTGACAAAACTGTACTGAATTTCAGAACAAAATGACTTTGCAGCTTTTATTACATAATGGCTGCTTTTTTTTTTAATTTTTTTTTTTAAATTTTTTTTTTTTTTTTGTAAACCTCAGAAAAAGAGGGGAAAATTAAATTTCTGTCTGCATCAAATTTGCATAATAATTGTAATATGAAGTGTTTATCTGTGTAGACTTGAAAATATGTATAAATATGTATAGAAATTTTTGGTTGTAAAGTAGCATGCACAGGTAACCATAATCTAAAAATGATAAGCTATATTGCTTTTTGATACAGTACATGTTCATAGAAGAATTAATTAATAGTTCACTCTCAAAATCCTATAAAAGCTGGATTAAACAGAATTAAAAAACAAACGCCATTTTCAGCAGTGTCAACAGAAATACCCTTTGTCTGGAGACATACACCGAAAGAACATTATGTCAGTTTGATGTAAATGACCTATGGTTCTGAAAATATATTATGTCGGTTGATGTAAATGACCTATGGTTCTTATACTTTGTAGAATGTAAGAAAGCTTTTGATATTGTTTAAGTCATGTGTTGCCTTTTGTTGATCTGAAAAAAGCTTTTCATTGTGTAGGTTAATACTTTGAAATTGCAGTGATTCAGTTAATTTCATTTTCTGTTTCAGTGGGTTTATCTGTACTTCTTACTGATCTTATCAATATTGTTAGAAATAAGCGTGCCATTGACTCACAAGTTGATCATAAGGTTCCAATATTTGATGTGGCAAAAACAAAGTTAAGTATTCTACTTCACTCACTGTTTGTAGTGGTTACTTAAAATAGAATACGTTTAAAAACTAGTAAGATCCTTTAACAGATTTGTTATAGGTGGCCTCTTATATTTGTATAAGGAAGTACTGAATCTTTTTATGATTTGTCACCAAGTGTTAGGGCGTAAACCATAATACTAACACAACATCTTAATATTGTTGGAAGTAGTAGTTCTATTTTTGATTATTTTAAGAATTTTCATTAATCAGTGGCTGTTTTGTTGTATAGGAAAGAGAAAAACAAAACAAACAATTGGATAAGGTTTTAGTCAGAACTGTTCAACAAAATAACTCCATGCTATATGATTGATTGTACTAAGTTACGTAAGCCACCTGGCTATTTCAGATTTAACCTGTTGGGTGTTCAGTAAACCAGTCTGTTTGTAGTTGGTGTTCTTAACACCTCTCCTCTGATGTTGACTTTCTCTTTCTTTCATTATGCTTGTGTGCAAAGTTACTGTCCATAACACACTGGTCATTGAATAGAGAGAGCTGAGTGCACACAGGTCATTGAACCAAGAGCTGAAGTCTTTTCCAATAGACAGAGGCAAATTGACCTTGACTAGATTTTTCTGGTTTGATGTAGTTTTAGGGGTATATCTGCTGACAAGTAAACTAATGAGTTCTTGACATTATTACTATTATTGTAACCTGTTTCTTAACCCAAGTGTTTGTTCCTTTAATGTATGCATTATGATTTCATAGTGACTTGATTATTTGCAGACACAAGGTTCATGGAGGATTCATGGACATGTTGTATCTAAGCTTATTTACTTCATTCAGTGTACTGTCTTGATTGGACATGACCTTTTCACCTCTTGTGCCAACCATAGTGTTTATTGAAATAATATTTATTTAATTGTTCTCCACTACTGATAATAAAGCTATCAAATGGACTGAAAAAAAAACATACAACAGTTCCAGTCTCAGTATATTTTACAAGGATATTTCATTCTGTAAATACTCAAATCTGATTTCAGTCTTTAAAACATTTTTCGAAAGATGTACATCAAAAATGTCAAATTAATTCAAATAAGTCCAATGCTCTTTGTGGCTTCAAAACACAGGGTTACTACTGGCATATTATATGAGTTGATTGCCCTTTTTAAAGAGGATTTACTTGACCTTATCACAAATCCGAAGTCACTTTAATAATAAAATTTTTGTTAATGGCAATGATAGTCTGTTTCATGATTAAAATTCAGTTTTTGGCATTTCCTCTTTTCCTTCTTCAGGAAGAGACTATAAGAGACTATTTGGTTGTTTTAATATTAAGTATTTAGATGAAGAAATTTCATTGGTACTTGATTGACAGGGTAATTGACAATTGACAGAATCTGTCAGATAATAATGGGAAAACTTTATCATTGTTTATCTTTATTTGGGCTCATTCGAAGCTGGCAGGATTTATGACACAGCAAAAGTAGAAAAAGTTAATGGCAATTTATCTAATAGATCCAGTGCTAGCAAGTAAATGACAATTTATTTGTATTAACTTATAAAATGAGGTTGTTCTGTTTTCAGCATTAATTGTTCACTGCTTGACATATTGCATTAAGCATTTTGTACCAGTTAACCTGATTTTTATGTTGAACCTTTCTGAAAGTTGAACAGCTAGAAAAATGTTATCTCTCAGTGTCATCAGGAAATTAATGCAGCATAGTCTAAGTATAAAATTAGCATTTTCATTAATTTTGTGTTGAAGAACAAATGTTTTGCTGTTGGTTTTTTTTACCTTCACATTTTACAACCATTTATATGTATAATGTAATACTTGTGGATTTGATACAGCTGTTATATACCAATGTGCTAACATAATGGGGGACATCAGTGGATTATCTACCCTGAATACTCTCTAATATTAACTTGGTCCTTCCATTTGGATTCCTCTGCTTTCATCGCTGTTTTCCTTTATGGTATGGTGATAAAAACACCTTATTATTTGCAACAATAGTAGTCAGATTAAACATTTAGTTTAAAAATATGTTTTGTTAGCGCATAAAGTTTGTTTTTTTATATTCCTAACTTTTTATTTAATATGTAAGTGACAATTTTTACAACTGAAAATCAAGACTATCACAAAGAGAAACAAGGATAAAGTCAGAGGATTCCAACTGAAAGGACCAAAGTGCAATTTGGATTACCTCTGATGTTATCTGAGTAAGGGAAATAATTTGTTATCAGCAATGTCTCTCATTCTGGTCCTGAGGAAACCATGCATTATTGCTTTGATCCATCTTGTTACTCTATTCGATGGGACTGAATTGACTTCACAGCTATTTCTGTCAACACCAGTCTGTCATTTCTTACAGCCTAAGAATTGCTTAGGGGAGGCAAATACACAAGGTTTACCAGGTGTATTCCAGTAGTCATTGGGTAATGTGAACAAATGACTTATTGTCATCTTGGTAGTCAGAGGTCCTTCATGTCATGTACCGTATCCACACAGTTGTGGGAAGACAATTATAGTTATTGATGGCTGTTACAGTTTGTTACCTGTCTTGTGCTGATGGTCAAGCAGTATTATAAATGCTTTGACTTCTGACTTAAAGTTCAAACAACTATTTCTAGGCAGATGTTCACTGTTGTAGGAGAGCTTTAAATTGATGACTCTGTAAGATCACTTGTCCTAAAAAATGTGCTGTGGTAGCCAAGAAATGTGGCATTGTTCATGTGGTCAAGATATGTAATGTTATGAGCAGTTGCAAGGTGAGAGAATGATCATGCTAGCTGGTTATCCTAAAGATTGGATGACCTTGTAGAAAGTTCACTGACCTTCAGACAAACAGCTGATCTGATAAAACTCTTTACTACATTACAGTGTGTAAACATATACACACAGTTCAAGATCCTTGAACCTTTCTCTGTAAACTTTGTTGAAGAGTTTAACCAATGATCTGCAATAATTATGATTTTGTTCAAACCAGGCATCTATCTTTGAATGGTAAACTGACTGGAAGCTTCAGGGCGACTGTGATTACAATCTTACACAAGAAATTAAGTGCAACAGACTGTAAGAAAAAAGTTACACAGCTTGTGTTGAGTGGCTGTTTTTTACGAGTTTTGTGTAGTAAGTTTGAGTGTACATAAAATTATGTACTTAATGACATCAGCTTAAGATGGGAATGTTCCAGAAATTCTAGAGATATTATGACTGATGTGTTTTTCGCAATATTGCATAACAATCTGAATGTCTTGTAAGTATGAATTTCTGTTTCTTGAAATGTGATATTTAAAGAGACATTTATGTTGAAGACTGTTCTGATAGAATGAGAAGAAAATACGTTTGCTCATGCAGTAAGTGTTTGTTTGGTGTATGGATGTGATGAGATGCAATGATTGTTGTTGTTTTTGTCGTTTAACATAAGTATTCGTCTTTTTTCTGAATCTGTTGGCATTGCTAATTGTGCTAAGTCACAATAGACTTGCATTTACTTGTCTCTGCTGTCTCTTGCTATGTATTGATTGATTAAAATTGATTGATGTTGTTTGTGCAGTGTCTGCAGATTTGTTAATTGATTGGATTTGTTGAACTTGCATGACTTGGCACAATTGGAGCTCATTAAAAACCTGCAGGTGTGTCACATATTTACACACACTTCTTACACAAATGTTTGACCACTAAGGTCATCAGAACTGTAATAATGATATTAAATCGTGTTCATTGAGCCACACCTTTGTAGCATTTGCAGGTCAGGACACAGCTGGTATAGATAGAAATGTTTATTGTGAATAGATGAATGTTTATTTCTTCAAATGGGGAAAGCCTCCTTAGGGTCGAAATGTAGTTGCTGCCAAATGTGAATGATACTTTTTCTTTCATATTCATGTTCCATGAATGTCTAACACATGTACAAAATGGTGGTTTGAACTTTCTTAGAAAATTGCTGATAACATCAGACATTCTTGATATGTCAAGGGCATCATATGACTCATCTTACATGCTTGTGTAAGAAAATCTAAACATGGTAAAAACAGTAGGTAACCAGATTCTAAAAGAAATGGGGCCTTATAAAATGAAATCAGTTGTATTTAATCTGACATGAAAATTAACAAATTTAACAAACAGAACAATAAAGGTAATTAATATATGGCGTATTTGGCATTTTCAGTGGTAACAGGCAAATAAATGTGCCAAAAACTAAATAAAAAATTGTATTGTTATCAGGATCTTATTTGAAAATGAAATTTTACAGTGCTGTCAGACTGTTGCATCATAAAACTTGTTCCAATAAATTTACGAAAGTGCAAGCAATTCAAGGTTATTCAGTTGCTGCAATGATCATTTTCAAACATGGAAGAACCTCAGATTAAGGAACAGTTATTTTTAGAACTGCCTTGTGTGTGTGTTTGTCATGATGATCTACAGGCATCAAGTTTCATGAATTTTCACATTCCAAGTAATTATTCAGCAAAAACAAGAAGTTCGACTTGATTTTCAGGTAACATTTCAAACACGTTTTCTTAAGTAACATGTGAACCTTAGAAGGAACAGTTATTGATCAGTGAATTTTCTTATTTCTCTGTGTTTGTGGACCTCATTTCAGGCTGTTTGTGTCATCAGTCTTTCTTGTTGTGTAATAATGAGCAGCCATTTTTGTGGAAGCTTTAAGTAAACATTGCTTATGAAAGTTGGATACACTTTTATGAGGGCATGAGCAAAAGTGGATTGAAGGAGCCATGTGCTTCTTATAGGGCTTAATGACCGAAATTGGAACACAGAATATCATCATTTACCTTAATATACAAATCAGTCATTAGAAATTTATATCTTAAGTCTCTGCACAGGCAATTAAATTAGTGCCTCTGAATGGTTATTCTTTTCAGAGGTAAATGCAGCCTATTAAGTGATAAGATTTCTTAGAGAGTTTTGAATGCTTTTGTGGCCATTGGCTAGATAGATTTTCTGGACGGATTCTGAATGGAATTAGGTTTGTTGCTATAAACAGGTTAACAAAATCAATATTATCTGGGTCAATAAACAGCTTTATATCTCTGTTGAGATTATATATTGATAACTTCACAGTCTGCTTCACTGTGACTGATGAAAGTAACAGTTTATTTTTTTTCCCCAGAATATTCTGTGTCAGGTTGACTTACAATGTATTTGTTGTTTTTTGTTTGGAACTCTGGAAGCATTTAAATAGTTATTCTTATGATTTTAAGATGTCAGTCTGAAGAATTTTTTATCTGCAAACCAGAAATAGTTTATCATTGTGTAAGATTTTTTTCTAAAATAACAATGAATGTTCAAAAACATGGACAAACATTAAAATTTCCATCTGGAAGTTCGTTACTGTCTGCAGTTTGGCTTTCTCCGGCTCGTAGTCGAAGGTATTTCAATTAATTTATACTTTTATTTGTTTATCAGAAATAAGGACATTCTAAATGCTATGACAGGAGTTCATTAAGCAGCCTCTTACAGCATGACTTAAACTGGTTCCAGGTGAAATGCAAGATATTGCTGAATGCTGAGAGTGGTGAACCCATCACACAAGACAAAATGCTCAAGATCAGAATGAATGTTGCATATGCAGTTGCTGAATGATACCTTAAGTATGCACTTAAATTGTTTTATCTGCCAGTGGCTATCTTTTAATCGTTCTTTCCAGGTTCATTATATGATTAACTCAGAATCATGTCTGCATTTATTGGCATTATTGAAGTAGCAATTCTTTCCACAGAAAGCATGGCAACTCGGGCTTCAACAGACGTAAGGCAGTGCTACTTCTGAAATAAAATAGGTGAATGCTGATATCATCTTTGTAACTCCAGCCAAATTATTATTGTTACGGTCCAGTGCACACCTTCCTATAAGTGTATAAATACAACCTCTGACAACTGTGTCAGGGAATTGATTCTTTGGCTCAGTGGTTAGAGTGTTGGTGTGTCACGCGAGAGATCTGAGTTCGAATCCCATTCCGGGTTGTGTAATTTTAAGATGCATTGCATCTTTCTGTTACGGACTTTCATGTTCGTAAGGTTATCTCATGCAAATTTTTTGGTGTCAGAATAATCATCTGAATTAGCTTTTGAAAGAGGCTTTCATACATGTCTTATATCAGGAGGTGTTCTAAGGAGGTGGTCTTTTATACAGATTCAGATTTTAAGCATTTGCCGTGTTTTTGACCTTAGTCATTTTCTTTTTCGTCACTCACTCTGAACCTGTCAATAATTTCTAATTAAATGTTTGTGCCTTTTTATTACAATGTGGGGGGAAAAAAACTGCTCTGATAACCTGTTTTTGCCTGATAAACCTAGTAATGCTATACAGTGAGTATAGTAAATTTTAATCATATTAGTGACCGAGATCTAGTTTTGAATTGATGGCAAAGCAAGAAACTCTTGTTGTTATTTTAGCTGTTTTTAGGTCATCTTAGTTTACGTAAGAGAATATAAGTAGAGATAATAGCTGTATTTGCAGGTAGACTGGAGTTGTTTACAGCTTAAGACAGAAGTGTTCGTAGAAAATGTTTTTGCAAAGTTCTGTGTGAAAGGAGAGCTGAACTGAAGACTGCAGATATTTGATAGGGTTTACATTCAAATAGGAAGTGAAGAAATACTGAATTTTAAATAAAGGAAAGGAAAAAAATTGCTTGAAATGCATTGTGTAACAGTTTTTTGAAGGACAAAAATGTAACTTAAGACTTACTTGGAAAAATTATAAATGTTGATGGAGAATTTGATGCATATCTTTACTTTGTAGATTTATTGTTTTGATTGAACTGCTGATGAAACTTGACTATAAGGAAAATACAGAAAGCCCTTAAAGTGTATTTAAAAGGTGTACAAGGAAATTAGATGTGGAGATAATTAGTTCTAGATTTTGTTGGTAATTCAGGTCATCATCATTGGAAGAAACAAAATAGGGAAATTTTAGTGGTGCAGTTTACATTTAAGGAAATTTAAACAGACCAATAAAAGGAAGGAAAATAAAGGCGATTTGTATGTGAAATAAGTGTTCACCTTACAAGAGTTAAAGAAATAGATTGCAAAAAAATTTGTGTATTTATTTTCAAATAGTGATACAACACAAAGATGAGTTGCCGAGTTCTTACATACGTAAATTCTCCAACCTTGAGGAGAAGGCTCAGATCAAGGTAGAAATTCTATTTTCAGCAAAATGAAATCTGATTTATTGATCTCTTTCAGGATGCTTTAGATCTTTGCACTTTTTACTTGTTGGGCTTCCTTGTTATTTGCTGCCTTAGGGGTGTATCTTCATATGAATCTTTCTGAAGCACTTTTCTGTAACTTGCACATGTTTTACACAGGAAATGGCTTTTTTTAATGGTTATCTTGTCTGCTATCAGCTGCTATAGATTTTCAGGTTATTGATACTGATGTAGGAAAAGACTATTGCAAGAGGTTTTCTGTACTTAATCAATAGAGTTGGAAATATTTTATGACTAAAATAGCAGTGTTGTGGCATATTGCATATGCCTGTACTATTTTTGTTCATGGTAGAGTTCATAAAAGCTATATGCACTTTCCACTGAATCTGGTTCACATGATGCAAGATTTAGAACGTACAGGTTTGCACAAAGTTTTAAGTTAAAGAAAAAATTGCCAACTTTCTTACATAAATGGTAATGTTTGGCAGCATCTGGAACCCATGACTATCGATCAGTGGGAGATTAAATGATTTGAAGTTAGCAAATTTAACCACTTGACCACTGAGATGGATCAAGAATTTTTTTAAGTTCTATATGCATGTTGAATCACAAAATAATTTTGTTTAAATCCGAAAAGTCTGTCTATTTATCATTTTGCATAAATTGGGAAAAATTGGTTGTTTACTCATTTGCCATTGCAATCCTTGATGTTTTTTTAAGACTAAATCGAAGTGCTATAGTAGACAAATGAGAAATCAAGACCAAAATAAAAAAAAATTAAAGAGAAAAAAAACAACACTTTTTGAAGTGTAGCTCCTTCAAAGCACTTTTCTGCTTTCTGATAATGAAGTAGTCTTAATTATTCAATCTTGATGATGGGAATGAATATAAGCTATAAAGACTGTTGTAGTCTATTAGGCTTTTCTGATGCCACAAAGGAATTCTAGATATTTCTTTGCCTTGTTTTTCTTACTGTCATCAGATATTATTGTTTTGATCAAAGGTCAGAAACAGAATTTGCAGTAATGAAGTATTGTAATTACCAACAACATTGATTTTCGCAGAACTTGCAGCAAAGCAGTGATTAATTTCTGTGATAATGAAGGGTATATTTATTGTAAGAGTTTTATTTCAGATGAATAATCACAATGGTAATGAGTCCATGTTTAGGTTTCTTGAACACCTGTTGTAAGGTATTCATATATAGAATATTAGATCTCTTATATTTTCCCGAAAATACAAGTTTTACAACTGACATTGTCTAAATGTCAGGTCTGTTTTGTTAGCAGGTGTTTTGGTGTGAATGTAGAGTTATGCAGAAAACAGTTTTAGAATTTGCCAGTACATAAGACAAGATGTGTTTTCATTCATGCTTGTTTCTGTTACAGAACAATGTTCCACAGATGTTGATGTGTTCTAGGACATTGCACCAGTTGCAGGAATGTCATTTATTATCCCCCTTGACAGCTAGCTACATGTGACATTGTCCTTAATTGCTCTCTTTCTATTTTCAGTGGATCCAGTACAGTGGCCATTGATAACAAGATTGAACAAGCTATGGTGAGTTCTTGATGTTTTAGTTTCTTCTTTTTCTAACAAAAGTATTGGCAAAATAAAGCACGTCAGACATAAAGCACTCAGGATGGGTAGGAACGTTATTTTTGGACCAGTATTTAACCAATGAGTTGCCATTTTCTGTTTTCTGTATAAATAGGACAATAGTAAGTCAGTAAAGATATTTAAGAGGTTCACTTGGCAAGATTGTGACAGGCAAGCCCATGTTGAAAAAAGTGAGGTAAGTTTTTTTGATGAATTCTCATTGGTAGGTTTGGCAAATGACCAACCTCGGTAGTTGTCATGGCTTATGCCAGGATAAAAGGTCAGTATTCAGTCAGTTAAGATAAGGAGCGGATGTGGTCCAGTGGTAATGCGCTTGACTGGTAAACCAGGGGTCCCGATTTCGATCCCCCGCTCCTCTTCTTACATTACTAATAGTCTTTCGGATGAAACATTAAACCAAGGACCCATGTATCAGTGCTATACACTGAGCATGCAAAAGAACCAGGGATGTCTCTGGAATGGGATGCTTTCTGTATCTTGCAATACCCCCATTAATAAAATAACTAAACTCTTCAGGGGGCATTGGTCATATGGGCAACTGGGAAGCTCAAATAGATAGATAGATAGTTAAGATCCCAGTTAACACCCCTATGTAGTGAAGAGAATTGTTCAACTAAATGGAAATTGACTGATAGTCCATTCAGATAATAAGCGTACTGCGAATTTGCAGCACGTGGGTCCGACAGACAGTGTTATAGATAGAGGAATGTAATACAGCCTTTCAGAACTGCTTAACATAGAGAAATGTATAAAACAATGGTAATTAAATGGTGTTTAAGTGAACAGTGTCAGTCAGCTTCATACAAAACAGTGAAACAAAAAAATTTCAGGGAAAAAAATAACGTATGTTATGAATGGCTTCCACAAAAATGGAGGATAATATTATTAGCTGTAAATGAATTGCTTCCCAGAAAACTAGCTTTCCATTTAATTACCTAGAAAACAGGTAGGATGATTGATTGAGGAATTAATAAGTTATTAGTTGGCTGTTACCTGGTTATTTCATTTGGAACACCTCTGTCTCAGTGGTAAATAAAAAATGAGCTGGGTACCAGGGAGGAACCAGCTACTTTCCAAGAATGATCAGAAATTTATGTAAGCTTTTTACAGGTCACAAGTGTGTTGTTCAGATATTGTTTTTTTTTGTTCTTTTTTTGTACCTCAACATCTTCGTAATTGCTGCTGCCAAGACTGAAATGCTTGAATCATTTATATTGTGATATTTGATCAAATAAGCCTCGAATAAAGTTGTTTATTTAAAGTGCTTTCAACTTACATTTATATGCATGGACTGACATTTGAGCAGTTGTAATTGGGTCAAGGTGAAATACTAAAATTTTAAAGAGGAATTGGGCATTGCAATTTTAAGTTATGCAATTATGGTTAAAACTGGGGTCACGTAATGGAATGTAGAAGCATTGGACTTTGCAGATATGAGCAATCCTTTTTTTTTTATTGTTCTTTGAGTTTATAATGTTGGCCGGATGGGAAACATACTTTTCAGTACGAGCATGTATTAAAGATTCAAAGTAGCTGAAATACAATTTGAAAAGATAATTTCATAAATAAATATATGCAGTTTTCAGTAAATTTAAGGACAGTATCTTTCTTTATAGGGATAAAGATCTTTGTATTTTAACAATGTAACATTAACGTGTATATATATGGCAAAATAGAAAACTAACACTGTGAGTCATGTTAATGCAGTTTAATGATTTGCTTCACTGCACAGACTGATCTTAAATTTAACTTGTTTACAATTTACAGTTATGTCGATTTAAATATTTTAAAAAAACGTTGTGCCCATAAAAGGTAATGCAAGGTTGTCAAGCATGCATGCATTCGCTGGCAAACATTTTATACACCTTGTAGGTGTAACAAGGTAGACATTGATAAAACCAGAAGACATTGATGGTGGAGATATGCCGAAAAAAATAGGTGTAGGTAGTTAGCTGATTGGCGACAATGAATCACAAGTCAAAATTTTGTGCTCCAAAACTAACACACTGTGTTTAAATATGTTTCATGGTCTGACTTGTGACAATATTTATTGAACTTTCTGTGGTAGACTCTGGGGCTACATTGAACCTAAGTGTCCTTCTGTGATTGTTTCTTCAAGTAGAGTTTTGTTACCTTTTTGTTTTGGTCAAGAAGTAATACAGACTAGAATAAAGGTGGCGTCAGGGGGGAGATAAGATAAGACAGTAAGTTGAATTTAAAGTGAATGTCCTGTATTTATGTGATAAAGGTGTTCACCATTGATTTCAATGTTTGGACATACTTTTAAAGAGTTTCAGTAAAGGAAACTAAACTGTTTGAGCCTGAATATTGCAAATTATAATAATTTTGTGGTCAAAATTCAGTCCAGCTGTTCAGGTAAATTAACATTGGGAAAAGATAAAGACAAATAAAGCAAGCTTTTAAGACTAGTTTAGCACAACACACCTTTTACCTTGTAAATTTGCACCTTTTGATGTTTACAGGTATTTGAACTGCAGATAAACAGTAGTGCAGGAAATGCCCTCTTGTTTAAACAAAACTTGACTGCACTGAACAGGATATAAAAAAAACAGTAGGAGGTTTGCATGTGATGATCGCATTTTTGCGGTTTCATAAAGCTAATTGATTGCGTAAAAATGACATTTCATTTTCTAAAAACAAATCTTTAAGTCATTTGTCTAAATTTAGAAAAAAATCTTTATAACTTCAGTTATTTAGTAAAGATGCATTAACCAGCACCTCTTTTTTGTCTCATTCATTTTAAAGATGAAGTGAAAAAACTGTTGCTGTCATAATTATTCCAGATTGCAAGCACTGAGGCATATTAAAAGTAATTTATTAAGTAAAGCTGTCATACAGAAAAGGAAATACTAGTCTATAAACGGAGAAGCTATATAAACTCTAGCCCACATACTTCAGTCATGGTGATGTATTTCTAGAGAATCTTAGTATTATTACCTGTCACCTAAAACAATTCGCGCTAAAACAGAAGCCATTAAAAAGTTCATACTTGACGAATGATGTCCTTATAGACTTGAAATATCGCTTTGTTCAATGATGTCCTTAGGAAAGGGGTATTTTTAGTCGGTCAGTATTTTTTTAAAAATTGGAATGGATTGGTTTCTAAGTCATCCCTGATTTTATGAGGTCTTAAAAAGGTGATCATCAAAGTCAGAAAAAAAAAGTTAACTTGCTAGCAGAATTTCTTTCAGACATAATTAGCGAAGTTTCTAGCTTGTGACGGGGCTGTTTCTACAGGTACTTCCTCTAGACAAGAATTGGTGGTTGCCTTTGAGGAAGAACAGATCACACATTTGAGTAGAAAGGACTTACCCTGTTAATTTTAAATTATTAAGATTTACAAATATGTCACAGAGAGACAGCTTTCTAAAACACAGAGTTTGTAGTGCTGATAGTGAATCTGTTAGGCTTTCCTATCTTCAACAGCAGTTTATGATAAGCTTTCATTATGAGAATTTTTGTTACAAGATGAAACTCTCTCATAGGGTCAGTATTTATTAACATCAGTGAACAGTTCAGACATGATTATGTAACTACTGTATTCTTGCCTCACTGAATATTTCCCTAAATAGATTCATATAAAATATTAATACATATCATATGTATCTAATAACATTTTCCATTTTAAAGACTGCTATTGTCTTCCAACAAGAAATCTGAAAGCATGTTTAAAGTCCTGGTATTGATTTCTTTGCCAGTGTCTTTAAATCAGAATATTGAAAATAGACAGAGAGCGCTCACAAATGAACATAAAGGCAGAATTCTTTAGCTGTCAAGCGATTTGTTGAATTAATAAGTCAGTAAATATTTATATTAACATGATTTTAGCTGGATTGTTGAAATGTTCACAGAATAAGCAGAACATAGAAAATATAGATTTCCAATCATTGCTGAAACAAACAGCTGTGTTCGGGTTATTGACCATTGGAAAAACCCCAGCATATTGACTACTTCAAGGATATGGTTGAAATGTAGGCCATGTTCACGATGGGCGGTGACCTATGATTCAACTCTGGAGTGTGTAGGCATATATAAAGTGTATTGGTTTTTGGAAAATCACGCAGTTGTTACTTGAACATTGAAGTGGTTTGTACTTGCTAAACAGATACGGAGTTTTTAATCGGTTATAAAAAATTAATTGGACTTTTACCAAAAGCTTTATGTCACTGTGTATTATGGATATATTTAAGATAGTAGAACTGGATACATTCTTGATGAAGAGAATTGAACAGAAATTTCACAATGACAATTACCTGGTAAGTAATAAATTTGAAAAATATTTAGCAGAAAAAAAGATTTATCAAGAGACCACCTGACACGAGTAAGTAGGACTTTCAATTAGCATGACTGCTTTGTACAATATAAATATAAAGTTCTGCAATTACGACTGGTCAGTGAAAAAGTGGTCTTAACCCATTAATGCCTAGCAACTACATAAGTAGACATAGGCAAACAGTGCAGACTCAGATCAGACTCCGCAATATGGGACATCTGATTAGGGTGTTCACTGTTTGCATCAAGGATTTTTTTCCTAAACAGAATAAAATGGAAAAATTATACCAGAAACCCTTTTAACTGAAAATGAACTCAATGGGCACTTACTGGTTAATAATGAGTCGGTCTCAGTAACAAACACTGGTTCTCTAAAATTTCGACAGGTTCTAAAAAATTGCTGATTTTCACATGATTATGAATGAAAATAAGTGGTCTTAAATGGAACTATACTGTGTATTTATTCTGCTTGACATCTGTGATCGGCATGTAGACCAGGTAATTCCTCTACTTTCTCTCCACCATCATGTAGATAGCAAAGATAAAAGCAAGTGTATTGGCAGGCATGTATTTTTTATTGATACTATTTATTTTGATAATATGCCATTCCTGAGAAGGTGTTAGCCTAGTCTCACTATTTCGCCCCTGAAGGTGAACCAATTTTATGTGCTGATTTTTATTCTTGTTCACTTACAATTAATTGTTGAACAACTGAAAAAATATCAGATTTTTTAAAGCAATTCAGCTCTATCAGCATAATGAATTAGTCTGGTGTTAGTCCTTTGCATGTATGATATTAGCTGTTTTTAATGCCGTTTAACAGTGGAGATCAAATCCCTTTCTATCATTCTTGGGAAGGACCACAGCTAGACTAGACTGCAAGTCTCCATTAGAAACTGTAGAATTTGTACAATCAGAACTCTTCATAAAAGGATCTTATTCACACATGGATTATATTACCAGAAAGACCAGCCTGGTGAAGTTGAATGCATATTTTTGTAAAATGGAAGTCCTTGGAATTTACAGTTTTTCAATTGAGTCTATGGCTACAAGGTTTGTATAAGGATTGTATTGTTGTTAAGTCTTGAGTATTTTTTGTTTTCATTTCAGGATTTGGTAAAGAGTCATCTGATGTTTGCTGTAAGAGAAGAGGTGGAGGTTTTGAAAGTACAGATAGCAGAGCTTATCGAACGAAACAATCAGCTCGAGTATGAGAATGGAATTCTGCGAGCGGCAGCTAGTCCAGAGACACTGGCGAAACTATCGCAGCCAAGACAACAGCCACCATCATCATCATCGTGAAAGTAGAGGGATGTATCTTAGCACATCGCTTACACTCTATGCTCAGTGCTCACAACACTGGATTAAGGGGAGGTAACTTCACATGGTAGTAAAAGTTACCCGCCTTGAATTATTAGGGTAGAATGGTCTCCCTTCGTTCAGCTAGACTCTGATGAACGTACCCAATAAGAAGGGAGCTGCCAGATATGGAATAAGTTGACATTCTTAGAATAAAATTCAGTTTGCATGTAACTATTAGATACATGCTAAGATTAAGATTTCAAATCATAAAATTATGCAAAGGATGTCCCCTTAGACAGAGGTTTTGGTGAAAGATTTGTCAATGATGGGTGAAGAATTAACCTGAAGACAGCAGTTAGCAGTACAGTCTGGAGGGAACTAGGAGGACGTTAGTATTTAACTATGAGATAATTCAAGGGAATATCAAGTGAAAGACCTTAACCCCTAAACCTGCAACCCCTGCCATTCTTGCTTTTAAACTCGCCATATTTGTACATTTCACCATATAAGTGCTTTATTTTAAGATATAATCGTGCTGAGAAATTATAGCCTATCAAGTTTGAAAACATTTTTCTATCTCTTATATGAAACTTTTATGACTCACAACCATTGATGTTTGTCACAAGTGTACAGGAAGATTTTATTCCCAGATTCACATACGTCTTTTCACACATGTATGGTAATTGTATATGACTGAAGATTCTTTGTGAAAGATTACAAGAGCATTTATGAACTTGCCTCATTCATTCATTATGTTAATAGAACTGGAATCATTTTTATTGTTAATCAAGTTTTTTTATGTCTAGTTCATATACAGTATATGCATATTATTATATCAATTTTTTCTGTATGAACAATTATTAACAACTATTTGTACCATACTTCCTTGTCTCATGAGAGATTGTGTTTTGCTTCTTCAACTAAATCTTGTTATTTCTCAAAAATAGGTACAGACTTGAACTGTAAAACATGAAAAGTAACAATTCTACAAAACAGAAAACTGAAATAAATTCAATATACCAGTAAATTGTTCTGCAAGAATTATAGCAATGAAAAACAAAAAATATGAGATTATGTAACATATATGTTGATTGATATATTGTGACAAATGTGATAATAACATTTGATTCATGAGAAAAGTCTTCATCTCTTACCAAGGTTAGCCACACCGCAGATTTCTTGTTCGGTGATAAATTTGTTCCAGCAAGAATTCAAAAGTCAAGGAAATAAAGAATTATATCAATATTTGATCTGTTATATATGTGACATGTAGAAAATGTGTCATATTAAGTTGACAAACTCTCTCAGCCTTGGTTTTTGATGAAGACTATTTAATGAACTGTGTATGTAATGATTTTGAAGGGGGTATCAATTTTTGCGCTTAGCTGTGTATTTGTAGCAGTTAATTCTTTTTTGTTTTATAAAGGCAGAGTTAAGACTTATGTACCATATTGCTGTGTTTGTAAATTTTTCATTACAGATTTCTGCAGCATGTTTTGTCAGAAAAGCAGATCATGTTTAGGGCGTTTAGGGCTTATTGCTTAATTTATGAGAACAAAAACAACAAAGTTCCACATTAAAAGTGTAATAAATTATGTAAGACAAACAGTGTGTATTTTACAACCATTACAAAGTAATTACTCCTAACAAAGCTTTCCACAGATGTTTCTGATGAGAATTTGCTGGATTTTAAATGATTTTATGTAACAGGAGGCTTTTGCTTAGCGGATGGTTATTTTCCAACATGGCTAGAGAACAAAAAAAATGTGTAGGTTTTTTCTCTTGCTCAGATTTTTTAGCATTGAGGTGTTAGCTAATTCTGTTGTTTATTGAATATGTGGGAGTGGAGTATCAGTGGTGTTTTCCGACAGATGTTGATAAGTTTCAGTTATAAAATTTCCATGTCAGCATTTTAATTTATAGAGATCTTTCAAAAAATCTGAAGTGTGACTTCAGAATAGTAAATTCAGCCATTTTATACATGTAGTTGATATGCAAAAAAGTATTTTAACATGATATTGTTTTGTTAGTGACAATGGCTGTTTCTGTTGGAAGCTGTGGAAATTTCAACAAAATCTCATTATATATATAAATTGCTATGTAATATCTGTGATGGTTAAAGGGAGGCAACTGTATGCTAAGAAAATAGTGCATATAACATCATATATACTTTGAAACATGAAGACTGTATATGTGTGTTGTACATGACTGTGAAGATATTATAACTTGTGTATAAAAGGTTCATTTTAACGCAGTAGTCTTTATAAATAATAATTACATGTATTTCACAAAACTGAATCGTTTATTCTGTACAGAAGTAATTGGCCAGTGTTTATTTGAATAACATAATGAAGTTTCAAATGTGAAAATGAATAACAGTTTAAGAGAAAAATTTGTGTAAAAAATTCCGATTTGTACATATCAGTTCATGAATAGTGAAGTAATTCTCGAGATTGAATATGGTCTGAATGTATTATATATATGTAGAGCAACATCCAGGAGTTTTAACACCTGCTGAATTTGCCTGACTTTGCCAGAAAGTAAAGATAGGTTGTGTATCAGTCTGGGTTCTGATAGGGAAAGTATACTGATTTGAACTGTTATTGGATGTTATCAGGTAACCAAGGTTTACTAGACTGAAGATGAGAAGGAAAGTAGACAGTGGTAACACGATATGGTCAGTGTACAAGAGACGACAGGACGTAGTGTCAAGGACTGTTGAAACAAGACACAGTCTGCAGTAGACTGGTAAAAGATAGTCTGATTTTCAAGATTGACAAGACTAAGTAACATGGTACTGTCTGGTTACTACAGATTAATGGACATAGTCAAGTTGACAAAAACAAGATAAGGTCTTGTATCTAAGAATGGCCAGAAAAGGTCTTGACATTGGTAACATGACACAGTCTAGCTACAGAGAATGACACCATAAGTCTTGTAGACAGGTGACAGCCTGATAACTGGAGATAACAAGCAGAATCTTGTCACCAGTTTTAAAACTATAAATTCAGAGTAGAGAGGCTAGCTGTCAAACTATTCAACAATTGTTGAAAACCTATGGAAGTTGCTGCTAGATTTGCGAAGTATTGCCAGTTGGCCAGTTTGTATATAGGACATAAAAGAATGAAGTAATCTGGTGTAAATATGTATATATCAGAAGACATATTATGCTATATTTTCTGTTATTCTTAAGAATTGTTGAAATAAACTTGTTATTTTTAATCCCATTTGAGGAGGTCATTTTTCTGGTGAACATTTTTCGAAGGCATTTGAGACATTGCAGAGTGATCAAGTCGCTTTTTCTTTGCGTCTGCGCCCCCGCCACTTTCCTGTGACTGTGTTATTTTGTGCACAATAACATGATTTTCTTTTCGGCTTTGAATGCATTTTTTTCCATTTGAATATTAGCCATCATTTGTGCTTCTTGAAATAAAAAAATCATGTGTGCCACCAACATCATTTTTTTCATGTTCTTTCTTCTATCTTTTACTTGAAAAATCCTTTTAAATAAGATTCTTTTTTTACATAATTATAGGATAAAGACTTTTCTTAACATGCATAATTCAAAATATGCACACATTTAGGTGTTGTTAACATAATTGTGTAGTAAAGATTTTGTAAACCCCCCAAAAAAAGGATCGGAAAAAAATCGCATGTAATTTATATTTTGCTCTGTGTCAGAGCGAAGTAAATTATTATTTGTGCTAATTTTATTTTCTCATTAATTTATTGTTACGTTTTATCAGAGAAAACTATTAAAAACTATAAAAATAATACAGAGTGCTTGGAAGTCTTATAAAATTGTTAGTATTATTGGGTAGGTAATCACAGAAAACATGGGAAATATTGGCACTGTTGAAATTGTTTTTAGGATGTTTTGTTGTTTTCATGGAAGTAACATTTTCCTGTTCATGTTAAAATAATTTGGTTATTTCATTTTTCAAACATTTTTTGAAAATTTACTCTTAAGTGTAGGATGTATATCAGTTGAAACATTTTCATGAACAATAACAGATAATTCTGTAGGCCTAGAATCATCAGGGGAGAGAAGTAATGTTTTACAGGTGAAAAAATGTCGGAATTACGTGGCATTACTTAAAATGCAATTGCATTTTTAACTATCAAGCAATCAAGTTTTACTGAAAAGTTTCAGGTTTGTACTGTCAGTTTGCTCATGTGTGTCTGTCTACTCACATTGGGTTACAGAAAAAGTATTCCCTAACCAGTGTCGAGTTCTTAACATTCAGAGTGTGTAAATTTTAAACAAGTCTGGCTTACCTTTTTTATAATGAAAATATATATATCTTTGATTATCCTATGTATCTAGTTTACTGGACAAGATATTGTGAACAGTTTGTTTTTATGTTAATTCTGGGGAAAAATGTAGATTAATTTAAAAGAACGATCAACCCCATTGTGCAGATTTAAAAGACCAAGAAATGCTTGTTTCATGTCTAAAGAAGAATAAAATCAGAATTCCTCATATATATTAGTTTGTTTTATAGATACCCCTTTGAATTTATATAGAAATTATATTTGCAGAGACTAGGGTAAGGATACTATGTATCCTAATTCAGGTACTGTAGACAGGGCAATAAAAACGAGAGCTGTGGTAGGACAGCACGCTCGACTATTCTCACTGCTTGACACTGAAGTGCTATAAACCTTATACAACCATTGTCAATTACCTCCTCTTGCAAAATGAGGTAATGAAAAAGTATTGTATGTTTAGAGGCAATAATAACTAAATATACATACTATCTTGCCACATACTTTAACCATATTTTTAAGCTTATAAAGGGGCCGTAATTCATAGAAAATACCTGTATTTGACTAAGATCATAATTTCTAAAGTATAGTAAGTTCCAAGGCTAAACATCGCAATCATTAGTTTGAAATTTTGTAAGAATATCATCTATTTCCACCTTGGTGCCCATGAGACTTAAGATATCAGAGGCCTGTCCTTTCACAGAACGCCTTATGCCTGCACAATGTCCCATCTTAACATGAACAATAATATCACTGACACTGTTGAATGCTCACTGACACAGCTAGAAAACACTTCAAGGTAAATGTCAATGGAAACAACTTGGGAAAATTTGATGAATAAAATTATGTAACCGAGGGCTGCAAGGTAAATGTATAATTATTGTAATGGCTGATTGATCATGACCTATGACCTCTTAGTGTTAGCTTGACCTACAGACCTGGTCATACACACACAGTCTCACAGAGGCATATTAAGGTAAAGTTACATCTGGGGCAAGCATAACCGTAGCCAAGTGTGACTGAGCTACCGACGTGGTTCATGCACACGACACACCTTCCCATTGAGACGAATGTTTGTGCCAAGTAATTTTCTAAATCCCTCCAGCCAATTTACAACCCTGACAAGCAGAATTGTAGCCAAAGGGTGACCTTGACCTTTGAGCTACTGACGTGGTTCATTCATGTGACAGTTTCATTGAGGTGAACACTTGTGCAGTGATTCTGAAATCCCTCCGATAAAGCCCAGTTACAGCCCAGACATGCGCCATTTAAGCCATTTTGATATTTGACCACTGTGACCTTGACCTTTGAGCTACTGACATGGTTCATGGGCACGTCACAACAACTGATTGAGGCAACATTTGTGCTAAGTAATTTTCAAATCCCAAGAACTAAGGCCAAGTTACAGCCCGGACAAGCAGAACTGTAGCCAACTGACCTCTGTGTGACCTTGATCTTTGAGCTACCAACCTGGTTCAAGAGCATGACACATCATCTAAAAGAGGAGAACTAAGTATTTTTGAAATTCCTCCAAGGCCTAGTTACAGCAAGGATAAGCAAGTGTGATTGTAGGACAGAATGATAAATGGACACACAAGTGACTTTATGCTCTACTAAATTTTTGAGGATTATAAAAATTGTGAAGTATTTTTTTTATCTGGAAGCTAAGCAGCTTAAAATGGAACAATTTTGTAAGGAAAGCATTCCTATTTAAGGAGTGTTCAAACTTTAATATTTAATCCATCTGAAACAAAGGAATTAAATAATGCCACTCCAAAACCACCAGCTTAATCACCAAAGCTACTAATCAGGGTCTCCATAATAGTTTAGCAACAGAATCTTAAGTTACTTGTGACATAATTACACAAGCCATTTTAAAATACTCTGGTCAATGCACAAGAAATTTACTTTCACAAGAATCCAGTTTGTAAAAATGATTTAATCTACTTGGCAGAGTAATGGTTCTTTTGTCTTTCTCTTGAAAATACATATATTTTGCTCCAGCTGAAATCTTGTGTAGCATAAAAACAATACTCACTGCATGACTCCTTAATAGCAGAAACAAACACATTTTCATATGACTTTTTATTAGTTTTCAGTAAGTTCAACAGTGACCAGTAGGGCTTTAGTATTATAACAATAGCCAAGTTGACATGGCTATCTCCCGCCGAATGTGTTTGCTTATCTGTCATTCTTGTGCATAGCACTTCTCCCCAGCGAGTTCCATCAACCTATGAAGTTTCAAGCTGAAATCTCAAACACTTTTTTGAGTTATTGTCTGAACAAAAATTAAGCATGAAAAATAACAAAGGGCAATAACTAAAAAATTACGAAAGATAGTTATCATTCTTGTGCACTGCAATCGTCCTAACAGTAAATGTATCTCAAATACTTTTCGAGTTATACTCTGGAAAAAAAATATGCATGAAAAATAACAAAGGGCAATAACTAAACAAGAAATGCATCACAGACACAAATGCCCCCGAAACAAGGCAATGGTCACAGTCATGGTAACTTAAAACTTGATGTCACCTTGATCATTTGTGCAAAACAAAAAATTTGCGCACTGTGAAAACTAGAACTGACACTGTTCTGACGCCAATACCCTGCATGCTGCTTTTTTTAGAATGGTATTGATCTATGGGAACATGTAACTTTATGCCCCGGGCTAAAATTTATGAAAAATTAAAAAGGGCAATAATTACAAAATTATGCAAAAAAAAAAGAGTTATGGCTCTCGGGCACTGTTCTTCTCCTCAATGAGATCTATGAAGTTTCAAGTTGATACCTTCAATAGTTTTTGAGTTACGTTCCAGAAAAACAAAACCCGACAGATCCAAAAATAATGCAAGGGAGAGTTACGGTTCTTAGGCACTGCACTTCTCCTTAATGAGATTTATTTATCTAAGAAGTTTCAAGTTGATACCTCCAATGCTTATTGAGTAATGCCCTGGTCAAAAATTGTGAAAAATTCCAAGGGGTAATAAATCCAAAATAATGGTAAAAAACGTAAGGTGCTTGGGCAGTGCATTTCTCCTTAATGAGATCTATCCATCTTAGAAGTTTCAAGTTGATACTTCCAATATTTTTTGAGTCATGTCCCAAACAAAAATCAGTATGAAAAAATTACAAAGGGCAATAATTCCAGAATTATGCAAAAGAGAATTATAGTTCCAGGGCACTGCCCTTCTCCTCAGTGAGATCTATTTATCTATGAAGTTTCAAGTTAATACCTCCAATACTTTTTGAGATATGCCCCAGAAAAAAGTAAGTTTCAATAAGATCTATTTATCTTTGAAGTTTCAAGTTGATACCACCAAAAGTTTTCGAGTTATGCCCTGGACAAAAATTAAGCACTAACAATTTTAAAGGGCAATAATTCCAAAATAATGCAAAAGAGAGATATGGTTCTTGGGCATTGCCCTCCTCAATGAGATCTATGTATCTATGAAGTTTCAAGTTGATATCTCCAATACTTTTTGAATTATGCCCCAGACAAAATCAAATATGAACAAGCAAAAATGACAAAGGTAGATTATTCAAATGTAGTCAGCTGGAGTTATGGTTCTTGTGCACTGCACCTCATCACTAACAACCTGTATTCAAAGTTTGAAGCCAATCCCATGTAGAAAACTGAAAAGGGGAGATAACTCAAGAATTTAGCATGGCTAGAGTAATGGTGTTTGTGCACTGCACTTTATCTCATCGCCACCAAACTATATTCCAAATCTGAAGTCAATGCCTTGTACACTTTTGGAGTTATGCTCTGGACAAAATGGGGATGGACGGACTGACAATTTGATTACAATATGCCGCCCTTCGAGGGCATAAAAATTATGAAGATTATGGTAGAGTTATCATTCTTGTGCAATGCACTTCTCCATGAGATCTATCCACCTGAAAGATAAGTTGATATCTGTAATATTTTTCGAGTTATGCTCCGGACAAAAATTATGGATCAAAAATAACAAAGGGCAATAACTCAAAAGTTTTGAAGGATAGAGTTACTATTCTTGTGCACTGCATTCCTCCTCAGTGAGATCTATCCACCTATGAAGTTTCAAGTTGATCTTTCAAAATTTTTCAAGTTATGCTCCAGACAAAAATGTGTGACATAGGTTGGGGACTATTACCGATAAGTATCCCCGCTGCATTTTCTGCGACATATGTGCAATTTTGCCACTTTTGCAGACAATAAGTTTTAGTTTTCTGCAGATTTATTTTTCCACTGATTATCTCCATCACTTTTTTGTAAACTAAGGTTATGTATTATTCATTAAATAACCAATGGCCATGGACTGCCTCCACCAATTTTGTTCACAGCAAATGGCTCACAACTTCTGCCCTAGTTTTTTTCTGCATTTCACTCTGACATATCTCAAAATTATTTCATAAAAATGGATAGATGCCATTTGCAGTACTTTGACTGATGAATGAAACTGTGACATTCCAATTCACAGCAAAAATATGACTGAAAAAGTATACATAGTAGTTTGATCAGGTGGGCATAAAAATAATTTCTGAATGTTTTGCAAAGGTCATGTTCTATATGAATCCACTGATACAAGAATCTAAATTCCTAGAATAGAAAGATGGCCACACCTTCAATTTAGAAACATTGCCTCAACATGGTTTATAGCTATCATCAAAAGTAGAATGGTCACACCTTGTACTGAAATTTCCACAAGTACCTACTATCCATTTAAAAAAAAAGAAGAGTATTGACAGGATTTAAACCACAATGTGGAAGGGAAACTACTCCTTTTGTTAACTGAAGCTTGAGAGATGAATCAGTAAAGGGAAATAACTTCTATAGAAATCACAAGATCCACATGATACAGGTTACCAGTTTATAGAAATACTTCGAATATTGGTGAATGATATACCTTTAAAAAAGTACAGCCTATTCTATGCATTCAGGAAGGAATGCTATGTATAAATGCTTGGTCTCTGGCTTTATTCCAGTAATGTCCCTCCTTGGATGAGGGGCAGTGTGTGGGCAATTTAACAAAAATACTGCATGAACAGGGTCAATAGAAGACAGAACTTTTATATAAACTTGACTTGTGGTAATACATGTACATCTGTATGCTACTATTAGTGGTGATAGAGGCTGAACACTTATGTCTCTGTTAATAGCAATCATCTGCAATACAATCTTTATCATATGAACAAGTTTGAATCCAGAGGGCCTACCAGTAATTATTCATGGATGTGTATTTTTAACACAGGATCACATAACCATCAACTCAGGAAAAGCGCATGCAGGTAACTCTTGGAAATAAAACGTTAATTATCTTTTGTATGGATTAATTTCTATAGCTGTCAATGTATGTAACATATGCCCCCAAAACAGTATTGTCTGCAAAAAGTGCTTGGCTTGAAGCAGTGCCATCAAATCTGGACACAATTTTTTTCAAGAAGGCAGCACAAACAGACAGACAGACTTACAGACATACAATTTTTAACATACTGCACAGGTAAAGTGAACAGTGTGCCGAGTAGTACCAAAATAACGTAATGAACCAGTGAGTTACAGTGCAAACACAAACAGTTATGCAGTATTCTATATAATCTGACATTACTAACAATGAACAAACAGACTGATGGACAGTTTGTGACACTGTTCAAGCATGTGAATATCAGTGCCAAGTTTTTTTAAATCCTGTCATGTACAGACATACAGAGCCCAGCTCAAAACTACAAGGAGGCTATATTTTATATCATTTGACTGTACTGACAACAGACAGGTGGACAGACACCCTGCTACACTGCTTCAATCTGGTAAACATTTTTGCAGTTATTTTAAGATCCTGTCAAGCGTCAGCGAGTTGGAATGGACAGGACCAAATACATTGGCAGAAATCTTCATAACTTGGTACTATAGACAGGTAAACAGAACAGGCAGTTAGTGAAACATTGCCACTACTTGTTAATTGTGCAAAGACAAAAAAAGGATGATGTAACATGGTGAATTTTAGCTCTGTATGTAGCACAGACGTAAATAACATAGTTGAAGAGATATAAAAATGCTTCACAATCAAATTCAGAGCTCTGGGCCTGGTGATTTCAGACAAGATATTTAAAGATTTTTGTTCTTATTGCCATAGCAACAACTCTGCATAGAATGAAATCCTTGGCAAATATTTGGTAGAACTTCATGCAAGGAACATCTCTGCACATGTTTATCTACTTTGATACAGTAATTCCGATGGAGATGTTGTTAAAAGCAATTGATGGCACATGAAGGGCAATCACTAAAGCTAACCTGAAGAATTATGTTCAAGTGAGCTAAAACTGTAACATTCAATAGTGGCCATTTACTTAGGTAACACCTCAATCATTTAAGAAGAAGAACTGTCACTGTAAGATGACAATACCCCCAAAAGTGGTGCTTTGACCTTTGAGCTGAGAACCAGTCATTCAGGGGTCAATGTCAAATAAATATAGGTCAGTGGAAAAGTCAGTATGAAGTAAATCCACTTACTAATAAGAAAGTTATGGGCAATGTTAAAGTTGTTGAACAATTGGATCTTCAAGGTGAAGTTCATTCAGGGGTCAAGGTCAAACAAGTATAGGTCAGTAGGAAGGTCTTGTCCAAAGGGGTGTTATGTTTAAGTATGAAGTATATCCACTCACTAATTTGAAAGTTATGGCCAAATATTAGTTTTTGGACAATTGGATATTCAGGGGTCAAGGTCAAATAATGAATGGTCAGTGGGAAGGTCTTGTCAAAAGGGGTGTTGTGTCCAAGTATGAAGTAAGTCCACTTACTAATAAGGAAGTTATGGGCAATGTTAAAGTTTTTGGACAATTGGATCTTCCAGATGGTCATTTAGGGGTCAAAGTCAAACAAATATTGGTCAAGGGGTCTTGTCCAACAGGGTGTTGTGTCCAAGTATGAAGTAAATCCACTTACAAATATGGAAGTTATGGTCAATGTTAAAGTTTTTGGACAACTGGATCTTCAAGGTGAAGATCATTCAGGGGTAAAGGTCAAACAAATATAGGTCAGTGGGAAGGTCTTGCCAAAGGGGTGTTGTGTCCAAGTATGAAGTAAATCCACTTACTTATAAAGAAGTTATGGCCAATGTTAAAGTTTTCGGATGGATGGACGGACAGTTCAAAAACTATATGCCTCCCTTCGGGGGCATAAAAAAACATTCTGAAAACTGTTGCCACAGAAATTGCTGACAAAAATCTGTTGTTAAGAAGTTCTTCCTATCAACAATAATGTTTTTGCCTGAAACTAAACAAACTAAGTTCTGGTATTTTTCTTTTATTTTTTTCTTTATACACAGCATTTCAACATCTAGATCCTGGAAGGGTACAGCATCTGAAAAGACAATGTATTCAGAGTATTAACACACCATCAACGTCAATACTGTTTCATGTGGAACACAGTGATCAAAGAGTAGAATGCAAGATTCTTAATCCCAGGATCAAGTTTAAACACAAGTGACATTCACAAGAGTAGAATGCTAGATTCTTAATCCCAGGATCAAGTTTAACATTCACAAGAGTAGAATGCAAGATTCTTAACCCAAGGATCAAGTTTCAACACCAGTGACATTCACAAGAGTAGAATGCTAGATTTTTAATCCCAGGATCAAGTTTAAACACACAAGTGACATTCACAAGAGTAGAATGCTAGATTCTTAATCCGAGGATCAAGTTTAAACACAAGTGACATTCACAAGTATCAAGTAAAATCCCATATTCTTGTAATAAGGATTACTTGGAAGAAAAGCAGCAGCATTAAGCCAGATCTGTTTAAGCTGCACAATTTTTTTAAAGTTTCCATCAGTATTCTCATCCTTTTTGTTTGCAGAATTAAACAAGGCAGGGTAAACAGCTGAGTATCAAGACTCCGAATGTTATTTCTGTGTTTTGGCTGGACTCATTGACATTTTTATGTAAATGCTCTTGACTTTACCAGCTACGTAATCTTTAAACATCAAGTCAAAATGAATTATGAATTACAAGGTCTAAAATATTACGTTACTATTTTCTTTCAACTGATCAATATATCGAGAAGCTTCTAAATAAAGTATCTTATGGCAACCATAGCCACTACTGAATCTTTCTATCATAAATAAATAAGCCATAGCTTATGTTGCAATGCCATTACGATTATGTAATTTTGCAACTTCATAAATTTGACTTCAACTTTTCATCAGTGAAGTAACAGCCACTTCTTAAGTTGGTATTTTCTAGGACATCTAGCATCAACATTGTATATAAGAGAGCCAAGTAGCCCTTGGGCGCTCACCTGAAATGTGTGGTACAAAGTTGTCACAGAACAAGTTCATCAAAGCTGGTTATTGAAATCTGTATAAAATCTTTATATTATATGTGGTATTAATTTTAAGCTTGTAGTATCAAAACCAAGAAGGAAAGTCAGTATGAATGCAAGAGGCCACTTGGGAATGGTCAATATTTACCCAGAGGCCACTATTTGAACAATCCTGGTTGATGTCCAGTAGATGATACTACAAACCAAATATCTAGAGCATACTAGAAGGTGCAGCAGGCCTTTCTGGTCAGGTGAGCTAAAAATATGTCAGGCAGATCTCCACTATATGCAGATCATGTGTGAAGTTTCAGTGGAAATTCATAAACACTGTAGGACAACTTGTGGCAATAGACAGACAAACTGATCAAAAGACTGAATGTAAGACCACGTTCAAACTTTGTTTGTGGAGGATACATTTTACACTGGTAGCCATGTTTTTTAATAAAATTTGATTAAAATTTCTTGGATAATCTTTAGTGTAAGGGTATCTAAGGAATGTATTTGCAAAATAATACTGTAGTCTTTCAAGTGCCCATTATTTTTTGCAAGAAGATTTGAAAGAGATGGGCAACAGCAGGGCTGGCAAAATCTATTGTACCACTGCTGGACCAGACAACTGCACTTTTGAATTTTACTTGTCTGTGGACAAGTGAAAATTTAACATCCAATTTCTGTTAGTGAGTGATTATAACACTGATCAATTTCGAATTAGCCAAGAATCAATCAAAGCAAACATTCTGACGAATTTTTCATACAGATCTGATAAAAAATGTGAAAGGTTTTTCAATGACCTTGTTTTTGATACCAAGTGCCATAGTTTTAAAATCATTCAAAAATTCATCAAGCAAACATTCTGATCAAGTTTAATTTAAAACGGGTCTAAAATGTGACCTCAAGAGTATTTACAAGGTTTCCTATGATTTTACCCAGTGAGCTAGTTTGCGACCCCACATGACCAGATATTGTAATTACTTCAGGTTTCACTGAGATTAATATTCAGGCCACCTTTTGTGAAGATCTGATCAAAAATATGGTTTCAAGAATATTTTTTTTTTTTCACTATTTGACCAAGTGCTCTTTGACCCCATGTGACTCAGTTTAGAACTTGTCTCCTGATTTCATAGAGGCTTCCATTCTGATCAAGTTTCATTAAGATCTGATTGAAATTGTAGCCTCAAAAGTGTTTACAAGCAAAATGTGAACAGACAACGGATGGATGACAGACATAATAGCATACTTAAAGCTGATCTTGGCACTTTGCCCCAGGTGAGCTTACAATCTTGGAATGGATATACTTCATTGTAACTCCAAGCTACTTACAACTCGTACTCTTTTGCCCATGGCTGTTGCCGGTAGATTTCTCTTGAACTTTGCCCTCACTGCACCACTGCTACCATGAGAACGAGTAATCTTACCCCAAATCACACGTAATCTGCTGGCCTCCTTGTGCCCTGGGCAGGCTGTCTTACTATGGGATCAAACAAAAAAATGTGTAAAATCTGAATATTTCAAGGGGTGATCTGCTTCTATATTTTATATCACTTGGAACTTGTCTGCATTCACCCCACAATTTTTTTAACTACTACACAATAGGGGCAATTACTCAGAAAATTGTAACATAAAACCTGTATAAAGGACCAAAAATGTGATTATGGTAACTACAGAGCTGGAGATGTTCCCAAGCATACACGATGTTAGTATGAATAGTGGAAAAAACAGCACTAGCATTCCGACACTTCCTGAACTAAACAAGAGGGCCATGATGGCCCTAGATCGTTCACCTGAATACTTTAGGTCTGCCGTTGATCAAACGTCAGAAGCTTTTTTAAGATTCTCCCTATATAAATCTATATGAATTCAAGTGACCCCGAGGGTAGAGTCAATTTTCACTCAAAGGACATAATTTGAACAAACTTGGTTAATGACCTCTAGCTGATGCTCCATTAAGAATATCTGAGTTTTAGGCTTTGTGGTTTCAGACAAGAAGTTCATTAAACTCAATAACAAATTTCAATTACCCCATGTTTGTCCTGGGCAGGGCCAAATTTGACCCCAGGGGCATAATATGAACAAACTTGGTAGAGGTCCGTTAGACAATGCTTCATACCAAAATCTTAAGGCTCAGAGCCTTGTGGTTTCAGACAAGAAGATTTTCAAAGTTTTCCCTATATAAGCCTACATAAAATCAATTGACCCCGAGGGCAGGGCCAAATTTGACCCCAGGGGTATAATTTGAACAAACTTGACAGATATCCACTAAACAATGCTACATACCAAATCTTAAGGCTCAGAGACTGATGTTTCAGACAAGAAGATTTTCAAACTTTTCCCTATATAAGCCTATGTAAAATCAATTGACACCCTGGGCGGGGCCAAATTTGACCCCAAGGGTATAATTTGAACAAACTTGGTAGAGGTCCACTAGACAATGCAACATACCAAATCTTAAGGCTCAGGGCCTTGTTGTTTCAGACAAGAGGATTTTAAAAAAATTTCCTTTCTTTTGCCATAGCAACTACAGGTCTTGATGGAATTCAATTCTTTGAACTTCTTTGGTAGAGCTTCATGCAAGGAATATTGCAGGCATTTTTCATCAAAGTTTGCTTAGCAGTTTAGGAGAAGTCATTCAAGTCATATTGCTGATGATGCACGCCGACAGACGCCGAACAATCAATGATCCCAATAGCTCACCCTTGAGCACTTTGTGCTCAGGTGAGCAAAAAATATCTGAAAACTGGAAACAAAATTTTTGACGATAGTTTCTTACTTTTTCCCCTTGTATACATAAGCACATCTTTTGCCTAGGTAGAATTCTGTTTCTTCTTTTTTAAATACACCATCAATTCGGAGAAGAGCTGTGTGCTCATATTGATTGCGCAACCCTCTCTTGTAGCCTGTGAACACTGCCTTGCAATACAGCCTGAAATGCAAAACTTTACCATGTAACTCAAAGTAAAAAATATTCATGTATCTTACATAATAAACCTTGACTTCTTTTGTTTTTACTTTCCTTATCTATCTTTGTACAAATTTTCACCTTTTATGCTAGGATACTTTCACTGCTCAACTGTGTTACTGAGGTGTTATAGGTGTAAGCACATGTAAACGATGACAATAATTATCTAGAGTCTTTTGCAAGGCTATTTCACTAAGACAGTAACTGAAATATTCCAATGTACAGAGACTTCTACAGTTCTGATACAGGCAAAATCTGTGGCTGTTGAAAATCACACAGATTCAGTGGAGAGGAAACTGCAATGCAGTTTTCAAGTTTTAGATATATAAATTGTACAGGACAAGCATGTAAACATGTCTTACCTGACTGAAGTTTATATTATATATTAACGTTTTGGTAAGGTCCTCTTTTATGCACATTTAAGATAGAAAATGACCTCTTTCAGTTTAAGTAAATTTTCAATGTCATGTCAAAATTTGCAGACATATTGACAAAGACAACAACAGTCTTCTACTATTTGAGTCTACTGAATGTTTTTTGAAAGAAGAAATATTAAAAGGGCAATATCTTTTCCATTTAATTAAAAAGTTTTTCGATCTATGTAATCAAGGAACAACTCTTACCATCAAAAACGAACAATTTATCAATGTGAAACACTCTTAACAAGTATTTGTTTTTCCTGTTGAAAACATTTCATGAAACGGAAGTATATGAACAAACATAGCTGGATAACATCTTAACGATACTGTGACTCGGAGAAGTGCTCTTGATCCAGCCTCACTGTAAACAAACCTGAACCTGACGGACTAATCAAGCTCTTCATTATCAACATTCCAGTGAGTCGTGGCTTGCGATGAAACATGTAAGATCCTAAGGGACCTTTCATACAATTCTGTTTTTCCTTCCTTTTCTCTGATGCCCATAATTTTTATCTTGGGCTAATTGGATTGACCATCACACGCCATTTTTTAATTAACCGCTGCATGCATGCGTTGGGATATCAGAAATAAATATTGGAAATACAATGAGTTAAAAATAGTTCTTTTTGATGATGTTGCATAAAATAGAAAGCCCTTTTCAGCTACAAATGTTGGTAAAAAAGGACATCAAATCAATATAGAGGTAACCGTCGGGGGTTTATTTCACATCAAATAGAACAAATGCCTATCTATCATATTAGAACATATTGTTACTTTATAATACAAAAAAATAAGCTCAATCTGTATCATTTATAAAAAGAATGTCGCACTTATCTCCAATATAAAAAAAAACTTAAAATCTGTCAAGGATAAAATTAATTTACTGGAAAAAAAACGAAGACTTTCACACTTATACTATACATGCCTATCTATAACAAAAGGCAAATGACACCTATGGCAGGTGGTATATTCCCAGTATTACTATTTGCTTAATACTATCCCGGCTATTCTAAAGGGGATCCTGGGATCTTCACCCCACTTCGTGTCAAGTAACTCGAACAAATTAGGATATATATACAAACCTTCCAGACTTCTTTGGTGGATTTGCCACTGGTGCTTTAGTCTCAGCCATTGCTTGGCTTTACCTGAAAAAGAATTCAAGACACAGCTGTGAGAGTTTGAGCACTAACACACCTACAGCAAAGGAGAGAAGACATGAAAATTTTTTTATTTTTACACATTATATACTGGCTATACTGAATACCGGTGATCTAATAAAATGGTGGACTACTTATTAAAGAGAGAATTAACGTTTGAAACAGGTTACGAAAAAGAAGTCAACTGATTGATTTAACAAAAGAAAGCCTTCTTGTACTGTCTGGAATTGTGGCAATAAAATTGCGCAGGTAAATGAGCTTGCAGGGACAATGGTGTGTCCGTCACCGATAATAGTACCCCGATAATAGGGTTACAGAGGATAATAGTAACTTGTGAAGGGTGATACAAAATTTTGCAGTTTTAAAATGTCAACACAACACAAAAGATGTGGAACATTCCGGATATTCATTTCTCTTACTTATTAACCTTAACTGTTATGCTGAGCCATTATGTCGGTCAGTGTTGCAGAATTAACTGATGCAAGATTTTAGAACATTTATAACCAAATTTAAACGACTCGATACTCTTAAACTACCGCAATGAAGGTTAAACTCTAGCACTAGCATCAATGATGATATATCAGACAATATATTACTGAAAGAAAAAAGACAAAATGTCTTTATATTTACAAGATGGGACAGATAGAATTGGCCGTATTAGAATATCAACATACCACAAAAATATTAACCGGAAAAGGAAATGTATGAATGTGTTTGGTAGAATTTCGATTCAGTTCTGTGATTTTAATCGAACCACTAATGTGAAACATAGCAATCACCGGTCAAAGTTACAGAATTTTATTTTAATCAAGCATAACCTGAAAGCGTCTATAGGAGAGAGATTGTGTTCTTAGAGACGAATCAACAACCTCAAAAGAAGCACTTCATAATTGATGTTTTTAATTAAAAGATAGATATTTTAGGTGAATAGGACTTCTATTTATTCAGCGATGAGCTTGATCAGGGATTTTGATATGTTGAGCTGTTTATATTAGAGATATTTTTACCTTGTGTAGCCCTTTTCATCAGAGATGCGTTGTTTTTTTTTCTTTTCTTTTTTTTATGGTCGTATTCCTGTTTTTTTTTTTCAGTACCTTTTCATGCCCCCTGAAGGAAAATATTGTTTTTAGTCTGACTGTCTATCTGTTGTTTGTTCCGTTTGTTTGTTTGTTTGTCACAAAAATTTAACATTGACCGTAACACGGAAGTCCTCCAAATTTCACAGGTGGCGAGCTGCATGCAACTTAATGAGCTCTACGCCCAGACCCACTTAGAGTTCACAGGGTCAATGGGGTGGATGTTTGTTGTCTGATGTTTTCTCCTTCTTTGCATGGTCTTCGACAAATTTCATTGCTTTTTCCTTAAAAAAAAAAGATGAATAAATTACGTAAGATATAGACAGACCGGAATAGTAGACGGACGCTACCAGTACGCGGAAAACCCCAGTATTCGGCGCGTTTAAAAACGTGTAAAACATCACGTACAGTATTGATGTTACATACCTATATTCATAACTAACATATCCTTTTTCTCGTATTATACATGTATGTTTGCACTTCCTGTTTATTGACTTATAAGCAGACGAACTCCAAATAACATCGTAAACAAATCAATACTTGCAGTTTCACCAACTGTTTCAAATGTGTTATTTTTAAACAAAAAGTAAAGTTGTTTTTATCGTATCATATGAAAATAAAATAAATACATATTTAAAAACATTTTCAGGTGAGTTCACCTTATTTGACCTCTTTTCCATTGATATAAACAGGTGTCCGCATACTGGTTAAAAATAACAATAATTTTGAGTCGTATCTGTACCTGCCGCGATGCCTCACTGCGCATTTGTAGTGTTTTGTTTACAATAGCGAGTTCCTGTAAATTTGAAGGCAAGGATTCATCTTAAAACTGCAAAGTCTGGAGGATTTGAAACACAACTTGATTTACACGGATAAGTTACATACAGTGGAACTTCCGAAAACCGAACACCAATGGGACCGGACAAAAAGTTCGGATTTTGGAAGTTTCCGGAATTCAGAAGTACGAATGATCCGGAGAAGTACAGGTGACAAACACCAGTGGTACTTTATGATAGTGAATTCAGTCAGTATTGTTGAGCGTAACAGCGTTTGTAACATGGGAAACATAATGCAAAATTAAAATTAATGAAAACATTCTACACGTATATTTTATTATAAAAATGTCATATGTTTTCAAAAACATATACATGTATACTGTATTATGTGCAAACACGTTTCTATATGTCAGAACAAAGCTACATATTGCATACCATTAAAACAGTTTGAAAAAAAATCGCCAATTAGAATAACCAACACATTAGCTGGCGTTGGCTAACTAATTACCCTTTTTTTTTAACACCACAATAACAATTTAATCCTTAAAGTTGCTTGTAGCAAACACCTGTTATTAATCCACTAATCAGCGCTCTGTTTTATTTACCGCTGTCTAACTATCGATATATTCGGCTGCATGTCAATTTCAAATTGACAACTTGTTATTCTAACGCGTGTCAAAATAAACGATCACCGCTAATTGGTAAACAATAGATACGTGAAATTTTTGCCACACGGTTTGCAATCTTAGGTCTGTCTTTTTGCACTTTTTTATTTTTCCGGTATTTGGAAGTAAAATTGCATTGATTTAAACTAAATTTTACGGAAAAATCGTCCGGAATTCAGAATTCGGAATTTCCGGATTTCAGAAGTATGATTTACATAGAAAACAGAAGGAGAAATTTCGGGACTGAGAAAATCGTTCAGTTTTCAGAAGTTTCCGGTTTTTAGAAGGTCCGGTTTTCGGAAGTTCCACTGTATAAGAAAAAGTGTCCGTGTACTGTTCCGGTCTGTCTACTGTCCTATGCATCGGTCGAATGTTTAACTTTCTTACCTCTGCTAAAATTCAATTTTTAAAACTATATTTTTTAAAAGATGTTAACCTAAACAGGTAGTTGAAATGTGTTTACAAAATTTTCAGAAAACACCTGTCTATCTATAATTTTTGCAAACACATGATCGTTTCAACCAATGAAAAATGGTTTCAAGATTTTTCGGTCGCAAGGATATTGGTGCACTTTCATTGTTGTTTAAAAGTTCATTGTAAAAGTCAATATCATAAATCTACTCTTTTTAAAGCAGCGTTGTGAAGTAACGGTAGTGTATTCACATAGCTACTGAGGGAGCATACACAAGATATAGCCACTACATTAATGATGATTGGGTTTTTAAGTGCTTGCCAGCATATGCACTCAGTGTCATCCCCACAGAAACTCCTTTTCAACTACATCATAAAATTTGTTATCTGTCATATGGATTAATTCGGTATCCATTGCTCAAAGTAATTTATATGACAGACACCAAATTTTACAATCTTGTTGAAAACAGAGTTTCTGTGGGGATTTATCAAATATTTAGGCTGAAGTTTGACCAAATCAGTCATTCAAATGATCTAAGACATAATGCTTTTTGTCCTGACACCAAGTGCCTGCTTGTCAGCAGTTGGTCCTATAAATAAGCCATCACTTTTTTCACATCTATTGTCCTTTTTTCGATACTTTGTACTTTTCAGTTTTCATGTAACTGTAACATGAGAAATGAAACATAAAATATAACAAAATGAATACTAGTGGTGAAAAAAAAGTAATGTGATGGCTTGTTTGTATAATTATTGGACTAACAAGCAGTATCCCATTATGATTTTGCAGCATGAGTTGGGTTACGTCATGGATCAGAAGGACCATGGACCATTTATGTAACATATCAATCTCAAAATGCAAGAACTGATATAATAATATTAAAGCGGCTTTAAACTTAAGAAAAAAATGACTTGAAATAATATACTACTTTTTCATGTACTGTGACTTACAGCTGTGTTTGGAGCTATAATTATGAATCGATATTATTGACCCTGACAACAAACCCCACACTTATCATATAATAAGCAAAAAAGTTGAGAACATGTTTCATATCTTGAAATTTTAAGTAGCAGATGAAAATAGGATTACATTTGTTGTTTTTTTTTTATATAATTTAAAGACATTTTGCCCATTTGTGTACAGGGCTTAATCCTAACAGGTATGAGAACATTTATGGCAGATGAACATTTTACCTTTTAAAGGTTTATCAAGTTGTTGTGGCTTAAATCCATGAACCACCTATCATTTACCACACTAAAGCGACTGACTCAGAATTTAGCTGAAATTTTTTCTTTGAAATTTAAGAGGTTACTATACTATGGGAAAAACATAATATCATGCTTCTATACATCATGAAAACTGAAAGAGAAAAGATTTTGATATTACCAGGGTTCGAACCCATGCTTTGGTCAGTAAAATATAGAGCGACGATCTATTCCACTTAGCCACAGAGGCTACTTTTTTCATTTGTCAAAATTTATACTATAATGAAAGTACCTACCCTGTGACTAACAGGGTAAAATTTTTGATGATAAAAGTCTGTAAAACTTTATATTATGATGTGTTTTTGTAACAAAAAAAAGATTCAGTAACTTAATTTAGATATGTTCTCCACAATTACAGTTAGAATTTCTATATGTATAAACATTTTCTTTTTTATGCAACGTCGACTCATCTGAGAGTCAGTCGCTTTAAACATTTCAAGTAGATCCAAATGTTGTGGTACATATAACAAACTTAACCCTTGTAATACAGTTGTTGTTACAATTCCGAAATAAGGTTATACTTTCGAATTTAATTTCAATATATGAGCTGAAACTTGTCAGCTTGTAAACTGATTTTCAAAATTTTTGATTTCAGTAAAATTTGTTGCCATTGGAATACCACAATGTGTTTTATTGGTTGTTAGTATACATAAAGGTAAAGGTTTCATATTTAACGTGGGTAGTCAACTAAAGTCCCCACCTGGTATGGATGGAACAACTTATTTCCAGAAGAGCCCACGGTGCGTGTATTTTACCTCCCTGACCCCCAGTCTAGGCCGATACTGCTGGAAATAGTACCCGGTTAGGTTACTACCCAGTCCTGGGAAATCAGTCGGTAACTCAGTCGCTACCAGGAATCGAACCTGGGTCGCTAGCTTCGTAGGGTATACATACATTGTGTGTAAAGCAAGCATACAAACTTGTAGTACCTGGCTAGGTTAAACTGAGACAGAAGTGTATATTTTTTAATATTTTGAAAATATCTTTACATATTTGAACCACAGGAGTTTGGAATTCTATCAATAAACAAGAGATATTGTAAAAATTATGTCTTCTCTTGTTTATTGATAGAATTTCAAACTCCTGTGTTTGAACAGATAAATTATTTTCACTTCAGTTTCGATGAATTAATCAATATATTTTTTTAAATCCTCTAAAATAATCATAAAACTTATTGCATTATTTTAGTTTTTTCAGTGTTTGACATGACATGAGATATTGTCAAACTGAAGACTTAAAGATTTTTTGAAGCTGACCAGATTAATGTTTATTGATAAAGTCAGAAAAATTATGACCTTTCTACAAAATGTTTTATTTTAGTTAATATAGAGAGAAACTGTATTATAACTAAACAATGAAACTTGAAAATTTTTATTTAAACTCCTTTGTATTGTTTTTGTTTTTTGTCTGTTGATTATGTGTTATATGTATTAAGATAAATTCTACACTTTTCAGCATGTTGTTTGATTGCATTCAAAATATTATTGTCCACTTGGTGTTTTTTTTTGCTGGATCTATCTATTTAAGCTTATTTATCGTCGGTACCGGTTGCCCATATGACCGACGCCCCCTGGAGAGATTAGTTATTTTATGTTGTGGGGGTAGTGCAAGATACAGAAAGCATCCCATTCCAGAGACACTCCTGGTTCTTTTACATGCTCAGTGTATAGCACTGTTACATGGGACCTCGGTTTAAAGTCTCATCCGAAAGACTATTAGTAATGTTAGTGGAGGAGCGGGGGATCGAACTCGGGACCCCTGGTATACCAGTCCAGCGCGTTACCACTGGACCACATCCGCTCCTACATTTGCTGGATAGCAAATATTCATGAATATAACATGTTTCAATCAACATTACACTGGTTGTTTGTTGCAGACAATGATGACACAGTCCATGTTGTCTGGGTCCGATGCGATCCACATCGCAACAGTCCTAGAGGACTGTGTGGACCAGCTGTCAGTGCTGGGCAAGATTATGCCCTCCTCATTAGATGGCAGACCAGATGCTTTAAGTGTAAGCAGAATATTTGTTACACATACACTACTAAATCAAAGTTGATTCTGTTATGAGATGATGAGTTTTTAGATTTTTGATTGAATATCCAGTGCTGTTGGTAAAGTGCCGCTTCTTCATACAATAGTACATACAATGTTGATCTCTTTTGAGCTTATAATTGTTGACATCTGTGCAAAAATTAACAGTGTGGTGAAAAAAAATTATAAAGGCTTAAACACAAGAATTTAAAGTAGAAATTTGAATATGAAGGGGATGTTGTAAGTTCTCTGATAGATGTTTTGATGATATATATTTGAATTATATGGAAACCATACAAAATCAGTATCTGTTTATTTGTAATGCTATACTTCCCTTTTAAATGCTACAATCTACCATGATAACTGCTCTTTATTTTTTTATACCATCCTCAGTCTTTGTACCTGTCAAAACTCACTGCTTTAGGTCATACAAATTGAAACCTTGTTCATTCAGATGGTGCATTCCCAAATGACAGAACTAATGGAGGGTCAGCGTGACCTTGAGTCTCGGTACCAATCAATCCTTGCCAAGAAAATAGACTTGAAGCATAACACAAGGAATGCAGAGAAACTGACAGAGATGGAGAAAGAGGTGTTAGAAACAGGAGGTGATTTAAAGAATAGTACACACATCTTCACCCGTAGTGTAAGACAGAACCCACTGACTGGAGATAATATGACAAAAATTCAAGATGATAGGTAAATACCATTTATTTAATGATAAAGTGCTCCTTTAGCTTATTTCTTTGTAATTAAAATGTTTCATCCATTGTAGTTAATCATCCAAACAGGTAGACATTGTTCATTGTATCATCCATCATGGCTGGCTTTACCTTAAAAACACAGTGACACAAGTAATAATTTTGTGTGTCATTCTTTTTTGAGAAAAAAAATTAACAGCTGGATTTGACTTACATTTTCATGCTTGTATTCTTGACCAGACTCTTCATATTATAAAGAAGGTATAGATACTAACACAGAATAAGGTTCTTATATCGATACCTCTAAGCAGTAGAGCAGTGTGCTAAAACAGAAACAAAAACTTTTATTCCATAAGTTTTCAATGTACTTGCTTACTCTATTCCAGGTTATTTATAGAAGGAGTAATGGCAGAGACATTGTCAGAGCTGATCCAGGACTGTACCTTTAAAGTTCTGACTGAAGCAGTCAACACTCAGAAAGAACGAAAAGCTCAACTGCTTGAAACCATTCTCAAGTAAGTAAGGTCACAATGCAATCAAATGAGTCATGACAGAATATAAAATTATGGTGAACTGGGTTCCTCTGATGCCACAAAAAAATGCATTTCTATGGAAAAATCTGGACTTCTGTACAATAAAATACAGTGTTCAAAAGTTATAAATAACATTTGAAAATTTGATTTGTAAAATAAATTTATGTTTTCACTGATTAATTTCAGTTTATTTAAGTATTGAGCAAGTATGCTAGCCAGTGAACCTAATGTATCTGTTGATGCTACAGAAAATCTATAGGCCCTAATCAGATTCCAAAGGTCCAGAGAGTAAAAGCTCAGTACTTACATTTCCACTGGGTCTTTGGCTTGCTGAAGATTGTATGCCCTACAAGAATTTTACAAACCATGGGCTTGGGCCTTTGGCTAATTTCCCAGACTGAAATAAATCGTCTTGTATGTACCGGTAATTTTATTCAGTGTTTTTACATATGATTCACATAATTAAAGGGGCATATAATTTAAGTTTAATAATAGATTCTATTGTTTAGGGAAGAGAATGGAAGGAAAAGGGTGAAGATGTTACAGAAACAACTTGGTGACATCAAAAAGGAGAAAGAGAAAGAAATACAAGAAAGAAATGAAATGATAGCACACTTGAAGGTAGTCAGTTATTGAATTTCACATAAAAAGCAACTTGCAAACAGATATGAATTATAGTTTGTATTTGAAAGAATATTTAAAAATCTTGACCTGGCTGAGAAAACAAGGCAAGCAGCTTTTGATGTATCCTCTTTTAAAACGATGTCTTGTTTGATTGTTATCATTTTACTGTAATGAAACAATAAAGGTTTATGCTAGTTTCTTGATCTAGATCTTGAGTTAATGTAAGATGGTTTAATTGTTTATAGTACAATTTTTATTCAAAAAGTCTTGATTAACATGAATGAAACTAGTAAAAAAGAGGTCTTAATAAATTTAAAGGATCAGTCTTGAGTAGTAGACCTTTTTTGTTCTAAATATAAGAATTTAGATCAGATTGTCACATGATTTTGTAATAATTGAAGTGGTAATGATATCAGAACTTTACAGTAAATACCTAGCACTTACACTGTTATAGTGACTCAGATGTTTCTAATTATATCTCCTCATTTTTCTCAGGACCAACTGCAAGAAATGAAGGCCAAAACTAACATGGAAGGTAAATACATAAAAAAGTGTGCCGAGGTCAGTGTGGCTCAAACACAGAAAAAGTGTGCTCTCTCTGAGAAAGAAATGAAAGACCAAATAGAGGTATGACACTGCAACAAATGACATTTTGTGTTAATTTTTATATTTAGAGAAACTTTCATCAGTTTTTCCCACTATCAGCTGTGAGCTTTCATTAAGAAGTTAGGAGCAATGGGGTTTTTTATGAGGTGTTAAAAATGCATCTTGCACATTTCAGAAATATACTGTAATTTGTCTCAGGTTGTTGAATAGACAATAATTGGTACCGAATTTCCAACTTTGAAGCCCTGGTCTTATCTCAGTGAGGAAAGACTCAACATTTAGATTCAGTTAGTTTAGTTACTTATTAATAACTCATTTTACTTAGTTTGGGAAACAAGTTCTTGCAACTTATATTAATCCCACTCATGATGATTGCTTCTTGGGACAAAAGCAGTACCTTTGCAGAAATTGTTGATTGCAGAAAGTCTCTAGAGACACCAACCAGCAACCTGAAGTTTGGGAGTCTGGAACTGTATTCTATCAACCATTGCTTCTCCATTTTCAGTTAAACAAGTCTCCTAGAAAATAAGCTGTTTATTGAACAAAACTCTGTAATTGGGATACATGTAATAGTTTGAGAACTATTTAGAGATGTGATTAATTTCTGAAATTTCAGTTTTAATTTCTGTTTGACTGTCAAGAGTTTCACCTTTCAGAAGTGCTTATGTCACATTGATTTAAATTCATGGATAAAAAATTAAATGTGTTTAAAACTTGTATATTTTAGAAATTTCGACATGACACAGATGAAGAAATCAGATGTAATGCTGAGATAGAGTCATTCTTAAGGACTCACCAAACTGTAAGTTCTCAGATTCATGGCTTTTTGTCTGTATAAATAAAGGAACAGATTTTTAACCCTGAACATGTTAAAATTTTGTAATGGATTTTCCCAGCTTTGAATTTGGAACAGTCCATTCAAGTTTAAGGGATTTCAATGTCAAAATACAAAAATTGGAGCTACAAACATTATATATCCTTGTCAAACTGCACAGATGTGAAGGCTGGCCTGGCTCTATACTGGTGGCAAAGACTAATCACTTTCGGTTCCAGCAGGTTAAGGGTTAAACGGTATCACAGTAAAGGGAAATACTCTAAAATATACTGAATATATACTACGAATGAATTTTATTGACTTATTCTTTTTAAAATGAAAAATAATCAATGATTTTAAGAAGAACATATGTTAAAAATGCTTCCTTAAAGCATGTAGCATTAAAGTAAGTGTACATTTCTAATAAATAGCTATCCACCCGAAAAAGCTACAACAACAACTCTCTATATAAAAGCTAATATTATTGCTTTTGGTTAATCTGTTGTACTTAAAATTCGACTGACTCCTTGATACTGTGTGATGATTCATTCAATACCATTCATATTTACATGATATTGAAGAAATACTCAAAATTATAAGATTGGCCTCTTTAATAACAAAAAAAAATCTTGATAGTGCAATATTTCTATACCTTGTGCAGTTGTAATTTTTATATGTTTCTTTCTAAATTCTGCAGAAGTTATCATAACTAAGATACAAACTTCTTACTACCCAAGTCTTAAGCTGTGATGTCATGAAGCTATGACAGGTACTATTTTCTTACCATCAGCTGTGCCATTATACTTTATGCTGTCAAATAAGGGAATTATAGTTCATGTTGCTAAGAAGACGTATGTTTTATTGAGACGGGGGTTTGATATTTGAACATTTATTACATGATTTATGGTACTCTGTTCTAGGAGTTGGAGAGAAAGGTAGATTTCTGGATGGAGAAATATGAGAAAGATGTGGAAGCTAAGCAACATGAACTTGATGTTCTGAAAGCTTCCAAAGCCAAGGACCTTGAAAAACTACAGGAGTTAACTAAACTGGTAAGCTTAAATGGTAGATCTAGAATATTCAGTTAAACTGTTCTTATGCAAAAAGCAAAAGCTTGCAATATTCTTCTAAGCATGTATGTTTTCTTATTTTGAAAGCTAGTGATCCACACATTGTACTCTATTACATAAAAAAGAAAATGTTCTTAGTAGTTGTTGTTGTTTTTAAGCGCTTCGAAACTTAGTTACTGATTATTGTTTAGTCAGGGAAACACAGAAAACTCACCGTGGTGCTGTGGAATAGCACATTGCCTATCGTTTTACAAAACCGAGATTCTTGTCTTCAGGTCCCACTACCAGCATGATTTTTCCTCTTTTTTTCAAGCCGTATAAAACATAAAATCTCATTTTTGAAATGGTATTTTTACTTATCTCCAATTTTTAAGAGGAAAGTCTTAAGCTAAATTCTATGGGTCAGTAGCTGTAAGGGACATTTGAAGAACTTAATGAAAATGTTATCTATGTTAGGAAAAAAACACAACAAAAAAAGATGTATTAAATGCAGTCATGCAGTTTGATGAAATTTGTATTGACTTCAGTAACTTTACAGATTTTGACTGTATTTTATAGCAAGAATTTCTCAAAGTGTAATTTCCAAGGAATAACTTTACATTTAATGTGGTCTGTATATTGGTATTCAAACATTTAATTTTACTTGAATGGCATTTATTTATATCACAAATTTTAATTAATAGAATTTCATCTTTCCATAAAAAAGTCTGGGAAACTGTCACTGTAACTCTTTTGTGTTCTTCATTTGAAATGAGAAAAAAAGGCTGTTTAGTGTATAAATACGAAACATGTTTATTGTTTTCAGTACAGAGAATATGAACAAGTTGTGGTAGAGGACAGAATAGAGAAAGAGAAAGCCAGGAGGAAACAGGAACAAGAAGCTATTGAGCTTAAAGCTTCTATCAAGGTTTGTAAACTTATTATTTAGGCTCTTTATATCTTTTCTAGAATAAAATCTGTATCATAAGTCTTTAGCTTGTTAGGTACTGGTTTGTACCCAGAGGACATTTATTTTCTGTAAACATTTAAAATTTAAACATTGTTTACATTTTTTTGCTCTGTTGGATACCCTTGCTCTGATGGATACCCTTGCTTTGATGAATACCCTTGCTCTGATGGATACCCTTGCTTTGATGGATACCCTTGCTTTGATGGATACCCTTGCTTTGATGGATACCCTTGCTTTGATGAATACCCTTGCTCTGATGGATACCCTTGCTCTGATGGATACCCTTGCTTTGATGGATACCCTTGCTCTGATGGATACCCTTGCTTTGATGGATACCCTTGCTCTGATGGATACCCTTGCTCTGTGATACCCTTGCTTTGTTGGATACCCTTGCTCTGATGGATACCCTTGCTTTGATGGATACCCTTGCTCTAATGGATACCCTTGCTTTGATGGATACCCTTGCTCTGATGGATACCTTGCTCTGATGGATACCCTTGCTTTGATGAATACCTTGCTCTGATGGATACCCTTGCTCTGATGGATACCCTTGCTTTGATGGATACCCATCATGCTTGCTTTGATGAATACCCTTGCTCTGATGGATACCCTTGCTTTGATGGATACCCTTGCTCTGATGGATACCCTTGCTTTGATGGATACCCTTGCTTTGTTGGATACCCTTGCTCTGATGGATACCCTTGCTCTGATGGATACCCTTGCTCTGTTGGTTACCCATGCTCTGTTGGATTCCCTTGTTCTGATGAAAACCAAAGCTAAAACCAAATTGCTGTGTTGGATACCCTTGCTCTGAGGGATACCCTTGCTCTGATGGATATCCTTGCTCTGTGGGATACCCTTGCTTTGATGGATACCCTTGCTTTGATGGATACCCTTGCTTTGTTGGATACCCTTGCTCTGATGGATATCCTTGCTCTGATGGATACCCTTGCTCTGATGGATACCCTTGCTTTGATGGATACCCTTGCTTTGATGGATACCCTTGCTCTGATGGATACCCTTGCTTTGATGGATATCCTTGCTCTGATGGATACCTTTGCTCTGTTGGTTACCCATGCTCTGTTGGATTCCCTTGTTCTGATGAAAACCAAAGCTAAAACCAAATTGCTGTGTTGGATATCCTTGCTCTGTGGGATACCCTTGCTCTATTGGATATCCTTGCTCTGTGGGATACCCTTGCTCTGATGGATATCCTTGCTCTGTGGGATACCCTTGCTCTGAGGGATACCCTTGCTCTGATGGATATCCTTTCTCTGTGGGATACCCTTGCTCTGTTGGTTACCCTTGCTCTGATGGATATCCTTGCTCTGTTGGGGCCCAGCTAGCTCAATCGGTAGAGCATCAGATTGTCAATCTTGACGAACCTGGTTCAATCCCCATCAGGACGGCAAAATTTCTCCATGATAATTGATCTATAGGTCATTTGTCCCTCACTTCTGAAGCAAGTGAGGAAGTAGTCAGTCACTTGCAGAGAAATTGGTTTATAAACTGGTTGGATTCCCCAGAACACTGGTTAGGTGGACTGACTGCCGGGATATGACCTTAGCTGTTAAACTGGTGTTAATCTTAAATAAAACCAAAGCTAAAACCAAATTGCTGTGTTGGATACCCTTGCTCTGTTGGGGCCCAGCTAGCTCAGTCGGTAGAGCATCAGATTGTCAATCTTGACGAACCTGGTTCAGTCCCCATCAGGACGGCAAAATTTCTCCATGATAATTGATCTATAGGTCGTTTGTCCCTCACCTCTGAAGCAAGTGAGGAAGTAGTCAGTCACTTGAGGAGAAATTGGTTAGTGAACTACTTGGATACCCAGGAACACTGGTTAGGTGGACTGACCGCCAGGATATGACCTTAGCTGTTCAACTGGTGTTAAACCCCAATAAAACCAAAGCTAAAACCAAATTGCTCTGTGGGATACCATTGCTCTGTTGGATACCCTTGCTCTGTTGGATACACTTCAACAAGTTTTTAGGAATGTACAGTCTCTCCAAAAGGAAAAATTTTTATTGAGATTCAGAGGAATGTACATGTGTATAGGTTACATAATTAACTTTCTAACCACGCATCCATGACCTTGGCTGAGTAAGAGGCTTGACATTGGGATCCAGCTTGGTATCTTGGGTCATAAAATTTGTAAGCAAGACCACAGTATCTTAATAATAGTGACTTTATCCACAACACCACAGTGATGGCCTTGATATTTTGACATCATCAGCAGTTCTGTCTGAAAACTGCTTTTGAAGTAACAGGGAGACATTTTGTAACTATTTTCAATCTTTTTATCTTTTAAATTGCCTAGGGGATTGACATACATGTATTAGATTTTTATTTTGTGAATTTCTAGGTATTAATGTCCATAGGTTTTTTATCACCTAATAATCCAGAGATGGCCGAGTTTGTATACTTGTGATAACTGTAAGTACCGGGAAAATAGTTCCATTAATTTGCTCTTGACATTACTGAATTTAATTTGTCAATGTTGACTGACTTCACTGTTTGAAATTACAGGTCCAGTCTTGGTGGCGTGGAGTCATGGTACGGAAAGGATTTGGCCCCTATGCCAAGAAGAAAAAGGGCAAGAAAGGGAAGAAGGGAAAGAAAGGAAAGAAAAAGAAGTAGACTTTGAGAACTCAGCTGTGATTTTTTCAAAAATTTACATTCTAAAAATGTGCATTTTTATTCTTTTCTGTTCTTATTCCAATGCTGACATGTTTTGAAACTTTGAATCAATACAAGTGAATTAAAACAGTTTTGGTTCTTTTGTATGTAACAGATTGTGATGAAATATAAGTGAAATAAATGTTGAAATATAAATTTCTCAGTATTGCTTTATATTCAAAAGGCATTAGGAATAAAAAAAGTTATTGTTGTCTGGAAAAGATTAAAAAATCAGTAATTGAGTAACTTTTGTATTAATGACATACATTTCATTCCATACTTTTGTATTATTGACATACATATTATTCCATACTTTTGTATTATTGACATACATATTATTCCATACTTTTGTATTATTGACATACATATTATTCCATACTTTTGTATTATTGACATACATATTATTCCATACTTTTGTATTATTGACATACATATTATTCCATACTTTTGTATTATTGACATACATATTATTCCAAACTTTTGTATTATTGACATACATTTTATTCACAAGTTGTGTGATTGAGCAGATTGACAGATTATTTAAATGAAACAAAATTATGCTACAGACAAACAATTACTATAAAAAATTAAAGAAGGGGAGCTTACAAAAAAGCTAAGTAAGGTAGAATTATGCTTCTATGGCACTACACTTCCCTTTGTCGCCATCTATCTGTGTTTTATGTTTCAATTCAATTCACTTCATAGTTTTTAAGACATGCTCCTGAGAGAAAAAAAAGAGAGATTATTAAAAAATGGGACCAGGAAGAATTATGGTTCTTGTGCTCAGCACTTCTTCTTACCATCTATCTTTATCTTAAGTTTCAAGACAATCCCTTACATAATGTTCCAAGTTATGCTGCGGACAAAAAAAAAATCATTATAGAAATAAAAAAAAGGGAGATTACTAAAAATCTGGATAAGGTAGAGTTATGATTTTTGGCACTGCACTTTTTCTTGTCGCCAGCTATCTTTATTTAAGTTTCATATCAATTCACTTCACAGTTCTGAAATTATGCTTAAAAAAAAATTTTAAGAGGGTAAATAATTTTAAACAAGAGCTGTCATTGTAAACAGACATATGCCCCCAACACCCACTTTTTAGATAGAAGGCATTTGAAGTCGAAAGAGTAAACTTGACCTCAGTACATCTCATATCTAGTGGCCTATGCAAATGCAACGACATTAGGTTTAAGCACTGGCGCTTAAATAAGACATTAGTAGACACAAAGTCTTTAATAACATAATATTTGTACGATATATTCTGCATTCTCCATGTCTATTAAGGTTTACCTTTTCTGAAATGTAGATGTCTTAGTCAAGGATATGGGATTTTATTTTATGTATGAAATAAATAATAACAGTAAAAGATTTGTCATTCTGACATCTAATTATCAAAAATTTAATCAGTAAACTTTTAAATAATGTGTGATATTATTAGAGAAAATCATTACTGCATACTGCATTATAATGGGAATGAGGTTTTGAAGCCCAACTGTGACCTTGACCTTTGAGGTACAGACCTGGGTCTTGTGCAAGACACGTCGTCATAATGTGCAACAAATTTATGCCAAATTATTTTAAAATCTATCCATAAATGAACAAGAGGGCCAATTGCCCTAAAGCGCTCACCTTGGTTCAAAGATGAAAGAAATTTTTATGAATGTAATGATGCATATCACAGAAATGGACCAATGCAATTTCATTGCCATAGCTCCAAAAACAAAAAGTAGGTCAGTAGGTCAAAATATCGGTCATGAGACGACATTTTTGAAATCGGAACGAAAAGCTGTAAACACAGTCCAAATTTCATTGCCGTAGCTTTAAAACAAAAACGTAGGTCAGTAGGTCAAAAATATAGGTCATGCTATGACGTTTTTGAAATCGGAACAAAAAACTGTACACATGGTCCAAATTCCATTGCCATAGCCCCAAAAACAAAAAGTAGGTCAGTAGGTCAAAAATATAGGTCATGCGATGACATTTTTGAAATCGAAACGAAAAACTGTGCACATGGTCAACATTTCATTGCTGTAGCTAAAAAACAAAAAAGTAGGTCAGTAGGTCAAAAATATAGGTCAAGGAGTAATGTTTTTGAAATCATCTCGAAAAACTGTACAAATGGTCCAAATTTTATTGCCATAGCGAAAAACTTAAAAAATGAGAAAAAAACAGGGGAGGGAAGATGACCCCACTGTGGTCACAGTGCATACTACCAAATATCTAAGCTCCAGGCCTTGCAGTTTGTGCCAAGAAGATTTTTAAAGTTTTTTGCTATATAACTCTATGTAAAACATGTGACCTCTTGGGCGAGGCCAGTTTTGACCCAGGGGCCATGACTTGAACAATCTTGGTAGAGGTCTACTAGACAATGCTCAACACCAAATATCTAAGCTCCATGCCTTGTAGTTTCTTATAAGTAGATTTTTAAAGTTTTCCCTATATAACTCTATGTAAATCAGGTAAGCCCTGGGCGGGGTCAGTTCTGACCCAAGGGTCATAATTTGAACAATCTTTGTAGAGGTTCACTAGATGATGACTCATACCAAATATCTAAGCTCCAGGCCTTGCAGTTTCTGACAAGAAGATGTTTAAAGAATTTACTTTATAACTCTATGTAAAACATGTGACCCCTTGGGCGGAGCCAATTTTGACCCAGGGGCCATAATTTGAACAATCTTGGTAGAGGTCTACTAGACAATGCTGCATACCAAATATCTGTGTTGTGGTTTCTGACAAGAAGATTTTTGAAGTTTTCCCTATGTAACTCTATGTAAAATCAAGTGACCCCCAGGGCGGGGCCAGTTCTGACCCCAGGGATTTAATTTGAACAATCTGGTAAAGAACCACTAGATGATGCCTCAAACAAAATATCTAAGCTCCAGGCCTTGTGATTTTTGAGAAGATTTTTAAAGTTTTTTTCTTTTGATTGCAATGGCAACCAGAGTTCAGCAATTGAATTCTTTGAACAACTTTAGAAGAGCTTCATGCAAGGAACACTCCATGCAAGTTTTATTGAATTTGGTTCAGTGATTTCAGAGGAGAGGTCGTTTGAATGAAATTGTTGACGCCTCACGACGCACGGCGCACACCACACGACGCACACCGGACATTGGGGTATGCCAAAAGCTCACTCTTGCACTTTGTGCCGGGTGAGCTAAAAAGAAACAGACCGGACACGACCATCATTGCATTATCATGACAAAAATGATATTTGAAACCTAAGTGTGACCTTTACTTTGAACTACAGACCTAGGTCTTGCGCATGACACGTCGTCTAATTGTGCCACACATTTATGCCAAGTTATTTTAAAATCCAATTGTGAATGACAAAGAAACAGACCCGACACGACCATCACTGCATTATCTCAAAAATGACCTTTGAAGACTAAGTGTTACCTTGACCTTTGAGCTAGAGACCCAGGTCTTGCGCATGACACGTCGTCATAATGTGACACAAATTAATGCCAAGTTATTTTAAAATCCAATCGTGAATGACAAAGATACAGACCGGACACGACCATCACTGCATTATCTCAAAAATGACCTTTAAAGCCTAAGTGTGACCTTGACCTTTGAGCTAGAGACACAGGTCTTGTGCATGACACGTCGTCATAATGTGACACACATTAATGCCAAGTTATTTTAAAATCCAATGTTGAATGACAAAGATACAGACCGGACACGACCATCACTGCATTATCTCAAAAATGACCTTTGAAGCCTAAGTGTGACTTTGACCTTTGAGCTAGAGACCCAGGCCTTGCGCATGACACGTCGACTATTTTTGCCACACATTTATGCCAAGTTATTTTAAAATTCACCTTATAATAACAAAGTTATTGACCGGACAAGAAAAAGGCGGACAGACAGACGGACAGAAGGACAGACGGTTCAAAAACTATATGCCACCCTTCGGGGGCATAAAAATGGCACCAGCAAAAGTTATGGTTTTTTGAGCACTGCACTCCTTTTTGCCATCTATTTTTACTTTAAGTTTTAAATCAATTAATCCCTTTCATAGTTTTCAAGTTTTGCTCCGAACAAAAATTCATTCTAGAAAAAAAGGGGAGATTACTAAAATACTGGATAAAGTAGAGTTTCGTTTCTTGGGCACTGCACTTTTCCTTGTCGCCAGCTATTTTTATTTTAAGTTTCACATCAATTCACTTCATACTTTTTAAGATATGCTCTGGTCAAACATTTTTAAAAGGGAAGATAATTTAAAATTGGTCGAGGAGAAGTGATGGTTATTGTGCACTGCACTTGTACTTCTTACCATAAGAGACTTTCAAATAGCATTTGAAAGACCCTAGCTGTTACCATCTATTTTTATCTTAAGTTTCAATACAATCCCTTTCATAGTGTTCAAGTTATGCTCGGGATAGAAATAAAGAAGGGGAGAGTACTCAAAGCTGGATAAGGTAGAGATATTTTTCTTGGGCACTGCACTTCTCCTTGTCGGCAGCTCTTTGTAATTTAAGTTTCACATCCATTCACTTCATAGGATAAAGTTATGCTCCGGACAAAAAAAAAATCAAGAGGGGAGATAATTAAAAAATAGGACCAGGTAGAGTTAAGGATCTTAGGCACTGCACTTCTACTCATTGCAAGAAAGCTGCGGAGCAAGTTTGAAGTCAGTCACACTATTAGCAACAGAGATATGGTCCGGACAAGGTGTGGATGCCGCAACGGGGTTTCTCGTCTTTCAACGGGCGTATAATAAGGCTGTTCCAAATATTTTAAGTCATACAAATGAAAAATATATCATTCATGTCAACAAGATTTTTACTATTTTCCTCCACTTTTCTGCGATAATAAATAAACAAGCAACATTATTTAGCGTAATTGGACTGCATATTGAAATCAAGATTATGACTGGCTTACTGACGGTTCAAAAACTGTATGCCCTGCTCCGTGCTGTTGTGTGACCAGATGAAGATAAAATAAAGATTCTTCAAAAGAAGTAGGTTTTTGAACAATTTGATGTCAAGGTTGAAGAGGGGTTAGTTCACAAGGCAAGGGTTGTCGAGGTATCTGTAAATTAACTGAAAACCACCAGGTGCTCTACCTTACTTGCCGGTATGTATTCCTGTAAAGTTTTATAAACCTGTGTGCAATAGTGCTGGCTGAGTGTGTGGCACAAAGTTTTTGTAAGCGATTTTCACTAAATCAAGGGCCATAACTCTGTTCAACCTAGAAGAATGGAAACGAAGAACACCAAGTGCACAACCTCACTTGCTGTTATATATCCCTGTGAAGTGTCATAACCGTAAGTCTAACAGTGTTGGCTAAGCGCACGACACAAACTTTTTGATAGCTATTTTGACAAAATTAATTAGTAGCCATGATTTTCCTTTCAATACATGGAAGAAGACGAAAACCTCAGGTGCGCAACTTCTCATGCTGATCTATATTCCTGTGTATTTCGCGACACTTAGTGAAAAAGCGTTGGCTGAACGCGCGACACAATCTTTCGAACAGATGAACAAAAGCCCTGATTGGGGTACAAAAATGGAGTGATACCTTTCGATTATTTTGTTTTATCGTTATTTCTACATTAACTTGTAGAAACTTGCATACTTGAAGAACTTAGAACGGTGCGAGTACTGGTATGAACCCAGGAGGCAATCATCGACAGGAATTAATATACATGTAAGTTGCAATAACTCTCTTCCCAACTGAAGTAAAATAAAACGTTTACCCTTTTTCTGTTGCAAGTTTTTTTTCCTTTTTCAGAGGTTAATTGTTACCTTTATCTCCACTAGAAGTACTAATTTGGAAATGAACTAAGACTCAATTATTCTAGACATGTTTTACAAACTTGGAGATAGAAAAAATGTATTGTTAAGACTATTTATGTTACATCTCTTTTGATATGTTTTGACCAAAATAACAAGGTTTAAACAAATGAATCTGTCTATTGACTAGCAGCACGTGCCTTTCGTAATCATGCGTCGGGTTATTTTCAGCCATGTTATATATGAACATTTTGTGAACAATCACAACTGTTTTTGTAAACTATGTTTATTACAAAATGAAATGAATAAAGATGTAACATTGACACATCTGTTGTCGTATTTTACTTTTATTGATTCTATCCAGGAAATTCATCATTGGACTGAAAATCAGATATATATTGTGTAGTTACAATAATAATGTACGTGTAGGCTTGGTAACATTTGTTGAAAGGAAATTAGAAGAAAATTTTCATTAAGAAAACTAGAAACTTGTACTGGATTTAAAATCATATCAGTGGGAAAAATATATTTTAGGTGAAATTTTATATGTTTTTTTGAACATTTATAAGACGTAAAACGAATAATCAATAGTTTGTTTGTATTTTCATTTTCAGTATTTTTTCTGATATGAAAACTTTAAATTTCACTTTCTGGTTAAAGATTTAACATGAATTCAAGAGGCATGATACTAGCAGTTCTATGTGAATGATGGCCTTGATTTTTACACACAAAGAAATAGTAAAAAAAAACTTGTAAATTAGCATTTACTGCAAATGAAAATGATTCCGGGAAACTAACCTTCTACAAATGTTTAAGACAAGTAAGTTTATATGAAAAATTCCATAATTGTTAAAGAATACATTGTATGATTTATTAATTTATCATCTCTGTCAAGAAGATGTAAACATGTGGTAATCAGTGTCCATTGTGAAAATGTCTGATGCTACTCTTAAGCAGGCCTTTTGGAATGTTTGTAAAGTTACAGCAGGAACAATTCTATTAAAATTTTTCTAGAAGTTTATAAAAAAACGTGGGCATTTTAAGGTAGTAACAAGCAGGTATCAACAGCCAGACAAACTAAAACTATAAAAGGCCAAAATGTCGAAAACGGTGTTGAAAATGTAGTCTTTGGGCTGTATCAATAAGAAAAACAAAAGCTAAGGAGTAAAATTGTTTGCTGGTCTGTCACTGTCCAGAACGTTTACCCGTCGTGTTAGGCTAAATAATGTTAACTAGTTAGAGAGCAAGAGTTGTGTAGCAATATCAACTGGCTTGACCATTTTGAACTTTGGACTTTTCAACCTGGATTTTGATTCCAGGAGCCAACACTATCCCTAAGACTGCTTTAAGCGTCGGACTTTGGTAAATAGGTTTGTATCTAGAGCTATGTCCACCCCTCCCTTTAAAATGGGTCAAACTGTCTACGCAAAGACCTAAATAACTATGGTAATCTTTGTCTTTAGTTTAAGGTGCAAAATAATGACAAAAAATAATTTTTCCAGAGTAAACGTTTTTAAACACAGATAGTACTCTTTGTTACATGTTTATCTATCATTCTTAAAGTGATATCGTCTGACTGAGAAAACTAATCACTACCTACTACTTGCGAACTAATCATTACTATCCAAAATCTCAGTTAGTAGCCGCTTATGGGTGTAATGTTAGCGTCTAGCGATTCAGATGTCAGCAGAATCCCGGAAGTTGCTGCCAAGTCAAACAAACATAGAATATTTGTCAATAAACATGGTAAAATGTCTTACTGGACATATTTGACGCGCATAATACGACGCTATATTTTGTGTCCAGAGTCTTTTGTTTTACTGGTTCTGCTAGTTATCGTATACAATACATTTGTGAGTGTATCTCCTCTGTGGAGACGTGCAAAAGAAAAGTTAGGGATTCCTTCAAGACATATTTATGCTCCTAGAAATTCACAACACAGTGATGATCTGTACTGGCCATCAGATCCAAATAAGTTCTCATGGGAATTTAAAAGTGACAATGTAGCTGCATACTCAATACAGGGACGTAGACCACACATGGAAGATAGGTTCAGAATTCATAATAATGGCAGTAAAGTGGCTTTGTATGGAATTTTTGATGGACATGGTGGAGATGTAAGTAAAATAATTTATTCAGTTACTAGTAGCTTAAGATCACCATTTTGCATGACAGGTACAAAAATAGGTAAAAAACCATTGCAAAAAAAGAAAAATCCTTTGCTTACACCCTAGGTACTGAAAATCCAAGGTGCAGAAGCAGTAATTGTAAGTGGATTGTTTACAGTAGAATAGTTACCAAACTTACACAGTGATCCAGCTCCTGCTAAGTAGCAGGGTGCAGCATCATATCTCTTTTATTTGGCACCCTGCCCTTTTGTGTGGTACTCTGTTGTGATCTTTAAAACAGGACTTAGCATTTATTTAATGACTAAAGTAGCATTAATCCAAAATTTAAAGGCAGAGCTTGATAAATCCACTCGTCCGCTTGTAATTACAAGTAAAAATTGACTAAGGGCGAGTGGATCTTCCGGCAGTGCTCGTCCTGCAGGACAAGTGGAATTTCTAGCCAAAAATAATAAAATTTGAAGTTTTAAACACACATGAAATGTAACATAAAATAATCCCTGCAGCCGATGCCCAAACCAGATGTTGATTTATTGCATGCAGTGCTAAAATCTGTCCAGTTCCGTGATGATAGGTAGCTAAAAACTTCCTGCAGAAAATCCAGTATGTACCGCACACACCGAATTTTATTGCTGTAAAAAAAGATGGATGTTTACGTGAAAATCTCAGAACTTTTTTAAATGTCACAATGCAATAATTGGCCTATATTCGGCAGGGAGTAGGGGATTTATACAAAATTATCAGTTTACTGCTTTTTCCTTAGTGAACTACAGGACGAGTACTAATTGCAGCAGGACGAGTGAAAATTCTGAGCTGCTCGTCCTGCAGGATGAGTTGCTTCCAAAACATTTGTCCAGCCCTGAAAGGCTCAGAGAGATTCTAGGGTAAAGACGCCAGTAAAGTAATGTTAAAAGTTTGAATCTGGATTAATTCAGTAACTCTGTGTATGCCCTTTTAATAGTTCATGTACTTTTACAATACCCCTTTTCCAACAGCACACTGCCCTATTAAATTCAAGCTGGAGAGCTGTTCTTCAAACTTCATACACTGACAGAGCACTTGGGAGGAAGTGCAGTGTGCAAGAACAATAACTCAACCTTGCCTACTTTTAAATTTACCAGATTAACTTAAAACGTTTTGTCCAGAGCATTACTCCAAAAGAACTCGAGGGATTTACTTCAAACTTAACACTCTGACAGAGCATACTGGTAGGAGGTGCAGTGTGCAAGAACAATAAATCTGCCTTGCCCATTTTTACAGTTATTCGCCTTTATCAGATTTCCTTGAAAAACTTTGTCCGAAGCATAACTCCAAAAATACTTGAGGGATTTATTTCAAACTTAATACACTGACAGAGCACATTGAGTGGAAGTGCATTTTGTAAGAACAATAACTCTACCTTGCCTACTTTTAGAGTTATTCCCCTTTATCAGATTAACCTGAAAAACTTTGTCCTGAGCATAACTTTAAAAGTACTGGAAACATTTACTTCAAACTTAATACACTGACAGAGCACATTGGTAGGAAGTGCAGTGTGCAAGAACAATAACTCTACCTTGCCTACTTTTAGAGTTATTCCCCTTTATCAGATTTACTTGAAAAAAAAATCCAGAGCTTGAATCTAAAAGTACTTGAGGGATTTTCTTCAAACTTAATAGACTGACGTAGCGCATTGGTAGGAAGTGCAGTGTCAAGAACAATAACTCTGCCTTGCCTATTTTTTGAGGGATTTTTTCAAACTGCATACGCGCATTATTACATTTAGTTTTTGAAAGTACAACCTTCAGGTAACTTCTTCCTGGCAGGGAGATTAAGCATGTGTAACATGGCTCTTGTTTTGCTTTGTATTAAAAATAGACTTTGTTGTTTAACTGCAGTTTGTGGCACAGTATGCAAAGGACAATCTGTTTCCGATGGTCTTGTCAAGTGTGACTGAAAATGATGAAGAACATGGAGAAATTTTAACCAAACAGATTTTACAAGTTGATGATCAAATCCTGAAGGTGACAAAAGATACAGAGGATATATCAGGTAGTGTTACAACACAGTGTACAGTTGCTTATTTTCATTAATGCCTACACTGATAAATTTCTTATAATTTACCCATCTTTCTGACTGAACAGTACCAGTTATCATGTATGGGTATATTAACTGAAAAAAACATCAATTATCTGACAAAATAGGAAACAACATTGACCATGATTAGACTGCACAGATATACAGGGCTCTGCTCATTTTCTTTAATCATCTGAAAGGCACAATAATTTTGATGCTAGAGAGGAGCTTTAAAGCATTTTTAATACTATTTCATATTCTAAGATCTGGAGGTCTACCACTAAATAACAGTAAAGTTCGGCTTATAACCAGTCAAAGAGTGGTCTTTTCATTGAATCAGTCATTAAAGTTGGGCTCATTTTTCTAAATATTTGATTTACTTTTGAACTGCAGGTTTTCTCATTGTTTTGGAATACATGTAATCAAAATGATCTTTATAGCGGGACTTAACTGTCACTTGCCTTGCATTCTACAAGACTAGTTGGTTGAGTTCTTGTACAAAAGTTTTTAGTCCACCAAGATCTGGACAGGTAAAATTAAAGGAAATAAATGGCTCTTTTTCTAGACAGCGATTGGATCTTTCACTGAAATTGTCACAGAACAGATAAATCTAATTTTTTAGTGCATACATGTGTAACAGGGCTGCCTATTATGAAGAAAGGAAGTTTTTGAATTGTTTCTTCTTACAATTACATAACCCTTTTTAACGCTTATCACACTAAATATCTGAAATGGACTTTCAATTTTGACAGATGCATAAATTGTATATCGGGGGTGCTTATTGAAAATTTACTGACTGCACTGGTCGCAAAGGCTAAGTCAGTTGCCGTCAGCAGGGTAAGGGTTATTACCGTCAAACAGGCAAATTAACAGTATTTAGGTACAAAAATTCAGTAGAATAAAAACAGTGTTTTTTAGTTACCAGTAAAATTAAAAGAAATTGTTTTTACTCCAACATTTTGGATAACAAAAATTGTAGGTTCTAAATCATAAATAATTACACACATGTAAGTATGGAAGATGCTTCTCATAGGTATAATATTTACCTACAATAGTTGTACATGTAATTATATTGTGTATTGAGACTGGTATGGATGTATTACATGTAATAGAAAACACATGTTACACTCTGTAAATAGCAAACAAACTGCCAGGTGACACTATTTAGTACATCCATCATACAAAAAAAAAAATTAATTACATATTGACACTTGGACAAAAACTGATAAATGTCTCAGTCATCTTTGTATATAACAAACACTACTGTACATGTATATCAGCTAGTGTCAATATTGCGACTTCAGGCAGGATGCCTTTTCTGAAGGCAGATATCGACCATTCAAAAAATAGCACGATATTCAACGTTTTGAGTACAATTATTTGGACTATATATCAGCTTGATCTAAAACAAGATTTGTACCATGTATTGATGACCAGGTCTTGTTAAGTTGACCTAGATTTGTTTTGTTTTGTTTGAACTTCGGTCCAGCTTTTGCCAACATCTGGTATGTATGATGTTACCTAGTATTATGTTCGGGTAGTTAATCATGTACTTGGAGAAGATGATGTAACTATCACAATATTTTGGCACAAATTTTCAATCATTTAAACTAATGTAGTTCATGTGTTTTAATATTAACTTTACAATTATTGAAATAAGAAATAAATGTACTCAAAGGGAACTGCTAGAATTTTGATTAAAATGCAAGTCTTAGTTGATTTAGGGCTATTAACAGAGCACTTCAGTAAACTTTAAAATGACCAAGTTCCCTCCAATACCAGAGCAGCCATTTTTAGAGGAAACAGTCAGTTCTGTTAAAAATAACAATTAACCCATTTTTGTTTACTTCCATAAAGTAAAGATGTATTGGTTGAGAAGTTGCATCTTACTCAACTGTTCTAAATTTTGGTTCAATCTTCTTTCCTGCTCTACGTCTGCAAGAAACTTAACAGTTGAATAGAAAAAAAGCAGTTCTGAAATTACTAGATATTATGATGTTTTTTTTACCTTTAGATACAGCAAGTTTTAACATTCACTTCGCCAATTTCTAAAATGGACCTTTCCATCATTTAAGTAAAGCTGTTTATCATTTACAGTACTAGTAAATTAACTAAAACTTCACTAAATGAAAAACAGTGCAGACCTTGATCAGACTACAGCGATACATTGTCACTAATGGCCTTGACAGCTGCAGGCCTTGGTAGCTCAGTGGATAGAGCTTTCGCCTTCAGTTCAGAATGTCCTGGGTCATCAGCTCTTCTTGGAAGTGGCTGGTTCAGTCTGGTTTGGTGTCCTGAGAGCAAATTCAAATAGCTTTCACAGTAATTAAGCAAAAGAAAAATAAATATATAATGAGATAAAGGAAAAACATGCAGCCAGCAGGTTAAGATTCATTTGGAGCTTCCTTTGCTATACGTGGTGCTGCTAAGCTAGTCAGATTGCTTGCCAAAAGAAGGTTCCAAGTCGGATACGCTATTGACATTTTAGAAATTTCAGAGTATCAGTTACTATTCTATGCTTCTGTTTTTCCTTCAAAGGGTCTACAGCACTGGTTGCTATGGTGTCAGGTGATACTCTGACAGTGGCCAATGTGGGTGACTCAAGAGGTGTGATGTGTGACAAAGATGGCAATACTGTACTTCTTTCTTTAGACCATAAACCTAATGAGGTAATGTTACAATGCTATAGTATGGATAGTAGAATTGGATGTACATCAAAAAACAAATCTGAAATAAATCTTCCACAAAATATGTCAGATTTCATTCTCAATTGAAAAATGTCAGCCAGAATTATGGTTTAATTTGAACAGAATTATGGGTTAATTTGCCCAGAGTTATGGCTTAATTTGCCCAGAGTTATGGCTTACCGGTAATTTGAACAGAATTATGTCTTAATTTGACATTATTTGTCAGATTTTCATGAATGAAATGTTTCAGAAAAAAGTTCTGGCTTCACAACTTTTTTTGTTTGCTATTCATACTGCCCCTATTTTTAGGAATATCTTAAATATATTAAAAGAACAGCATTTCATTTTTTTTGCTCATTTGCTGTAAAATGAAATTTTATAGATGATTTAAAGTCTCTAAGACACCAAGCATTCATCTGGAATAAAAGGCTATCAAATCAAGAATGGTACAACAACTCTATATGAAAATTAATTAATAATGTTTTCAGTTTATACTGCTGTTCTTAGAATATGTTACTGACTTAACATGGAGTAATAATGCATTCAATACAGGATTTGAAAGAAAATTGAATTTTGGGGTATGCCTCTTTTATATTTAATTTCAGACAAAAGAACATCAAAGAATAAAAGATGCTGGTGGATTTGTTGGATTTTACGGTGTATGGCGTGTCGCAGGAATTCTTGCTACCTCAAGAGCTCTGGGTGACTACCCGTTAAAAGAAAAACGTTTTGTTATTGCTGAACCTGATATATTGACGTTTAATTTAAAAGATACTCAACCGAAATTTATAATTTTAGCTACTGATGGTTTATGGGATTGTTTTTCAAATGAGGAGGCAGTGCAGTTTATTTTAGAGAGGTTAGATGAACCTCATTTTGGTGCTAAAAGTATAATTTTACAAGCATATTATCGAGGATCTCTAGATAATATTACCGTCATGGTAATAAAATTTGATAAAAGTAATTTTGAAGGTAAAACAAGCTAGTCATTTATGATATTTTTACAGTCATTGTTATGACTTTTATTTTGTTGTTAAGAGTATAAGTTGGTAATCTCGTATTTTACTTATTATTATATTTTTCTTTATATGTGGTATTTTGATAGAAATATACCGAAATCCTTTTTATGTAACCATTGTCTCTGTCTGTCTGTCCTGTACTAACATAAATGAAAAAGCTGGCTGTATCAAAGCAATTTATAACTGCTTTTGAATACCCGGTAATTGATACCTGCCTTTCCAAATTGCTTGTATGAGACAATTTTTCTTCTGTTTCTTATTAATAAGGAACAATTTATTGAAGAAATTTTCATCTTTTACTTGATTTCTCCAGGGATAAAATCCATCATAGTAGACAGTAAGCTGTGGATTAAGTCACATTAGGGAGGGGCCAGATGAAAGCATATCACAAATATAACTACATTTCATACATTAGCTTATTATTAACTGTTGAACCTGTGAAGTTCTGCCTATTTCTCTGACCTCTGCTGTTATACCAGAATCACAATACATCACATCACTTCAATTTATTTTGTTCACATGAAAAATTCAAGATGATATACAATAACATACTTGCTATTTTTCAGCTACATGTTTCGTCTTAAGATTTTACCTTTGTCTACAATTATACTTAATTGCAAAACAAAAGAATGTCATATTATTTTAATTTTGACACAGACATGTAGAATGTTTCTTGATAGGGAATTGATGCCAAGTTTGTTTGGGATTTTCATGTCTATCAGTTGTTTGGGATTTTCATGTGTTTCATTATTTTGTGATGCAAGGTATTATAATTGTCCCTTTGCCACTATAAATGGACCAATTTAACTCTTTCCCACATACAAAAATCCTGTATATTGTCACTGTACTTCATAGGCTTATCAGTAAACTGATAACAGCAGGCACATAGATAAGAGATCAATACCACTACACTGTACACATACAGGTTTTTGATAAATTTTGATAATTTTACACCTACTTACTTCAAACCAAATTTTCAGTATGAATTCTTGTTTTAAGCTTTTAGTGGTACATAAATAATTTTCTCAGGAATGAATTCTCTTTATGACGGTATAATTTTTATTACTGGGAGAGAAATATTTCAATAACAAAAGAGTTGATAAAAATGACAATCACCAAATTTATGAGAGAATTTTTTTATTTTGATGGAAATATAATTCATATTAGTTATAAAACCAAGGAAAAAATGAAAACATTACTAAAGGTATATACAGTAATGTATTATTTAATGAAAAAGTATCAAAATTATTACCTAAAAGCAAATGTTCATGGTTTGACATCAAGTTATTTATTCGGATGGAAAATATAAGAAAAATAAATGTTCACTAAAACTTTCACTTTGTTTCTTTATTGTATTTATATGTGTCTTTTGTCAGAGCAAAAAGAAAAAACAATTTATTTGGAATCTGTTTGCAAGTATAAATTTTGAGTAATAAAGTGATCTGTAAGTGAAAATATATACAAATCTTATATAGATACATGTTCTTTTTTATGCAATGCAAAGTTGTCAGTACCTTGTAAATTCCAAATTTAGGGCTTCAACTTTTTCATGTTGTTGACTTTTATGGGGTGAATTACATAATCATTTCCGTTTACTTACTTTGATCACACGCCGATGGGTCCATACTTTATGGTGCATTATCTTTTGAAATTATACAGTTGTTTTGACAGCTGGTTTGAATAAACACAGCAGTCATTCATCCTTCTCGTGACCTATGATCTTCACACGTGATATATCCGATCTTGTTTTTTATTGGTTGTTAATTTTACAAGCTGACCTTTAACATCCAGCTTGAATAATTTTCAATAAAAATCCAAACTATTTATCCGCCATTTTCTACACAAAATGACCTGATATTAACATGCTTTTCTAAAAAAAGCGGTACTGACACTCACTACTTTCAGTTCTCATTTTCGGAAAATCTTTAAATAGTAACACCCAATTTACTTAGGTTAACAAGAAAAAGAATTATTGTTGTTAGTATTTATCACGGATTTATAAAGTTTTACGAATAATTTGACTTATGCATGACCTAATATTACATGCTTTTCTGAAAATAGCGATACTGACACTCACTACTTTCAATTCCAATTTTCGGAAAATCTTTAAATAGTAACACCCATCTTTTTTTAGGTTAACATAAAAAAGAATGATTGTTGTTTGCAATTATCGAGGATTTTTAAAGATTTAACAATATTTTGACTTATAAATCTTAGATTAAAAGTAGAGGCGTAGAAAAGCGTATCTATGTGGATAAGGAACAAGCGTAGAAAGGCGTATCTATGCGGGAATCGATATCGGCGTATATTGGCGTATCTATGCGGTAATAGGTAAAGGTGTAGAAAGTCGTATCTATGTGGGAAAGAGTTAACAGTTTAATATTTATCCCTGTTGTCAAGACACTCCTTTAGATAAATGGGTAATGTCAGAAGCATTCATCAAACTATCCATTCTCAACTTTAGATTACTGATAAAAAATTTATGCAGAAAATTTTGTTTAGGTAAAATGTGTTCTGCTCTGAAAACAGTATTCTTCTGAACTGAATCGCATTACTTGTTTCATTGCATCTTACAGGCTTTGTATGTATTATTTCGCCCGTTTTAAAAACGGTACATATTATGGGAGCACCCACGGCGGGCGGGCGGCGTCCAGTTTTGTCCGGAGCATATCTTCAACGTGCATGGATGGATTTTAATACTTGGTACCAATTTTCACCATCATGAGGGGTAGTGTCATGCACATGAACCAGGTGTCTAGGTCAATGGTCAAGGTCACTCTTGCAAGTCAGAGAAAAACGCTTGTCCTGAGCAATACTTGTACATGCATTGAGGGATTTTAATATAACTTGGCATAAATGTTCACCATTGTGAGGTGGAGTGTTGCGTGCAAAATTCAGGTCTCTGTTACCAAGGTCAAGGTCACAAACAGAGGTCAAAAGTCAGATAAAAGTATGAAAATTTGAGTATGGACCATTGAATCATCATGAATTGAGGGATTCTAACATAAATGTTCACCATCATGAGACTGAGAGTTACACGCATAATCCTGGTCCATACATGTAAGATCAAGGTCACTAGAGACGATGAAATGTCCAGATTTTGTCGGGGAACATATCTTCTACATGCATTGAGGGATTTAAGTATAACTTGATACAAAAGTTCACCATCATGAAATGAAGTGTTGTGCACATGAACCAGGTCTCTAGGTCAAAGGTCAATGTCACACTTAGAGGTCAGAAGTTCGTTTCAAATGTTTGTTTCACTATCCAGTACTAGAAATAGTCAAACCTGTGAGGAGCATATTTTGTGACAATGGCACCCTTGTTTGGCCATGTTTTTTGTTCACTTTCCTTTGTCCTGCTCAAATGGCAGACTGAAACATATTTTAAGTAGCATTAGTTCTACTTACTCTTTATTCAAATTTACAATTTTGACTGTTGTCTTTTTATGCCCCCAATCGAAGATGAGGGGGCATATAGTTTTGCAAATGTCGGTCGGTCAGTCTGTCTGTCGGTCCATTGGTAGACACTTCGTTTCCGATCAATAACTAGAGAACGCTTTGACTTAGGTTCACCAAACTTAGTACGCTGGTTTGTCATCACCAGTAGATGACCCCTATTGAATTGGAGGTCATTAGGTCAAAGGTCAAGCTCACAGGGACCTTCATCCTAAAAACGGTTTCCGATCAATAACTAGAGAATGCTTTGACTTAGGTTCACCAAACTTGGTATGCTGGTTGATCATCAGCAGTAGATGACCCCTATTGATTTTGAGGTCATTAGGTCAAAGGTCAAGCTCACAGGGACCTTCATCCTAAAAACGGTTTCCGATCAATAACTAGAGAGCGCTTTGACCTAGGTTCACCAAACTTGGTATGCTGGTTAATCATCACCAGTAGATGACCCCTATTGATTTTGAGGTCATTAGGTAAAAGGTCAAGATCACAGAGACTTTCATCCTAAAAACGGTTTAGGATCAATAACTAGAGAACGCTTTGACCTATGTTCACCAAACTCGGTATGCTGGTTGGTCATTAGCAGTAGATAACCCCTATTGATTTTGAGGTCATTAGGTTAAAGGTCAAGCTCACAGGGACCTTCATCCTAAAAACGGTTTCCGATCAATAACTAGAGAGCGCTTTGACCTAGGTTCACCAAACTTGGTATGCTGGTTAATCATCACCAGTAGTTGACCCTATTGATTTTGAGGTCATTAGGTAAAAGGTCAAGATCACAGAGACTTTCATCCTAAAAACGGTTTAGGATCAATAACTAGAGAACGCTTTGACATATGTTCACCAAACTAGGTATGCTGGTTGGTCATCACCAGTAGATGACCCCCTATTGATTTTGAGGTCATTTGGTCAAAGGTCAAGGCCACAGATACTTTCATCCTTAAAACGGTTTCTGATCAATAACTAGAGAATGCTTTGACCTAGGTTCACCAAACTTGGTATGCTGGTTGGTCATCAGCAGTAGATGACACCTATTGATTTTCAGGTCATTAGGTCAAAGGTCAAGGCCACAGGGACCTTAATCCTAAAAACGGTTTCTGATCAATAACTAGAGAACGCTTTGGCCCAACCACAAGCAATTAGGTGCTGCTGGGGGGCATGTATGTTTAACAAATATTTCTTGTTTACTGTTGTGTCCCTGCTTTGAGAACCTTAAAATACGAAAAGGTATATTGTCTCTTTTATTTGTAGTTAAGTGGCTACCACATAAATATTTCTAGATATACATCTGTAATTTTGTAAAAAAAAAATCACCCTATGAGTTACTTACAGAAGCTTTTCAAGTGAAAACACTGTCATAAATGTATGTAATACTGCATGTTTGTATTTATTGGCACATTTAAAAATGAAAAATATTTTTATGTATATTTTTAATAGGGCATAATAGAGGACTAAGTGCAATGATATTGTAACTACATATCAAGTAAGGAGATACAATGGTTTTGCAGTAAGCGCTCAAAAATTAAAAATATATTGTACAACTGTCTATAAAATTATAAAGACTAATGATATGTTTGCTTTATGTGTTGTTCTTAGGGACATTCCAATGAAAAATATTCCCACCCAAGGAAGGGAAAATACACTCTGTTGGGGGTAGACTTTTTATATGGTGGGGTGTCTTTCTTGTCAAAGTTCTAAAGGGGGTTGGTCCATTTTAAATGTGCTTTCCTTGGGTGGGATGTGTTTAGCCCCTAGAAGCCTTGACCTTGGGGTAATGATTTGTTCAATAGGATTCATATTTACAATTGTCAGCAAATGGATGCTCCTTTGAAGATTGTTTTTTTTTGTGTTTGTGTAAGTTAAGAATATGTTTTTTAATGACATGTTGTTTTACATTTGTATCTATAATGATAAACCTGTTTACTGGTAACTTTCTGTTATCCTACTCCATTAATTTGTTTTCATGCTTTTCAGCTTCAGTAATACTCAGATTTTATTTCTTTTTAAGTCAGTGAATAAATCAGGTATACATACTTGTTAATCATTCCAAGGAAATAGTCCATATTGTACTACATGTATTTTTGTAAGCTGTTGTTTTATATTGTTAGCGTGTATGGTATGTTTGTGTTTTTCGTTACAGTCAAGATGGGATCCCTTGAATTGGCAAAGAATCTGATCATTTATTGGTTCCTTTCTATGAAAAGTGCTTTCAGCAAACAGAACTATACTATGATTTCATTACATCATAATCAGGTTTTGGCCATATTTCATTTTCTTTACTGTCATATTTTAAAATACATTTGTGCGAGCCACTTAAAAATATCAAACATGAGCTAGATTTCTTTGTTCTGTATGAGCTAGATGCAATAGTTTTCTTTCTTTTCTTGTGTCATCCTTTTCATCACAAAATGAAAAGATAAATATATAACCTTTCAAATGTATATCTACCATTTAAATATCAAATGAAATATATCAAATGATCATGTATTTATTTCTTCTACAAAAGCAATAAAGTGTTCAAAATTTGCTGGTTCGGTTTTAAACTTTGCAGCTTCTGTCCACACACAAGTGGTTTAAAACTTGCACATATCAGTTCGTAAAATAACAGCAAGCTGTGACATTGCTTTTTCATTGAACGCTTAGTTTAAACCAGTAACAACATACACCTTTGTATAAGAATTATGCTAGACCCTATGATGCAAAACCTTTTATTACACATTTTTCACTGCCACAAAAAAGAATTCCAGTTAACCCATCGATACCTTGTTCAAGGAGATGTAACCCTGGTATTTTTGTGGCACTTCTGTTAGAAACAGTTCTGAACATTTTTGTTTAGTCAAGCTGTATGTAGGACGATTTATTTATGTATGAAAGATATGCATGCTACAGATCCAGTTTTGTATGAAATGTTTTTTGCCAAGATCATCACCCCTTCTAAGTCAGTCTCAAGATTTTTGTCCTTTTTCACTAACCCTTTGGCTGCCTGATGGTCAATGTTACATACATGTTTGAACCACAAATAGCCATCACCATTTAAGTAAATTAAGTTGGTAGTTTCTGCCTGCTGATTTAGTCCTAGTGCTGGTCCATTCCAGAAACAAGTTAACCGCTCATCTGATACTAACATTCCACAGCAAAACCAAACCAAATCAGGCCAGGTCTGTGCACTTTGTATAAATACATGACACTAAGCATTTAGGTATTTGAAGATTAAACAACCACTCAAATGTTCATCATTATGAGAAGTAGTGTGGTGCCCATGAACCAAGTCTCTAGGCCAGTCACATTTAGAGGTCAGATTAAAATGTTTGTTCAGAGCAAAACTTCTACATGGATTGAGGCATTATATAAATTTGCACAAATGTTCTCCATTGTGAGGCGGAGTGTTGCATGCAAAAGTCTGGGCCCTGTGGCCAAGGTCACAAAAGGTCAGATGAAAATATGAGTATGAGTGTACAACAATTTTATCATGAATTGAGTGATTCTATCATATATGTTCACCATCATGAGACCGAGTGTTACACTCATAATCCAGTTCTATATATGCAAGGTCAAGGTCATTAGAGATGATGAAATGTCCAGATTTTGTCAGGAGCGTATCTTTTACATGCATCGAGGGATTTTAATATAACTGGGCATTAATATTGTTCATCATTGTGAAGTAGAGCACGCATTCAAAATTCAAGGTCACACATAGATGTCAAAGATCAGATAAAAGTATGAAAATGTGTGTACAGACCATTTAGTCATCATGAATTAGGGGATTCTAACACAAAGGTTCACCATCATGAGACTGAGTGTTACACTGGTAAATTTATTGTCCAGATCACATAAATTAACTAAAATGTCATTATTCTGTTTGTGTACAGATATCCCTGTGATCATACATTTCACACATTGATCAAAAGTGCGTGAAATAGTTACTTTAGCAAATACAATACATGTTCCTATATTTTAACCGTCTGGTTTTAAATAAAGCATTACTTTCTTTGGTTGCACAGTTTCACTTATGCTTGTAACATCTCAGTACTCAAGGTTAATATGTGCCAGTCTGAAACAAGAATGAATGTCCACATGCTTTGAGGAATTGTAATTTAGATTTGCACAAATGTTCATCAGTGTCATGTGCAAAATTCAACCCCCTGTATAATTTCACGTTCTTAGGCCTGGTATATTAATGCATACAATCTTGTCCAAATGTCATTTTTTATTGCTATTATTTGCTTTCTTGGACTCATATGTACTAATTTATCTTCAGCTTCATTTAATTTTGTTATGTTTCACTATCCAGCACTAGAAACAGTCAAACTTGCTTCCCTAACAACACCTATTTTTGTCCATTATGCCCACATCTTCACCAAAAGCTTTTGTGATGGGGCGTATTTTGTGACAATGGCACCCTTATTGTCGCAACTTTTCTCATCAAATAGTAGACTGCTGAAGCTATGTGCTCCATGCTGGTATATTCCTCTTTCTACAGTAATGAAACTAATATTGCACACACCAGTGCTATTCCAGTAAAACATATCCCTCCCTAGGAAGGCACTTTCAAAATGGTCCAATCCCCTGTAGATGTTTGTCAAGGAAATGCAACCCCAACATGATTTATTTTGCCTTTGAGGGGTTGGATGTTTAACTAGAATGGCTCTCACTTAAAATACAACAGATTATATGAATGCAAGATGCAACTGTAATAAAGATATTACATCTCTTATTTCAAGATTGTTTTATTCCACCATGTCAATATGTTTATATTTACAAATGATACAATGATTACAAAAATGGAAATATACAATGATCAGTCATAATCTAAAAATATTGTTCTTAGATGTACGGAGGTAATGAGTACATATTAAACACTTGTACTTTCTTTCAACTATGATGAATTGATAAATTATTGACGTAAGTCAATTTTCCAAATATTTCATTCAGAATACAGTGAAATCAAATCTTTGGATTGCCTGGCCATATTGAAAAGCAAGTATCAATATTTAAAAATGGTGAAGATAACCTGTAAATGAAAATTTGAACACATTTTACACTGAACACATTACATACTTTTTCGAACACAACTGTGGCTAAAAATATCAATAAATAATTAAATTGCAAGTCTTTGAATTTCTACATGATTTGTTCAAAATGCAATCACATTCCTTCTGACAGCTCAATGTAAGTTTCTTAATAATTATAAGCCTTAATGATAAGAAAGCAAATATATGTAATTCAAAATTTTGCAGTATCAAAGTAAGAATACTGCATTCACCTTTCTTACAGAAAACATTTAGTTATCATTTCAATACCTAATTTTGCAACTGTAACAAATATCCCATGCCAATTCAACTTAAAACCAGGTCTGTAAATTTGTTTCCAGTTCGAACTTTTATAAAGCCTACATATCAAGAGTTAAAGCTTCATTGAGAAAACTTCGTTCATTAAGCTTATAGTCTCTTCACTTTCTGAAGTCCCAATCCTATTAAAAAAGGTATTTCAGTCATTAAACCTTACGCCGCCGAGTTACATTACATCTGATCTCTTCTCTCTGTCTCAAATCTTGTTTGTACTACTCTATAAAAATTTCGGCACTAATCCAATGTCTTCAGGATATCTAGTTTTCACACCACGGTCTTTTTTATATAAAAGTGATCTTTGTATGGGCCTGGTTAACCTGCCACACGTTAAGTTCCTCGTATTCTTCAATACATGCGTCCACCTGGTCTGGCTTGAAGCCCTTGGATGTACACTGTTCCATCACATCTGTTATCTTGACTGATTTGATACCCTTAGATGGTGCCATCTCCCTAATAACGGCGAAGATTTTATCTGTGACATTTTGAGCTCTGAAAAGAACAAAGGATACATAAAATAAATGTCTAAATACAACTTCCAGCAACATCATTTTAAAGTGTTAACAATAAATTTAACATAAAATAATTTTTAATGATCTTAAGTGAAAAAGCAACAGGCTTTTAGATGTTAAACACTTTACATCCGATAAATAGGAACAAGTCAAAATTGGATTCAATAGAATTTTAGATATAAATTTCAACCCTTAACTTGTTAAGATGGCCAATATAAAATGAATTAATTTTAGAATCCATGTTCTTTCAGTTAAGGGGTGTTCCAGGAAAAACAGCATTGGGAAGGGTGGGATGTAGTAAAATTCGCCGGTACATGGGATAAATAACACTGAATTTGTAAAATATAGCGGTTAGTGGTACCCCTTTTCTTAACTGGCATTCTGCCTTCCCCCGTCCCTTTTTTTCCCCCTGGAACAGACCTAACTTTCAACTAGCCATTATCATCGATTTATAGGTGAGTATTATCAGAAGACATCTTTATGGGCTCTTATTTCATTTTAATCAGTCATGTTGCCTCTTCCACATTAAAAGATGAAGTTTTTTACTGATAAGTAAAGAAGATTACAACACAGTTCCTTACCTTGAATGCATCTCATGAGCAGGGTTAAGAGAGTCCTTGGACATTTCCATCAGTCTGATAGCCTCATTAACATCTTCCTTCTCTACAGAGTCTGCCAGTCGTAGTCTGGCCTGCAATATAAACAAGGGAAGTTTGAGCAATATTTGGTAATAACACCGAATGAACAGAAAGAAAACCTCAGAGAGGGAAGTCCTTCTTTGTTATGTGCTTCGTGTTACATGAAACTCAATGCTTTTAAGAAAAAATAGCTGTACATTTTCATTTCAGCTATTGTAAGAACAAACTAAAATGTCTGGAAAGGAAAAGCAATTCTTCACTCTATAGTGATGAAGTTAGTCTATAAATTAAATGAAACTGTAATATATACAGAATCTGTTCCACATAAACCGTTGAGAGTTTGGACTAACATTAATTATTCTCTCAAACTATTACAATTTCAATAACTTTACAAATGAAAATTGGTATGAAAGCTAATCTCGACTTACCAAGGCTGTGGAAAGACGCAGTATTGCCAGAAGTGTTCTTGCAGACATGAATGTCATATCTTTGCCATTTCTGGCCTCCTTCCTCATCTCACAGTATGCACCAGTGATATAGTCAGCAAGGTTCTCAGGAATAACTGGCTGTTTCTTCTTACACAATGCAATATACCTCCTGACAGACAGTAAATAAACCCAGTATGAATACAGAACTATTTAGTTAAGTATCAAAACATAGTGTCCAATCTATCTTACTGTTTCCACTTAATATAACAAATAATTGTATCATTTATGGACAGTAACTTCCCTTCCTCAAAAATGATCAAAAGAAAAAAAAGCTACCATTTGCCTAAAAGGACAACCATTAACAACTAAGAGGCAGCTTTCAAACAAGAATATTCTCTTCCATTTTCGAACAAGAGGGCCATCATGGCCCTAGATCGCTAACCTGAATACCTTGCCTTTGGGTCTGATATTGAGCTAACATCAAAAGCTTTTTTAAGAATCTCCCTATATAAATCTATACAATAACAAGTGACCCCCAGGGCAGGGCCAAATTTCACTCACGGGGTATAATTTGAACAAACTTCGTAGATGACCTCTAGCTGGTGCTCCATTAATATCTAAGTTCTAGGCTCTGTGGTTTCAGACAAAAAGTTTTGCCTATATAAGCCTATGTAACATCAACTGACCCCAGTGGCATAATTTGAACAAATTTGGTAGAGGTCCACTAGACAATGCAACATACCAAATCTTAAGGCTCAGGGCTTTGTGGTTTCAGACAAGAGATTTTTAGAAGTTACCTTATATAAGCCTATGTAAAATCAATTGACCACCGGGACAGGGCCAAATTTGACCCCAGGGGTATAATTTGAACAAACTTGGTAGAAGTCCACTAGACAATGCTACATACCAAATCTTAAGGCTCATGGCCTTGTGGATTCAGATGAAGATTTTTAAAGTTTCACTATATAAGCCTATGTAAAATCAATTTACCCCAGGGGCAGGGCAAAATTTGACCCCAGGAGTAAATTTGAACCAACTTGGTAGAGGTCCACTAGACAATGCTACATAACAAATCTTAAGGCTCTGGGCCTTGTGGTTTCAGACAAGAAGATTTTCAAAGTTTTTCCTTTCAGTTGCCATAGTAACCAGAGTTCTTGATGGAATTGAATTCTTTGAACAACTTTGGTAGAGCTTAATGCCTTGAATATCCCAGGCATGTTTTGTCAATGTTGGCTAGCGGTTCAGGAGGAGAAGTCGTTCAAGTCAAATTGTTGACGACGCACAACGGATGATCAATGATCCCAAAAGCTCACCCCGAGCAGTGCTCAGATGAGCTAAAAAGCTTGAGTTCTTTTTAAAATAATTTATACTAGAAATGATACATCCTTTACAATCTTTGCTATGTTCTTCATTAAGCAAGGATGAGACAATAAATTTATTTTCAACTAAAGTAAAGTGTGTGAAGTTATTAACCTCATCAGTTTCATGTCAAGAGGTGTCAAGTGTGTAGGTGGCTGGACATTGTGCTGATGTACATACGTGATGTGCTGTGCCAACCTGGAATAAAAACACATAACTATTATTCAATGCAAGAGATCGCCAGTTATCTGATTCTGTTTGCATTCATTTATTAAGTTTTCTCTCGAAAAGCACCTTGCATGAGTCTTAACAGATTCATTTATATGATTTCCTAAAATATATATTTAGTAATGACTGGCTTTCTCTGGAGCCAAACCAGTGCGTTCCTAATTTTATTGTATTAAGCTATAGTGTATTTTTCACAAATTCAAATGGGTTTATATGCCAAATAAGTTTCAGATGTCAGAAAATCATCAAAGAATCTTCACTTTTTAAGAGAAAGAACTGGTAAGTTCATTTAATAGTAAATAATTTATACAAATCATCGTTTGAGACATTAGATATATCTAAAATCAGAAAGAAAGAAACAAAGCCGTGTTCTTTGAGCAATAAATGACCCTAATCCTACTTCAGTGTTCACAAGCCTACCTCAGATCATTATCTCTATCAGGTTTGTCTTGAATAAGCCAGAGAATGTCAAATCTGGACAGAAGTGCTGCTGGTAACTGTATGTTTTGTTCTATTGTTCTCTTAGGGTTATATCTACCATAGGCTGGGTTAGCAGCAGCCAAGATGGACACTCTAGCATTCAGACTGGTCATGATACCTGCCTGTAATATAGAAACACTTCTGATTATCTTTTTCAACTGAAGGCTTTACATTAAATATCTAAATACAAACCATGTAGATCAGTCAGTTATTGATATTCTATTTTGAATCTAAATCAGAACAGTGATTCATCGCATGTCTTCAGCTATTCCACTTTTATTCGAAAAGTTCAAATATTTACTGCTTCTAGCATTCATGTTTAACACATCAAAAACTGTAAAATTATCACATTTTCCATTATTACCATCTTTTTGCCTCGGTTTTTGTTTGAACTTGGCTAAAACAAAGAGGACAGAAGAAGCTTTTAGTTCCCTAAAACGCTACCAAAACTCAGGATTCAAGCAAGCATATATCATTTACCTTTGCAATGGAGATGGTTTGCTGTTCCATTACTTCATGTATAGCTGTTCTGTCTGCGTCCATCATCTTGTCAAACTCATCAATACAGCATACACCCTGGTCAGCAAGAACCAGAGCCCCACCTTCCAGCATCATCTCTCCAGTGATTGGATCTTTCATCACAGCAGCTGTCAGACCGACACCTGATGAACCTCTACCCGTGGTGTACTGACCTACAAACAAGGAAGATTAAACTGGATTACTTCCGACTACCTCATGACACAACTCATCAATTTTTAATATGACATGTTCACTCCTATACTAGACCTCTTATCTGTAGGTGTAGAGAGTTGCGGTAATAAAACTTGTCTGATTTGTTGCTTTAGTCAAACCTTTAATCCTATAAGTGGACAGAAATTCTGCATATAAACTGCCTTACTATTAAAATGCTAAGTGTTTTTTTCACATTAGTGACTGCACACCAATATGTTTATGCAAGGAGTTTTTGAACATGTATCAAGTTTTTAGTTTTCAGAAGTTAAAATCTTTTAAGTACATAAATAGTTAACTTGGCTCAAAGGTCATCAATGACAGTGTAAATGAGCTCCTAAACTGTTGCTTACTTACAGTTGTTCATATGTAGAGGACTTGTGCTTGACAAACTGCATAAAATTCAACTGGTGGACCCAAACTCACATTTTACTAAGTTATAATATGATGAAAATATTGCAGTTTATTGTCCTGGTGAATGTATCAAAACAGATACAATGTATTGCTGTAAAGAAACATTTCACAAGGCCAATGGCCAAGTCAAATATCACACTTCAGGTCCACAGACTATTCACAGATACAACATAACAGAAACTATTTTATAGTTAAATGGGGTTTAAAACCGGTTTTTAACAGTAGTTGTCATATCCAACCAGTTTACAAACTTCACAAGTGACTGACTACTGCCTCACTTGATTCTGAACTGTTTTATATTATAACTTTAAAGATTAACAGAATACAACTCGAAGAGTTTATCCACAAACTGGGAGATTCATCAGTATCACCATTCTAGGAGAGAGGATTGTGAAATAGGGATGGTTTTCAAGGGCAAGTCTATCAATACAATGTTAGTGTAGAAAAAAATATATAAGAACTGGACACTTACTTCTTGGTGCCAGTCGGTCAATGAAAGACAGCAACTGTGACTTGGCCACACCAGGATCTCCCATCAAACATACATTAATGTTGCCTGAAATATAATGATTGAATATTTGGCTTTTTGCTTTAGTCAAATTATTAAAGAAACAACGAGTATATATACAGAGTAAGATAGACAGAAAAGTCATAAATACATTTCTTATCATATTTCAAGTTCATAAACAGAACACTGCAGCAGATTTAAACATACCCAGCTCCGTTACAGAATCATACCCTAAATTTAAGAACCTGTCATTCCATTCATTATCTAATGTCAAACTGTCAGTCAAAACCTCCAAGTACAATAATGTAAACTGAATGATTTATATCTATCTTTCTACAGGGAGCTGAAGTATATTTTTCAGGTGAAACAATTAATTACAAACTTTATTACAGAAAATGTTTCTTTTTAGCATTATCACGGATTTTTCATTTTACAGTAAGCTGACAAAACTGGGATTCTGTGCACTATCACAATCTTTAGGGTATGTCCCTTAAAAGCTGTAATTCAGCATAAGAAACAACCAATACTTAAGTCTGTGTAGTGATAGATTTCCTTGATTCAGAAGGAATCATTTATTCTGATATGCCGCTGATCGGTTAGGTCAGTATTAATATACAGCATTTCATTTCATAGTAGGAACTTTGTCTTTTCAGTACGGTATCTGACAATGGTAACAGGTTAAGGTAAAAAAACTTATCAATGATATTCTCAGATAAGATACATAGAAAGTATTTTGATGCATACCTCTTATTTTCATTCCTTGTGGTGATTTATCAACGCCTCCCACCAACAATAGTAACAAAGCTTTCTTCACATCCTCATGGCCATAGATTTCAGGTGCAATACTTGTTGCAAGTTTGTCATAAAAATCTTCCGCTGCCACCTGTTTGATCTCATCTTCAGTTAGTTCTTCCACTCCAAGTTCATCATCTTCTGTTTTGTTCATTTTCGTTATTCTCTGTAATTAAAAGATAAAACTTCAGAAATGTAAACAAATATTCAATCAATCTCTTGATAATTCTATTAAGTTATGCAGCTGTGCCAAGTTACTATTAGGTTTCAGGAACTAGCAACAGTTTTTACTTTTTTTTTTTACTTTTTAGTATTACAAACATGGCTTTTCAGTGAACTGCTAAAATAAAATAAGAAATTAAGTATATGTAATTATCCATACTTTTTAACCAGGGAAACTGGAAATTTTTAACCTGGATACAAAAACTCTAAAAACTGATTTTCTGAAGTTGTCATGAAGGTAAACATACATAACTATTCAAATATTCTGTAAATTTTATGAAATCTGCAGACCATCAGAGAAATCTTACATGTGCTTCCAAGAATGTTTCTGACAGAAGTCCTCCCTGTGTTGCATATCCTTGTTTCATGGTGGGTAAGAAGACTCCAGCAATGCTCACATGGTCACCAGGCTGTGTAAGACGTGTTGTTTCACCTCTACAGAACACTGTCATACTACGAGGGATGTTACCTACCGGCACTTGGTCACTCTGAATCATGAAATTAATCACAATTATCTATTTTTTTCCCCCAAGTATTAAAGTTTTGAAGTCATTTAAAACAACCAAGAGATATGAACAGCAATACTAGTTCTTTTCTTCTAGAATTTTGGAAACACTTAAAACAGCAAAGGGCCATTTCAGTAACCCAGGAAGAAATTTTCAAAATGAACTAACCACCTTAAGAAGTTTGACAAAAGACCCAGTCTTCACGAATAACTTTTTGAAGCACTGGACATTCGGACCAGCCAAGGCAATAATCTGACTGGACCGAATGACATTTAACTGGACCGAATAATAGCTGTGAACAATGCTATAAGGATGAACAAAACAATAAGACTATGTTTTGAAAAAGAACTTGTCACCACAGTGTTAAAAATAATATTAATTATACTTTGAACTTGCTTCATAGCCTAACAATAGTATTGTAAACTTGTCACCACAATGTTAAAAATAATATCAATTATACTTTGAACTTGTTTCATAGCCTAACAATAGTATTGTTAGTGAAAATAATAGTATTCAAGGGTTTTTGCCCCTTCTAAGCCGTTTACAGGCGTCTTCCCCTAAGGAAAATTCCTTAAAATCATAGTTTTCCCCTAAAATTCAATTTACATCAAGTTTTTTCTTCCCCTTTTGCAAAAAAAAACTGCATTAAATTTCCCCAAACTTAAGGGAAGGGCACATTCTCCAACCTGTGAAAAAAGCCCTGGTATAATTGATTCATTTGTACAGGACACTGTCAGTACAGTTAAACTCTTTACCAGGTTTTTATCTCAACTTTTTTCCCAACTTCTGAAAATGCCATATATACATTATATATATCACCATTTATTACCCCTGGTATATATTCCGTACGACTACATCATGTACCATGGTCCATAAATGAGTGTAATGGAATGGATCGGATGTCACTTTCCGAAAATAAAAAAAAGAAAAAAAAACAGGAAACCGAAACAGAGTTATTTCATGAAACAGAATAATGAAAATAAGGTGTTACTTTCGGCTGGCTTTTTTCTCTTTACACCAGAAATAGCCTGGTCAATAATTAAAATAAAATATAATATTTATCGCGAAAACTGGAAAGGGAGATTATAGCCTGAGCACCGGTTATATGTAAACTAAGTACGAATGCGTTATGTTGTAGTTGGGGTTAACGAATCGTTGTTCTATGGAGAAGAATGCATTTTTAAGAAACAATTTCATTTTATTTTCAAAAACACTACTTTTTACTTGTTTCTCAACTTTGTTTACTGTACATGTATTTAGTTTAAAAAAAAAAAAGCAGCACCAATATTCACTGGACAGTCGGACTACTGATTTGTAATTTTTTACTGGACCGTCAGTCATTTTGGTGGACTGGGCCTTTGGTCCAGCGTCTAAATTCGAAGACTGAAGACCCCCATATAAAAAGACCACATTGCAACAAAATACCTTTACTTTACCTTCCTTGAAGGGAATATATTTTACTGGAATGGCACAAATAGAAATGAACACTGAATCTATTTTGTTTGGTATTTTTTACTGGCAAAAATACCCTCGTCTTCCAACCACAGTGGCTAAAATAACCTTTTAAATTATGTTTTTAAGTACAAAGAATTCTGTGTTTTTCTTTGAACTGTCAGTTAATGACTTAATTAGAAATCTCCAAGTTACATTTCCAGCAACAAAAATTCTTACATGTTCTTGTATTTTGATTTCCTGAAACTTGACAAACTTAGACCCTCTGGACTGTAGATACAATCTTCCGCCAGACCTGTTTGTTGTACAGTCTGTGCTGGGGCACATTAACAACGGCATGAATGATGGGGAAGCAATCTGTAAACCAAAGAGAACAAAAATCTCTTACTCATTTCAAATGATCAAGGATATTAATTTACTTTTTCAGGCTAGTGGCAAGTTTGGTTTCAAACTTGTCACATTAAATTTAATGCATATAAGCCACTCATTTCATTAGGAAATCACAATGCTCTCATAAACACAGTTCTGTTGCACTTAATGGTTATATTACAATAACAATAATACACAATGAAGGTTACAGATATGTCCCACTTTTGTTTCACAAATTTCAATTGGGGTCTTCTCTGGGAATATATATTCACTCAGCTAAAATTTCTCTTGCCTATGTTGATAAAGTGAGTCTTGATGCATATAAAAGAGTGATGAATTAATTTATGCCTAGAACAATTAAGTTCTTTCTGTCTCATAGTCAATCATTCACAGAGAAACAGAATATATGATTGATACTGTTAAATTTTTTAGCACCTTCAGTGCGCCCAGCTCTGAAGAGACAGAAATTTCTTTAAATTTTCCTTTAATAGAAAAATTACTCATCAAAATTTCATTGCTGTCCTAGCAAAATAATGTTAATATATGCTAACTTATTTGATTTAACTGAAGCTTTTTGTTGCAAAGTAATTACACAAATTCCTTTTGGGAATTCTGGTTTCCTCTTTAGAAAAATCTGAAAAGTTCTTACTGGTTGGTATGTTTCATTGCCACATGTATCACAAGTGTAAGTTGCAACCACCATCATTGGTTTCACCTCTGTCGCCCTAGTTACAATACCCTTCACACTGACCAGCTTGCCAATAGCTTCAGCTTTTATTTCTCTAATAGCTGAATGCTTCAGGGAACTCCGAGGCTTGAAATAAATTTCACTGAAAAAGAAGTGTAATAATAAACTCTCTGTCTAAATAGATTTGAGCACTTTTAATAAAGTGGATATCAACAATAGTTTTTTTAAACAAATTTATAACCACTTCAAGTCAAGTCATATTTAATGATCTGAAAATGCAACTACAATGATGCAGTTTTATTTTGGGGGGAAAAAAACTTACTTGTCCTTGCCATAGAAGTTTAAGTATATGAAAATCACTCTGCAACAAAAACTTCAGCAACAAAGAATTAATATCCCAACAAACTTACAATCTTCTCATCAGTTCAGCTGGGTATTTATTTCTGGGGTCCCTTGTGATATCTGACCCCTCGGGGTGATTTCTCTGCTCAAGCAACAGCCTGTGTTCAATGTACACATCCAGAGCGTCTTTGTGTATAACCTGAAATGAAAAAAAGTTGGGTCATTGAAATAAGTTTCGTCTCACCAAAATACCTTTTACAAAATGCTGCTTGGTAATGACCAAGACACAGTATAAGAAATTAACAACTTACACAGGAAATAACATGGGGATGCCCCTGACTAAACAGCCTGCAAATTCAGCTGTCAGGGCTTTTTTACAGGTAGAGAAAGGGCCCTTTCCTTAAATTTGGGGAAAAGAAATGCGTAACTTTTGCAAAAGGGGAAGAAAAAAAATGATGTAAATTAAATTTTAGGGAAAACTGCATGATTTTGAAGAATTTTCCCGAGGGGAAGATGCCTATAAATGGCCCCTGCTATAGAAAGAAAAACGTCCTGGCAGTAGCCCGAAAGCTAGTAGAATTTTGGTCAGGTCTGTATAATTTTCCAAGTCAAAAGCCCAACTGGCCTATGAAGACTAGTCATCAGATGAGGATGACAATGGAATGAATGAATTATAAATTGAAAAACTCATTGATTTTTACTGAAAGGAATAAAATTACAAAATAACTTTATTCATTATTCTTAACTTTACAAGTTTAATATGTTTTGGGCTCGTAAAAAACCTAGCTGGACTAGTAGATTTAGCCTAACTACAAGCCCAACTTGCCAGTGGTTTTCTGGCCCAAATGTCTTTAACTGAGAAAGAGTTACTGTAAAATAATGTTGAAGACTTAAAGAAATACTAAAAACTTAAGATGCCTTTGTCTGCATTTTCCCAGGAAGACTGTTCAGAATTCAAATCTTATATCGTCAGAATACAAATTTCAGACACACTTCTAATACAGGTGAAATCAAAAGATTTCCCAAAATTATAAGTACTGCATCCATTACCAAAAATTAGAAGGTTAAGCATACCTCCCTCTCTCTGTAGTCTGGAAGGATATCTTGTACAATGTCAGCAAACAAGTTTGTGTAGCGCCGTGCATTTTCTGTGATAGCATCTGCTAAGTCTGGATCATGGTCGTGAATATCATCCAAGTCAATCCACAAACCAACCTGCTCTCTGTGTGCTAACTTTACCTATAAGGAAAGACGCAAAGACCTTCATCAGATCAGTTAAACCTTGACAATATCAGACTTTTGGCTGATATAACCATCTACCGTCATTATTAAAATTATGACTAAACATCCCCAATTCAAATATTCCCTCGACTGCTTAGAGTTCCCTTACTGTATATAATTAAAATAGCAAATGTTCACAGCACACAAGCTTCATTTTCATGCTTGTTTTTTCATTCTTTTATCTGTTTAAACCTCTTTTTACTACCTCCTTTAAACCTCGGCAGCAAAAACCAGTCTGGCATTGGAATTTGAATCATAACTACAAAAAGAAAAGTAACAGCAAAATCTGAAGAAAACTTCAGTTGAAGTCTTACATACATAACATTCAGTTATAATAAAGCATGTATTTTACCAGTTGTTGGCCATACACAAAGTCCTTCCCTCCATCTGCACCATCTGCATAGAACTCTTGAAGGAATGTCTTAATTTTTTCTACAGAAACAAAAGAAAACACTCCCATATAATTGTTAAGTGTAACTTTAAGAAGCTTTTAACTATAGACAGATCTATTATTAGAAGAAATATTTGCATGGCGGAATATTATATATTAACGCGGCCTTAATTTAACGTCATTATTGTGTCCAAATGGCAGCTCTCCTTTGTTGATCATGTTCACATTACTGCTTTTTCAGTTTCTTCATAACCTCATTTTTATATATTTGTGAAATTAATACAACATCTTTGAATTACACCTTAATTTATTTGACTCATATTATATTTACTTAGTGATGCAAGCTATACTGACATTTACTGCACGGTATACAGATGTCCCAGGTCTGTCAGTGGTTCCTCTTGCTAGTAATCGGAAGTAGGGCTCTCTTATACAATCAAAGTATACAAACTTCTCCATTTTGCAAGTGATCAGAGCTGTTTCTAAATTAACTTGCAACAAAGATCAACATTTTTTCTTCCTGATAACACATTTTTACGTATATCGTCCGGTGCCCTATTTTGACGCTGACCTATTTCGACGCCATTTTTGTTTTTCTTTTGTTTCTGATATAAGCGACTTCCGCTGATGTCATAACTTTACTATATCATAGTAAACTCACTTCACTATCGATCACATTAATCGAGTGGAAAAAAAGAGATGCAAAGGTAAGAGTTTATGAATTTGATCTCATATAATATGTTCTCGTGTGTTTTTTCTAATGCAAAAAAAAGTGAAACTTCATGCGTCATTTTCTTTGCTAAAATGAGCGTGGGAAAATTGTAAGCCTCTGTCTGCTGCGCTCGCTGTTCCCATTCATCGGTCACGTGACAGTCATGTGATCAGCCATTTATTTTTATGGTTTAATTCAGTCTTGTGTAATGTGTACGCGTTATAGACATTTTGTCAACAATCTTTTATTAATTGAAATTTAATTGAACGCTAACACTTTTAATTGTAAATTAACATAAGTGATGCCTAAGTTTCAGTATTTCTTATGTATTTCAGGTTCCATAAAGAAATTATGTATAGATGCTACACCACTACATATACTATGGTTAAGGCTCTAGAGATGGTCATGCTGACAGGAGCTCCAATTAAAACCACTGCCAAAGTGTTACATATGCTTTTTTTAAACTGAATAAATAAAGCGGCAAACCATATTTATGTGTTGTTATATTGTAGATCCTTGCTGTTGCTGGTATTGGTGGACACCGTAAGTACAAAATTCACAGTGTACTCAGTGCAGTAGAGTGATAGATAAAGCTGTATCGAGGCAGCCAATCAGGGGCGTCATTTTAGGTCACTGTCAAAAAAAAGGCTGCAACCATATGACCTATGATAAATGCTGTTTCCTTAAAAATAAACAACCCTTTTAGTTTTAATGGTGTACGTGCATTGGTCAAAGATATTACTTGATTTAAAATGTTTATGTTTTAACCCATCTGATATGTTGTATTTGCCTGTCAGTAAAGTATATCTTAACAGCGTCGAAACTGGTCACTCGAGGATACCCCACCCAGTCCGTGGCTAAAACAAAATGGATCTACCAAAATTTCAAGAGTATAAATTTCATCTACAATAACTGATTACCTTTTTCTGCCGTGTAATCCCTTGGTGGCATCCTTATTTCTTTTGAAATATTCTTTCTTCTTAAATCGAACAGTTTTGGAAAACAAAGGTCTTTGTACAATATTTAAAACGGCGCGAAACTATACCACGTGATACTTTGACCCAATAAGCGCATTCGTATTACTTTCCAGAAAGATGAAGGAACCAGTCGGCCATGTTTGTAATCTGCCGAAGGCATTTTTACAACCACAATCAACGCAAATCACACTTGATTCACGCTGCGATTAAAATCCGCATTGTTATGATATTATCAAAATGTTTCCGGTATTACATTAAAATGTGTTCTGTTTATACTTTATAGTCTTTTAAGGCACAGTGATCGCCTGAGGTCACAAATGTTCTAGAGACAATTACTACCGCCTCGGACGGAAATGTTTTCTCACCTGATTCTGGCAGGGTCATCGGCGAAAATTAACTGGCTATAAATTAATAAAATGGTAATTCGTTGAAAATAAAACCGGCATGAAAAATGTAAATTTTAATTGATAAATTAACAGTACTTCAAATGTTAGAACTACATAGAGCCTATTCACTAAATAACTCAGTTAAGTTTAGGTCCACCATCTTTATTGGAGACGTTGCGGTGAGGTTTAAAAGAAAAATCACCAAGCGACTTCAGAATATTTGTCGGGTTTAAACAATGAAAACAATTCTCAAAATTCATATACAAATATCTTTACTTATCGAAGAAAGCATTAAACGTTTCCCTTGTTTATTGTTTCTGGCTCAACATGTGTAAACGAAACCGATATCAGGGCCGGATCCAGAAATTTCTGACTGGGTGGGGGGTGGGGGGGGGGGGGGGGGGGGGGGGGGGGGCTTTGGGAAGGTACGGGAGGGGGAGGGTTTGGGGGCATCTCGCAAAAATATTTTCTAAAAAGGTGGAGTAAATGGCTCATTAAGTCATGGACTACTTTTGTGTTTATAATCAGAAGGAAGTGATAAAATTGATGTTATTACAAACACAGACTACTTGAATAAAAAAGTAAATATTTCAATTTGTAAATCTTACAAAATAGTGATCTTTCAAGGAAATAAAGTTACTGAAACTTTGGAACTATTTTTGTGTGCAAATGTACCACTGCCGGATAACCTTGACATTAGCCTAAATTGAAACACTTTAAAGATAGATTTTCAACAACTTAAATAAATTCAATATCTTAAGTTAATTATTTCCAAATGCCAGATGTGACAGGATAAATAGAATAATAGGTTAGTGTCTTTATTGAGAAAGTTTATATGGCTCGGCTGCGGAATTTATCGTGTGAGCCGCATATTCTCTATATCTATACTAAGGTAGCGTCTCATTTTTTTGTTACAGAAAATCATCAAAATATACAGTTTTACACACTTTTATCGGTAAAAAATTTACCCCGTTTGTCAAGGGGTAGATCCTTTAGTTATAACAGTAGTGTATGTAGATCGTCACCCTATATCTTACTGACCAGAAGGTCATGGGTTCGATTCCTGGTAAAATCAATTCTTTTTTTCAGTTTTCATGGTGTATAGAAGCATAATATTATGTTTTTCCCCATTGTAGGCCTATCTCGTGTTTAAACCTCGCGAAAACTAAAGAGGTAAAATGACGCCATCGCCTATTCTGTGCGGCGACAAATTAATTGTTGCATGTCAATATCGGAAACATTAGGCAATTCACCATTACCGGTGATAATTTTGAAATCACCTTCATTTAAATGGTCCAAAGCGAGGCAAGCAAAACTTTAGTTAATTGCTCGCGAGGATTTAACACGAGACATGCGACATATTGAATTTAAAATATAACTTCTCTTGTATTTCCTCGCGATGTTTAAATTCTTGCTAGTATATGTACTCATCTGAAAGGGAGAGACAAGAGAATTTTTAAAATCTCGCCTGTTAGGCGAACGGGATTCCGTACTTATACACTCTCAATGCAGATTAACTAAATTCCTAAGATAAAATCTTATTTATCTTACTGATTCACTTTGAATGCCATGTTTAACGCAACTAGGTAGTACTATGTCGCTTTAGGCTCGATCATAGATAGATACTTCACTGCAAACTTATAATGTATTAGTGCAATATTCAATACACGATAACATACCGGCTTAAACTGGTTGAGTATCTATAAATAGTACTTAATATTCTACTATCTCAGTGACAAGTGAAAACTATGCTCAGCAAACTCAGGTTAGGGGTAAGGGTTGCTGGATCTTGTGCCAATGGTTTACTTCAAGAGGGTTTTTCGCCACTACCTGTACTAACTGTAAGTTGACCTTACATTTAATTAATTAATTGTTACTATACATTTAGTTAGGAACAATATTAAGTATATAATCCACTGCGTACATATCAGTAAAAAGGATTTCAATTAAAATGAAAGTTCTAATCATATAGAAAATATAAAGATTAAAATAAACGACGATTTATGCAGACAGTGAAGCAACTCAAACTGTTTAGCTTTAACGTTAACAACTTAGATAAAATGACAACAGACGCATACTATGTGTGGTTTTGATAATTTCAAATATCGCGTCAAGTAAAGTTATACCAGTTAGTTTCCATCAGTTCAGAATTAAAATACATGTACGTTAATCTGCCTAAAGAGCACTGGTGTCATGGGAATGACAAAAAAGTTGTTTGTTTTATAATCATCTTTCAGACTGTATTTTTACGTTATCAGTAAAAATTGTAATGGTATTTAGCACAGGAAAATTTGCCACAATGAGGTTGGTAAAGTTCAATGTAAATGTAAGTTTTACCTTTAACAACATAACTCTTGCATGAAAATTATTTCAGAATGATTTTCTAGGAACGTGTATTAATAGTTTTTTTCAGGATTGTCGAACAAGACATAGATTCTATTGCCGCAGGCCCGTTTAATCCAGTTTTTTAGATGGCAAAGGAACACGTGCACCCCCTCCCCGTTTTTCCCTAAGTGCCCTTTTAAGTTGGTTTTTTTTCACAGTAACTTTAAATTCCGTAACCATTCATAGCTGTTCCAAAACATCTGGATCCGAACCTGCGACAGTTGCGTTTTTATACACTTTATTTGTGAGATTTATTTAAAGTTGACTGAAATACGAAAATCTGAGGTATAAAATGATACAAAAAGAAAGAAAAAAGTTTGGAGTGGGTTCGTAAAGTATATTTCGAAAATCCCCGGTAATTATCAGTAAAAGCTAATTCTGTCTTCCGAGCTATCACGGAGGTTAATTTCTCTGTCTTAGATAAAACCAGAATAAGAACAAACATGGTTCTTGGCTTGAAGGGGTCAGAAATTATGACCTTTTACATTCAAAAAGATAACAAGCCAAATAAAATAAACTTAAATTGACCTGATAGTGCTTCATGTCAAATAAAGTGGTTTTCATTTCCTATTTTGGCCAGATTACATTTTTGTTTGAATAACTAGATGCTCAGTACCGCGAAGATAATGACTTGTGACTCATTCACTATGGTCATAAAATAGAACGAAAGTCGATTCAAGATGACAACATATTTCTTTTACTGGTAATATTCGATGACGCTGGAGTTGTCCGGTCTTGCGCACAGACACTTGGGTTAAAGAAATTGTACTTGTTTCACACATCCGAAGCCACAAGGCACTCATATATACCAAGTTTGGTGCCTGTCTGAGAATGTTTAAATAATTGATCAAATTCACTGAAATGCCTTATGAAAATAAAGATATAAATGTTTGTCATAAGTAAACATTCATGATTTATCTTCACGTTCATGTAACTCAAAATACCTGTTATCCTTGTTTGACGACAAAACTCGAAACGAAACTCCGATATTTCACACTATTTCCTGGATGTAATGAAATTAAAAATGTAACCTGAAAAAAAGTTAAACATTTTATTTATTTACTTTCGACCATCATCACTTGACATGCCAGCCGTAGTGATAATTGAACTGAAATTCCACTGCTAGGTGGAGTTTGGTCGGGAAGTTCTGTGAGTATGAGTTATTCGAACGTTCAAAGGTTCGAATGCAAAATGATCCGAGCATTCGAATGCTAAAATGAACTAATTTTGCCACCCCTCGTTGAAATTATGGGCAAGAAACAAGAAATTATCATGGCTGGGATGTGTCATCATCATATGATGATAAACACACCATGCACGAGGAAGATATGAGCTAGACACAAACAACTTTTTACTATATCCATATAAGGCATAAGCTAAAACTTCAAGTGTCCACTGTGACCTTGACTTTTGAGCAAGCAACATATTTCTTGCATGCGACAAGTCGATTTCATATGATGATCACTTAAGCCGAATTATTTCGAAATCCAACCATGCACAACAATGTTATGAGCGGGACACAAACAACTTTTTCACTCTATCCATATAAAGAACAAGCCAAAACTTCAAGTGTCCACTGTGACCTTGACCTTTGAGCGAGCCTAATGTTCCTTGCACGCCACACATTGACTTCATACAATGATCAGTTAGGTCAAATTATTTCAAAATCACACCATGCACAACAAAGTTATGAGCCAGACTAGAACATCTATTGAATGTGCCTACACACGTACACACGCACACACACGCACGCACGCACGCACACACACGCGCGCGGACAAGGTAAACACTATATGCCCGCTCGCCATTCTCATGGCAGGGACATAAAAATTACACAGGGCAATTACTCAAAAATTATTCGAAAGAGAGATATGGATCTTGAGCGCTGCATCTCTCCACAATGAGATCTATTCACCTTTGAAGTTTCAAGTTAATATCTTCAATACCTTTCAAGTTATGCCCCGGACAAGAATTAAGTATGGAAAATTACAAAGAGCAATAACTAAAAATGTGAGAAATGGAGTAACGGTTTTATTGCGCTGCACCTCCCCACAATGAGATCTATTCACCTATGAAGTTTCAAGGTAATATCTTCAATATCTTTAGAGTTATGCCACGGACAAAAATGAAGTATGAAAAATTACAAAGGGCAATTACTCAAAAATTTTGCAAAAAGATTTACGGTTCTTAAGCACTGCACCTCCCCACAATGAGATCTATTCACCTATGAAGTTTCAAGTTAATACCTTCAATACCTTTCGAGTTATGCCCCAGACAAAAATGAAGTATGAAAATTACAAAGGGCAATAAATAAAAAAATATGCAAAAGAGAGTTATGGTTTTTCACCTCTCCTCAGTGAGATCTATTCCCCTATGAGGTTTCAAGTTAATATCTTAAATACCTTTTAAGTTATGACCTCGACAAGGTGCCCGGCCAATTCTTTGATGACGAAGGTATTGAGGTCATAGACTGGCCAGCGAGGTCGCCCGATCTTAACCCTATAGAGCATGCCTGGGACATGCTTTCTCGTAGACTTTCTTCGCGTCCGAACCCTGTGCAGAACGTCAGTGAGCTTTCTCATGTTTTTGTAGCAGAATGGGATGCCATACCACAGGATATGATCAGACGTGTCATCAGGAGCATGCCCAGACGACGTAGAGAGTGCCTAAACGCCCGAGGGGGATACACTCATTACTGACACTGACTATGAAACGCTTCCAGGCCTGAATCTGCTTTTACAGACATTAGTTATTCTCCTGTAAGACCACCATTTCAAAGTTAATTTAAAAGTGTTCATATCCTTGACACTGTCTCTATTCCGGAATGTGCCTGTTGGCGATGAAAATGCCGATTTGTTTTTGTAAAAAGAACGATTTTGTTATTTCTGTACAAGATATTCATAAATCTACTCAACGCGTATGTTATTGTTTAGTTTATATGGGCGCTCCTTTAATTTTTTTGAGCAGTGTTCTTGCATGAAGCACATTTTACAGATTGACAGCTGCAGGATTAGGGTTTGGCAGCCTTTTGTTTACGCACAAAGCGATGGAGTCATACGCAAATCAGTTTCGATTCGCGAGTGAGTTTAGTAAACATCACGGAAATACCTCCGTAACGAAAATAAGAGGTTCGACGATATATCTTCATACTTATTAGGCATTTCAATGAATTTTAGCAATTATTGAAACGTTCTCAGACAGGCACCAAACTTGGTATATGAGTGCCTTATGGCTTCGCATGTGTGAAACAAGAACAATTTCTTTACCCCAAGTGCCTGTGGTCTTGCGAGCAAAGCAAAAATCACATTAAAAAATATTATTCGGTCTGTTTTTGTAGGGTGATAATTTCTAGCAAAGGGAAAAGTACTGTCTTTGAGGGACTTGAAAACACGAAGATATTAATGTAATATACATGCAAAGCAAAACTCACTTATTTATTTAGTATGAGCATTGTCGTAGTGGATATTTTTTCTCTCAGTTTAATAGAGTATAAGCGGCAAGATTTACATATGAACAATTTGTGAGCGACATAGATCTATACATTACTTGTTACTTCAGTGAAGATAAGATGATTCATTTTAGTTCAGAGATGTTTCTTTATTGTGTAGTTAATAGGTAAAGCGTCAGAAACGTAATCATGAAATGGCTAGAAGTTCAGTCGTAAAATGCTATAATGTGACTTAAGTTTTCACTTGAGAAGTCAGTCTAAATAACCTGAAAATTGCAACGGGCTGCATATATTTCAAAATTAACAAGGAAGTCTGAAGAACAGCTATATCCCCTGCCGCAGTAGAAGTTTGGAATGGATAACAAGTGTGAAGAGAGAAGGTTAGATCTCCCAGTATGACACATGATAATGATTTCTACGGAAAATGGGCAGTTACATTTGGACCTAACATTTGTAGCAGTTTAAAAGTTATGACGCAGACACGAAATGTGGATTTTTTTAAAAATAAATGACCTTTAGATGTGACCTTGACCTTGGGGGTAGCGACCTGGTTGTTGCGCTCTGCACATCGTCTCAAAATGGTGATCATTTGTGCCAAGTTGTTTTAAAATTTCAAGCAGTTTAATAGTAACGGAGCGGACACGAAATGTGGACTTTAATATATATGACCTTTAAGTGTGACCTTGACCTTGGATATAGCGACCTGGTTTATGCGCCCTGCACATCGCCTTATAATGGTGATCTCTTGTATCAAGTTATTCTAAAAGACTTTCAAGCAGTTTGATAGTAACGGAGCGGACACGAAATGTTGACTTTTTTCATATATGACCTGTAAGTGCGACCTTGACCTTAGGGGTAGTGACCTGGTTTATGCGCTCTGCACATCGTCTCATACTGGTGATCATTTCCGCAAAGCTATTTTAAAAAACTTTCCATGGGTTTAAAAGTTATGGAGAGGACACGGAGATACGGACGGACAGACTGACAGACGGATAGGGAAGGAATATTTCACTCTTACTTATTTCTAGCAAAACCGTTGATTTTATTTTGCTTATTTCTCTCCAGGCCTTCAAACGAGACCTACATGTTGAAAACAGTCGAGAAGCACAAAGAAAATATTCCGTCGGCTTATTTGGTTGCGGAAGAATTGCTGGTTTGAAATTATACACTTCAAAGTTATCTCCCTTTATATCGTTGTTAAAAGAGCAAATATCCCCTAAAATCTAGAGTATTCCATTTTTTGAATCATGTACAGGTAAATGACATTGAATGAATTATTGTGCGATGTCAAAGTGTCCATTAAAAATCCAAGTACTTTAAATTAACTGATATTATTAATATTAGCTTTGATATTTTTGATTATATACTCTAACGCCAAAGAAACTGTGCATACGGTTTAGGTCAATTTGTGTGATATCCGTATTTCAAATAACATTTTTAGCTCATTTAATTGCCTACAAAATGGCATATTTTTTAAATAGCGGTTTCTAAAGATGCATGTTAATCGGTTAGGCGTGGTAAAGGTCAAAATAGCCAAGCAAATTCATTGAATTGATGTCCCCCCACCGAATTATACAAATCACGGGAATGGGGCTGTTAAGTTTACATAGATTTTTGACCTTGGAATTTGTTTGACAGATAAGTTTGCTATCTTTATCTATAATAAATCAATACATATAAAAAACTGAGCTGTACCAAGCAGAAATAGGTCTTACAGTAAATAACGTCGTTTGAGAGAAATGATGTCAGAACATTCTTAAAAAGCAGCGGAACAACAACATTTTTTGGTCTAAACTAGTAAAGAGAGAAAAGTCCCTATGCACTGCATGACTCCTTAATAACATCAATGCACCCATGAAATTTAATTTTGATACCTCAAATACTTCTGAGTTATGGTCAAAACAAAAATTAAAGTTACCAAGTGAAGAGTTACAGTTCCTATGAAATGCACGACTCCTTAATGACATCTATGCACCTATGAGGTTTAATGTTGATACTACAGATACTTTTTTGAGTTATGGTCCAAACAAAAATTAAATATAAAAAGTGAAAAGGGGGATAACTCCAAAATTTTGAAGTAACAAGCCAAGGATATGCGCATCTCCTTTAGATATTGAAAGTTCCCACAAAGTTCTGCTGAAATCCTTTCAGTAGTTGCAGACAAATAGCGTGGAAACGAAATACTTATCAGGGGCCATATTTCTGTGTTAAATGGTCTGACCGAGACAAGCCAATGACATGCGCATCTTTTTTTGGTATTGATGGTTCCCAAGGAGATTCGTTGAAATTCAAGAAGTTGCCGAGAAATAGCGCGGACACAATGTTACTCTGTATACATACTGCATAACTAATTGAGGGCTATAACTCTGCGTTGAAGGTTCAACCGGAACATGCTGAGGATATGCGCATCATATTGTCGAAAAATATACTTTTTCTCTCACACATTGGCCTAAACGTCTTGGCAATGTAACCACAACACTGCTAAAGAGATTTACAATCAACAGATTTGAACGTATTAGGCTAAGCGGACACAGTGTACCAAGTGTCATAGTTCACCCATTTATAAAGTAGACCATTTAGCATGGCAAGAGTAAATCATAAAATATAAAACAGTAAACATATCATTTCGACGTATTTAACCGATTACTGTTTGACTTTTTTTCAATGTTACCAAATGATGAATTTATGAAATTGACAAGAAACTTCAGATTATTTGTGATCTCTACATTAAAGTTTGACCTACGTGGGTTACATCAATCCCCTTGGTAATTCGGCCATTTTTGGATAACATTATTTCACTGAATTATAACATGTATGCTAATTCACTAAACTGGGAAGTTACATGGCCTTTCTCGTGTATTTTATACTGTCCTTCATAATTTACACCAGGTGTACATCTGAAAAACGTACTACGAAATCGTCGTTTGGACCTTAAATGGATCGTTGAGCAGGACCAGGCCCGGCTGCAGGAGGTTAAACAAGAATTCTTGTTAGGGGACGATGTCAAATTTTATTTACCCTCCGACAGAGATGAACTGCTCTCCGACAAAAGGTAAGAAGTGGCGAGACTCTTGAGTATAAACTGAATTGCATCGCACATGAAACTGTTTTTGGATAATATATCATGCTTTATACACAAATCTTTTTAACAACAACAACACCATGTAGTTACGCAAAAGAGTACGCTACTAAGATGACGTAACGTCACAAATTGAGCTGTATGTAAATGACGTACAATGAGAAATAGAAATAAATAAGGATTTAGTCGTTACTTTTGTTATTCATGTATTTTTGAAATAAATGGAAACAAATGTTTATATGGTTTGAAATAGTTTCAGATATAATATCCACAATATCTACGATCCACGATATCCACGATTTTTAAGGATGTCAACTTGTTTTGTTTCAGCGCTTTTTGTGCAAAGATATTTGTTTGGTTTTGTTTTGTTTTGTCTGATGTGAGATTTAAGCAGCCGGTATATTGTATACAACTGAACGGAATTCGAAATTGAAAACTGTTATTTCATGTTACAGTAAAGCTTAAGTAATTTGTTTTCAGTTTGGACGCCGTTGTTATTGTTTCACCAACGAACACACATACTGAGTACATCTGTGAAAGCTTGAGAAAAGGTAAATATTTAACTGAAAAGTAGAAAAAAATCTGTTTGTGTTCAATATAGATGCCACATATATGTTCCAGATGTTCCATCTTTGCAATAGCCAGAAATAAATAAGCTTGAACATGTTAAGTAAACTTTTGACGTAAAGCGGACGAATTCACACTTACCCTGCCGGAGGAAATCGACTCTGCCTTTGTGACCAGTACAGACCAAGATCAGCCTGCACGACCGTGCAGTCTGATCATGGTCTATACTATTTGTCATTCAGTCAGTAAATTTTCAATAAGCACCCCCAAAAACAATTAATGGATTTGTCCAAATTGAAGGACGGACAAGTCCATTTTAGACATTTAGTATGTTAAGAGTAATACTGTTAAGCAGAAAGAGCTTACGCATTTTCCATATGTTTATATGATCTTCTTTACGGAAGTCGATGTTTATTTAAATATTTTCAGGAAAATCAGTTTTTACCGAGAAACCGGCGGGAGAGACTGTTACTGACATACGAAAATGTTACGAAACTGCAGAAGAAACTGGTCTCACCTTAGTCACGGGTTATACGAGGTAATAAAGAGTTTGTCAGACAAATTTAAAATTTGCAGGAGTCGATTATTCAACGGACGATGCCGAATATGCGACCATAAACATGTCCTATGCAAGGTAATGTTAATGTGCCGTGAAATGTTTAAAGATTGATCAACTATGTTGATATATGTTGGTACTGTATGTGCAATCTATATCTTAAGTACATGTATTTATATTAGAAAATCATCTGATTTCGGATGATCTGTTTGATTTAAAACTTACAGACAATAAAGGGATCACCGTAACCGTAGGCAATAAAAATAAGTTTACTTATTGGGGGTTGTTGTAAAACCGGAATTGAAGTAATTTTTTGGTCCACAGTTTTAAGAGAAAGGTAGAAATTAAAGCGTCCCAGAAATCGGTCCGAAAATTTAATATTTTCATTTTGGATTCTTTAAACACATTATGATTGAAGATGGAATTTCGAGACAGAGTTTTTAAAATATGTTTTCTGAGTGATAGCAAAATGATTTGTACATATTTCAACGTATGTTGTATATGCATTCAACAATTTGCTGAATGAATACATTATAGTTGTTTCAAATTTTGTATACAAAACTGAATGGTATCACCATATACTTTGTAGGCGATTTGACGAGGCATTTCGTGACGTAAAGAGGGCAGTAGATAAGGGAGTTCTTGGAAAGTTGCAGTGTATAAAGACAACAACTAGGGACTCGCCAAAACCGTCATACACATTCCTTAAGGCCGCCGGTATGTAGGTTTTGTTAAAGCTTGAAAACTTAATAGATACGTATATAAGATTTTTATTTATTTTTCGTCGTTTTCTTTCACTTAAACCGTAATGTTCTTCAATAGATTCCGTTAGTCTTGTGTTGATCAAATGCACTACATGTTCTGAGTTGTCGACATTCCATTTGTTTTATGTTCACATGTAGAGGGAGTGGAGTAGGGGTTTAGCATGTGCCAGTAGTTTCGAAATTATTTTTTCTTTCGAGTTTTATACGATGCGTGAATTAATGATGAGACCAAAATAATTGTCAAAATCTATGGTAAAACAAGTTGAACAAAAGCTCCGATTTACTGTTTATGGAACATATAAAAAGTTAAAACTTGTCTGTTTCATCACTTATAGCCTGAACACAGTTAATTTGATAATAAATAATATATTTGTATGAAAATGTTAATTTGCTGTTGATATTTCTCAGACAGCACAGGGTGTAATATTCTCGCTGATCTTGGAGTCCATGACATTGATATGATTGTGTGGCTTACCAAAGCACAGAAGCCGGAATCTATCTTCATTAATTGCCACGTACATGATCTCGAGCTAGTAGAGTGCGGAGAACCAGACTCAATGGCGGGCTTGATAAAATACCCGGATGGAATTTTGGTTACTATGGATGCATTCAGGGAGAGTTGCTATGGATACGATATAAGGCTGGAGGTATATTATTATACACGTACTTGATTATTTTTTGTAGAAGTTATCATGGTTATATATTTAAAATAAATCTCATAAAATAATCTTGCTCATGAATTATGATGATTTCTAAGCATGCTGTATTGCTGCCAACAATCTGATTGAAATCAGCTCCTAAATAACGCTCTGCTATTAGGTAATGAATAGATATTTCCCCCTTTTCTCAGGCGTTTGGAACAGAGGGTATGGCAATGGCCGAGAATCCAAGGGAAAGTTCTACAGTTATTGACGGTTTGAATGGCGGAGGTAGCAGACGGCTTTTTAATTCTTTTCCACAGCGGTTTGAGGCACCATTTGAAGCAGAACTGGCGCATTTTGTGGACTGTATGGACGGTAAGCTGACATATTAGAAACTGGTAGTTATGATTTTAATTGTAATGAATGTATGCTTTATACTGGTTCTCCAAGTCAGTTGTTATTCTGTGGTTATGGTAACAATTTAAAAGATAACAAGCGCCAGTATCCTCTCCTTAAACCTTTAAGTTTCTATAAAAAAAATATTTCATTTTAATTTGGTTAGGAACGCGCAGAATACTTGAGATCGAGAGACTTCTATTGCTATTTTTAAAGGCACATCAGTTTCCTTTAAATTACGCTTAATTTTGATTTCAGGAAAGACAACTCCATTGATTACGAAAGAAGAAAGCATTCTTGTTGCCGAAATAATTGAGAAAGGAATACAGTCTTTTAAGGAACGAAGGGTTGTTATGTTTTGACAGTTGCATTCTGTGAGGTCTGACTTCGGCGACACAACACGACTCTAATCCACCCGACGCCTGGACCCTTATCTGCCTGAAACAAGAATGAGTTGGCACAAGAATGAATGTGTTCTAACAATTTTTGACTGACATTGTTTTTAAACATTTTAGTACTAATTAAAATTGTGCAGCATTTTATTAAGAAGTGAAAAAAATCATAACTTGTGTTCCTCTTAATATAAACACCGAAGGCATCAGGACAGAGCAAGATAAAATCTGCATGAAACAAAGTGACAAAAAATAACAGGAGCATTCTGTTTTCGTCCGCTTTGTAAAATAACGAACTTCATTTTGGACATATCAAATTGAAGGATATCTGTCTGCTTTCTTGACACTTGTCCTTTGCGTTTTGCAGATTGTTAACATGCCTAATTTCAAATTAGGAAAAAAATCCTGTTTAGGCCATTTTAGTGATAGCCATAGTCAAAGTTGTTGTCAGTATATTATTTATGAAACTTATTGTTGTCAGTCTATGTATAAAACGAGATAATATTTTTGCAAAACACTCAGATGAAGGCAAAACACTAAGGCACTGATAGGTGGGTCGTTTCGTTTTATACTATGTCATACCTAGTGAGAAAATGTTAATAGAACGATTAATTTACATGCCATTTTTTCATATATAAGGATTTCAAGGGTCGTTGTATATCTATGATTAAAATAGCATTAGTGTCTAGTAGAAATGTTTACTGTTGTTAAGGCGATAGTCAAACCCAAAGAGATCTGTTTTAATGTTTTAGGGCTTCTGTGCATTTATAAATGAAGAAAATGTAATGCAGTTGTTTATGATTAAATTATGTATTTGTGACAAATGTAACAATGACATTGTTAATTGTTTTAGTCCATTACGACTAAATGCGATATGTTTTCATTTAAATTTCCAGTAATTTCTGACATACGAGATGTGAAAATGAAGGCATGGTGAGAAACGTCTGCTTATTTTCCCACACACACTCTGAAGTAGTGTCAAGTGCGACAATCTATGTACATGTAACTTTAAGTGTGTTGTTAAGTTTCTGCCTGCTGACATTTAATGCCATCTACTTGTAAAGGCAGATTAAAATTCTCAGTGCGCAAATAGAATGGCAGAAGATATTTTGATTTCAAGGGTCACATATCCATCGCCAGTATATCACCATCACCTGTCCAGTGAACACTCGATTTTGAACACTGGCAACTTAATATTGCATTGTCAGCTAAAATTGCTGTTAAATATGTTTCGCATTATGAATAATCATTAGCAAAAACATCAGTGACATCAAGGAATACAGAGAAATCTCATTTTCATTCATTGATCAACAGTAGGTCAATCTGTAAACTTGTACCCAAGAAAGTACGAAGACCTTGTACTTGACCTTTCTGGAGCTGCAGATAGTGTATGTATATTGTCAGGATTTTTTTTCATCACTTTGGAATAAAGCACTAAGGTTTTCAAGTAGAACATCTTTTTACCTGAGTACTAAGACTATCATCCCCTCACCCTGTAATTGTAGTATACTTCGAGAGCTAACAGCAATATATGAGATAAAACGTACTGCGTATTTAGTTGTATCTTTTCACGCATATATAAAGTACATTAAAGAGTAAACAATCTCGCTCGACAGATAGTAATGAATTTATTAACAAGTTTCAAGTTTTATTGGCAAAATCAGCATAATAATGCCTTTCGCCATTTACAATAAGAAAAATAGAATATGGCAAAGACTTACAAAAGTATAAATGTATAAGTATATAAACAAGAACTCACAGAATGTACGTGTATAAAGAAAAAATTCACAGAGTATTGAAAAAAAACATATTCTACAATCAAATGTGGATAGAACTATCAAGAAACAGTTACATCAGTAAGTGCATTTTTTCTTTCTTCCATTGCTTTTGTTAGAAAAAACAGCAATTTTGGTGAATGTATTTTTATATTTGGAGTACATTAGAGAACAAAATTTGTTTATAGTTGGAAATGACAATAGATGACGCGAAACAATATCTTTACATATATAATTTACGTTTAAGAAGAAATGATTTTGGTTAACTGGATTGGCATGTAAAGTAATATTCCTGAAATTTAAATTTGAGTAATATATTTGTGTTAAAATAGACGTGTCGCCGACAGTCTTAGAACGGATTTGAAATAATATTTCTGTAATTATACTTTGTAAAAGCCTATCCAGTCATTGAAATTACTTATTTTCAAATATTTTGTTACCAAAATATCCGTTATATTATGAGAACAACGCTCAAGACCTAGCCGAAATTTCAGAAAAGAAATTCGCGAATTGCTTCAATTAAGATTTAAGCTTTAAACCGGAGATCAGAAACTGGCCAATCATTTTTTACCATTCAAAGAAAAGAATTTGAAATCAAATGGTTATCTAACATTTTGGTCTTGGAGTGGATCAGTGGTAATGCACTGGACTGATAACCCAGGGGTTGCGAGATCGATTCCCCGCTCATCCTCTAACAATACTAATTGTCTTCCGTATGAGACGTCAAACCGAGGTCCCATGTATTGATACACTGATCAGTGTTGTACATTGAGCATGCAAAAAAATCAGGGGTGTCTCTGGAACGGGATGCTTTCTGTACCTTGCACTATCCCCCATAACATAAAAATAACTAATCTCTGCAGGAGGCTTCGGTCATATGGGCAACCGGTACCGAGGATAAATGACTCAAAAAGAAATTCATTTGAAAACATTACGGAACTTTAAATAACACTCGTGATATAAAACATAAACAGCAGACAAATTAACACAACTAATCTCATATCTTATGCTTAATTTCATTTGACACACCTGTAATGAAAACAAAATGTCACTATAGACCGTTCCATAATTGATAAATTGACCGCCGCCATTATGAAGATCACGTGACCGTCCACCATTAAAGGACTGCTAAACCTCGCTATGTTGCTTATAAAGTTCCGTATAAATCTGTATAACTTTAGCACATTTCAAGCTAACATACTGCCTTATATCGAATGAATTTTGTTGCAGAATAAACATCATTTTATTGTATTATTATTACTATTTTGTATGTTTTTTCCTGACTTGAACATATCATTAACTTGAAATATTTAACAAATGAAAGACTGTGAAAAAAGACATTGACTGTTCAAAGTGGAAGCTTGAGTTGTTTAAACCACATATAATATGTGTAAAACGCAAATAATATTGAAAGCACTGTATTCCTATTCAAAAGGTGGAACTATGATTTCAGTTATTTGAACAACTCTGAAACCTTACAAAATGGACAAAATGATAAAAAAATTAACATTTCGTTCAACGACCGCATGTTCACTCTATTTTAACTAAAACTTGTTTTATTCTTTGGTACAGTTTCATAGAATACTCGACAATAAATATGCATTATTTAGCGCTTCTTTAATCATCAAACTGTCTTTTGTCTTTAGCGGGGCCCTCTGGTGAAGGAATGTGGTTACGTAATACGGGAGTGACATACTGTCTTAGTTTTGATAAGTCACCGTTAAATGTCGTTGTCGGTCTTGTATGATCAGTCACACTGAAACACTGTAATAACGAAATCTGCTCTTCACATGTTTAGTTTGAAAAAATATTCAAATTAGGTGAATTGCTAAATGATTACGTCCTTTCCCAGGCATTAGATCACCCGGATGTGATGTTGCAACGAAGATTCGATCATTTTCCTCGAGATCAAATACTGCCTCCGAAGTAATCGTCTGCTCTGACACATCGGCGGCCATGTTACATGATGACGTCACAGTTTCAAGAAGGGTTCTCTCAGTTCGTTTGCCAAATGAAATAAGATTGACAAAGTGCCTAAAAATAAGTTCTTCACCTCCATAAATCGTTTTGTTTCTATTAACATTCCCCGTCTTAAACGTAAGTAGGGATGATACAAAATACTTTCCAGTTTTCCTTATGAATACTGCTCCTTCTTTTTCTAGATACAGGAAGCTATTTGCGGTGATAGGAACAGATCTCCAAAATAATTTTGTTGCTTTTCCTTGTACTGAAACAAGAGATGCAAAAATAAAAGATTATAAAAAATGAAAATGAAAACGTATCACCTAAATTTGACTTGTACAACTATATGACTATAATGCTGTAATATTTTTCCCCTTTAACTGTATAGTTCTAAATTCCAGCAAAATCTCGACCTCAAGGAACAAAAAGTTTCCGATCTTTCAGACATAAATATGTTTCTCAGAAAAATGCTAGGTTACCTGGTTTTGCATATGAAGTGACATCTTGCAATTTAAGGACTGAATTCTTTTCTTGTGATTGTACACAGCCAAAGTCCGTTAAGTTGACATTGGTAAACTCTGAAATTCAAATGCAAAAATTTATGTTAGAGTGATTTAGCTATCTGGAAACTTTCGTTAAGATTTAATCGTTTGTTGCATGCTAATCTATTGTCGCGGTCATCATTTTGTCTGTCTGTCCGTTTGACAACTTACATTGTAATCATCTGGGCTTTACTTAACTTCTTTTGTCTCGCGTCAGCTCTTTGTCCGTAACTTATAAGTGTTTATTACTTTATCATTATTTTTTGTAAATTATACCGATAAACTATATTTAGACAGATAGGCTGTCCAAATCAACATTTTTTTGTAATAACAGAAGAAATGTTTCAGCCTTACCTGGACTTAAATTACTGTCGTATTTCTCAACAACTCTCTGAAAACATTCGACGAAACAAGAGAAGATGATATGAGATAAGATAGTCATACAATCTTAGTCTTATGTCAGACTGAAAATGGGCTGCTATCACTCAGTGTTACTAAAATTTAGTACAAACGCAAAAGAAATCTGGCATCAACATTTACATTCATTCTCGAGACGAATGAAAATATCAGTTAAAGAACGTAAATTATGAATTCATATCATATAAATATACATCATCATCACTTTGACGATGCTTCGCAGTAATATATTTCAATTTCATTGAATATAATGCGATATTCAACATATTGGCCAAGTCGATGCGGATGGTATATTGATTTGGGCTATCGACTTTTCTAAAAAAAACGCTAAGTAACACAGATTTTTTTTTTAAATAATACAAGTACCCTCTTAACCAATGATAATAAATTTGTTAAAAAAGATTTATTATCCGTTTTACTTGAGTTAGAAAAAACGTACATTCGTCAAACTAATGGCTGGACACAAAAATATGTAGTTGAAAATATAGATGAAAACAATACAATATCACCTTCTCTGCAATTCTTTGTAGGACGACACTTGCAAAACCACAGTATTCGTCGTCTTTTTCTTCCAGATCTTTTAAGAAATCGTATTTAACGTCTGCGAAGATAAAATTTTCACGTGCTAAGCAGACGACTGATTCCTTGTGGCTTGTCCGCTGGGCGTGCCAGAGTACCGACAGAGTAAGAAGGGCACATAACTCAAGTGCCGTTGAGAAAAGAAGGGCAATGAAACAGCACTGTCTAACCTGTCGAGAAAAAACGCGTCTTTCAAAATCTGGCTATGTTTAAGAAATAATAAATATGTTCCTATGTTTTATGAGTGAATAAAATATAGGCAGGAGTTCGGATGCGTAGGAATTAAATCACGAGTGCGTAGCACGAGTGATTTAATTCCGCTGCATCCGAACGACTGCCTGTATTTTATTCACTCATAAAATATAGGAACAAATTTATTATTTCGATTCTAACCACGAAAATATCTAGAACTATTTTTGCAAGCATTTATGTATAGTTTGCAATTCGTCAGTAGGCGGGATAAGCTGTTACAATTTACACCCTAGTGTAGAGAGGAGTACATACCGGGATTTCGATACTGGTATTTATTCATGAAATCTGCAATTAATGTAAACAAAAGACGAACGTAGATAATCTTTTTAAAACAACACAAAAAAATCCATGAATAACAATACTAGAAAACTTTATTGTCAGTTTCTGCGGTGTTAGTAGGTTTGCAGACGAACCGGAAGTTTGTCTATTACTACAACATTTACTACGATCGTTTCGTGTCACGTGATATGATTTCATTCATAAACCGGAAATTGGAACTATTTCCATAGCGTTTGCGTCGCAACTTTTTCCCACGGTGAAAAAATAAGTTTGTACTTATTAAGTACGAGTGCCTAATATTTGTTTACCCGAAAAGGGATTTATTTTTTGTACTGTCACATTTAAGAAATGAAATTATACTAAGTTTACGACAGAAAGAGAAAATACGATCAAACTATGTGTAGTGTGGAATAGGTGGGCGCACAATGTAACAGCCATATTTTATCGTAGAATAAAAAACAACTGGTTTTCCTATATGTTTATGTAGTAAATATTTCAAATCGTGTTAGAATTGTAAATGGAATGAACATAGGTATTAAAAATAATCTTTAATAATAATTAACTTAGTTAATACATCCTAACCGAATGCAGGATTTAACCAGAAAGCGTGAATTTAGCTCGAGAAAATATCCAAAGAAAGTGAATAAAAGATCATATTTACGCTCGCCTCCAGGCGGAAATTTAAAAAAAAGGAGGGAAACTAAATAATGAAATAATCGGAACGTGGTCAACATCTTCCATGTAAATGTTGGTGAGAACTGTTGATTATAAAACACAATTTTCTTTAGATATGAATTATGTATAGGTTAAAGTTTATTAGTACGTATTTACAAAATTAAATTGGTCAGGCGCGGCGCAGCCGCGCGACCAATTTTAATTTTGTAAATACGTACTAATAAATTTTAACCAGCTTAGTGTTTTAAATTATTTTTGTACACTCTCTACATGTCTCCGCCCTCTTTCGTCACGCGACATTGAATGACACACCGAAACACCAAACTCAATTGCTTGGAATAAAAACCCAAGAACTTCTACATGCACGTGAATCGTGTGGCAGTACTGTCGGTAGATGCTTCAGTTGTTGTTGTACTTTTACATTTTTGTTGTACTAAGTAATATTTTGGGTTGTTAAACTGATTTAACACGATATTTGATGAAACATGTACACTTCAATTACCTTGACTTGCGTAATGGAATACTGTACTTTTCCGACGACATTTTCATCGGAAAGCAGCGGGTCGAATATATTATTTACCGTATATTGTGTGTATAATTTACAGGTATGCATTACATAAAATGAGAGGATATTTTACTTTACTTGTGAAAGCTAAACATAATTATGAAAGATGGATTTAGTTCAATGTATTCTGTATTTTTCCGGACACTTTCTCTTTAATCCTATTTATTTGTATGAAAAAATGTCCTTGTTAGTTTCAACACGATATTATTAGAATAGCCTGTTCTCTTGTGTATCGCATGAGTGTAAACAAAAAACCAATATCCCTGTAGTTCCGCCTTCAAGGCACACATGCGGAATAACGTCGGTAAATTATTTCATTCGATTTACCTGGTTAGTAGCACTGGTTGTTTAAAGCTGATTTACTAAAATAAATTCTTTCAAAATTTAAAAAATGCTGCCATCTCATTGGACAAAAACTAATTTCAAACACTAAAAATGTTTAAAATATGAAGACAAACTAGTATTTAGACTTACCATTATCCTTATTCTTGTATAACTACTAACAGGAGACTAATCACCGAAACTGCTCAATAACTTCGGGTATTTTTTTACTACGGAAAGGTTAATGAGGTTATCTTTTTCTGGTTTTTGCCAATTAATTTGAGTTTAATGTCTCATTAAAATATGAAAAGACGAAAGGCACTGGTTTAATCCTTTTTATAACTGGATCCATGTATTTGTTAAAATAAATATTGATTTGCCTGTTGAGAAAACACTATCATTTGAAAAAAGTAACATGAAAAGCCAAATGTTATTTCTAGTTGGTTTACTCGTTTAAAGCGTTTTTTTCTAGACACGAGAAACACGATATCAAACAAGTATTGAGGGTAATAGATGAAATCGTTTCTAATTGTTGTGCAACATTAATTAAATGCAATGTATGGAAAGACCAAATACCAAAATAAATCCAAATGATATCGATAAACATATCTTCAATCTGGTATACCCCTTGTAAATTAACATGTCTAAATATAGACGCAGTGTTAGGTTTCCTTCGCATATTGTTTCCGGCTTGTTATAAACGTTTTTTGATTACTCTTTCAATATTTAAAGGGTACCGAAAGTCAAACATTTCAAATGTATATTTCAAGTCAACTCCTCGTTTCATTTCATAACTCAAGATATCACGAAACACCGCGATTTCCAAATTCATGAATTTTGACTTTTAAAATATAGTCGCAGATACAGTTACATATATACACGAAAATGTGAAATAGGTTTGGAGTCCATTCGAAACAGAAGCCGAAACTGACACTAAAAGCTAAATTTCCTTGAGAGAGAGAGAGAGAGAGAGAGAGAGAGAGAGAGATTTAGTAAAATATATTTTTAAATAATTTATATATTCCTATAATCGAATTACGGACAAAACGGACCATGGACAAAACGGACCACACAAAACGGACCATTTTTTGAGACAAAACGGACCATAATGTGAGACGAAACGGACCATATCCAGGGACAAAACGGACCATCCAAAAACATAATTTTTACTCCAGTTAAATTCATATCGGCTTTCATTATGAGACGTTTTAGGGGTGTAGTATAATGTATCTTGCCGTCTAGTCTCAATAACTCGCCTTCAAAAGCGGACCCATTTATTAATCTGATATTTTGCGTTGTCCGCTCTGAAGGGGATATTGACCTAACATAAAATAGCGCAATATACACCTTTTGGAGTACAATTATTTGGACTATCTTGCCGTCATACGAGTATGTATTTTTGTTGTGAAATTTTTGTTCTGATTTTTTTTCAAAATTTGACTCATTTGAAATTCCCCGCTCAATGAAAAAATAAAGACAAAAATAATAAAAAGAAAAAAAATCTAATAACTATACAATTTTTGCTTGTAGATTTGGATGGGGAAGTTTTAATAGACGGAAATCCTTTACAGTCAACACATTTTTTTTTAATCAACACATTTGACTGGGTATGTATCACACCATATTGACAGTGTTTCACACCTTTTTAAGAAATTGTAGATTACTATTCACATAGACTATTTGTTACTTCGTATGTGTGTTTTCTGACTGTGTTTTTCCTGATATCTTTTTTTTCTTGTTTTTCAAAGGCAACCGCAATCAAATTAATCTTATCAAGTAGTAATAATGTTTTCGCACCTCTTTAACAACCGACAGTTGTTAACAAACTTTAAGTTGTCGGAATTCACACCTAGATAAATTTTCTTTTTCTCAATTGTATAATTCAGTCAACTATCGAATCGTAATTATCAATTTAAGCATTAAGTACAGCTATGGTGTATTTTGCGAAATAAAAAAAAATATATTAGACAGACCTAATTGTAATCAACTGTAATTTGGAAACAAAAGAAAAAACACACAGCAAATTACAATTTCTTTTAAAATTTCTTCTTCATTAATCTAATATATAATACGACTAGTTTTGATGAAAATTACGGGCAGTTAATTTCAAATTATTATACTCACATTACTCGAATAAAAATAAAAGTTTAACATATGTGCCGATGTATGGGCCGTGTTATAAATTCTACTTACTTTTAAATGATGCATTATACAACACACCTATAACACTTCAGGATGGAAGCGAAAAATACATACTAGTATGACCTCAAATTTTACTTTCTTTTGTAAGATGAATTAGACTACACCCCTAAAACGTCTCATAATGGAAGCTGATAAAAAATTTAACTGGAGTAAAAATCATTTATTTGGATGGTCCGTTTTGTCCCTGGATATGGTCCGTTTCGTCTCACATTATGGTCCGTTTTGTCTCAAAAAATGGTCCGTTTTGTGTGGGAAACACAAAAAAGATATTTATGCTCATGTGAACTTACCCATTAAATAAACAAAGAATATGAACAAATTTTGAGTATGTGAAATAATTTCCTATTAAGAATTCTATTCTTAAAGTATATCAGCATAAAATTGCTACCATGTACACTATCAGAGATAGTCAAGAAAAATGATTCCAGCAAAAAAAAGAGAAAAATAAAAAAATACACAGAACAGGGCAAAAATCTTTCCAAGAAAACTGAGAACTTTTTCTAGCAGCCATTTGAATTGGTGGTTTAATTTGTATAAGAAAACTTTTTTTTCTAATACTGTGATTCTTTTATTTCTATATCTAGAGTAACTAATTTCAACTTAAGAAAACCAAATTTCAGTCCAGAAATACTAGTACTTTTCATAAAATGAAGCTTTCAGAATGACTCAAAATGTCTCTGGGGACTGCGTACAAGAGCAGCAATGAAAGAAAGTGTCTGTGGTAAAATTTCTCTGTTATTATTTAGAACACGTTTTATATTTGAACCAAAGCTGTCTCAGCTTATGTGTGAATATTTAATTTATTCAATTTTATCAATTTAGAGTTTCACATTCGTTAAATAATACATAATATTCTCAGTTGCATTAAGATTTTCTAAAAAAAAAATTTCAAATTATTTTTACTTTCATGTCATATTTTATCCTAATAAGCATGATTGAACAGCAATTTTCTATCTAATATGTAAAAAGGCAACACACTAGATTATTTCAAGAGGTTACTGTTATACCTCCATGTGAAAAATCAGCAAACATATTTTAGAAGCTGCTGTGGTCCTTCCGTCTGCCAAAAAGATCAAAATTTTTCTGGTCCTGCTCTGTCTTGTACAGCCATTTGTCCCAAATGATAGTTTATGCCATTCATGCCTTCGTTAAACCTAAGAACTGAAACATTTACATACAATATAACAGAATAAATGCTACAATTTCTTCTTTCATGCCAATTACACCTCTTTGAAGAAGGAAATTTTAACAATTTATTTCAGAAAAGGCCAGGAACACCACCTTTATGTTAGACATGCACATGTATTCAACAAACAAATGTTATTATTCATCTATTATTTACTGTCTTTACACAAATACAAATTGTTTATTTTTCTTCCTGGGCAATGTTCAGCTGCAAGTATGAATGAAAATGACTGTTTACTTACTAACAAATGGCAATGATAGATTTTCAACATGGGCTCCACCTCAACATCCAGTGTGTAGTCATGTGAGTACATTTGATACGTGCAGAAGGCAAAGCAATCCTTGACTCCTAAACACAAATACAACCACAGGAAGAGATTTTTTCTAACTGATTAGAAGAATATTTCACCCTGAAAATAGGAGATGCATATGTTGGTAACCCACACATTTGAAACTTCACTTTTCTACCTAATTTTATTCCCTTTTAAGACCCTTACAATATAGCATAACAGTCAAGCAATTGTTTTTTACTGTATGAAACTGATGGGGAACATAATATAGTTTTGGCTTAAGTAATGTAGCTGCAGTGGATGCTGCTTTTTACTGGGTTTCCTGTAAATAGTATAGCTGTTGCCTGAAAATTTCCAAATACAGGTACTCTTCCTCCATCCATACTGTGTATGCAAACTGTCAAACTAGAATAACAGCACTGGTTATGTGAAAATACTGTAGCCTAACATGCAAAGCAGAAAGCTCACTCAGTAACAATATTAGCAGAATCAGAAAACAGTTCCCAAGAGTAATATTTTTTTACTAGCTTTGAGGTAGTTATCAGTATGAACCACCTGAAAATATTATACAGCTGTCTGCTTAAGACTTCCGAAAGACTCAACTACACACCATCTTAAATATCATGAAAACTTGAAATAAGCCTAATGCTTTTCCTTCTTATCCATAAACAGAAGCTCAGTGACCACGAGAGACATTTTTTTGACTGAATAATTCCTACTGTGCAATAACACCTGACATCACCAAACTTGTTGTTTTCATCACAGACATGACTTTTGAACTCAGCTAGCTGTTCCATGTTCACTGAATAAGCTAAACTAAAGTAAAATGGTTCTTTTGAGCACTCTGGCAGCTTACAAAATTTACTCCTTGCCAAAAATATCAGGTTTGTGTACACAAAAATTCTGTTTACTGTTTTATATGGACAATTTTCCTGGATCTAGTTTCCTTTGGCTAAATTGCAGTATAAAAAGTTAAAAAGAGTTCGAAAACTCACCAAATCCTCTCATGTCATACTTTCAAAGTCCAACATTCTGACAAGTTTAAAAGTTTTCATATGCAGACAACAGGAAGTATTTTTTTCCTATTTATCATCAATTTGCTATAATATATCCTTATTGTCAATTATTCGTCAGCAGTTTAAAATATTTTGCACATATAGTCTCTAATCAAAGTCAGATCGATATTACTTCGAAAATATTGTCAAATTTGTTTTTTATTAAAAAAAGTAATCTAAAAATAAATGTTTGTATCTATAAAGTTATTGATATAATGTTTTTCGCCCTTTTATAGTTTTGAAGACTTAGTTAAAACTTTTCATTAAGACTTCCCAGACCTTACCATACTTATAAATATTTATTAGGTCATGTGTAACCGAATGAAATTGGTAATCGAGCGAATGTACGAATGTACGGAATACCGTTAGGGCCATCGTGGTTAGACGTTATAATCTAGAGGGAGACAATGCGATAGTGCGATGTCGAGAGTGCGATAATGCGATGGCGACAGTGCGATAACGCGATTACGACAATGCGACAGTGCGATGGCGACAATGCGCATCATCGCATTGTCGCCATCGCACTATCGCATTGTCGCCATCGCACTATCGCGTTTTTGCATTATCGTACTGTCGTCATCGCATCATCGCACTGTCGCCATCGCATTATTGCACTGTCGCCATCGCACAATCGCATTTGTCATCGACTATTGCCTTTTCGGTACACATGCGCATATCGTTTTTTTGTATGTAGTTGGACCCACTTTTAGAAGAATCGGATTTCATTATAACTGTAACCTCTTTCAACCTATATCTTTATAAAGCCATTCATTTTATGTTCTGGAATTGTTTTTGTTTCGTAAAAATCGCTTGTGTGCAAACAAAAAAACAATATGCGCATGTGTACCGGAAGGCAATAGTCGACAAATCGATCGTGCGATTGCGACAGTGCGATAATGCGATGGCGACAGTGCGATAATGCGATGACGACAATGCGATAGTGCGATGGCGACAGTGCGATAATGCGATGACGACAGTGCGATAATGCGAAAACACGATAGTGCGATGGCGACAATGCGATGATGTACGATATGACTATCGCATTGTCGCCATCGCACTATCGCGTTATCGCATTGTCGCCATCGCATTATCGCACTGTCGCCATCGCATTATCGCACTGTCGCCATCGCATTATCGCACTAACGCATTGTCGCCTTCTGGATTATAACGTCTAACCACGATGGCCCTAACGGTATTCCGTACGAATGTCGTTCGTAACGTTTATAATACGTCCAAACGTACTCAGTTATCAATTCATTAGCATACCACATTGTGATTTGCATAGCAAAATTTTAATACCAGTGGTCATTTAATCGAGTCTTTCTCGCTCCTTAAATTTTCTTGTATTTCCTAGCTTTTATAATTCGTCATTATAATCATACAGGTATAAATTTGTTTAATACCAGTAGTTCATTAAATTGAGGATGCAGTTCGTTTACATTTTCGTCTGGGCACAATTTTATAAAAAGCTGATCTTTTATAACCTATCGATCTGACATTGATTCGGGGCCTTTTTAGAGACACTCTGCCAAGATTTTTAACATAAAGCCGAAAGGATTGAACTTGAAATTGCGCAACCTCTAACCAGCACCTGCTAGAAACTTCGGTAAAGCAGAGCAAGCCCTAAAAAGTTGATTGCAGATGTAAACTCTTTGGGTCTCTGAGATTCCCACTCAGAGAGACAGCCCCTGGGGCCTTACATGTCAGTAGCGTAGCTACTACTAGGCCCTGTAGGCTCGGGTCTACAAGTTTGTCAAGAAAATGACATTTTCAAAAGTCCCCAAAAAATGCAGTAAAAGCTTGAAAGGGAGGGGCCGTGCAAGTTTTATGGTCGAATCAAGTATGTGTTTTAATTTAGGAGCTGAATTGCCTTTTGGGGAACATGATCATTTTCTTGACGCAGAAATCTACTTCATTTAACATTCACCATGCCTTACGCATGCTTAACAGTCTGCATACAGTGTTCAGTTAATTTTGCAACGATTCAAATTCTAAGTTTAAAATGGTTCTGTTTAACGGATTCTTTTGATTGTTCATTTTCCTTGAGAGACTTTGGAACACTCACTTTGTTCTTTTTAATCTCCGCTTGTTTCCGGTTTTCCCGTGGGAAGGGGCGTGGGAGGGGGCTTCGAAAGAGCGAGGCATCGTCACTCCTCCCCCTTCCGACACCCTTGCCAAGGCAACGGCCCTTTGGAACCCTTTCTATGGGCCTACAAGTTGGAAAAAGCTGGCTACGCCCCTGCAGGTAGTTCTTGTGAAAAAATGCTCATATTGTTTCTCTAAGTAAACTGTTATCTGTGGTTTATTACACATTTAAAAATAATAAAAGGTGTATGTATGCTCTTCTTAAATCACAAATAGGCATTCCTGTAAAATGTTCATTGTATTTTCGTTAGGAACGCGTTAGATGGTTCAGGTCCAAAAATCAAATTAGTTTCAAAACGGCCCAAATCCAAGTACTGCATTTTGAACGTATACAAAAATTGCTAATTCTAGTATACTTTCTTCCCTTCTCCCCTAAACTGGTATCATGTTGTTATAAACATCATGGCCTGAACTTCAGTCGTAAATGACCCAACCTCTATTCTTTTTTATTACTGCGACGAGAAAGTTCTTGGTTTTCAAGAACACGGAAAAAAATCGTATTTGTAACAGAAACCGTAATGTTGTTGTGGTTCAGTTGTTACGGTCTAGTGTATACCTCATATATTTGTATAAGTACAACATCTGGCAACTGCTCAGTGTTGCTCTTCGATGCGCTATGATCGGAGTTTGAAACAGGCTCTGGGTTGTGTATCCTAGGATGCACTGCATCTTTCTTGTTCGTAAGATGGGAGCTCGTGCGGGATGACCTCCCCTGGACGTTGTTGAAAAATTTAATAATAATAAAAAAGAATCTTTCAAGATTTCTGTCTGATCTCCTGATCAACCAAGAGCTCCGCGGAGCGGCGCCATCGCTCGTCTATTTTACATGACTTCATTAGGGGCCATAGTTATGGTTTTTGTGCACTACTCCTGAAGGAGGTCTATATACCTCTGACGTTTCATGTCAAGGTGTTGATATTGTTCATATCGATAACTTTGATCATTCAACTTGATAAGCGATTTTGACAAAAATTGTAAGTTAAAAAGGGGTATAACTCCAAAAATAAACCTTTCCGTATAACGCCCCATGTGTTACAACTGCCTCTTGTCATGATAACCAAGCATTCCAAGTTTCATATTGATATCTTTGATAGTTTTGATATCATTCAACTTAATAAGCAATTTTGACAAAATTGTAGGTTAAAAAAGGGACATAGCTCCAAAAATATAGCTTTAAGAATAATAACCATTGTGTTACAAATGCCTCTTGTCACGACAAGCAAGCATTCAAAGTTTCATATTGATACCTTTTAAATTGTTTGAGTAATGGGCTACATTAAAGTTTTTGCATGACGACGACAACGACGACGACGCCGCCGCAGCGATCATAATAGGTCGACTTTTTCTTCGAAACAGACGAGCTAAAAATAAATAACACCATTCGTCTTCATAAATGACGACTTTCTGAAGAGGAGATGTGTTACGGTCTAGTGCATACTTCCTATAATTGTATAAATACCACCTCTGACAACTGCGTCAGGGAGGAGCGGATGTGGTCCAGTGGTAACGCGCTGGACTGGTAAACCCCCGCTCCTCCACTAACATTACTAATCGTCTTTCGGATGAGACGTTACACTGAAGTCCCATGTGTCAGTGCTATACACTGAGCATGCAAAAGAACCAGGGGTGTCTCTGGAATGGGATGCTCTACCCCCACAACATAAATAACTAATCTCTTCAGGGGGCGTCGGTCATATAGGCAACCGGTACCGACGATAAATAAGCTCAAATAGAGAGGAGATGCGTCAGGGAATCGATTCTTTGGCTCACTGGTTAGAGAGTTGGTCTTCGATGCGCTAAGATCAGGGTTCGAATCTCGCTCTGTGTATTCTAAGATGTATTGGCAATTGCGTATTTCTGTTACGGATATTTATGTTATGACAGTTATTGTTATTTACATTTGGTACTGTTAACGTAAAGGCCTTTCATCCATAAATTAAAAAAAACCACAAACCCCTTTAATTAAAAGGACTCGTCCAACATACAAAGATGGCATAATCCATCAGGCTTAAATGGGTTATGTTTTTTTTTTTCCAGGAAAGACAATTAACCTAATAACAAAAGAAGAAATCATTCGTGTGGCTGAAATTATTGAGAGTTCTGTCTTTTTAAGAAAGGAGCGGGTTGAGATGTTCTCAAAATGCATTGTGTTAATTCGGACAGGACTCTAGGCCATTCGATGCCTGTACCTTGATTTTCCTGAAACAGGAATGAGTAAAAAGGGTAAATGTACGCATGTTTTTACATCTTTTGAATTGACTGACCTTTTTAATCATTGTGTTTAATTAAAGTTTTGCAGCCGTTTTTTAGGAAGTGTAAAAATCAGTACTTGTGCTCTAAATAAATCTGAAGGCAACAAGACCAGACAATAATAAAAGTTATACGACGAAGTTACAGTGATAATCTGATCCAGTCCACTCTATAAAAAGGTTCATATTCCTCTTTTTCGTCATATTAAATTTAAGTTGCTTTGACCGCTTTCATGATTTTTTTAGATTATCAACATGCCAGATTTCACACAATACATATAGGTTGGTAATAACCAAGAATAGTTGTCAACTTATATTTAAAAGTGAATTTGTTATTGTCATTCTCTGTATGAAACAGTTTTTTATTGGTGTTTAACGCCAGTTTAACAGCTAAGGTCATATCCCGGCGGTCAGTCCACCTAACCAGTGTTCCTGGGTATCCAACCAGTGTACTAACCAACAGACTATACTTTTGCCAAACATTAAAATTTAGGTATAAGAAAGTGGTTCCTTCCGTTTTATAGTATGTCAATGATAGGGAGCAAATGTTAATAAAACGTTTCCAGTGATCGATAAGTTTTACCCAAAATGATATATTTTCAAAGTAAAAAAACAAAATCTAGTAAAAAGATAATGTTTTCATGCTCGTCAACGATTTTATGGAAAACTTTGTTAAAAGTGTCTACATGGAAATATTCAGCTTCCAGAAATATCATTTTAAAAATCCTATTCTACAAATATCTTTTGCCTTATTCGGTTTCATTTTTTGTTTGCTTGTTGTATTTCACACACTTTGTGTACGCTTCTGGATTTCCATAAAAAGACGGAAAACATTGGAATTGCATCACTAAGCACTGAGGGACATGCCCACAATACCCAGTTCAATGAGTTGATAAGTTATTGACAGGACTAAACACACATAAAGCCCAAGGTCCAGATGAGATCCCACCTAGGTTACTCAAAGAACTACACACAGAGTTAGCACCAATCCTTACAATCATATTCCAAAGGTCACTGGAAACTTGCTATCATCAAACCAGTATACAGAAATAGAGGATCAAAGTTCATTTATAAGTTTGCCCAATCCCTCCACCACACATCTTTGAGGGTGGACATAATTCGAATCTTGAAGTATAAACAATTTCAGTTGAAAAAATATTTAAATTGCACAAACACAAGTAAATTCAGAACTGCGTTGACAAAGTTCAAGGACGGTTTTCACTCATCTTCGAAATTGAAACAGGCAGGTATAACGGAAAGAAAATGTACGAAAAATAAATGAATGTACCTGAAGATGAAGATCATTTCTACAAGTATACCCGAAATATTAGACTAGATTTCTAATAAAGGAAATATCAACCGTGACACTGAAAATAGACAACAGAAAAATCACAAAGAATTTATTTTTTCAAAATATTTCTTTTAAGGAAAAATCTAATGCATCGTCACTTAATATCCAGATATTTTTTTGTGATATCGTCGTTTTTTAAATCATTCTCAACCTTCAAAATAATACCAGTTAACATTTTGACCTTTAATGTGTAGAGGTTAAATGGGCTACACTTAACGTTAACGGTAAATCTTCACCATTATGATAATCGCTCACTAAAGCACGTGCGATTTTGTCGTTTTATGCGTGACCTTGCTCGTTCTTGCCGTCGTTTAGTGGCCATTGTTTGGTCTTGCAGATGTACGCGGTGCAGTTGTAGGTGATGTTTCGATGTTTTGTTTAATTTGATCGTAATGAAACAGTGAAAAGGTAAACTTTTTGTTGTTGTAATACATTTTAGTAATGCTAAATTATCATAGTTCTATTACCTGATTGCCCAAATAGTGATGTTACGCTATTTTACCAAATGTCAAAATGCACAATCGTAATAAGCTTATTCTGAAAGAATATTATCTTTTATCAAATACTCACTTCATTTGTATTATGTTAAATCGACATATTTGTGAATGGTCAGTATGTAAAAACTAACATTACATTACAAGACATTTTTGTAAGGAAAACTATAGGGAGGTGGCAAGGAGGGTACTATAGTAAAATATAAGAGGCACAATATAATTGCCATCTCGCAGAAGGTGATTACACTGGTTAGAACCTGGAAAAATCACCACGAAGCTTTGAGTCAAAATGCATGTTTTTGTTTTAGTTGTCAATGGAAACATGTTGAATAATGAACAATGACAAACGAAATAGTTGAAGATGCTGTAACGATGGTGGGGACAAAGGAAAAGGCACGTTTTGGTAGTTGGAGGAAGGCGGTGCGACAGAAATAGGAAGAGGTTACTTGATGAGCTGACGAGTGTCGATGGAATTTACAGATGAGTAACACTTAGTATTTTTTGAAATAGAGGATTTTAAGAATCGAATTCCAAATGTAGTTAAAGTAAAATTATAGTTATAAGCTACTCGCTTACGGTTTCAAAACAAATTTGACTTCTAAAACTCTGCCAAATAATTTTATACTACTGTATTGTCTGTATGCCCGTCCATCTGTTTTTTTTTTTTGGTTATTTTAAGCGCACAAATTCCAATGAAAACCTTCTTCTGAACATCATAGGAAGATGTTTAATTTCAAAAAGATCAACATATGTCTTCTTTTAATTTACAATTTATTTCAGGAAAGAAAACCTCTAAATATTAGGACACACTTCATGTAATTAAGTCATGGAATAGGAGTTAAGCCGTTTTTACTACTTTGCAAAACATTCGTGTCTGTATCCACGTCCCATATTTCATTTTGAACATTAAAGTCCCTAATGTCATATATTTCATTCATTTTTAGCTCACCTGAGCACTATGTACTCATTTGAGCTATTGCGACCGCATGATGTCTCGTCCGTTGTCGTGCGTTAGTGCTTCAACATTTTGATTCAAATATCTCTGAAGCCTGAGGCAAAAGTTAATAAAACTTGGCAAAGATGTTTATTACATGAAGTTTTTTCCAAAATCATTCAAAGAATTTACTTCCATGCAGAACTCTGGTTGTTATGGCAACCAAAAGAAAAATATTTAAAAATCTTCTTGTCTGAAACCACAAGACCTAGAGCATAGATATTTGGCATGGTGTATCATCTATAGATCCTCTACCAAAATTTTTCCAATTATGTCCCTGGGGTCAAAATTGGCCAAGCCCTAGGAGTCACATCTTTTACGTAGAAATATATAGGAAACTTTAGAAATCTTCTTCCTAAACTACAAGTTTTAGAATTTTGCACTAAGTATTGTCTGATGGACTTCTACCAAGAATGTTCAAATTATGTCCCTAGGGTCAAAATTGACCACTATCCCTACCCCGGGGTCACTTGTTTATACAGAGGCATATATAGGGAAAACTTAAAAAAAATCTTCTTGTCTGGAACTACAATGCTTTGGGATTTGGTATTTGGCATACATGTTCATCTAGAGCTCCTACGAAGATTGTTCAAATTAAGTCTCTGTGGTCATAAATGGCCCCGGCCAGTGGTCACTTAATTTAGCAAAGGCTTATACAGGGAAAACTGTGAAAATTATTTTCAATGAAACCAGAAGGCCAAATGCTTAGATATTTTGCATCGAGCATCATCTAGAAGTCCTCTTCCAAGATTGTTCAAATGATGCCCTTGTGGTCACCCAAGGTGTGTTTTGATTTTGCAAAGGCTTGCATAGAAAAAATTCAAAATCTTCTTGTGAGTAACCACAAGGCCTAGTGTTAAGATATTTGATGTGGAACTTGGCCTAGTAGACCTCTACCAAGTTTCTTCAAATCTTGGCCCTGGGGTCAAAATTGACGCTGCCCCTTGGTTAACAGTACTTAAATGAGACTTTTCAAATTTTTGTCATAGAGCCTTAATTCTTTGGCAGATATCTTAAATATGAATCTCTGCCATTTATTTGGGTCAAGGTCATCTAAGCTTTAAATAGATTTTTGTACTTTTCCCATCTGAGTCTTCATTTATAGATCAATATCTGAGATATTTGGCATGTAGGTAAATTGCAAAGACCCCTACTCAAAGGTGGGGTTTGAAAGCACTGGGTCAAGGTCAAGGTCACTAAGGCTAAGAATAGATTTTTCTACTTTTTGTCATATAGCCTTTATTGTTTGGTTGATATTTTAAATATTTGGTATAAAGACACTTTGCATGAACATCTTCAATTAAATTGGGGTAAGGGTCTCTGACGCTAAAAATAGATTGATCTAGTTTACCTCATAGAGCCTTTATTTAAAGACCAATATTTTGATATTTGGTATTTAGGTTCCTGACATGGATTTCTACCTTAGGTGGGGTTTTAGGTCACTTAGTCATGGTCAAGGTCACTGCAGCTAATAATAGATTTTTCTACTTTCTGTCATGGAGACTATTGATTGTTAATTTAGATATTTGGTTTGTAAGCATCTACAAATCTTCAATTAAAAAATGTAATACTGCTTTTGACATTTGAATAACAGCAAACCCACAGACAAAGTACTTAGGTGAGCAATCCAGGACCATCATGGCCCTTTTGTTTTGTGTAGTTAACTGTAAGAAGTCAAATTTTCATTTGCAATTGTAAGCGGGTAGTTTTTAATGTTTAAATGTCATTGCACCATTCTAGCAAAATTTGCAGGTATCAACATTTGACCCCCAAACCCTTTTTGGCTGTTTAGAAAGTATATTTTCAGCCAATGATCTGCCTGTGCCAATATTTGGAGCTTTATGAGTCGGTGTCCTCATGTTTGAAAGGTAGTTTCGTACATGGAAATACATGAAACGACAAACCCCTAAAACACCGAATGGACTGAAGTTCATGTCATATAGACGCCAGTGTGATCACTTTCATGTGTCTGTCCATCCACTACTGCCCAGGTTTACACCTACTGGTTGAACTTACTACAAAGCTTTAACATATGGGCAAAACAGGTACATTGCCCATTATCTGTGTATGGGCAACAATCTGTGACCACTCTTTACCCACAGATGCTTTAGAAATTAGTTGAAACTCTTAGCATTCACATACTTTAAATAAGCAGGAAAATTCAGCAGACATAAGCTATAACTGATTGTCACAGAAATGTTGTTGCACATCAGTTACTTCACATAATCGGGCAAGTTACATGTCTGTTAGCAGGAACTGAAATGAAATTGATTTTATTTTTGCCATTTTTTCTAGTTTAACAGGATTCAGTGGGGGATGCAGAAATTTTGAATTGAGTGTAAACAAACTTGAAATTGCATCAAATAAGTCCTACATAAAATTAAGTCCTTTTCAGTTTTTACAATGAAATTTACTAATATAATTATATACACAGGCCCTATACCCCCCCCCCCCCCCCCCCCCTCCCACACACACACAAAGTAAATCTACCACTGGGTTTTTTTGCCTAAATCTAAATGCCACATCATAGTAGTTTGTATTTCTTTTATTAAAAAGTGGCCTTCTGTTAAACTCTGTTAACACTAAGCCTTTATTTTTACATTAAAAATGTGATAAAAATGAGATACATTAACAAGATGGAACACATTTTTCATTATTCTGCCACCGGATCTAAGGAAATGGTAACTGGTATCTGCCCCAATGTTTATGTCTGGTACAATATTCAACAATTAGATTTTAGTAGTATAGCTGAATATTCTTGTTATGTTTAACACATTTTCATCTGCTTATGTCATATACTTGATGATTTGCACTGTACTTTAGTCATCCGATATTAGGTTATGGTACAAGAACTTAACTCATCCATGAGTATGGGATTTTCAGGCCAAATATCAAAGCCCTAAGCTAAGACATGTTGTTAGCACCTGCAGTTTGATGTTGATTTCACAGTGAGCATTCTTATCACAGTAAGATTCATACATCAATATATTAAAATGTCCTAGCTTCAAATTTGTAAGCAGATTTGTTGATTAAACCAAATTTACACATTTATACAATATCTTATCAATTTATGAAATGGATGACAAGCGTAAAACTACATGTATACTGCACATATACAGTATTTGGAATTTTATAATTACATACAACATTTAAAAGAATGACTGTAACTTAAGAAAAAAAATATCGCTGAGAGATGACACAAAGGCAACCCCATCCAGGATTCGAAAAAGTCCCACTGAGGCAAAGATTAACTCATTGGTCCCACCAAGACATAGAGGAACTCATCGTAGATGCCATCAAGAACAACTAAGTTAAAGATCTCTGGCACTAAAGCACAAATTCATGACAACATTTCAAAAGCTCTCTTGCTATGTCGTTAGCTCTTTTCGCTTGAAGGTTATGGATTTGACGCTTGTAAAAGAAATTTGACACCGAGTTTTGAAATTTCTGTAATTGATCAGTCAGAATTCTGTTTTAGTGCACATAAGATAGATAAAATTCCCTATATTTGACAATTAGAAAATGATTGTGTGCATTAACCAGTGGTGATCACCACTTACAAATTGTGTGTAGAAGACTTCTCTTGATGTGCTTGAGAAAAAATTGATCAAATGTAAATCAGTTTGCTTGGACCAGTGCTCAGTTTCACTTACCTGGCAGTTGATTTTTGGTAGGTAACAGTATATGAAATTATTTTCAGATATGTAACACAAGGTTATTCTGCAGGAAAAAAAACCTCAGTTCAAAATTTTATTTTATTTCGGTTTTGCGATAATGATCGCCTGGCTCTTCTGTTAACCAATCAATAACGAACAAATATGGCCCAATTACCTCAACCAGGTCTAAAAAGCAAGATGTATTTTGGGGGTACCTGTGTTACATTAACCTAGTGTATGCAAGAATAACATTGTAAAAATGCATCATTTCATACATTTATTTCTAGATCTAATAAGGAAATTTTCTGTGTTTATTTAATGTTATAATTTCCAATTATACATTTTTTCTGCTATTTTACATTTTACCAGTGAAGTAGGAATAAGTAAATTTCTGGAAAAAATTCAAACCTCTTAAATCATGTCTACAACCACATAGCCTTGAGTGCATTAATTTTGTATGTTGCATTGTTTAGTTGAACTTTACAAAGATAAAATGCTTACATCATGCTATTATCATTCAATCATTATTGGCCCCACCCAGTGGGGTAAGGGTAGTGACTTGTTTTGCATAAACTTTAAAGATACTTTTGAAAATCTTATGAAGTCTTTTTGTCTGAAATTACTGGGCCTTAACAGCTTTTATATTTAGCATGTTGCATTGTCTGATAGATCCTGACAATAGTTGCATAAGTAATGCATCTCAGAATAGGTCACATATTTAATATTGAGTTATACATAGGAAAATGCATAACAAGGAAAATTCAAATGGACTTGAGTCCATTTGAGTGTACGGTTTTATTGTTTTTTTCAAGAACCTTAAGCTACAGCACTCTATTTTGTTTGCAGATGCCAAAAGAATTTAATATATATCTTTAAATTGAAGAACTGTCTAGTTCAGATTACCTTATAACTAAGGTAATGCACATTTTTTGAAGAGCAACAAAAACATAGTTGTCAAACTTTTTATTTCCATATATCTCTTGATGTTAATGGAGATACAGTCACTTATTACTATGCTTCTGATCTGTCATACAATGTCATGTATATGAAATTTCAACAGGTAATACATTAAGATGAGGTCAAGCAATTCTAAATATAAATTTATAAGGGTTCTTGTTCATATTCATTGCAAAACAGTATAATGGTCCTATATAATGCACATTTTGGTAATAGGTTCTATTACTGTACTATATACAAACAATATATTTTAGACACAATATTCACTAAAAAAATATACAGTATAACACTGAACTGAACAGTACGAAAGAGTGAATTGGTAGTTCATTGATATTTCAGTGCCTTTTCATGCCTTGTATCAATACTTGTAATGACATAATGAATTATAATGAAAAATGTCAGTAAAATAGTATAATTATAAACAGGGTGATGTGGTGTTTCCTTTTTAAAATAGAGCATTTTTTATACCCTTAGCATTTACACTGAGTATCTCTAATGGTTTACGGAGGAAGTATTATGTTTGTTACAAATTAATAAAGGGCCAGGTTTTGAGAAATAGCAAATGTACAGTACAAGGTCATCATAATAACAAAATCATAGCAGGTTATCGTAAATACTCTGTACATAGCAGGTGCCTGAATAGTGAAGTCAAGGGAGATAATGCTGATAACCTGCTATGATTTTGTTATTACGATGCTTATTCTCCAAATTAAACACAACTTTAATATTAAAGTTGACTTCATCAATTAAGTTAAGCTGTTTCACCCTTTGCAGAAATCTTAGCCATAAAACCTCCCCATAAATAACATATATAAACACAATGGAGCATAACGTCCAGATATAACAATATTACTAGACAGTCACGTGATTCTGTCCGAGAATTTCCGGAATAACACAACATGTGAAATTTTTTCAACAGGTAGTACATCGTAAAGATACGTAATGCTTCGGCAATAATTGGATCTTCTAACAGCCAATCAAAACTTAGAATTACATAATATTGGATAACACTTACCCTGCTCCAATTGTATACTGTATATAGGAATATAATACTGGCAATTTTAGTCTGAAACAACAGTGCATAGAGCTTTCATGTTTTGCATATTGAATTGTGTAAAGTTCCTTAAAATTATACCTCCTGGGATCAGTATTGGACCTGCCTTAGGGGTTTATGTTTAACACAGGGATACTGGGGTAATAAATAGTTTGGTCTTAAACCACAAGGTCTAGAGCTTTAAAATTTTGCTTTTAGCATCCCTAGGTTTAAGCTTTACAAAGATTGCTAAAATCATGCCCATTGGATCATCATTGAAAGCAAGTGAAACAGTTTGGCAGAATTGTTAACCATAATGAGATGATGTAAAGAGTGCAGGTTTCAGCTGAATGCACATGATTAAGGTCATAGTGGCACTTAGAGGCTGCATGTCATACTGATGTATTGCATAAATATTTTGTGTGTCCCAACCTGTATATTTTGATCTGCTTGAAGGAAATTGAAACTGTTTGGCAAAAATGTTTACCATAATAAGATGATGCAGAGAGCAGGGCTTGGCCCATAATTATGTTTATGAGGTGTTATAATATGTACTTAAAAAATTGTTGTACAACTTACTTGTTGCTTTTCATGTCTGAGGTTGCTTGAGAAATTTAGTCTGTTTAGTAGAGGTGTGAATTTTCCTTTTTTAATTGCTTTAGTGAAGTCCTTCATTTGTATCTTGGATGTATTCTGAAACTTGCATTTATATATATAATACTTGATTGCTGTTAAACTTGTAGTTTTGACTTGATGTTTTGTTGTCTTTGTAAACCAACATCCAGACTTAATACGGTAGTTGTCACTGAAAGAACAACACAGCATTCAGCAATGTAGTCATATTAGTAATGCCATTGGACACACCAGTATTTGCTTTGCTGTAACTTCCCTCAACAAGGCGTTATATTTCTGAAACTTAGATCTCAAATACTGTCTGTCTGGCTCATACTCTGTCGTTTTGACAATCTGTGGGTAAGTAATCTATATCTTACAATTGTATTTGGAAACAGATTCTGTACAAAGTAAGTTTTCCTGGATGAAACCTTCATGTTTTGAAGAATTTCACTATCTTAAAAGTCTGTCTCTGAACTGGGATGTTAATATCTGCATGTAGACTAGGGCAGCATTAATTACTGCTTTTAAACAAGGGCAACTTCATTTTCTGTTTTCTGTTGTTGTGAATAGTATCATAAATCTGGTGACTGTCTAACAGTTTCATCATTATCTTCATGGTCATTATACTCACTGAAACTTTCAATATCAAAATATTCCTTGATTGCCTCATTTAGAGTCAGTCTGCTGCACACAACAATGTCACTTCATGTACCTTAAATGGACTTAGTTTATCAAAAAAAATCCCCGTTAACTTCTGACAGTTTCCTTCAGGCTGTCACAGACCTGCTCAGACAAACTTACTTTCACACTTTCCCTTCAAATTTCTTTGAAAGAAGACTAAAGAAGAGAATGTCCATATCATCAAGTGAGTTATGGAACTTGACTTAAAACACTCTTTTGGACAATCTCTTGCAGCTTCATAACATGAAGTCTCTTTTACCAATGCCATGCACATGACAGATTAAGTATGGTTATCAGTGGACACAGTATGGTAGAGATTCAACCATCTCACTTAATGAACTTCCACAAAATTTATTTCTTGTATATAATTTTTGAGCAACTTCTAGATAACATCAAGATGATTAAATCTTTGTGCTGAAGTGCAAAAGCACTATGCGGGCTGCCTGAGATGTTGCCAAGGCTGTTTGATGGGCAGCACATTGAACTCTGTTTAACTTTGTGAAAAATCCTTAAACAATTTCTGCTGTCATAAACTTATTCCATCAGGTCCAGTTCATACCTTTTGGCTTATGCTTAAGCTCCTCAATATTCCTGGCATAGTTACGGATTTTTTTTATACAAAAAATGGCATAATAATGCAAGTTAAATGCTTTTTCAATGCTTTTTATACCATTTCATTTCACTAAGGGTATCCTGGATTTGTTATGTGTTAGATGACAGTCATTATTCAGTCATTCCTCCACATACATAAACAATTTTCATTACCAGTGATTTCAGCTGTTGTAAACGAAACAACTACTGACATTTATTTTACTTAATTGTGTCTCTAAAATCATAGTAGACAGGCACACTTGTTAAGTAGTGTATTTAGTTAACACTGTCAAACTTAGAGCATTAAGTCCTATTTAAGTTTGGGCATGTTGGCAAATAAGTGGATTTTTCCCAGAAGATTGGATGCCGGTTTATCATGGTTGCTGATTTTAGACACTTACGAATTTCCATGCAGGATTTCCTTCTTTACATTTACCTGCCTAACAGCATGCTTGTGACTTAGAAGAGTGTGAAAATTTAAGTTGTGGTAACTATCAATTAAAACATAGACTGATATATGCAAACAGTTCATGAACTGTAGTGGACCTTTCAGTATCAATGAAGGATGGTCCCCAAGCCACCCACTTCATTCTTTTTGCCAAATTGACATGCTGTGTATGTTTGTACATTGACAGAGTTATAGCCTAGAATCAGGAAGTTCAAAAAATATCAAAGCATGTCTCTTACCTTTATCCAAGAGATCTTGGCTGATGAAACATTTGACAGTGTCTTTGGAAAATAACTTTGTCTGAAAACCAGATTCTGATTAGAAAATTATTGTATGCCATGGAATGACTTGGATTTATGTCCTTTCTGGTAGAAATGTGTAAGATTTACCTATAACTAACATGTCATAAAATGCTATAATAAACATTTTCAAACCATAGAGGTCATCTAAACTTTTAGCAAATGAAGTGCTGTCACAATATTATGTAAAATCTAGTTGTTTGTCTGTACTAAGTGGATATTCAGTTGGCATAAAACTAACATCATTATCATAAAAATTCACTGAAAGGAATTAAATATTTTGTTAAATATTGAGTTCCGATTTAGTTTATATTACAGTATGAACAAGAGACTGTCATATATTTGACATGACTATAATGTCCCTGATGAAAGGTTTTTTGTTTTGGAAAGGACATCAGGCTATGAGCAAGAGTAGAGCATGTCCTGAAAATTACATACAACTATCTTTCATATTTCAAAGTTATGCTGTAAATGGGAAGAGAGATAAGACTTGCACTGCATCGGTGCCATTTATCCATCATTAGAGTTTAAAGTCAGTGCATCAGAGTTATGATATGGACAAAGTTTTAGTAAGAAATTTTAACAAAGGGCAATGACTCTTTAGATTACCACATGAGAGTTAAGATTTTATTACTCTGCACTTCTCAACAATACCATGTAAACTTCCTTTAATTTTCGAGTTAAGATATGATAGGATAAGAGATTTATGCTGCAAACAGAATCTTAATTAAATCTTAATTAACCAAGGGCAAAAACTACAGATAGCCTTAAGAGAGTTATGGTTCTTTTATGCAGCACTGCTCCATAATATCTTCATTCTATCAAAGTTTCAGTTCAGTACATTGATACAGTCATAACAAAGTTAAGCAATAGACAAAAGTATTGGCCCAATATGCAGACAGACGGAGACCGTTACTTTACTCCTACCTGTTATATATTTTTAGGTGGGGTACAAGTGCAGAAGTTCTTGCAAGTATATATGATGACTGCTGTTCCCACCTTGAAGTTAAAACTTGAACTGTCCTGAACAAGGACAAGTCTCGTGGTGTCATAATGGTCAGTTTTTCAACTCCTCTTTGTCTGCTTTGATTGTAACTCATCAGAGCCTTGTTACTACAAAAAAATGCAGTCACTCTTGCACCGATACACATATTATGAATCTGTGACTTTTAAAGTCTTTGAAATAAAATTGTCAGCATTGAGTTTAATAGAATGTTATAGATTAGAATAAAAAATTGACACTCCAATATTAAAATCTTAGTGTAAACCATGCTGTATATGATTGATATAAGTGATATTGCAGAAGGTGAGAATTCAGATGGATAAATGCAAACATTGTGCAAGGCTGTAAGCTATGTGGTTATGGGTTTGTTATACAATTATAATTGTAAATCACAAATAACAGAAACATTTAAAGCATGCCACATAGAAGTAATAGTAAAACATAAATTATATGTATGCCAGCTCAAAATTGAGATGATGAAACACTCTCAGAGCATATACACATAAATGTTGAAAATATGTTGCTCTAAGAGCTAAAAGAATAGAACGAATAGTTGATTCACACTTTGTTGACTTTGATTATTAATACAGTAAATATAAATGAAAAAAAATGTTGAAAGCATCTGCTTTAGATCACCTGAGATAGTGAACAAGAATGATAGTATATTTTTACCAGATGTTCTACCTTTCATAGTGTCTACATTTCATAATGTTAAACAAGTTTCAGTTCTGTTGCTTGCCATACAAGTGATTGGCAAAGTCTTTATCAAAGAACATAACACACCTTTTTTAATAATGTCAAACAGATCTAGTTTGTTTTTTATGCTGGAGAACAATATCTATAGACCTTTCTATAAGTTCATTGAAAATAAAGAAAACTAAAAGGTTCTGTGTCCTTGACTGAATGTCAACGTGAACCTGTTGGCTTACACCCCACAATTAAAGTTGTGCTGAACTTGTAAAAGATCTGTTGTTGGCTGTAAAGATAGTGGACAAGATCCTGTTCTCTTGCACCCCACATTTCAAACTGTGCTAAACATGTGATAGATCTGTTGTTAGCTGTAAAGATAGTGGACAAGATGTTCAGCACCTGTTAGTTTCAGTTTGAATACACTCCACTGCCCCTTTTAGGGCATGGACTTTAAACTGCCCTTTTCAGGGCATTGACTTTAAACTGCCCTTTTCAGGGCATGGACTTTAAACTGCCCTTTTCAGGGCATGGACTTTAAACTGCCCTGGCTTCCATCTGCCATTTTGAGATCATTGTCTTAAATTTCAACTGTTCTATTCAGGGCATCAGCCTTTTGATGGTCACCACAATTTTTTTTCTGAAAAAAAAATGACTTCCCAGAATTGTCTCTTTTGTGTGTCTTTAGTATAAAAAAAAATAACAAAACCTTAGGACTCCATGAGCTTAGAAAAATGACCTAGGCTTTTGTAACATGTTAAACACTTTTTCAAGAAATTTCTTTAGATGTTTGGATGCAGCTTACACTCAAGTGTGCCTTATATTTAGACAAAAAAGAAAACAGATATTTTGTTCTCTAATATTGGACAAAATTGTTTTATTTTTATGCCTTGACATCATGAAATTTTTGTTCACTGTCATGCAGTTTTTAATAATCTTAACTGATTGTAACATTTGAAACTTTCTTGTCAATAGGTAGTGTCATTATTGTGTTATTTTTGATAAATAATTCAGATTCTGCCTTGAAGAAATTGTGCATGCACACATTTGCATTGCAAGTCATGTCTAGTATATTCCATTGGTTTTTGCTTGATTGTTTTTGTGGCATGTTTTTAAAGGTCATGTGACACGAATTTTTGACATCGAAATTTTCATATGAGCGAAAAAAATATATCTAACTATGACAGTTTTACAAAATTCCGCAGGTAATTTTCATCTTAAAGATGTTTCTATAGCAAATTAAAATCCATATTTTACGCACTTGGTCGCGCGCACCTGTCACGAGCGAAACCGGAAGTGACGCACATTTATCTCTTGCCACTTTACACAGCTGCCTGGATTGTTATTTAAAACTTTAAAATTATAATGGAAAGTGAAAATGTAGACTGAATATAGTAAAAACAAACAAAATTGAACAAGTAAGCTAACATCATGAATATACATAGAAAAAAATTAAATAAATAAATTTGAAATTTTGATGGAATTACGAAGCCAATGAGCAATATTATATAGAGGCTAGGTTAATCAGGGTTGTAGAATTAAAAGATACATCAGTGAAAATATCTAGACTAAGAGATATTTTTCAAGTAATTGATCCAAAAAGATTTTGAACATGCTTATTTTTATCCGATGCAGTTTGTTTGAAGACTTGATTTACTTACTCCAATCGAAAGATTTTTTTTTCAATAAAAACATTCTCCTTACAGTGATGTGTTCCTGTGGTATATTTTACCTGAGGTACGAGTAAGTAATCTTAGACTAGATCTATGACTTTTTTCATTATAAATGCATATCTTTTATTTTTGGCTTATTCATTCTACATTTTTTTTGAAAACAAAACAATAATGACCAAAAAACAAATAATATGAAGAAGCCCTAAAAACTAAGTCAAAATCATAACACAAACACATTGTTTTACTTTTGTTTTTGTTTTTTTAATAATCTTTTCACATTTAAAAGTCGAGTGATTTTTATTTTCATCATAGATGGATCCACTACATTTAATTATCTAATTAAAATATGTATCTGCATGGAAGCTTCTTTACTTAAAATCATTCAGACATGTTAATTGGAACAAGCTATTACATAATGTTTACACAAGTGTGACTGATCAAAAGTAATACAATCAATTTGTAAGATCACTTGCCATAAAAGTTTGCTATTTGTCTCAACTTTATCATTGATTGGGTCATAAAAAAAGTTAATTGTTTTGTTTTGACAGCTATGCAGAATATACAAGGGTCCCATTTAGGCAGGTTAATTTGCATAAATCCCACAGTATAAGGCGTGATTTATGGATCTTTGACATTTCATTGGATATTAATTTATAAGCAGACACAACTTTCTACTTGATGGACATGCCATACTATTTTTTTTCAAACAATATCCCTACGTGAAAATACACTGAAGTGTGAATTTCCATTCCAGTAAAACAAATGTTAACACATTAAATCACCTAAATTCACTTCAATTTCACTACACTTAACTGAAAAAGAATTTGTTTATGACGTAAACATCAAGTGAGGACGTGTTACGCAGCATGTGAAAACGTGGAGGGATAGTTTTATATAGAACCACAACATGGAAGAAGTTGGAATATTTTTTGATATTTATTAAGGTAAATTTACAACCCGTTCTCCCGGCACAAACTTTGAATTTACTTAAAAAGTTGAGAAGTTATAACATTATTTTATTAAATTTACAATGTATAGCATGTTATTTTTTAAAGTGTGCCTTTACGGTGTTTCTTGCACATGTGGTTTACTGTTATTTTTTCATTTAAAAACGGATGTGTTATGGGCAGTGTAATTCTGCACTACTGCATGGCACAGTAGGGATAAATCTACGTCACAGCCAAATATTGCGGCGGAAACTACCGATGTTGAAACGGAAACAGCCGATCATCAAAAACACGTTTTTTCTTATCAAAAGCAAGATTTTCATAATTTCGCAGTTAAACCATTTTAATGAGTACATTATGATTATTTTGAATAGACAAAGTTGCTATAGTCGTGTCACATGACCTTTAAGTGTTACTGTAATTCTTGTTGAAAGAATATTAATTATTCCTTAAAATGTCATATAAAATAATCATATTATTTGGAAAAGTTTTGGAAATGTTCATCGTATTGGTAATACCCAATAAATACAAGGGGTCACAACTCAGACCTTGTTTGAAACTATGACATCAAGAGCTACTTTCTAAAAGTGATAAACAGGGGATAACAGGAAACTGTCCAAATATACTTGTTTGCAAAATATGATATCATGTGACAAAATGCTACATATAATATAGAAAAACTGACTTACATCACAAGACTTCTATGTTGATAAAACCAATTTTTACATGTTAAATACAGTTGTTACTTAGATGCTAGATGCTTTGAAATTCCCTTTGTATAAAGAAAAACAACTAGAATTATTTTTTAGCTACATTGAAATCATTTCATAATGGAATACCTTAGTTTTTAACGTAATCTAAGAAATAAAAGGATTATTGTTTACTTCGGACATTATTCAGTGAAAGAGTACCAGTCCTACCTTTTCTTATTTCATGCCATCAATTACAAACAAATACTCCTTTTAACTGTCTAACTCTTCATTAACAACATTTACAGTGATGCACATTTCTTTCCATTTCCTGGATTTCTTTTGGTTGACCTACCAAGTTTTACAATACTTGAAATGTGCAACAACGGCACACCTATCACACATTTTGTTGAGTGCAGAACTACTTTTATCCATGCTCCTATGTCCAGATCTTCTGCTTAATTTTATAAAACACATAACTTGCTGTTTTGGATTTCACACTTACCCGGGAGCTTCCTTGTTTTTCTTTCGTGAAGCATGTAAAACTGATTTTGCTCTATTCTTCATACAGTCTCTACAGGTGAGTTCCCATTTTGACACTTTCATCCATTTTTTATTGTGTTTCCAAACCCAAACATCACTTATGCCATCTTCCTGCAAAGTAAAGAGAATATCTTTCTCCTCCAAACCTGCATATAGTGAAATAAAAGAGATCTGTTTTGGCCATACTTGGTGACTCTACGGCCATCTGCAAACAGTTCAAATGATCTTAGCCATCTTTTCCACAATGTTCCTTGTTGAGACTGTTCACAAGGTTCAATGTTGAAACTGTTCACAAGGTTCCATGTTGAGACTGTTCATAAGGTTCACTGTTGAGACTGTTCATAAGGGTCAGTGTTGAGATTGTTCCCTTTGAGATTGTTCACAATGTTCCCTCTTGAGATTGTTCACAATGTTCCATCTTGAGATTGTTCACAATGTTCCATCTTGAGATTGTTCACAATGTTCCCTCTTGAGATTGTTCACAGTGTTCCCTCTTGAGATTGTTCACAATGTTCCCTCTTGAGATTGTTCACAATGTTCCATCTTGAGATTGTTGACAATGTTCCATCTTGAGATTGTTGACAGTGTTCCCTCTTGAGATTGTTCACAATGTTCCCTCTTGAGATTGTTCACAATGTTCCATCTTGAGATTGTTGACAGTTTTCCCTCTTGAGATTGTTGACAGTGTTCCATCTTGAGATTGTTCACAATGTTCCATCTTGATATTGTTGACAGTGTTCCATCTTGAGATTGTTGACAGTTTTCCCTCTTGAGATTGTTCACAATGTTCCATCTTGAGATTGTTCACAATGTTCCATCTTGATATTGTTGACAGTGTTCCATCTTGAGATTGTTCACAATGTTCCATCTTGAGATTGTTGACAGTGTTCCCTCTTGAGATTGTTCACAATGTTCCATCTTGAGATTGTTCACAATGTTCCATCTTGAGATTGTTGACAGTGTTCCATCTTGAGATTGTTGACAATGTTCCATCTTGAGATTGTTCACAATGTTCCATCTTGAGATTGTTGACAATGTTCCATCTTGAGATTGTTGACAGTGTTCCCTCTTGAGATTGTTCACAATGTTCCCTCTTGAGATTGTTGACAGTGTTCCATCTTGAGATTGTTGACAGTGTTCCATCTTGAGATTGTTGACAGTGTTCCATCTTGAGATTGTTGACAATGTTCCATCTTGAGATTGTTCACAATGTTCCATCTTGAGATTGTTGACAGTGTTCCATCTTGAGATTGTTCACAATGTTCCATCTTGAGATTGTTGACAGTGTTCCATCTTGAGATTGTTCACAATGTTTCATCTTGAGATTGTTCACAATGTTCCATCTTGAGATTGTTGACAGTGTTCCCTCTTGAGATTGTTCACAATGTTCCATCTTGAGATTGTTGACAGTGTTCTATCTTGAGATTGTTGACAATGTTCCCTCTTGAGATTGTTCACAATGTTCCATCTTGAGATTGTTCACAATGTTCCCTCTTGAGATTGTTGACAGTGTTCCCTCTTGAGATTGTTCACAATGTTCCATCTTGAGATTGTTGACAATGTTCCATCTTGAGATTGTTCACAATGTTCCCTCTTGAGATTGTTCACAATGTTCCATCTTGAGATTGTTGACAATGTTCCCTCTTGAGATTGTTCACAATGTTCCCTCTTGAGATTGTTCACAGTGTTCCCTCTTGAGATTGTTCACAATGTTCCATCTAGAGATTGTTCACAATGTTCCCTCTTGAGATTGTTCACAATGTTCCCTCTTGAGATTGTTCACAATGTTCCATTTTGAGATTGTTCACAATGTTCACTCTTGAGATTGTTCACAATGTTCCCTCTTGAGATTGTTCACAATGTTCCCTCTTGAGATTGTTCACAATGTTCCATCTTGAGATTGTTCACAGTGTTCCATCTTGAGATTGTTCACAATGTTACTTTTTGAGATTGTTCACAATGTTCCCTCTTGAGATTGTTGACAATGTTCCCTCTTGAGATTGTTTACAATGTTCACTCTTGAGATTGTTCACAGTGTTCCCTCTTGAGATTGTTCACAGTGCTCACTCTTGAGATTGTTCACAATGTTCCCTTTCGAGATTGTTCACAATGTTCACTCTTCAGATTGTTCACAATGTTCCTTGTTGAGATTATTTACAAGGTTCAATGTTGAGATTGTTCTCAAGAATCAATGTTGAGATTGTTCCAAAATGTTCCCTCTTGAGATTGTTCACAATCTTCCTTCTTGAGATTGTTCACAATGTTCACTCTTGAGTTTGTTCACAATGTTCCCTCTTGAGATTGTTCACAATGTTCCCTCTTGAGATTGTTCACAATGTTCCATCTTGAGATTGTTGACAATGTTCCATCTTGAGATTGTTCACAATGTTCCATCTTGAGATTGTTCACAATGTTCCTTGTTGAGATTATTTACAAGGTTCAATGTTGAGATTGTTCTCAAGAATCAATGTTGAGATTGTTCCAAAATGTTCCCTCTTGAGATTGTTCACAATCTTCCTTCTTGAGATTGTTCACAATGTTCACTCTTGAGTTTGTTCACAATGTTCCCTCTTGAGATTGTTCACAATGTTCACTCTTGAGATTGTTCACAATGTTCCATCTTGAGATTGTTCACAGTGTTCCCTCTTGAGATTGTTCACAATGTTCCTTCTTGAGATTGTTCACAATAATCACTCTTGAGACTGTTCACAATGTTCCTTGTTGAGACTGTTCACAAGGTTCAATGTTGAGATTGTTCTCAAGGTTCAATGTTGAGATTGTTCACAATAATCCCTCTTGAGATTGTTCACAATGTTACTTCTTGAGATTGTTTGCAATGTTCCTTCTTGAGATTGTTCACAATGTTCCCTCTTGAGATTGTTGACAATGTTCACTCTTGAGATTTTTCACAGTGTTCCCTCTTGAGATTGTTCACAGTGTTCACTATTGAGATTGTTCACAGTGTTCTCTTTTGAGATTGTTCACAATGTTCCATGTTGAGATTGTTCACAATATTCTTTCTTGAGATTATTCACAATGTTTACTGTTGAGACTGTTCACAAGGGTCAGTGTTGAGATTGTTATTAAGGTTCAATGTTGAGTTTGTTCACAATGTTCCCTCCTGAGATTGTTCACAATGTTCCTTCTTGAGATTGTTCTCAATAATCACTCTTGAGTTTGTTCACAATGTTCCCTCTTGAGATTGTTCAAAATGTTCCCTCTTGAGATTGTTCACAATGTTCCTTCTTGAAATTGTTCACAATAATCAATCTTGAGTTTGTTCACAATGTTCCCTCCTGAGTTGGTTCACAAGGTTTCCTCTTGAGACTGTTCACAAGGTTCAATGTTGAGATTGTTCACAATGTTCCTTCTTGAGATTGTTCTCAATAATCACTCTTGAGTTTGTTCACAATGTTCCCTCTTGAGATATGTCACAATGTTCACTCTTGAAATTGTTCACAATGTTCCCTCTTGAGACTGTTCACAAGGTTCAATGTTTAGATTGTTCACAATTTTCCCTCTTGAGATATTTCACAATGTTCACTCTTGAGACTGTTTACAATGTTCCCTCTTGAGATTGTTCACAATGTTCACTCTTGAAACTGTTCACAAGGTTCAATGTTTAGATTGTTCACAATGTTTCCTCTTGAGATTGTTCACAATTTTCACTCTTGAGATTGTTCACAATGTTCACTCTTGAGATTGTTCACAATGTTCCCTCTTGAGATTGTTCACAATGTTCCCTCTTGAGATTGTTCACAGTGTTCCCTTTTGAGATTGTTCACAATGTTACTTTTTGAGATTGTTCACAGTGTTCCCTCTTGAGATTGTTCACAATTTTCACTCTTGAGATTGTTCACAATGTTCACTCTTGAGATTGTTCACAATGTTCCCTCTTGAGATTGTTCTCAGTGAATGTTAAATGCTTTCTAGTTCTTCTGCCAGTTAGTTCTGCAAATCTTGCCAATTTGTTGCCTGAATCCTTTATTCTCCTTCAAAATGATTCAAATTAATTTGCAGATTTTCACAGGTGTTGTGTATGTTTTATTTAGTAATTTCAGAGAATATTCACTTATCAGAGAAGCAAAACAGTACATTAAGAGAGAAAAAAAAAAGAAACATACTTTGTTTTATGTCATTAGTATTATCAGTAAGTCATAATAAAGCTCTGAACTTAACGTTGTTTTAGAATACTTAAATTTTTTTCTGGATCTGTATGCTTATATCTTTATGATATTTTACTGTATATATGATTATGAATTTAAATGATTTCATGATTGCAGAAAAAGCTTATGAATTTATTCTGACCTAGAAAATACTAAGAGCTGGGTGGAAGACTGACTAAATGACATTGACTTTTTCATTTACAATTTTAAGCTAAGTAACTATATGGCGTTACGTTGGTGGCTTGAAACAGTTAGAACTTAACAGCTAATTAGGCAGCAGTATTAGCAATGTTAATTTTAAAAAGAAAAATATTATGTAGACAAATATATGAATATTTAATAAACTCATCTTTCAAATTCTTTTACTCTCAAACATGGTTTAAATGTTAAAATGCATGTAACAGTGATATGCAGCCTTTTCTGTGCATTTTTCTGGTAAGTTTTGCAAAAATTCCCAGTTAAAGGTTTTCTTGTTATGTTTGTTTCCCAATTTGACAAATATTAAGACTTTGTTAGGAGCCATTTGTTTTTCCCAAACAGAGAGGTAAAGGCCTGGCTGTTTAGAGGATTGTCTTGCAATTTTCATGATTATTATACCAGTATACGTATAAACAAAAACCTGGAAGAAATCTAAAAAAGATAATTGTGGTACAGACAGACTATTAAGTAAAGACTTCTGGTTTGTGTATTGGATGAAGACAAACTGTATCCCAAAAAAGTACCTCCATGTGTTTTTCCACACTTAAGTGGGTGGAAAATTGCACATGTGCAGATATCTGCAAGTTTTGTAATATTGCTTTAACCCGTAGGTGATAAAACATTTCTGGACAGAAATTTTATGGTCAGATGCATGGAAGTGTTCACACTGATGTTTGTGTGGCATGTACCTCAGTCTATTCGGTGGAGGGGGTCATTTCATGTGGCTTTCATATACGAATCTACCTTTCATTCATGAGAGCTCCAACTCTTGAGGCCCCTGATGTTCTTCTGTACAGACAAAGTGTTGTCTCTATGCTTTCTGGTATGATGTCCAACTTGATTTATCTATTAATCAATGTTTTGATATAACAATTCTTCTATTTTCAGATACAAATACTATGGAGTCACATGATCATAACAATCTCTAAAGAAGAAAGAAAATTTCAAATTCTAAAAGACCAAATTCTAAATCCTATCTTTCTTTTTGTCTTTTAAAGTTTTTATTATACTAATCATTAATATTCATGGCAAAATGGTATGTATTAAGTAGCAACTTTAAGCTATTTGTTATTGTTCTTGTTTCTGGTTGGTCATAAATATGCTCTTTGCTTAGAGATTACTCTGATCATGTGATTCCAAATACTATTTGCATTTTAGTTTATAATATTTTGGAATGACTTTACTAGTAAAAGCTTTATACAATTATTACTATTTTTCCTCACAGTTTTTTTTTTTTTTTTCTGCCAGCTTTGAGAGAGGTTACAGCCTGGTGACATCTGTTTTTGTGGCCATGCATTATAAGCACAGGAAATCTGGAAAAGCTGGTAAGTAATTTCTTGAATGTTACATTAAGAAAGTACCTTTCATTCCTGAGGGTCTCAACTCTTTAAAAGTTTAGAAAATTGAGATAAAACATGGCAGATATGCCTATCTGGATATATAAATATCTATGGGAAAATCCAGTTTAGAAATATGCAGTCCTTGCATGATTAAGATGACATATTCTCATACTGTCAGAAAATCTTACTCTTCTGGTGATTCATGCCTAGGTTAGAAAAGTTATTCTATTTCTTCTATTTGAGCTTATTTACCATCGGTACCGGTTGCCCATATGACCGACGCCCCCTGAAGAGATTAGTTATTTTTTGTTAAGGGGGTAGTGCAAGATACAGAAAGCATCCCATTCCAGAGACACCCCTGGTTCTTTTACATGCTCAGTGTATAGCACTGATACATGGGACCTCGGTTTAACGTCTCATCCGAAAGACTATTAGTAATGTTAGTGGAGGAGTGGGGGATCGAACTCGGGACCCCAGGTATACCAGTCCAGCGCATTACCACTGGACCACATCCGCTCCCAAAAGTTATTCTTAACTGTTCTTCATTTAAATATGAGCTAGTTCTTGAGGAAGTACCTAAATTCATTACAAAGTAATTTAATCTTTTAAGAGCAAGACTGCTTTAGGTATCTGTCATTCTTGTATTATTATTTATCTTACACTAGCAATGAAAAAGATCAGTGTAATTTACAGCATCCAGGCAGTATATGTCAGGCAAGGAATGGTGAAGAACTGGCCTTTTCCAGTGGACAGTGATGCTTTGCAGATGAGCTTTCACTTACTGAACTTCAGTAATGTCTGCATTCTTTTAAAGGTATTGCTGTCTGTTTCCTTTTATTTTACTCATCCTGACTCATTAAATATTTTAAAAAAAGTTTATACATGTACCTTGTGGCACTGGAACTGATCATAGGATTTGGCCGTGTTAGCCTACTGGAAATGCTTATAATGGCAGACTTAGAGAACCTTAGTTTTATGTTATGAAGGCTACAGAGAATACCTGTAAATCTCTTCTTGTTGTTAATGAGATCCAAAATTCACTTGCTTTCAAAATTCTGAGTTCATGTTGGTTTACATACATAGTAAAAAAGTACAAGAAAACATTGCAAGGTAATTTGACAACTCTGTATTCATGACTGAAAACTAGAATCAGCTGTGTTATCTACTGAACATTATTTAGAAGGGTTGATATTGTTTACTTTCATTTTACTACAATGCCTTAAAATTCCAGTTACATATTTTCAAATAACCTTTGGTCTAGAAGATATTGAAATGACACCAAATTTTCATTTGTACTCAGGAGAACAATTATGGACCATAACAGCTCTCTTGTTATCATTATTGCAGTATTTGTACTTCTACTTTTTAAGCGGTAACATGTATATGAAAAGTATAACTTCCAGATTTTATTTGTTCAAACTTGTGTCTTCAAACAAGATTATTTTGTCAGCAGTACCACAGCCCACTTTGGCGTCATCAGTGTTACAGATTAATTACAGAGAAATGTTTAGAGACTGATGATTTGCATAATTGTGCCCGACTATATCTCTGACCAGACCTAAAGATAATACACAGGTAGTTCCATAAAAATGTTATTTTTTGTTGTTTTTGCACTACTTAATTTATCTGGGTATGTTAACCTTACAGCTCCATGTAGCTGGAAATGTTTCAGTAGTGGCATGTTACTTTACACAAGAGCCTACAGGCATAAAGGTCATGAACTTTTCAGGTGTGAAAGCCACAACAGACCAATTTTTTCATCCCCTTTTTCCTTTTATGAACTTAGAAATAGGTTTTAATCGACAAGTTAGGTATTTACATATCTACAAATGGCAGTGCTATGAAGCCAGAAATTAAAATGTGCTGATGTTAAAGTCATGTTTCATAATCTTGTACACATGATCTAAGGTCAAGGTCACAGGGACTTCAAATTCAACAACAGATTCCAGTCAAGAACAGCTGAACAAAGGACCCTCAAACTTTGGTTGGACCAGATAGGTAGATGACACCTTGTGAAGCCTGCCCCCTTAGCTCAATAGGTAGAGCACTGGATTAGTTATCCATCGGTCACTGGTTCAACCCCTGGGCAGGGCAAAATTTCTCCATGACATTTGATCTCAGACATTGTGTCTAATGTTCATTTGTCCCTCACTGCTGATTCAGAGTAGATCATGTGGGAACAGTAGTCAGTCACTTACGGAGAAGTTGGCAATTACTGGTTAGTTGTCCATGAAAACCGGTTAGGTGGACTGACCGCCGAGATATAACCTAGATGTTGAAATCGGCGTTAAACCCAAAACAAACAAAACACCTTGTGAATTTAGGGCCAGTTGGGTCAAAGATCACAGGGACTTGTTTTTCAATAAATGATCCGTGCAGGTTCTTGTTAGAACTATCAGAGTTGTCTAGTATATGACAAATTGAACTTACAGTTTGAATATTGATAAAATCAAAACATTGTTGATGTATTCATAATGCTGATTGATCATTTGATGTTAACTCTCTCTCTCTCTCTCTCCTCTCTCCTCTCTCTCTCTCTCTCTCCCTTTCTTTCTCTCTCTCTCTCTCTCTCTCTCTCTCGCTGAAGTAGTCTGTTTTGTAGATTGAGCTTTTTGTTTCAGTCATTTTTTAGCTCACCTGAGCTCAGCATATGTCTTTTCTTGAAGAGTGTGTTGCATGCAATGAATTGACAGGTGCTAAGAGATTATTAGGGGTTGTAAATAAAAACAGCAGTGCTGACTGTTGATTTGGCACCTTAACTTTCCCATACATGGACTTACTATGACATTGCTCCCCCATCTGTCGAAAAAGTGGATTTAAATTATTGTTTTGCTTTTGACTTACAGAAAAGAACAGTGAATTTAAAGTAAGAAGTTACTAAAATGGAAATGTGCAACATGATATGTCCATTTGGTATCTGGCTAACTGTAATAAAAGGTTTAATTGGTCAGAAAGGTAAATAGCCCGCCCGCTTAGCTCAATAGGTAGAGCACTGGATTAGTAATCCATCGGTCGTTGGTTCGACCCCTGGGCAGGGCAAAATTTCTCCGTGACAATTGTTCTCAGACATTGTGTCTTATGTTCATTTGTCTCTCACCGCTGATTCAGAGTAGATCATGTGGGAACAGTAGTCAGTCACTTGCGGAGAAATTGGCAATTACTGGTTAGTTATCCAGGAAAACCGGTTAGGTGGACTGACCGCCGAGATATAACAATTGTTGAAATCGGCGTAAAACCCCAAAACAAACAAAACGTATTGATGAAAAATGATAGAATGACAGCTTCAGGATTTGTTTTTGGCTGATTAATCATTAATGAAAGTTGAAATGTTAGAAGACTGTTTTTGCTGTTTTTGATATTATGAATAATTCTCAAAGACAGTGTATTTTGCCTTATCTATATAGGTGTTTTTAACGTGGAAGAAATCCTTTTTAGGTCAAGATGAAGTGGTATTGGAATTGTCAGTGGTTGGGTTGTTGTCAGCCAGTGCATTTATATTGAAAACTGATGTCAGCTACTTGACGGTAACTTTGTTGTGTTTTTAAGATGAAATACTATTGTCATATTAAAAAAAGCGCTTTAAAAAAAAATGCACATTCAGCAGAGCAATATTCCGGGGAGGTAACTGAAAATGCAAAAAATGAGAAAAAATGATTTCTGAAAATCTGTTTTTTAAATTCTGTTAATAGTATGAAATAATTAAGTGAAACACTGCTGCTGTTTGAATTATGGATGCAGACTTAGCCTACTGACCCAAATTTGTCTTTTTTTTTAAAACAAAATTTGAATTTATTTTGTCTCTTCTTTCCTAGACAAATCTGTGTAGATGAGTTAGGTTTTAAAAACAAGTAGAGAAATAGTATAAACATATTTGATTTAGACCTCTGGTTTGATGATTTAGTGAGTCTTAATTGACTAAGATAATATATGTCAAGCATTTTTAGTGTCACTCAGAAGAAAATGTAATCTAAAGGAAAAAAATATTTAAATAACCAATAGAGGGTGAAGTCTTGTAATGTAAACATATAAGCAAAACTATGTAATGATAAAAAAAACTGGAAAGTGCTTTAATGCCCTGATTCAAAAACAATAACAACAAGAATGATAACAAAGAGAAAGATTCTTTTACTTTATCAACCGAAACAAAGAACAGGTGTTAACAAATACATATGATTTATAAAATGAAATAATGAAAAAAAAGAAAAGAAAATTGTCTACAAATTGTACTTCTTAAAGAATTAATCATAATGACAAAATCTTTCAGTTTAATATTTTAAAATTGTGAACATTTTATTTTTAAAATTATGACCATATAAGTGAAAGCGTACTACCTAATTATGATGACTGAAATAATAATAATAATAATAATAATCAATAATAATTAAAACAACAACAACAACAACAAAATTGATAAGTAAAATACATTTTATGAAATAATGACCGATGAAAGTAGTGGTAGTGTTGGATGCTGTATCAATGAAATAATTCCATGATAATCTTTGTGCTTGTGTGGCTATAAAGCTTTAATTTTGTAGCTTTAACATTATGATTTGGTGATAGTTTAGATGGTTTCAGTGATATTGTTTATCACTGTGTTGTGATAAATATATGATTCTTCAACAGTTGTAGTGGTACTGTTGACTGTTGTGTTATGCTGAATATATGATACTTTTAACTGTATGTTGTTGGTCATTTTGTTATGATAAATGCATGGTAGAATTGGTGGTTGTGATTGTGTTGTTGATCATTATGTTGGTATGTGATTGTGTTGTTGGTCAATGTGCTGGTATGTGATTGTGTTGTTGGTCAGTGAGCTGGTATGTGATTGTTTTGTTGATCAGTGTGCTGGTATGGGATTGTGATGTTGGTCATTGTGTTGGTATGTGATTGTGTTGTTAGTCAATGTGCTGGTATGTGATTGTGTTGTTGGTCATTGTGCTGGTATATGATTGTGTTGTTTTTCATTGTGCTAGTACAATGTATTTGATGGTGTTGCTGGTCATTATAATGGTGAAGTTGGTCATTGTGCTGAAATGTGGTGGCATTGTTGGTCATTGTGCAAGGATGTGGTGGTGTTGTAGGTCACTGTTGGTCATTGTGCTGGGATGTGATGGTGTGATTAGTCATTGTGCAGGGAAGTAGTGTTGTTTTTGGTCATTATGATTTAATATGCTGGTGTCGTTGGCTATTGTGTTGGATTGTGATCATGTTGTTGGTCATTGTGCTGGGATCTGATAGTGTAGTTTGTCATTGTTCTGGGATCTGATGGTTTAGTTTGTCATTGTGCAGGAATGTGATGGTGTAGTTTGTCATTGTGCTGGGATCTGATGGTGTTGTTGTTATACCCCCACCACAAAATGTGGGGGGGGGGGGGCTATAATGGATTCGCTTTGTCGCGTCCGTCCGTCCGTCTCCATTATCGTGTCCGCTCTATAAATCCTATACCAATTGAAGGATTTTCTTCAAACTTGGCTGAAATGTTCACCTCAACAAGGGGATGTGCAGAACCCATGTTGCCCATGTGTCAGCTCAAGGTCTAGGTCACAGTTGAAGGTCAAATATCAAACAATCAAATATTAGACATTATGTCGTGTCCGCTCTGTAAGTCCTACACTAATTGAAAGATTTTCTTTAATCTTAGCTCAAATGTTCACCTCAACAAGATGATGTGCAGAACCCATGTTACCCTTTTGCCGGCTTAAGGTCAAGGTCACACTTGAAGGTCAAAAATTGACTTAGAAAATATTCTTAAATTTTAACATGTATTTGAATATTTCTGAAACTAGAAAACGTATTTGCTTGAAACTTAAAATATATATGAAGTGTCAAAATTAGGATATGCAGGTCAAGTTTCATAACTCTGTATTGCATTTTGACAAAGTTATGCCCCTTTTAAGTCTTCAAATTTACATACAATCAAATATTAATCAAAATGTCGTGTCCGCTCTATAAATCCTATACTAATTGAAGAAATTTCTTCAAACTTTACTCAAATGTTCAACTCAACAAAGTTATGTGCAGAACCCATGTTACCTTTGTGCCGGCTTAAGGTCAAGGTCACACTTGAAGGTCAAAATTGACTTAGAAAATGTTCTTAAATTTTAACATGTACTTGAATATTTTTGAAACTAGCACATGCAGGTATTTGCTTAAAACTTAAAAGATATATGAGGTATCTCAAGTAAGATATGCAGGTCAAGTTTCATAACTCTGTATTGCATTTTGACAAAGTTATGCCCCTTTTTAAGTCTTTTAATTTACTTACAATCAATACTAGACAATATGTCGTGTCCGCTCTATAAATTCTATGCTAATGGAAGGATTTTCTTCAAACTTGACCCAAATGTTCACCCCAACTGGGCAATGTGCAGAACCCATCTTACCTTGTGCCAGCTTAAGGTCAAGGTCACACTTGAAGGTCAAAATTGACTTAGAAAATGTTCTGAAATTTTAACATGTACTTGAATATTTATAAAACTAGAACAAGTAGGCTCAGTATGCAAAGTTTTTCCACTCTTAATTACATTTTGACATAATTATGCTATTTTCTTAACTTCACTGCTTTTGTTTGTTTTAGTACATTGGGAAAATGAAAGATTATTTGTAACTGTTTCGAACATGATTTGACAATATATATTTATACTATTACCTGTACAATTTGTTTGTTTTTTTCACCAGAGATAATTTCTTTTTATGTATATGTATTTGTGCCACTAATTAAAAAAAGGTTATTCCCTTAACAACCTTTCCATGTCGTCTTCTATCAAGAACATTGGTGGGGGTATGAATCGCATTCAGCGATAGTTTTAGTTCATTGTGCTGTGATCTGATGGTGTTGTTGGTCATTGTGCTTAAATATGCTGGTGTCGTTGGCTGTTGTGTTTGGTTGTGTTGTTGGTCATAGTTCTGGGATCTAATGGTGTAGTTTGTCATTATGCTGGGATCTGATGGTGTTATTGGTCATTGTGCAGGGATGTGATGGTGTTGTTGGTCAGTATGTTAGAATTTAGGGTTGTTTTTGGCCATTATGATTTAATATGTTGGTGTCGTTGGCTGTTGTGTTTGGTTGTGTTGTTGGTCATAGTTCTGGGATCTGATAGTGTTGTTGTTCATCGTACTGGGATCTAATGGTGTAGTTTGTCATTATGCTGGGATCTGATGGTGTAGTTTGTCATTGTGCAGGAATGTGATGGTGTAATTTGTCATTGTGCTTGGATCTGATAGTGTTGTTGTTTTTGGCCATTATGATTTAATATGCTGGTGTCATTGGCTGTTGTGTTTGATTGTGATTGTGTTGTTGGTCATAGTTCTGGGATCTGATAGTGTTGTTGGTCATTGTGCTGGGATCTGATGGTGTATTTTGTCATTGTGCAGGGATGTGATGGTGTTGTTGGTCATTGTGCAGGGATGTGATGGTGTTGTTGGTCATTGTGCTGGGATCTGATGGTGTTGTTGGTCATTTTGCAGGGATGTGATGGTGTTGTTGGTCATTGTGTTGGAATGTAGTGTAGTTTTTGGTCATTACGATTTAATATGCTGGAGTCGTTGGCTATTGTGTTGGATTGTGACTGTGTTGTTGGTCATTGTTCTGGAATCTGATAGTGTTGTTCATTGTGCTGGGATCTGATGGTGTAGTTTGTCATTGTGCAGGGATGTGATGGTGTTGTTGGTCATTGTGCAGGGATGTGATGGTGTTGTTGTTCATTGTGCTGGGATCTGAGGGTGTAGTTTGTTATTGTGCTGGGATCTGATGGTATAGTTTGTCATTGTGCAGGGATGTGATGGTGTTGTTTTCATTGTGCTGGAATCTGATGGTGAAGTTTGCCATTGTGCTGGGATATGATGGTGTAGTTTGTCATTTTGCTGGGATATGATGGTGTTGTTTGTCTGGGATGTGATGGTGTTGTTGGTCATTGTGTTTGAATGGAGAGATGTTTTTGGTCATTATGATTTAATATGCTGGTGTCGTTGGCTATTGTGTTGGATTGTGATTGTGTTGTTGGTCATTGTTCTGGGACCTGATAGTGTTGTTGTTCATTGTCCTGGGATATGATGATGTAGTTTGTCATTGTGCTGGGATCTGATGGTGTAGTTTGTCATTGTGCAGGGATGTGATGGTGTTGTTGGTCATTGTGCTGTGATCTGATGGTGTAGTTTGTCATTGTGCTGGGATCTGATGGTGAAGTTTGTCATTGTGCTGTGATTTGATGGCGTTGTGGGTCATTGTGCAGGGATGTGTTGGTGTTGTTGATCATTGTGTTGGATTGTGACAGTGTTGTTGGTCATTGTGCTGGGTTGTGATGGTGTTGTTTTTCATTGTGCTGGGATCTAATGGTGTGGTTTGTCATTGTGCTGGGATCTGATGGTGTTGTTAGTTATTTTGCTGGTATGTGATGATGTTGTTAGCTATTGTGCTGGGATCTGATGGTGTTGTTAGTTGTTGTGCTGGGATGTGATGATGTTGTTAGTTATTGTGCTGGGATCTGATGGTGAAGTTTGTCATTGTGCTGTGATTTGATGGTGTTGTGGGTCATTGTGCAGGGATGTGTTGGTGTTGTTGATCATTGTGTTGGATTGTGACAGTGTTGTTGGTCATTGTGATGGGTTGTGATGGTGTTGTTTTTCATTGTGCTGGGATCTAATGGTGTGGTTTGTCATTGTGCTGGGATCTGATGGTGTTGTTAGTTATTTTGCTGGTATGTGATGGTGTTTCTAGTTATTGTGCTTGGATGTGATGGTGTTGTTAGTTATTGTGCTGGGATGTGATGGTGTTTCTAGTTATTGTGCTGGTATGTGATGGTGTTTCTAGTTATTGTGCTGGTATGTGATGGTGTTGCTAGTTATTGTGCTGGGATGTGATGGTGTTTCTAGTTATTGTGCTGGGATGTGATGGTGTTGTAAGTTATTGTGCTGGGATGTGATGGTGTTTCTAGTTATTGTGCTGGTATGTGATGGTGTTTCTAGTTATTGTGCTGGTATGTGATGGTGTTGTTAGTTATTTTGCTGGTATGTGATGATGTTTCTAGTTATTGTGCTGGGATGTGATGGTGTTTCTAGTTATTGTGCTGGTATGTGATGGTGTTTCTAGTTTTTGTGCTGGGATGTGATGGTGTTGTTAGTTATTGTGCTGGGATGTGATGGTGTTGTTGGTTGTCGTGTTCTGATGCATGGTAGTTTATACTTTTTTCATTGTGTTTTATTTTAACAGTCATGGCATTGTGTTGGTCTTGCTGGTCATAATAGTCTCGGTGGTTATGATAAATTAATTGTTTTTGGTGGAAGTAGTAGTAATTTTGTTGTCAAGGTCCTTGCATGGTATAGGTCATTGTGTTGTCCTGATTATTATTCAACATGGTCATGTTTTGTTGATCATGTCATTGACTGTAGTTAATGTTGTTGAAATGGGTGTCAGGATTTTAGTTATGATATCATTGTTTTCATGTTCTAGGTATTCAGCTAGTCATATCTGGGAGGTTATAGTAGGAAATTACTCAAAAATGTCCATAAATATGGAGTGATTATAACGTTGATGATGAAAATAAAATAAGGAAAATAATAATGAAAAGAAATGACGAGGAAAAGAAGGCAATTGTGTAACAACTAGATTGTTATAAATTAAAATGGCTTAAAAAGTTATCTAGTGCATAAAATATTCATAATTAAAATGTGAAAACATTGTCTATATGGTTTTTTAAGGTAAATTAAAAGAAGATATGTATTTTATAGAAAATCACCCATCTGAAAAGAGAAGAACTCTGACAAATTTTGCAAACAAGGTACAAAGAACAGACACCAGAAAAACAATTGTTTAAATGAATGTAACAGGAGTGTCAAAGTTGAGAAAGCACAGATAATAAACTAGTATTTATCTTTATAAGACTGATGGTTAATCTATGCCTTTTATAAAATAAAACTTTGCCCTTTGCTAAATCAGACTAGTGTTTCCTCTATGCCCTTTGCTAAATAAGACTAGTGATCCCTCTGTGGCCTTTGCTTAATAAACTAGTGACCCTTCTATGCCCAATACTAAATGAAACTAATGATTTCCTTTCTGCACTTTGCTTAATAAAACTAGTGATTCCTCTATGCCCTATGCTAAATAAGACTAGTGATTCATCTGTGGCCATAGCTTAATAAGACTAGTAAACCCTCTGTGCCCTTTGCTTAATAAGAACTCAACAAATTTTGCAAACAAGGTACAGAGACCAGACACCAGAAAAACAATCGTTTAGAATGTAACAGGTGTGGCAAAATTGAGAAAGCACATATAATAAAGTAGTCTTTATCTTTACAACACTGATGGTTTATCTATGCCTTTTTAAAAAAATAATACTTTGCCTTTTGCTAAATAAAACTAGTGATCCCTCTGTGCCCTTTGCTAAATAAGACTATTGATCCCCGTGTGGTCTTTACTAAATAAAACGAATGATTGCTTTATGCCCTTTTCTAAATAAAACTAGTGGTTCCTCTATGCCCTTTGCTAAATAAGACTAGTGATCTCTCAGTGGCCTTTGGTAAATAGGATTAGTTAACCGTCTGTGCCCTTTGCTATATAAGACTACTGATCCCTTTGTGCCCTTTTCTGAATAGGACTTGTGATTTCTTTGTGCTCTTTGCTAAATAAGACTAGTGATTTCACGGTGCCCTCTGCTAAATAAGACCAGTTATCCCTTTGTGCCCTTTGCTAAATATGACTAGTGATTCCTCTGTGCCCATAACTAAATTTGACCAGTGATTCATCTATGCCTTTTGCTAAATAAGACTAGTAATCCCTCTGTGCTCTTTGCTAAATAAGAATAGTTATCCCTCTGTGACATGTGCTTTGATCCTCTCTTCCAGCTTATTGTTTTGAAGTACTTTACATTTTCTTCTGAGATGACCTAGCATTTTAGAGAAAAATACTGAAAAAAAAGTCACCAGCCTGATGCGATCACTTTATTTACTGCTATTGAAACATCAATTCTTTCTTCGTTTTCTGTCGTTGTTTTCTGTATTTCAGGTGCAGTTGAAGATTGAATGGTCCAAGAGAAATGCTACTGTATGAATAGATTAATAATAAAAAAAATAAACAGGGCAAGTAATTGGGTGGGTACTAAAAGTTATGTTAGTGTTGTTGAATATGTATTGACTGAATGAATAAGTGAGTGAAGCAAACATAGACACCAATGGAAAATAACCCAGTTAATTGTTTTACAATGTAAGAGTACGATCTTTTCTTTTGACGTCAACATGGAAATAGCTATTTATGATGTTAGACTATTATCCCCTTCCTGCGATGTCATTATCTTTCTTCACTGACGGAAAGGTATTCAAAGGTAATTACAAGATGGAGCAGTAGTGTCCCCTATCCTATGACGTCATCATCAAAGGGAAGTAATTCCAAATGTGATAGTTGTAAAGCGTAGTTCTGTCCCCTTTCCTCTGATGTAATCACCAAAGGGAAATAACCCCACCATTTTTAAAGGAGTATCGCCCCCTTTCCGATGACATCATGTACAAAGGGAAATAATCCCGCATATGATAACTGCTAGATGTATAAGTGTGTCCACTTTCCAATGATGCCATCAAAAACGGGAATTAATATCAAATTTGATTTTTGTAAGATGAATTGTTTGTCCTCTTTCAAATGAAGTCCTCAACAAAGGGACAAACATAATTTCATTTTTTGTTAGATGTAGGAAGTGTCCCCTTTCCTGTGACGTAATCACCATTGAGAAATTATACCCACTTTCATTTGTAGGAGTATTGTCCCATTTCCCGTGACGTCATCAAAGGGAAATAACCCCCACTTTCATTTTCCGTAAGTGTATTGTCCTCTTCCGTGACGTTATCACCAAGGGGAAATAATCCCAAATTTATTTTTTGTAAGATTTAGGTATATTGTTCCCTTTCCCATGACTTCATGACCAAAGGGAAATAATCCCAAATTTGATTTTTTATAAGATGGATTTTTGTCCCCTTTCCCGTAACGACATTACCAAAGAGAATCCCAAATTTGATCTTTTTATTTGGTGTACTGTCCCGACTCAGTCATCAAAAAAGGGAAATAATCCCGAATTCGATCACTGTAGTTGAGGATTGACTTTTACATTTGTAAGAGTATTGTCCCCTTTCAAACGACGTCACCAAAGGGAAATATTCCTGAATTTGACTTGAAAGATGTACGAGTATTGTCCCTTTTCCAGTGACGTCATCACCAATGGTAATCTTACACCCACTTTCATATTTGTACGACTATTATCCCCCTTCCAATGACGTCATGATCAAAGAGAAATTATCCCGAATTTGATTTTTGTTAGATGTTTGAGCATCTCCCCTATTATCGTGACGCTATCATCAAAGAGACATATCTACCGTTTTCATTTTTCGTAAGTGTATTGTCCCCCTTCAAATTGCATCATTCCTATAGGGAAAAAATCCCTTTTCAGACTTTTGTAAAGTTGAGGATTATTGCCCCCATTTCTGTGACGTCATCATTAAAGGGAAAACCCAAATTTGACCTTTTTGTAAGAATATTGCCCCCTTTCAATCGACGTCACCAAATGGAAATAATCCTGAATTTGACTTGAAAGATGTACGAGTATTGTCCCCTTTCCAGTGACGTCATTACCTTAGGTAATTTAACACACACTTTCTTTTGAACGACTATTGTTCCCCTCCAATGACGTCATGACCAAAGTGAAATTATCCCGAATTTGAATATTGTTAGATGTTTGAGTACTTTTTCCTTAACCGTGACGTCATCATTAAAGAGAAATATCCACTGTTTTCATTCTTAGTAAGCGTATTGTCTCTTCTTCAAATTACGTCATCAACAAAGAGAAATAATCCAAAATTTGACTTTTTGTAAGATGGGTTATTGTTCCCTTTCCCGTGACGTCATTTCCAAAGAGAATCCAAAATTTGATTTTTTTTAAATAAGTGTATTCTTCCTTCTCAAATGACGTCATCATAAAAGGGAAATAATCCCAAATTTGATTTTTGTAAGATGTAGGTATATTGTCTCCTTTCCTTTGACGTTATCACCAGAGGGAAATAATCCCACTTTGAATTTTGTAAAAGTATAGTCCGCCTTCGATTGACGACATCACCAGATGGAAATAATCCATTTTTTTTTATTAGATGAGGAGTATTGCCCTTTTACCGTGACGCTTTAATCATGGAAAAAATCCAACTTTTATTTCTCGTAAGAGTATTCCCCCTTTCAATTAAGGTCATTACAAAAGGAAAAACATCCCGAATTTGATTTTTTTGTAAGGAGAACGAGTATTGCCCCCTTTCCCGTGACGTCATCACCAAAGGGAAATAACCCCACCTTGAATATTGTAAAAGTATAGTCCTCTCTCCATTGACGCCATGATGAGATGGAAATAATCCTTTTTTGTAAGATGTGGGAGTATTGCCCCTTTCCCGTGACGTCGTCATCAAAGGGAAATAACCTAACTCATTTCTCGTGAAAATATTGTCGACTTTCAATTCATGTCACAACCGAAGGGAAATGATCCCAAATTTGTTTTTCATTAGATGAACATGTATTTTCCCCTTTTCCGTGACGTCATCACTAAAGGGAAATTATCCACACTATGCTTTTTGTAAAGGTAAATTCCCCTTTCTAGTGACATCATCGCATAAAAGAAATATATAATAATATATAAAATAATCCCAAATTTGAATTTTGATCGATATAGGAGAATTGTCCCCTTTCCTGTCACGTCATCACCAAATGGGAAATAAACAACACATTTTTGTAAGAGTATTGTTCCTTTACAAAGGCGTCATCACTAAAGGGAAATAATCACAAATATGATAACTGTAACACGTACAGGTATTGCCTCCTTTCGCAAGAGGTTATCACCAAAATGAAATAACCCCCACTTTCTTTTTTGTAAGAACATGTTTCCCTTTCCAACGACCTCATCACCGAAGGGAAGTAACCGTTTCATTGACTTTCGTAAGAATATTTTCCCTTTCCAATGACGTCATCAGCAAATTTGTTTTTGTAAGATGTTGGAGTAATGGAATCTTTCCATTGTCGTGATCACCAATGGAAAATAACCACTTCGTTTATTTTTGTAAAGGTTTTCTCCCTTCAAAATAACGGCAGTTCCAAAGGAAAATTATCCCAACTTTGATTATCATTGTAAGATGTATGAGTATTGTTCCCTTTATGTCATCACCAAAGGGGAATAATCCCCAGTTTGGAGCAGAATTGTACTATTTCCGTGACATAATTGCAGAAGAGATATAACACTCACTCATTTTTTTGTGAAATGCCAGAGTATTGTCTCCTTTTCCATCACGTTATCCTTAAAGGAAGCAACCTCCACTCATTTTTAATGAGAGTATTGTCCCCTATCCAATGATGTCATCACGTGAAATTGAGGCAGTCGGTTGAGAACATCCATTAGCGATGACAGCAGCTGAGGCGATATTTACAGTTCGTTTAAAATTTCATTTTATTATGTTGAAAGCCGTTTCAGAGACTACATTTCTAGAGGTTGCAAGTTCAAGTTCAAGAATTTGACTTTGACAGTAGCATTATAACTCTCAGCTTCTGTTTGGTGATCAGAACTCCTGATCAGGGCGTTTTAGTATTTTATATAAGTAATAAACTGTCTCCACGGTATGGCCTGGTTTCGTTTTCATATTCTTTCATCTAACCTTCTGTTACTTGTAGAATATGATTTACATGGATTTCGGGGCGTTCCAATACATCATTTTGCTCGGCTGCTAACCACGCTGCTAGGCTGTCATGCTGCTCGGCTGCTAACATCACGCTGCAAAGCTGCTCGGCTGCTAACTTCACGGACATGTTTCTGTGTTCCCGGTTTGTGAACAGAAATAGATTTCATACTACCAACATACAGAAGTGCTTCCTGATTATTTAAAATCATTTGCTATAAAACTGTTTAACCTAACAATCAAATAGTCATATTTAACATGCACCACGAAACTGCACACTTATATAATACAAGTTATACAGTATATATGAGAACTCAAAAACACGATGCTCTCCCGCATTGGTCTGATCTTCACTTTCATTACCATAAGATCTTGTTTCCTTTCTTCAAATTGCCATATTATTGGTTCCAGAGTTATGGCCCCTGAAAGTGCCAAAATTAACTATTTAGACCTTGTCTGCACAATAGCAGCTTCATTTTTTTTATTTGAATTTAATCAGACTTGTACAATACTTGAGTTAATATAAGATCTTCAAGCAGGGTAGCCAGTGGACTTGAAAAGTCAGGGAAATTTGATTTTTTTTCAAGGTCAGGGAATTGTCAGGGAATTTTGAAAATTGGTCAGTGAAAAATAAAAATCCAGAAAAGTTAGTGAAAAGTCAGGGAAAAATAATTTTGAAGGGCTAATATTGTTCTATTTTATTAAAGATTGCATTTACACATTTTTCCGTTATGAATCTTTTTTCTTTATAATTATGTACATTGTATTTTAATAAAATTTCTAGTATTATATATAACATTACTTAAAGACTGAAAGTCTCTGCAACCCTTACAACCAAAAATTAAAATAAGTATGTGTTGCACTCGAAACCCATGTTCCTCCCTCCAAGATCCATGCCACAGCAACCCTCTGAACTTAGTAAGTTCTGCTATATAGGCCTTACTGCTGATAGTTTGTGTCTTGCCCATATATTTTTTGCATCTATGGTTGGATTTTAAAATAATTAGCAGAATTGGCAATAGAGTGAACATGTGTCATGTACATAATCCCTGTTTGGAACGGTGTTCCAACATTCAGTTCACAGCAACCTAGTTTTTTTGTATAACGGCAGGATTTTAAAAAAATATTGCGGCACAAACTTCTACATTTTTCAAGATACTGCTTTGAAACTTTACATGTTAGGTATCATGTGTATACGTGCCTGATATATATTTTTTATAAGGCTCAGTCCATTATAGTCCACGTTGTGCTTTAACAATCCTGATGACGCACGACATCTAGTGAAACTCTACCAAAGATGACCCCATGGTCATAATTGCCTGCACCCTTTGAGTCAATTGGCAATTGTATTTGCATCCACTGACTCTTGCAACCATTGAGCAGTTGTTGGCCCATGGACCTTCTTGTTATTTTGTCAGGGTTTAATTACATTTTATTATTACCTATTCTACTATAATTCTTGTTATTTTTTAACCTACACAGTTGCACGATTTAAAAAGATGTTTCCGTCTGAATTTTACTCTCTTTAAAGTAAAAGTGGTACCAGCCAACATTTCAAAACTCTTCACTTTTAGGCAACAACGATATACATATATCACCTTTTCAAAAGGAATTTTAGGTTTCGATAGCAATTCTCATAGCAATAAGCAACCATGTATTGCTTAATTTCAGTAACGGATTAAACTGAAAATTTCGATGAAAACTGGTTAAATGTTCAAGATAATCATTTCTCTCAGATAATTTTTATGCTCCAAAATGAAATGTGTGTAAACAGAAAGGTGTAAAAAAACGACTCGTTGACAGAAAAAAAATGCCATATGTTTACCTAACAAGAACGCTCATAGTCAAGTTGTACGTTAGGCTATGGTGGGTTTATTTTCTCGACGGTTAAATTTCTTTTCTGAGATATCAGTGCTTGCTTCTGGCGATTCAAACTCCGCGCACCGGTTACGCTACGCTCAGTAACCATTGCTTTCACACGAATCACGTGATGATGGTCTTATTACAAGAGTCAAGATGGCGGATACGCCAAAGAAACCGAAACATGTATCCATGTGTTAATGGGTTAAATACTTTTAACCGGTATATTTTGAAGAGTTTACATCTATTCATTGAAATCTGTGACCTAGCAGTTTGTATACAAGGAATAAACAAAACTACTGTAAAGAATGTTCACTTTTATGATATTATAAACTGGCAATCAGATGCAACCACTAGTAGATCTAAAAGATACATAAAGTTCTCTGTTTTTGACTATTCTATCCACATCAATGTCAATAACCAGTTATCTAAAGCGACTGCACTCCAGATTTTGTGTAGATTTTATTTTTTTGAAAATCAATATATATTCAATTTGTCAGCATTAGAATTATTTTCTTTGAGTAAGAGCTAAAAATAAAGGAAGAAAAAATCCCCCCCCCCCAGTCAGGTTTAGAACTCGGATCTTTACGCAATCGTAACAACTCGGCCTTTTCAAACAAAATCGTGTAAAGACTTATTGAAGTCGCCCGAGGTGTTCCGAATGATCTTTACGCTTACAAGAGCTAGACAGCGGTTTATTCTACTGCGCTAAGATGTCAGCTGATTTGATGCGAGTTAAAAATATTTATATACCAAAGACCTCACCCCGTTAGTCACGTGGTGATATATTCTACAATGAAAGTAAGCAAAACAGAACATTTTAATCGGTTCTTTTTGTTAGAAAACTTGTCTATTATCATATTAAACACTCGACCTGTTCTGCCTTAGGGGTGAGCGTAGAATCGAAATTTTTGACGACTTGAATGATTTTTTTTTAAAAGCGGTCATATTGTTTTGAAATAAACGGTGCGATATTAAAAATTATTCTCATAATATTTATGTTTCCGAAATTATTTTTTATTTGAGTTCACATCTAACACCTTACAGTCTTGAAACATTAGCAAAACCGTGTTTACTTAAAAAAAAATCAAAATTGAAAAAAATCATATCGTCAAAAATCTTGACGAAAATGTTGTGACGTCAGAGATCTAATCCTGAAAGGGGAGATCACTGCGTGGGAGATTGCTGGAGATTCATCAGTGATAGGTAATCTAAATTCAGTGGTGTTACACTCACTCATATAAATAAACATGTACAGAGGCTATTATGCACTAAATTTCATGCGGTTGTCAAACGATGTCGGTGCTTTTTTAGTGATAACTACTTTTTAAAGGCAATTTTTCAATATCTGGCGGCTCGGGTTTTATCAACTCTAAAATGCTATACGATGCCGTATCTGTATAACTAATATCATTTTGATAATGAATTTACTCTACTGAATAGTGACTAACGTTTTTATGACTGCAATATGACAAGTACCCACTTGTCAATTTAATGCAGTTAACTTCCTCGCTTAAAGTTTGTCATCAGTTCAGTTATTTTAGAGGGAATATTGAAACACGACACGAAGCTGAAACTTTGAACTGGAAATAACACCCCAAATAAGATACCCAGGTTTATGATGCAAATTTTGATACAAAATTTCAAGATTTAAAGCGATGAAATAGCTTGAATATCAAATTCAGGGACTGTTTCCTTTCTTACGTAAGCAGTTTCAGCCAATTAAAATGATATTTTCCTCAAATTTTCCCCTTGAACTCAGATCTGGATATAACTTCAAAAACTTTATTTATAAAAAGATCTAATCGGCATAAATTAAGTCAACAACCTCAAAAAATAAACTAATCTGAATCGCAAGTGATACCTTTATGTATATAAAGACATTGCAATATCTTTTATTTTAGATTTGTATCAAGCCTATTCTCATTCATCTCTCATTAAACAATCTAATTACATTGCCATATTTTGAAGTTATATCACTAGTTTCTTAGAACCAAAGGAGGAAATGTCCAAAATCCCGATAGGGTATTTTAGGGTATAAGTGAAAAAAAAATTAATAGCGAATGATGTTTAACAAAGAAATCCTTATCCCTTATCATTTTGATCCTAACTAATATTGTACATCTTTTACTCTAAGGTCGTTATAATATGTGGACTGTTGGATCGATCTGTTTGCCTGGGTGACTGGGTTATCATGTTGAACTCAGGCTACACTAAAATTTAGACAGTGACGTTTCGCATAATATTCATGCCAAAATAACATAACGAAAAATATCTATTTAACACATAAAGTTAAAAAGTGTCAAAAACAGATATACTCCTACAAAATAATGAAAAAAAACCTTTCATTATATAATTTTATTCCCTTTTCGATGTTTTTTCTTGTTCGACATGATAAAATGTATACATGCAAATGAAACTAATTAAATGTGGTACAACTATATGGTTAATGAGTACCATTTCGTAATAGCACATAAAAATAAAAAGCTTTTGAGAAATAAACAATACTAGCATTTAGGGCTTAATGGGCCTTCAAATCATCGACACTTAAAATAACTATAAAAATACATATAGCCTAAGCACAAAATATATTCAACAATGTTTCATATTTGGTAACTCCATATAAAATATTAAGATCACATGAACTAGTAATCCTTACTGAATCGAAAATATAAGAACAGAGAAACATGAAGTTTAATGTAGGCCATTCATGCTAAGCGAACAAGTTAACAGGCAATATAGTATATATGCATATAGAAGTTCATAATTCAATGTTTACATCATGTTAAATTTAGAGAAGAATTCATCAAATGGCCTATTTTACAATAATATAAATGGATAAATAATAAATAATGGTCATTTATCAGATAGTTTCTCTATAAAACGTGGCGTAAGGCTAGGATATTCCTTATCTTCTTCCATCGTTATCATCTGCATGGAGCTTCTTTCCAGAATAATAAGAAATGATAAAACTATAACTGGCATCAAAATAAAAAATGTAGAAATTAAACAAAGTTTATTTGCAGACGATGCCAAAGTAGTGACACTTAAAAAAAAATATATATAAAATTTGCCGAAAACGAGCCATTCATATGGACATCTGAATGCGCAAAAACATTAGGAATTACTTTTCATACTGACAGAAAAAGAAACAATGAGTTAAATTTGGCACCAAAAATAAAAGACTTCAAGAAATGCTTAAGGCAATGGCAGCATAGAAAACTTACACTTATGGGGAGAATTACTGTTGTCAAAACCTATGCGCTACCAAAACTGGTATATCCATTTTCTGTCTTACCAAACACTTTTGAATCACTAATCAAAGATATAAGCAAAATAATATTTAACTTAAATGGAAAAACAAACCAGATAAAATAGAAAGAAATGTTGTAAAATGTTATGAATTAGGCGGTCTAAACTTCACTGATATAGAAAGTTTCTCGTGTACGCTAAAAGCCTCTTGGGTATATAGACTAGTTTAAAATGAAAATGATGACCAATGGAAAGTTTTCTATGAAATAATATTAAATAAAATAGGCAAGGAAATTCTTTTTGAATGCGATATTGGTAAAAAAGAAGTAAATGAACTCTGTCATAACAATCTCTTCTTAAGACATGTGCTCGTGTCATGATTTGCAATAAATGAATGCTATAGTTAAACAAATGAGAGATAACTCACATATACGATGGAAAAATAAAAACATAACAAAATTAGGTAAAACAATTTTTTGGGAAAGTTGGTATGAAAAAGGAGTTAAATTTTCATAGAACACTTATTTAATTTAGAAACGGCAATTATTATACATTTAATGAATTCAAAAGAATTTATGGAATTCAAGACACTGACTTCTTAAAATACAATTCATTGATAAATATTATACCTAACAAGCTGAAGCAAGCAATTTATCAGGATATATTTATCTACGGTATTATAAGTTAGCGTATGATTATGCTAAAGCTTATTGTTAAACATATAACTTTCTACAAATTCAGTAACATAATATATACATAAACAAAACGGACAACACGTACGAGCTAATGTCTTGTCCAATCTGTAACGATGTGACACACAAATTTTGCGTTGTCTGTACCACAAACTGCTAAATACAGTTCATTAGAACGATTTAGTGACATTATAACTATTTACAAATTGTACACCCGTGGTGCAAGTAATATTTATAGTTTTGTCTTGTTTTCTTATACTATTATGCTCTTAGCTGCTAATCGTTTAAATATCCTAACGTTCATTTCGTTTAACAATTCTGTAAATTTAATCATATTTAGTCGGGTGAAATAAATTTTTGGAATTCAGATAGTACTCAAATACTAGAGTTTGATAGAGGATTAGGAAATCCCAAACCGAGAGTGACAGGATTTCTGAATCATTTATCAAACTTAAATTAAGATAAACAATTTTAGTTAAAACTACCTTTTAAGCGCACTGACCTTATTCCCCAACTAACAACCTCGTTCTCAAAATATAAAGTTTACAATGTGCGCCAAAGAACTGAAGGCGCATTTGATTGAATATTCAATGAAAATTAAATCATGGGATTATAAGGACTCAGCACGATCGGAACTATAACGAGAAAGAAGCAGAAGACGTTACTGATCGTAATCAGTACGTAGTGCTGAGAGATGTTCACGTAGACTAATTGTATTTGAACTTAAAACATAATATAGATATTGCCTGTAATAAACTATGTAAAAACCTTTTACAGTTTGGCTGATACTGGTATGGGAGAAAAACTGCTTGCATCCATTAAAATCAAAACAAATCAAATCAAAATCGTTTTAGCCAGAGCACTTTATTGCTGTGAGTTATGGTCCGTACTGACGAAAAAGGAGCTCGAACCATTAAAACGTTTACACTCGCTGTGTCTTAAATATATGCAATCAGTGCATCGGGATACGAGAACGGATATTGCGGTAAGTTCTAACGGAATGTATCCTACAGAGATAGAGATTGAAATGCGAAAATTGCTCTTGTTTAGCCAACTATGCAATCTTGATTCGCGTATGCGTATTAAACACGTTATATTTATATTTAGGCTAACACAATATATGACTTCACCACGAAAAGTTCAAGGATTTTCCCCTGACATACACCGTATCTTAAGGAAATACAAGCTAGTATCTGTTCTGAAAACTTTAATAAAAGTGGTTCGTTTCCGTCTATGTCGTTTTGGAAACACATGGTCAAGAAAAATGTCAAACTGAAAGCTATCATTGACTATAAACAAAGAGCTTCAAACGACGAAGATCTCAATCGATTTTTCAATATCCATAATGAAGTAATCCCATTTAATTTATGGTATTGTTCAAGAATTTACAGAGAGTCTTAAGTATTGTAGGACAGTTATTTTTATTATGAGAAAATACTTTTCTAGAAAATACATTTTTTCATGTCCAAATGGTAAAATTGTCACAGAATGTATCGCTGAACATCTAATCATGTTTTGTAATGTAATTGATTATAGAAACACAACCGGTGGTTGTTCTTAAAATAATCTTGCATTTCGTTTCGGCAAGATTTATATAAAACAGAATAAGTCTCGACAAGTGCATGATTTATTGCTTTAAATTCATCCTTACTTTCAACATTGGTAAAGTTGGGATACGGCATTAAAGCAAAATGCGTAAGCATGTTCCCGTTATCTTAATTAATATATAACGTTATTTTCGTTTGCCGTGTATACTTGTAAAAATATGAATATATATTTATAGCCACTGTTTTGTTCTGAAGAATTCATGTATTTCATGAATTTTTTTTCTTCCCCATCATCATTATATCGCATACATGTTTGTATATAATGTATATATCATGTGCTCTCCCACCGGAGAAAATATATCAAAGAAATCAAGTCAAATCAAATTATAAACTTGCATGGACAATTTAATAAGTTATTTTCATTCTTGATTCAAAAACATTTTCAGTGTAATATAAATTGGGAAATGGAACTTTAAAATTGAAATTCTTACTTCTTGATCGTTTTGTCTTGAGTATTTTGTTTACAAAAAACCGTTAAAAACGATAAGATATCAATAAAAACGCGTTAGTAATCAAAATTTTGTGGCAATGACTGTCGATCGATTGATCGGCGATTTTATGAAGTTACACCGACAATTCTTATTTCACTTAACGCGGGAAACATCCGCATCATTATTTAAGAAACAAAACAACAACAACGAAACGGAAAATAAAACAGAAAAAATAAAAAAAATAACAACAACGAAAAAACAAACAACAACGAAAACCAAGTGACCCCCTATACATTATCAATATTGATATCTATGTCCCTTGCCGCCTAATGTTTCCACGGATATTATTTTCACAATTTATACAGACGGTCACCCAAGAAACATTTATTCCCAATTATTTCCAAATCAAGAAACCAGTTTCAAGGGAGAAGATTTTAAAGTTTGTAATAAAATATATAAGGAAAATAAGCTCATTTTCCTGCGACATTTTTTACGCGAACTGATCGAGCCACTGGTTTTTAATGAAAATATTTCCTTTTTTAAGATTCGCACACTGTTTTATCAGGAAAATAAGCCCCACACTCTTGTGTACATGTTTTTTCACAAGTCGATATAATATTCACAAGTAATATAGTCATTCACCAAAGAAACATTTATTTCAAATTATTTGAAATCGAGTTTCTAAGAAGATTTTTCCGATTTCCCATTTTACACACAAGGAAAATAATTTCCCCCTCCCGGCGGACATGATTTTTCACGGGTCTTCATAATCAATCTCCGAACTACTTTAAGAGATACCGTGCACGCTGAAATAACTGTGTCCATCTTCCACAAGGGTATGTAGATGTGACGTAGCCACGTAAAGCCTCTCACCAGCATGTAGGATAAATACTGCGCCGACACTGCTCGTAAACTCGGATATCTCTGACGCCATTTCACACCCTGATTTTACGTTCTCAAGGATGGTCGAGGTCTTGCCACCATTCGAGATCAGTTCTAAAGAATGTCTAAACGTGGTTTCTGTAACATCGTCGGTGGTGTTGCTTGGTGCTAATTTGAATCTAATCAGTGAGGTCACGAAATAGTATCCTGATGATGTCACATGTATCGTTCCGTCGTCATGATGATATTTCAAATTTGACGTTGAGTGTGACAGCACGAACGAGTTCCAATATACCTTTGAAGGCTTAACAACAGAAGCTGTAAAAGACTGAATTTTAGAATTATCATAAAAATGACTTGTTATATATGATTATAGGATACAATTACGTGTACAAGCTCTCATTCTGAAGAAACTGGACATTCCGAACAAATGCATTAAGCGATTTTTTGATGCAGAACTACACAAAACTTGTATTAAGAAAAGATAAAAGAATAGAGGCGAAACGTATACTAAAATTCTGAATAAAAATGTAACCTCATAAAAACAAGATTATATCAGTACCCGATTTTGTCTTGTTTGAAATTCCAACAATTTTGATAACAGGTGTTCTGGTTTTGACAGCATCACAGTTGAAGTCCGTTAAGTTTAGCTCCAGAAACTCTGTTTAAAAACATAACAGATTATCAATCATTTCAAAGCTAAGGAATGCCCAAAGTGTTTTTTCAGGAAAAAATGTATATGTATACTGTTCACAAAAAGTAGGGGATACTGTATTTTATATTTTATAATACTATATTGTTATTGTGGGTAAGTAAGAATACTCTTACCTATATTTAAGTCAAATTCATTATTTGCCTGTGTTTCTACATCCGCATTATTTCGTTCTTTCTTGTGTAAATCTATTAAATTTTTTAACGTGTTTTTAACTAAAGTTACATAAGTGTCATCCTTTAATAAAGAATTGTTAAATTTCCAATATCCCCTACCTCTTTGGTTTTCTGAATTTACTAAATTTATTGTAATACCTGCATGGTCTGTTCTATATCCTGGAATAATTTTGGCTTCACTCACATATAAAGAAGTTGAAGAACTTACGATAAAAAAATCAAGGCGTGCTTGTTTTCTTATAGGATTGTTTCGTCTCCATGTAAATTCAACGCTATCTTCATGTTTTGCTCTCCAAATATCTATAAAATTTTCGTTTTCAATGAAATCTAAAACTGTTTTTCTTGCTCTTGGATTATTAACATTTATGTAATTTTCTGTGTCTTTATCTGGATTTAAAACTAAGTTCCAATCACCACAAATTATTGCATACTCGTTTTCTAATTCTCTTATTTTGCTAAAAATTTTACGATAAAATAATGAATTATCTTCATTAGGACCATAAATGTTAACTAAAGTTGTTCGTTTACCATTGATATATACATCAAGAATAATATAATTTCCATTTATGTCAATATCAATATTCTCAACTTTTCGTTCAAAAGTATTTTGAAAAAGAATTGCAACTCCGCGACTATTACTTGTATTACTTGTATATGCACTTATAAACATATCGTTTCCCCATTCCGCTTTGACATACGAACATAAACTTTTTGAAATATGTATATCCTGTAAACATATGATATCGTATTTGTTTTGCCTTACATATTGAAATAAATCCCTATCGAGGGGTTGTAGACAAGGAGATCCGATTTCCCCGTACATATTTATCTTAAGCGTTGAAATTCTTGGAAAAATAATAAGATCAAACAATGATATACGTGGTATAAGGATATATAATAAAGAACACAAACTTAGTCAATATGCTGATGACACTCAAATATTTTTAGATGGCACCGAAGACTCACTTAGAAACTGTATGAAAACACTACAAACATTTTATTATATGTCAGGATTAAAAATTAATGTAGAGAAAACCAAGGCGTGCTGGATTGGATCTTCCAAACATTCTGTTCAAGAATTGTGTCGCGAATTTAATTTAGATTGGACAAAAGAAAAAATAAAAATTTTAGGTGTTTACTTTACTGCGAATGTAGAAGACATTTGGAACATAAATAGTCAAGAAATAATAAATAAATGCAATAATGAGATAAGAAAATGGACAAATAGAAAACTTACTTTATTCGGAAAAATAACTATACTTAAGTCTCTTATTTTAGCAAAATTTGTTCACCTTTTTATTTCTCTACCAAATCCACCGCCAAATATTTTAAAAGAATTAAATGTTATGTCGTATAAGTTTATATGGAACAACGGGCCTGACAAAATTAAAAGGTCAACATTAGCCAGAAATATAGACTCAGGAGGATTACGTATGGTCGACTTAACTTCATTTATTATAAGTCTAAAAATAAGCTGGATTAAAAGAATGCTACAAAACGAAAATAGTGGTTGGTATTCACTTACAAATTTTAACATTACTAAGATCTTGCAACTAGGGCCGACATATACTAAAATTGTGAGTCACCAAACCGTTAACCCTTTTTGGAAAGATGTAATAAATGGCTGGTACCTTTTTTGTCAAAAACTTGTTCCAGAGCACATAGAAGACATTCTTTCATCGCCTCTTTGGTACAATACAGCTTTTACCGATAAATCTTTATTTATACAAAACTGGTTTTTAAAAAACATAAGAAGTGTAATTGATCTTGTTGATAACAATGGAAATTTGTACTCTTTTAATCAACTCAAAGACATTTATGGAATCCAAGGAACATATTTGAATTATTTTACTGTGATAACGAATATACCGGCATCATGGAAAACTTTGATCATGGGAAATCAAGATAAAATAGGAATGATTAAAACTAACGTTAATCGCAACATTTACATGCACTTTCTTTTTAAACAGAAAAAAGGTTGTAGAATCTATTATGATACTCTAGCAAAAGTCACAGAAATTGAACCGCCGGCGTCCTGGTTTCGTATTTTAGGACAAGTTAGTAAAGACGAGTTCAAAGTCATATGCAAAAATTTAAGTAATGTGAACGAAATAAAATTAAAAGATTTTCAGTACAAATTAAATAACAAAATTTTAGTAACAAAATCCTTTTTGAAAAAAATTAATATGATAAACGACAATTTATGTTCTTATTGTAACGAATCTTCTGAATCAATAGTACATTTATTTTGTGAATGCGACAATGTTTTACCATTTTTAAACAGAGTACAATGTTGGCTGAAAAATGAATGCAATGTTGAAATATCATTAGAACCAAAACATTTTATTTTTTCAATTGGTAGTAGTATTCATACTGGCAATTATTTATCTTTATTATTAAAGTACTTCATATACAAGTCCAAATTTAGAGAGAACTGTAATTCTTATTTACAACTGTTACATTTTAAGAGCTTTTTAAAACAAAAATTAATATGTAGGAAATATATTTTGAATATACATTTTAAAAGTGAATATTTTGATAAAAATTTCAGGAGTATATTTGAAAAGCTTTAAAATCCTGACAATACATTCTGAGGAAAACAAATTCCAATAGCTGGCTGACTAGAACATACAAATTTCATTAGTTTTATTTCTTACTGCTCAAGTTATTAACACACTTTCAATTGTTTTCTTTTTATTGTTAATATTTTTTTTCCAACTTATAAAAATCAGAGTCCTTTAAAATCATATATGATATACACAAATGGTTAGAAATTTATTTTCCACGGCTGAAACTTTGAGGTATAATTATGTTATTTAATACAGTTTTTTTATTGTAAGGTCAATGAGGGATGGACCCCCGACCCTCATCTGAACCTATGACGGGGAGAATAAATGGGGTTACCTCATTAGAGGGCCTGAAAAAAAAAAAAAAAAAAAAAAAAAAAAAAAAAAAAGAATACTCTTACCTTTTGATGTTTATTTAATCAATTAAAGAAATTTATTCACGCATTATAATCGAAAATTTAACTTCTTTATGACATCTTTAGGTACTTTAAACAGGAACCAAAGCCATTACGTTAATGTCATCCTTTTCAAACGCCCTCAGTAACGTGTTGGACCACCTCTGTTGTCGTAACAAACTATGCAACGTCGTCTTATACACCCAGTAAGACGACTGATGGTGTGCTGGGGGATTCTGTCCCAGTCTACCTGCAGCGCCGCACCGATCCCACGTAAAGTTATGGCTGGAAGATAACGTTTTCGGACACATTTTCCAAGAATGTCTCACACATGTTCAATCGGTGATAAGTCAGGGCTCAATGCTGGCCATGGTAAAGTACCAATATGTTGCTCTTCCAGGAACGCAGGGGCAAGTCTTGCCCTATGGGCCCTGGCGTTATCATCCCGGAAGACGAATTCTTAGCCATGACGTTGAGCAATCATGTTGGTTCCACATGTTGTCACGGGCGAACTGGCCAGTCACACTGCTTTGGCACTCATGTAGCTGTGTTCTGTCACTCATATGATGCCAACCAATACCATAACGGACCCACCGCCAATATCGGTCGTGGTCAACCCTTGCAGGGTCTGTAAAAGTTTCACCTGGGCGACGCCAAACTCTTCTTCGACCATCACGAAAGTCTAGGTTGAATCTGGATTCGTCACTTAACATTACATGTGACCAATTTGTTAAAATTCCACCGACACCGTAGTCCACACCATACAAAACGTTCATGACGATGCCTTGCTGACAATGGCAGGACCTCTTGAGACCGTCTGAGCGAAGGCGATTTCTGATTATCTGCCTCAAGACATTTACCCCTCTGACATGTCGAATGCGTTGTTGAAGGTCTGTGGCCGTCAGTGCTTTATTACTGAGAGCTTGTTTAACAACATACCGGTCGTCTGGGATGTCAGTACATCTTGGACGTCCACTTCTTTGGATATCAATCACTTCACCAGTTGTTTGATAGCGTAAGCACAATTGACAGACAACGGACTGTGAAACAGATGCAGCCTGGGCCTGGGTACTTCCGGTCTTGAGCATACAAATTGCCAGCCAACGTTGACGTCAGGCGTCTCATAATTCCAATTACAAATTTGACTGTAAATTAATGTTCGTCATCTACACAACCCAGTATTCTGAAAGTTTTGCCCAACTAAAATAACAATTATCATGATTTCGGTCAAAGATAAAATCTTGCAAATTTGAACGAGATTTCTATTCTTCAGTGACCACGCTATCTACACATGAACAACCATTGTAAAAATATACGATTGCCTATAAAGAGTAGGTCTCCCATACCATAAAAATAACATAATTATATCCGCTACTTTTTGTGAACAGTATATTTGGATACATTCAACAGGAAATAATAACAAGCTTCCTGATGACATGAGTTTAAATAATAAACTTTTGCTGAGTTACTTCAAAAATAATTTCAGCAAAAAGAAGAGTAACTTTTAAAAAACAACTGCACAGAAGTATTTCGAAAATCCAACTTAATTCTCTCTCTCTCTCTCTCTCTCTCTAAAAAAAATACAACAAAACTCATGTTTAACAACGAAAATACTACTAACGATTTTTCTCGGAAAAGTTTTTGAATTGTTTAAACTATATACTGTATAAGTCGATATTTTCGCGCGTCAAAATGGTCGCTAAAGATTTTATAAGTTTCGCGGGCGGAAATGTTCGCGAATTGCAATTATAATATACACAAAGGAAAACGAAACGCAGGGTAAAATAATATAAAAATAAATTATTAACGGCTTTGTTAAAGATCATGAAAATTTGTCAGATTACGGGTCACGGTGTACTCAACACGGTAAGAAAAATTACCGAAGCATGTAACGTCCCGTGTCACGTAGTGCAAGCGATGAAAAGCAAACATTCCGTGCAGAATAATTCTGATTATTTCGTCAACACATTTTTTTTTATATCTTTCGATACTCCAGAGATTTACACACTGTTTTCCTTAGTTAAAATCTGTTTTAATTTCCTACGGTAATGACACGGCTTACGGAAGTTCAGAGTGGTCAGGCCATTGCATTGCTAATGCAAGGTCAAATGCAACAGCAGTTGCTATGTAGTTTGGCGTGGATGTTTCTATCAAAGAGCGACTTGTTCGTCGTCTTAGAGGAACTGGAAGGCTTGCCGACCGACCTCGAACGGGGCCATCGAGCGAAACGACACGACGTCTGGACAGGGCTATACGTCTTGCCCACCTGCGTAATCGGTACGTTACTGCCACTGAAACTGCTAACAATACAATAGGCAATCATTTAACCGTCATATTCACCCCATAACTGTAAGGAACCGATTACGTGAGGCGGGTCTGCGATGTAGACGTCCATGCGTTGGTCTGCCTCTCACTCGTCCACGTCACGTGCGTCGAATGGTTTGGTTAGCGGCACATGCCCCCAGAACATTTCCAATGAGGCAATGGAGACTGGTCTTTTTCACCAACGAGTCGCGATTCACCCTTTTTCGTCCGGATTGTCGACGTCGTGGGGATTGCTTCGCCAACGCATGCGGTACTGAGGTGGATAGGTTTGGTGGTGGATCAGTTATGGTCTGGGGTGGGATATCCTACGGGGTTAAGTCACCGTTGGCTACGTTGGGTGGGAATTTGACCGCCGTCAGGTAAAGGGGTGAAATTCTCTGCCCGGTTGCTGTCCCTTTAGTCCAACATCGTAACCTCATTTTCCAACAAGACAATACCCGACCTCATTTTGCGGGTTTTTAGACAGTTTCTGGCTAATCATAACATTCAGCAACTTGACTGGCAGCCCTATCGTCTAGATTTATCTTCAACTGAACATCTATGGGACGAACTGGACAGGAAGGTAAGCGGCATCAGAACACCCCCACCACACTCGACAAATTGAGAAATGCCTTGTTGGAAGAGTAAAACAATATCCCCATGAGAAAAATAAACACCTTTATGAATTCAATGCACAGGAGAATAAGGGCTGTGACAGCTGCTGGAGGACATACCCATTACTGAGAACTATACGCCGATTTGAATTTACGCTTTTGTGGGGTATCGCCAAATTGGTTCCAAAAACTCTAAAAGTAAAGGTCAAAATCCAGTGAAATTTTCCGAATTAATTCTTGAAAGATAGTTTTTGATATATTAATAAACAAAATTTTATATCATTCATTTAAATAACCATAATTTACCGCTAAATTTTACCCTGCGTTTCTTTTTCCTTTGGGTACATTCGTTTCTGATTACAACGTGTTTCGTTGTACTATCAGGTTAAGCATAATTTGCAGACGATTTCCCAGTAACTGTAATTATCACTATATAGACAAGTACAGTTAAAACAATAACGTTGTATTCTAGTATATGAGTAGTAAATAATCATACGGTAAAATAGTCAAAATTTGTTTTGTTCACTTTTTTTTGTTACGTGACAAACTCGCAATCAGTTGGGTGATTTCCTTTTATAATTACACAATGCATCGCTTTGTTGCCTGACCTGCAATTAATAGAGTACGACACAAGGTCGAAAAATATTTTAACCTGCGACACTTGTCCAAATAATGATGCGTATTTTATTCCGACTAAGTGTCGCAGCTGATTATTGTCGGGTGGCCTTGTTTGGATACCTCGTTTGCGCCGGGGGAAACTGTTTTCACGTAACTTGATTGGCGTCGGGTCAAAAGGCAACTTACTTTTTTGGACAAGGTCACGTGGCAGTTAGCACAAACCGGGGCAAACGGCGTACGCCGGGGCGCATGAATACAAGATGGTTGAAAAGAGAAGAGACATTATATAGTACTCACATTGACATAGTACCGAGTGTACTAATGACTGATTTTCTCCTCATCATCTATGAAAATTTCGTTCACCGCTACGGTTGTTACAGCGAACAGACCTGTTTGCAAGGGGTGGCCATTTCTCTTTATAGCCGTTTATCCTTGATTGGTATTCACCCGGGTTGCACGACGGGTAAACCGGTCACATGGGGTGGAAGAGCAATAAAAGTATTAAATTTGCCAATTCGTTCTTGTTCTTTGTGTAGTCGAAGATAGAATAGTATCCTTGTTTTTTTTTAAAACTAGTTTACGGGGTGGCAGGAAATAAACGTTAGATGGCTATATTTTTAGTTAGGACAAATGCGACACAAAAACAGGGAGAACATATTGGAAATGCGAGTTACGGTCATGTAAAGCAAGAATGGCACCGACGATTTAAATCGATAGTGGACAAGCACGCACATCCATTTCATTTGCATATTACTAAACCACCCTTTCAATTACCCAGAATGTCACGTGATTATGATCGAAATAAACTTGTTTTTCAAATTAGTTTTTATTTCAGTTTTATCATTTCTAGGCAAATTAAATCCACTGCTTATATAATAAAATTCAATGAATAAGAAAAGATATAAGTTCTCAAAAGAAATTACAAGTACCAGTCACACCGTGCATGTGTAGAAATGTACCTATTTGAAAGATGAAATTTACGCTGGTTGATATTTTCGCGATTTATATAGACTCACGGAAATCGCGAACATTTCCACGTCGCGAACTTTACCACTTATACAGCATTGCACTCGGCAACAAAATACCTAGGTATTAAACTTGGACAGAACAAATCCTAAAAAAATCTTTTTTTTTATTGTGACCCACAGGGATCAAGATTGAGCCCTGTTTCATTTTTGATATTTATATCTGTTTTGCTTTTTGATTTGGACAACATTGAAGTATAAACAAATGGTACTGCTATCTTAATCTGTAATTACTCGTTCATTTCATGACAGAGGGAGATTCCAGTCTGCTTTGCACGATAATAAATTGTGTATATTTGTAATGTGATAATGCTTGTTAATAGGTCTCTCTCTTATTAGACACGGAATACTGACTGTCTGCATATTGTGCACCAAAGTTGGGTAACGCACTATCGACAACTCTTATTGTGTTCAAGTATTTTAGTACGCATGTAGTACGAGCCTGAATTTTTAAGGGTACTGCAGACGTTATAAAGAACAAATAAGAACAACTAAAATAAGACAGCGTACATAGCGCGCTAAAACATAGGTGAATCCGATTAATTTGATCCCATACTCCTCAAATATCCTCTTGCTTTCATAGGAAATTATAGTGTCTTAACTCAAGTGTTTCCTACAAGCAACTATAGCGGAACTAAATCACCCCAAGGAAGCTTTTACTATAAACCTTAACTAGAAGACTCGTGAAGACAGTAAAACATAAATATTTCGCAAAACTATATTACTGAATTTCCTATGTATAAGTTGATAAAATAGAAGTTAAGTGGGGAATAATCAGTTCCGGAAGCCTGGTTAATGCTTATATATCACTTGAAATGTCAAGCGTACCACAAAACTGTATCAGTTTTTAAAGCTATCGGTCGTTCATAAACCTTAAAGAACTTCCCTGCCTATCTGATAGATTCATGAAGACCTTTTCAAAGAATTCTAAAAGATCTTAAGTTTAGTGACTTTATTTCTAAACACGTTTCAATAGCGTCCTCAACTAATTATTTACTATAAATGACCCCTCACGAGCTGTCGACACAATGAATTACACGGACGTTGATGGTTATATTTCACTGTAATCAAAAAGAAATTGCCAAAACTTAAACTGCGAAAAATGAGGATAATGGCAATTCATTGCCCGGCTTACTTGCAATGCTAATTTTTAGTAAACGGTCGTACTCATACCATATACAAAGACAGTAAGAATTCCCCAGACCGGATCTACAAGATACCAAACCACCTCTTTTCGCTACCGTGCCCATAAAACTATAAAGAACTTCCTTCTTAAATATTGAAGGGATAAGACCAGTATTTCACAATTTTAGAGCATAATTAACGCTTGGAATGGAGACAGCTTATCCTAGTCATTCTGCTTGAAGTTACGAGGAGGCACTGTGATCCAGGGGTAGAGCGCAGGACTCCGGATCCGAAGGTCGCGGGTTCGAATCCCGTCAGAGGCGAGATTCTCTCACGATCTTCACATTCCTCCACGCTGTGCGAATACTGGTATGGAACCCAGGAAGCAGTCATCGAGCGTGATGAATCTAAGTTGTAAGAACTTGTATCGCAATCGATGTAAAATAAATGAGTCTAAACTAAACTAAACTGCCTTTTTTTCGTTAAGTGACTGATTTTCAAAATCTTGGTTTATCCATTTTTGTTTTATTCTGTCACATTTGAGACGGTCTAGTGCACACATTCCTATAATTATACAAATACAATCTCTGACTACTGCGTCAGGGAGTCGATTCTTTGGCTCAGTGGTTAGAGTGTTGGTCCCGCTCTGGGTTGTGTAACATCTTTCAGTTACGGACGTCCTTGTTCGTTCGTAAGATTAGGTTGGTCCCGCTCTTAGTTGTGTAACATCTTTCAGTTACGGACTTCCTTGTTCGTTCGTAAGATTAGGTTGGTCCCGCTCTTAGTTGTGTAACATCTTTCAGTTACGGACGTCCTTGTTCGTTCGTAAGATTAGGTTGGTCCCGCTCTTAGTTTTGTAACATCTTTCAGTTACGGACTTCCTTGTTCGTTCGTAAGATTAGGTTGGTCCTGCTCTGGGTTGTGTAACATCTTTCAGCAGGGCTTTAATTTACAAAAGCCCTGCTTTCAGTTACGGACGTCCTTGTTCGTTCGTAAGATTAGGTTGGTCCCGCTCTTAGTTGTGTAACATCTTTCAGTTACGGACTTCCTTGTTCGTTCGTAAGATTAGGTTGGTCCTGCTCTGGGTTGTGTAACATCTTTCAGTTACGGACGTCCTTGTTCGTTCGTAAGATTAGGTTGGTCCCGCTCTGGGTTGTGTAACATCTTTCAGTTACGGACTTCCTTGTTCGTTCGTAAGATTATATATGTCTATTCTGTATGTACTTGTAATCTTAATACCTCGACTTGTTTATATGCTAAATTTGTTTACATTATTTTTGCCTTTATATTGCAGCGTCTCGGATTTTATGAACTGAATGTATGTATAAGTTTTTGATAATATGGAACAAATTTTTAACTGAAAAATCTCAATGGTGTTTTATAAAGTGGAAAAGAGATACGTGTCATCCAGATCACGACGACTTAAGTATAAGGAACCTACTTACTAAATGCTTCTTTAAGTGTGTGACGTACCTGGGTTTGCATCGCTGTCATATCTTTCAGAAACAGCCTACAATAATCGAATACAAAATGTAAAGATCACAGATATTAGATGTAGAAACAGTCAACATTTCATACAAACGATATGTTGGTAACATTCGTGATAATTATCTGGTTAACTAGTTAACATTCGCGAACACTTTTATCGTCTCAAATGTTAAGCAGAGTTTATTTCATCAAATGAGGAGCCACTTCTAGCAGTTCTAATCCCTCTCGATGGCTGTTTCCTGGGTCCAAACCAGTGCTAGCGCCGACAGTATGGAATGTTGAAAAGCCGACGGAAACTCTTAACTACTTAATTGTCAAGAAAACTGTGTTACTAAAACGAACGCGTTAGCGAACCTTTACTGGTAATTGTATGTCAGAAATTTGCCACCGTTGTTTTGGATAACAAAACACCGGTCTAGCGATAAATATTTATACTGTCGGGTCGAAAAATAGAACGCGGTTTCCTATTACTCAAGGAAATCACGTTTCTTTGCGTTGCATTTATCTTTTTTAATTTAATGTTTTTTTTTTTTTTTAAACAAATCGAGTCTAGCGTAGCCTTTTATTTCCTTTTTAATTGTTATTTAACGCTAACTATTGAAAACAGCTATAAGTTTTATTGAGAAACAGAAGCGTGTTTAATTTATACAGAATGTAATTCGACTCGTTTTCCAGCAGATTAAATACACAAAGAGTAGGTGTGATTCGACATGACATCACGCAATACATGCAAAAAAACTGTACAAATTGTATAATATGAAATAGAAATTAATGAGCAATAAATCAAGGGTATTTTAATGTTTGGCTTTCTTTGAGAGTACTCTTAATTACCTTTTCAATCAAGTTCTCAAAAATTTGGCTTGCATTTCCACAACAAACAGTCTTTTCTCTTATAACGTCAGTTTTTAACCCTAGTGGACAAGTTTCCGCTGCTTTCACGGACACAAATTTATTCAACCCATAACAAAGTGTCGGCTGTTTTGGCGCCAACTTTTCAATCCTTTCCTTTCGCCACACGGTAGCAATGGATACAAGTATGACCAGCAAAACGCACGTAAGTACAGCCAAACACCAAAAAATAGAAGCCTTCAGCTGAAAAAGAATAATAAACACTATACAATACACGTAATGTGTTTACGGCCCAATACTCTGATATCGGTCAATAATTGAAGCTTCTATAAGTGAAAGTACAAAAATCTATGTCATCTATCACCTTGACCTTGATCCCGGTGAATGACAGAGGTTAATGCCTACATACCAAATATCAGTCAATAAATAAAGGTTCTATGACCAAAAGTCTGTTTCATGGTGACCACATGGGCAGGGCCAGTTTTGACCCCAGGGCCAAGATTTCAACAAACTTGGTAGAGGTCTCCTTATTCATGTTACTAATCAAATATCTTAACAACAGGCCTTGTGCTTACTGACAAGATGATTTTCAAAGTTTTATTCTTATACGATTCTTATGCAAGTAAAAAAAAATCAAGTGACCCTTTTTTAAAATTATGTTGTAAGTTGCTTTCTTGACCGATAGACTTATTTCACGAACATGAGGGGAAAAAACGACGTTAAACGCATTATCTTCACATTGCTATCTATTTACATATTGATTTTCAGTAAACTTTTACTGTTTCTGTTATCATAGCAACAAGAAATTTTATACGCGGATAAAACAAAATAACTTTCATAATTTCCATGTATCCATATATCAATTTTCATCAACTTAACTTATACTGTTTTTATGTTATCACGGGATCCAGATTTCCAGACAGTCGGACGGACAGATGGAAAGACGGACAGACAGACGGAGGGTAAACTTTTTGTAAATATCTATTAAACTCTATTAGACTTTTTGTCTTTTTGAAAGTTGTTCTGCTCTTCTGCCAGTTTGCTGTTCTACTGGAGTTGTTCTGCTATTCCGCAATTCTGCTATTCTGCTGAAGTTTTTCACTTAACAGATAAAATTGATTCCGCTAGAAGCAGAGGAGAAGAAATAGACATTGTCAAACGCATTATTTCGATATTGCCATCTTTTTACATACTTATCTTCAGTATCCTAGCTCGTATACTGTGTCTGATACCAAAGCAACCAGAAATTTGATACGCGAATAAAAACAAAGTAACTTGCATAACTTCAATGTTGCAATGTATTCATATATCAATTTTCATGAACTTAACTTAAACGGGTTTTATGTTAGCGCGGGATCCAGATTTCCAGACTGTCGAGCAGAAAGACGGACACACAGAGGGAGGGCAAACTTTGGTAGATATCTATATAACTCAATTAGACTTTTTGTCTTTTTAATTGTTGGTCTGCTATTCTGCCATTTTGCTGTTCAGCTTGAGTTGTTCTGCTATTCTGCAATTCTGCTATTCTGCTGGAGTTGTACTTTCATTCTGCTATTCTGCTGGAGTTGTTCTGCTATTCTGCCATTCTGCAGGAGTTGTTCTGCTATTCTGCTAACTTCACACAGATTGATTTGCCATGATACGAACACACTGACAATTCGAGTACGAGTAATCCAGCAGCAGTTCTGTTACCGGATTTGTAATGTAATTTTGCGGAAAAGACCCCATGCAGGAAACGTTTTTATATGACCAAACAGCACAAATCAAAGTGTGAATCCGACCTTTCGACATTTTCGACCGTTTCCTTTCTTTCACTGAAAAGCATTTGAAAAAAATGCTTAAAGACCTATGCGGTTAGATTAAGGTTCAGAGTCAGAAGGCCTAAGTGCTCGTTTCCGAGAGTCCTTTCCTTTTCGTTGCAAGTGATCAATGAAATGTCGATTATTTTGTTCAGCTTTGAAATTCAAGCAGTAATCTTACTTTTATTTATAACCCAGGGCACGCGGGATTGACCCCCGGCTCCTCCACTAACATTACTTGTTGTCTTTCTAATTAGACGTTAAACCGAGGTTTAATGTATCAGTGCTGTACACTGAACATGCAAAAGAACCAGTGATGGCTCTAGAACGGGATGCTTCCTGCATGTATCTTGCACTATCACTAACAACATGAAATAATTAACCTCTGCAGGGGTCGTCGGTCATATTAGCAACCGGTACCGGCTATAAATAAACTCAAATAGATAGACAGACTTTCATTTAACAGCAAACCGGCGGACTGCGGAAGAAAAACCAAAACTGATTTTGCAGCTTAACAAGAGCGATTAGTGATCACATGTGTCGCCTGATGATAGCCAATTAAGCAGTTGTATTGAGGGGTGATTGGACAGTTCGTTGGCCAAAACGCCTTTTTAATTCAAGGGCCATAACTCAGCCAAAAATCATTCAACCGAAAAACCCGATAAAAATGCGCAAGTACTGGAGGTGCCAATCAATCCTGTAACATTTCATTCAAATTGCATTAGTAGTATAAGAGAAGTAGTCCGGACAAACTTAAAAATTAAAATCATTAAAGGGCCATAACTCTGACAAAAATCATTTAACTGGAAAATGCCGAAGATATGCACAACTAGTCTTGGTACTGATCATTCCAGTAAAGCTTGGGTGAAATTGCACCAGTTGTTTTTAAGTCTACATTTAATTCCAAAACCATAAAAATCTGAAGAATCAAAATCTGCATTTAATGAGGGAGACGGGGACGTTTACTGATATTGTTTTACTTTTCTTCGGAAATAGTTTCTCAACTCGTATCACCACCCAATGACCGCTTCCTTTATTCAAAGAGTACTTGCGCTGAAATTTCGAAATATGAAAAATCACGATTAAAATCCCTGATGGGACTCCAAGAAACGATGTTTAGAACAATGCTTTCAAAAATAAAATTGTATATACCTTTCTTAATATATCCTTCATTATAGGACAATAAAGAAATGCACTGATTTAAGATATCAAAATAGTTGCATCCGTTTTTCGCATTATCTAAACAGAAAATGCATGATGTGTAAAATTATCCGGGTTATCATTTTCAGAAAAAAGTGCGTGTATCTATTTTAAACGAAACCCTGCGTTGTAAAGGTCAGTATGTTCGAATTTATTTCTTCTAGGGTAGGATTAATCCAACTAGTCAGACTTGTTGAAGACATCAAGAACATTTTTGATAGACGATACCTTTTTTCCAAAGTCCTCTCTATTTCTCTCTGAGTTTATTTATCGTCAGTAACGGTTGCCCATATGACCGACGCTTCCTCAAAGATTAGTTATTTTATGTTGCGGGGGATAGTGCAAAATACAGAAAGCATCCCGTTCTAGAGACATTTTCCGTGTTCTGTGTACAGCACTGATACATGGGATATTGGTTTAACGTCTCATCCGAAAGCCGCACAATCAGTAATATTGGTGGATGAGATGGGGATCGATCTCGGGATACCGGGTTACCAGTGGATCACTGATCTGCTTCTTAGTCCAACCACATGTTGCATTTGTATGCACGGAAAATGAAAATAAGTCGTATACATAATCAATTACATATAACCACAAATATTTTACAAAGTTTAAGCAATGATTCACTATTTGTAAAATTTTAGTTGAAGCAAAACGTAAGTAGAAATATAGTAAATCGTTTAAGTAAATCGTTTATTAACGTGGCTTGTGCATTATATTTTCACAAAATATACAATTCATAAATTTAGCACCCGGCCCAATGGGCCTATAAGTCACACAATATTTTTCCGATATGTACATAAAAATGGTATTGTTGTGTCTTAATCTAAACAAGTAAGTTTGTGTAAAAGGGATCTATTTTATACACCAAAGTCAGTAAAATGTACCTGAATATAAAGTAAGTATACATTACTATTACATTACTTAAAATATGTTACGATAAAGAAGAGATGTTTTAATGAATATGCTATTTTATAAAAACAAATATACGTAAACATATGTAGTAGCATCGAATTTGAATTATCTGGCTGAGCGGATAAATATACAACCAAATCTATCGTATGTTTTGTTAAGTGTAAAATACTGTAATAGAAGTAAGTAACAACAAGATAAATCAAACTTGTGTCTTTGGTTACAAAATAGAAAAGACCCTGCTCGCTTTAATATAAACATAATATTTATATAAATCACAACAGAGATACATATCTTCTACGAAAACGAAAAGAAGAACATGATAGGTGAACAGATATAATACACAAAATACACGTACTAAGTGCTTATCACCTTTGAGATACGGAAGTGTACAAAATGATGCACTATACAATTCTTATGAACTGATGAAACAAAAAACCCGATGTAAAATAACAGCAGTTTTACAGCAATGGTATAGTGCTGCGTATCGCTAACTAAAGGAATAGAGCAGTTTGACCAAGGGAAGTTACTCGAATAAAATATTAATGTATTACTTGTATAAATGATATTTTCAACTTTATTGTGAACAAAATTAAAGTCGTGCAACAGTTATATTTTAAACTATCTTATGTTATTATTGCAGATAGAGAATAAATGAATCAGTCTCTGTTTCAAATGAAAAACAAACTTATACACTGAACTGACTGTAAAATCTTTTCTTCCAGAAGATTTCAAAGTAAAATTAAGTTAAGCATTATATAATGCCCAACGTATACTTTTATATGCAGATAATAAATAATTAGAAAGTCGTCTAGGATTTGACATAACTATATGTTTAAGTCGTTCATCACTTTGTAAGTTTTAATTGTTTGAAAACATATCACGGTAAACAGTTTCACGTTAGTCATCGTATCTTGAACAAGTGAACAGAAAATGACGTTTGTATTCTACTTCCAGAACGTCAAAGCTAGAGTAGACGTTGGTCCGCTGATTCCACTCGCAAGGGTAAGATACCAGCTCTAAATTGACATAATACTGATCACTCACATTTCATTAAGTTTCAAGCCACGTAGTCTTCGCACTTGAACTCAGTTTTGAAAACACGATATGTTCTTAGTACAGATATACATGTACAGCTAACATCTTGTTCCCACTATGTTTTGTAATAATCTCTGATTCTGTTACAAGTACAGGTTAAACTTACATTTGTTTTATTAAAGAAATTGTCACTACAGCCGATATATTCCATAATTTTTATGAACGTTACTAGACCAGTTATTACAACAGTTTATTAGAACAAGTGGTATATTTGTAAAAAGAACGAATATACAGATTTTATACCATATATCAAAAGATGCCTAGCAAATTAAATCTGACAGCAGGTATGTATGTGAGTGATTGCGTAAAAGCGTTGTGAGGTAACGTTTAAGTATAGAATGAACATATTCATTTCATCTCTCTGAAAAGGCAGCATTTTCTTTAAGAATCTTTACAACTTGTTACGCTAGACAGTACTGATTTAATCTACGATTCAAGCGACCAGTGTATATTACCGCATTTACCTATTGCAATAAATCATTGTTAATATAAACTTTTGATTTAGAAATCTGTCAAATACGTCCCCAAAGATTCCATAACATTTGTCTGAATTTGCCTTCCCCTCTTATTCTGCATTCTGATTAGCTAGGCAACGATATATCGTATCATATATGCTTTGTAAAACAGTTGTTCATGTTAATTCAAATGTGTTCCTGTCGAGGTGCCCTAAGATTTTCTCTATTTGCTCGCCAGAGTATACTGGTACAGTCTAGAGCACACCTTCCTATAATTGTACAAATAAAACCTCTGACAGCTACGTCGGGGAATCGATTCCTTGGCTCAGTGGTTAGTGTTGGCCTGTCACGCGGGAGATTGGAGTAAGAATCCCGCTTTGGGTTAGTATTCTAAGATGCAGCTTGAACCAGGAACCAGCTTGACTTTTTATTTTAAAGAAAAATAAAATCGCGTATTGTTAAATGCTTACACTTCAAATGAAATTTGCAATAGCGATTTTATGCATCCGAAGGTCGCATGTATTAGCAGGCAATACTCCATTTAGTATTCGGTCATATCTCTTAAGGTGGCAGATACCAGTTTCACACTGAAATTTAGTGTCTGACGACTACTCAAACTGTTAGCGCCTCACTGACAATCCCAATACAACAACCTGAAAAGAAAAGTACAGCTATTCTTAAAGAACTGAAGACAACCTACAACAAAAACTCAAATTTCAGATGAAACACTTCTCTAAAAAATCAGCTGCAAGAAAGAAACTACTCCCAAGCCCCACTTTTCGACCCGTGGCTGAGGCAAATTCATTGAAACAGACAAGTCGCTTGATATTCAAAGGCACCCGGTAGAGTCATAACATTACATGCTAATTTTTCGTCTGTTATGGCACACCTAAATCAGCTAGTGCTAGATACCTGTCAACCCTACACCTTTTTCAGTACCCAGCACAGACGGCATCCTATTGAAATTCTGCAGCCGAAACCACTGACATAACCTGCTTTCATCAGTTTCGAATTTCAAGCTCCTACTTCACACTGAGTGCATTTCAATACTGTTCAATAAGGAAAAAACTTAAGAGAACCTCATCCTGGCCACTCTGAATACCCATATCCTCATGTATTAATTAATTTAGACTTCAGCAATACACATATTAAGTATCGTCATACCCCAGCATTAATAATTTCTACATGGCCAGTTCGAATGTGTAGCTGAAAAACTGGTATGTGCTACCTAAGGATTTAGAAACTATATGACATATGGCAGATCGCACATTTCGGCTAGTTCCGCCCAAGTACAAGGTTACACTTGTGATTTCAAAGACCAGTTGGTCCCCATTGCCTGTCAATTCCGTCTGTCATGAAAGTTATCGAAATTAACTGACAGAAATATAAGAATTACGACTCGATAGGAACCTTATAGTTTAGGTGTTATGCAGACAAACAAGTATAATCGCGAATGTGTAAAGCTGAGGCCTACTTTTTTCCACTTTGGTTTCTTTTAAATCTAGACGACTGCGCGGTCGACTGTGTGTCCTTATGTCTGACACTTGACCTGCGGCATTTACCTTCAAGAAAAATTTTGAAACTCTGGGCCTTGTGGTTTTGGAAATTTAAAGAAGTTTTAAATATTTCACCTAGAGATCCACTAAACAATGCTTTACATCAAAATGGCATAGCTCTAGGTCTGGAGGTTTACACAGAACAATTTTTTAAGTTTTTCATTCTTGTTGCCGTAGATTTCGGTATGGACTAAGATTCTTTGACCTACATGTAGTTTAGCAAGATGTGTACAAAGAACAAAGCTGCCATATTTCGTCAACTTTGACAAAGTGGTTTAAGAGTAGAGGTTGTGCTGTGCTCAGGTGAGCTAACAAATAGTTTTCACCCTTAAATGGCAACTTCATTTACTGCGTATGTTGTGTCAAATTTACTTAAGAAAACAGTTAATGGCATTGCATGCAAATGAAAAGTATCTAATCTCCATATAACTAAAGCATTACAAGGGTATGAATTCATTTATGTGACTGAATGTGTGTGTTTGCATATTCTGAAATTAACAATCAAAGTATTCATACAACTTGTCAAGCGCTTGACAAAACATTATAAAATCATTATAGATTACGAAAACACATAACTGTTCTACCAAAACTTCTTTATTTGAAAAAAACACACAAAAACTAAAAGACAAACAACAACAACAACAACAAAAACAAAAACAAGATAAACCACGTGAAGAACATGGTCTCATTATTTACAATTTGATTAGAACAAAAAGTGAATGCAGAATATAACTTAAAAGTGTGAGTATCTATGAGTTTTCCCAAAACCACTTAATACTTGTATTTGATGCAGAAGCTAAAATGTGTATCATCAGAGCCAAAAGTTGACATTTCTCAAAAAGATGCTACTATTCGAAATATTGATGTAAATAAGTCGCATACATGATCAATGAAATATAACCACAAATATTTTACCAAGTTTAAGCAATGATTCATTACATATTCGTAGAATTTTAGTTGAAGCAAAACGGAAGTAGAAATATAGAAAATCGTTTAAGTACATCGTTTATTAACGTGACTTGTGCATAACAGTTTTACAAAATACATGTATACAATACATAAATACATAAATTTTAGCACCCGGCCCTATAGGCATATAAGTCACCAATTACATAAAAACAATAATTTTTCTGATATGTACATCAAAATGGTATTGTTATGTCTCAATTTAAACTGGTAAGTTTGTGTAAAAGGGATCTACACTTTACAAAATTTTATACACCAAAGTCAGTAAAATGTACCTGAATATAAAGTAAGTATACATTACTATTAAATTACTTTAATTATGTTATAATAAAGAAGAGATGTTTTAATGAACATCTTATTTTATAAAAACAAATATACGTTAATATATGTAGTAGCATCGAATTTGAATTATCTGGCTGAGCGGATAAATATACAACCAAATCTATCGTATGTTTTGTTAAGTGTAAAATACTGTAATAGAAGTAAGTAACAACAAGATAAATCAAACTTGTGTCTTTAGTTACAAAATGGAAAAGACCCTGCTCGCTTTAATATAAACATAATATTTATATAAATCACAACAGAGATACATATCTTCTACGAAAACGAAAAGAAGAACATGATAGGTGAACAGATATAATACACAAAATACACGTACTAAGTGCTTATCACCTTTGAGATACGGAAGTGTACAAAATGATGCACTATACAATTCTTATGAACTGATGAAACAAAAAACCCGATGTAAAATAACAGCAGTTTTACAGCAATGGTATAGTGCTGCGTATCGCTAACTAAAGGAATAGAGCAGTTTGACCAAGGGAAGTTACTCGAATAAAATATTAATGTATTACTTGTATAAATGATATTTTCAACTTCATTGTGAACAAAATTAAAGTCGTGCAACAGTTATATTTTAAACTATTTATGTTATTATTGCAGATAGAGAATAAATGGATCAGTCTCTGTTTCAAATGCGAAACAAACTTATACACTGAACTGACTGTAAAATCTTTTCTTCCAGAAGATTTCAAAGTAAAATTAAGTTAAGCATTATATAATGCCCAACGTATACTTTTATATGCAGATTATAAATAATTAGAAAGTCGTCTAGGATTTGACATAACTATATGTTTAAGTCGTTCATCACTTTGTAAGTTTTAATTGTTTGAAAACATATCACGGTAAACAGTTTCACGTAAGTCATCGTATCTTGAACAAGTAAACAGAAAATGACGTTCGTATTCTACTTCCAGAACGTCAAGGCTACACAGAGTACATAGACGTTGGTCCACTGGTTCCCCAATATAGCGCCCTGTTTCCACTCGCAAGGGTAAGATACCAGCTCTAAATTGACATGATACTGATCACTCACATTTCATTAAGTTTCACGCCACGCAGTCTTCGCACTTGAACTCAGTTTTGAAAACACGATATGTTCTTAGTACAGATATACAGCTAACATCTTGTTCCCCTTAGGTTTTATAATAATCTCTGATTCTATTACAAGTACAGGTTAAACTTACATTTGTTTTATTAAAGAAATTGTCACTACAGCCGATATATTCCATAATTTTCTGAACCTCACTAGACCACACATAATATGTGTTGAAGACTTGTTTGACAATCCGTGAATCATCTAACTGTAGAATTCTATTCCATAGCCTTAGCATACATTGCCATCGTCTGTACACGTTGGATTACCAACCGGTGTCACCTGTCATTGCTAGCAGGGCACTTAGTATCTCATCGCTCTATGTTGTATATTATCTATCTTCTGAAAGGTTTTCTATCCCCAGACCGACGCGCAATAGTCGAAAACCACAGTAACACAACTGTTGTAGAGTTTCTCATATGACTTGAAGCCAAAATCCTTCAAATGATGTTTTTTGTTAATGACACTCCCAAGAGCCCTTCCCCCTGCTTTCGCTAGTGTTTCACAATTGTATGAAAAGTTCCTTTTTTCATGAAAGGCAACGCCGAGTAATTTATGTTTATCAACGGTTTCAAGTTGATTATCACCGATTTTGAATACAAAATGCAATCGATGTGAGTTACCGGTACAAAAGTGCATACACTTTAACATGTCTGCATTGAAAATCACACGCCGCCGATTACACCAGTCATTTACAACGTCTAACATGAATTGCAGATTTTCCTCATTTTCCGGCATTAAGATGATGTCGTCAGCGTATAACTGAATGGCAAGTTTCCTGTCACCTATAACGAGTCCTTTATCTAAACTGTTTACTTCCGCTGCTAGGTCGTTGGCGAACACGGAAAATAATGTCGGCGAAAGGTTACAGCCTTGACGGACGCCAGTGACACAATCGAATCAGTCCGTTGTCTTATTGTTAATACGTACACACGATGATGAACTAGCGTAAATAGATTTTACTGAGTTATACATTTTGACGTCAATATTGTTCAATAATAACTTGTATAATTACATATCTCTGTGTATGTACTCGAAACAACGTTTCCAGTCGATGCATGATATACATAACGTTTTATTGTTGCGTATGATGCTACTTAACGTAAACTCGTGTTCATCACATGATCTGTTTCGCCGAAAACCGCTGTGTTCGTTAGCTAAGATGTTGTTGTTTTCTAAGAAACCTGTTAATCTCCTGTTGAGAAAAGACGTATATAATTTGCTGACACATGATACAAGACTGACACCACGATAGTTCATAGGTATACGTTTATCAGAGTGAGGATCTTTTAGGATCGGGCACACAATTGCCTTCCGCCACACACTAGGTATTATAAAACAGTAAAAAATCAGTTGAAAGAGTTATTTTAGCGCCTGTATTACTGGAGAGTTTTTCAACACATCATCATATCAGGGGATATCATCACCACGCTCTTCGCATTCTTAACAAAAGACTTGTTTTTAACAGCGTTTTGTGAATTTTTGCTTGCTCATAATGGTTACCATCAAAATTTTTATTGGTATCGTAATTATATAGGTTTTAGAAATCTTGTCGCCATTTATAGAAAATGTATGCTCGTTTCTAACCGTATTTCCATCACCATTGATCACTTCGGTTGGTATCTCAGTGTTTCGCTTGAGATTTTGAACTTTTCGGCAGAAGTCCGTTGGGTTGGTAAAATGTGTCTCCTCAATGTCATTGACCTTTGCACATTCATATGCACGTTCACATTGACGTAAACGTTTGTCGAACGTATTTTTTTTCCGCAATATAACGTTCACGTAGTCGTTGTCTACCCTGGTTTGATACCCGAGACTTTATGAACTCCATTTATTTTCTACACCTTTCGTTCCACGGTTGCTGTAAATTATCATTCTAAAACGACTTTCTTGGTCTATTTAGTTTGTTCTGGCGTGTAATTTGACAATATTTCGGTATCAAGGCAACCATTTCTGTTTTAATAACTGAACATAAATATCGTCCATTGATTGTTGATTTTCTCGTGTATTTTCAATTCTAGTAATTTTGCAAACAATCGCTTGTCTTGATAGATTACTCGTCATGAAATCGTCTGATATCCTGTTAAGCTTATATCGAATAGAGGGCGAATTCACTGTACTTGTAACAATCATCAGATTTAAATTCTGTTATAAGTTCTGAATGGTCTGGGAACCTTGATCGCTCTAACCCTTGCAAATTGTGTGTTTTATATTAGACTGAATCGTTAACATTTTGAAAAGACCACAGTGTTCGAGCACATCATGCGGGACACAAAAATAGTCAACGACTGATTTCTCTTTTCTAGATACAGAAATGAAAAGGTCATTTTCTGGATTGATACGGCGGTTTAAAACTTTGCGTCATTTGAAAATTCCAGAAAATAGTGTCAATGTTGACTAACACTTTAGTCTAACATAATCCTTTCTTTGACATGGTTGCAATCTTCTAGTTTATCCGGCAAAGTCCCTATTCTAGCGTTAAAATCCCCCATTGCCAAATAAATTGTCATAGTCACTATGAAGATATAATAAGTGAAAATAGATAAGTGAAGAAAGACGTCGAATCACGGCCTCTCGTTGAATGTTTTGACGTAGGTAGCATGCATACACAATGAATGTTTGCTCAGTGTCTTTTTGTGTAAATCTCTGCTAAAATGTCATCGAAAGACTTGTCTTCAATTGATGTAACTTAACTCCACCGGAAGCTTTTGATGTATTAAGATGAATTTCTTTCCTGTTAAATCCAATCCAGTGATAACCATTTATTTCAGTAGTGTTGTTATGAGGCAAATGTTTCACACAACGTCCAAAACGCACAATATTTGTTCACGAAACTTATGGTTTTCTTCGTTCAAGTGTGCTAGTTTTATAGAGCCCGAGGGTCGGTATGACTCCTATTGCTTGATATTTCGGATTTCTTCTGAGTGACGTTCACGGATGCGCCCGTCCGCGTCGACTCGCAGATTGTTACTATGCGGTAAGTGGCTTAGCAAGGTTATGGTGTTCAGCTTTATAAGACGTTCAGCATGCGTTTTATCGCTCTTCAGAATAACACGTTTATTGTGCTCCATGTCTTTCAACATCCTTTTCTTTCTTAAAACCATCACTTTCTGTTCAACGTTTTCAAAGCTTATTTTCACTAGTCTTTGTTTGCTTTGAGCAAGTGAAGCTAAATGCTTTGCTCCTGTAATCACAACGTTTGAGAACACGTCATCTCCAAGTGCTCGTATAATGTCGGCATCTTTCTCCGGTAAGTTTTCCCCTTCTTGGAACGCAATGTTACCAGTCGTGATGTACAATTCATGGCCATTGATGTTGCCAAGGTTACTGCGCGAGAGACGTCCTGTCCATTATCACCTTTGCCGGTCTGTGTTTGCTCAACCGTGTCTAAGCGTGTTTGTATTGATTGGAGCGTCTTCTGTAATTTGTCGACTCGGCCACACTCTGCTGAAATCCATTGCTAATTCGTCGCACAACGTTTTTCTTTTTCCATCAATAAACTCATCCCGCATGTTATCCAGTTTGGAATCAAAAGATTTTCACATACTATCCTGGCCAGTTTTGATATCCCTAACATCGGACAAAATATGTCTCATTTCTTCCCTCATATCAGACACGACAGAATATATTACTAACGCCGACGTTATTCTTGTCTTATTTGTATTGCTTGCCACCAGACACGCCAAATTGATTTGATGTTTAATGGTTTGGTTAGAAAAACGCGGGTAGTTCGTTAAATGGCTTATTCTTTTTTGTCTCTTGAATTTAGCTTTTTTTGTACCGTTTAAACAATAGAGAACGACTTGTTAACACTTTTAGAAAATGTGAATAATCAGTTTACATTTTATCAGGATAAATTGACTTCACTTTTGAGTTTATTTAAAAGAGAAGTAACCTGAACCAACAGACTACTGATAGGAGCGAAAAATGTTATCATATTATTTCTAACTGGGTGTTTGACTTCACTTGCTGACCAATGAGAACGTGTCGATTTTCAAAACCAATCCTTTTATTATTTGCACATTCAGAATTAGTTATGTATTTGATTATTAAGGCTTCGAAAGATGCATTTCACACACGACATCCTAAACTGTGTCAACTAAAACGACGCCCAAAGTAACAACGCCTTTGCAACACAACACACTCGCTTAAATATTATGAGAATAAGTACGTATCGTGATCCACATAATGAAAGAAATACTTTTCAACAGGATGAAACAAACTGACGGTGGCTAGCCTACTCCATCGAAGCGCATTTTATGTTGTCTGTTACCTTAAAAAAAGAAGATTCTAAGGGGCGCCGGGTGTTTAACTTCACTTGCTGACTAATGAGAAACGTGTCGATTGTCTAAATAAAAGCTGTTATTATTTGCACATTCAGAATTTATTATATAATTCATACTTAAGAGTTCGAAAGCAACGTCATCCTATACTGTCATTCAAAACAACGCACATAGTGACAGCACCCTTGGTAATAAAACACGCCCTATTTAAAGTTTAGAGAATAAGTAGGTTTTATGATCAGCATATAGAAACAGGATAAAACGAACACGCGGTGGTTAGCTATCTCGGCATCCTCAAAGCCTTTTTTACGATGCGTGTTACGTAAACGAAACGTATGCAACGGCTCATTACTGCGGCAAGTCATGAAATCTGGTTTACGGTCAGTACAATCTGCCTGAAGTTCACGAAGTTCTAATAGCATAGCGATGTTTAGGATATGATTTTAATCAGATTGCGGTTAGTATCATGTAGTGACAAAAAACAGGTTTTATAGAGCAGAAATTATAGTAATTTAATACATAATACATTTTCCTTAATAGATTATTCGAAATGTATGTTGAAGTCTGCTAACTAAGTAAAATTGACAAAGATACCTTTTGTCGATGCGAAAGTGAAAACAGCTAAAATCACAGTCAGTCTACAGTGCATACGTTTTATTTTTCTTTAATTTAACTAGAACACCCCCCCCCCCCAAAAAAAAACCAAAAAAAAAAACCAAAAAAACAACAAAAACAAAAACAACAACAACAACAACAAAAAAAACAAAAAAAAACAGAAGGCGCATATTTCACCCGATGCATTTAAACTGGTGGCACTTGACTCCTCGACAGTAATACGCACACATATAACTACTGGTTTGCATTGCAAGCATGAAATTTCTTCTTCGTTTAATTAATGAAAGATGGCATATATTGCGGTAATTTACCATATTAAATTTATTTTGATAAATAACAGAAAATTGTGGAATTATTGTCATTGATAATAATTTTATTCAAAATTGATTTATTTCCGGAATAAGGCATAACATCCAACATTCTACATGAATACAAATACAAATAATAATAATAATGTATATTTCAATTATAAACAGATGGTCTAATGGCATTTTAAAGCTCGTTTATAGATACTTTTTGTGCTGCTTTTTAAGCGACTGACTCACAGATGGGCCTACGATGAAAAAAACCAGAGAAAATGTTTATATATCTAGAAATTCTAGCAGTAATTGTGAAGAACATATCAAAACTAAGTTACAGACTAGTTTTTTTTGTTACATAAAAACATCACACTATACAGTTTTGCACACTTTTATCGGTAAAAAATGTACCATGTTAGACACAGGGATATTATTAATTTTGGTGAACTTTTGGAATTAGTCTCTGTGGCTCAATGGTGTATCAATATTTACTGATCGAAAGGGCATGGGTTCGAATCCTGGTAGGTTAGATAGATAGATAGAAAACAGACAGATGGATAGATGTTTATTCAGGTTAAAACACACTTATAAACAAGTATATCTCAATGTAAAGAAAATTCAACTAAAAATGAAAACAATTGTCGGATTGCTGCTGATCAGCATCAGTGGTTCTAAAAACTGCCATAACATTATAGTATTAGTACAATTTGATATTGGGAAAGAGCAAAAAAGTGCAGCAATTAAAATGGGCTTAAAAAGCGTATCACCTCAAATTAGATTTGAAGGGAACAGATCAGCAGCTACCTCACATTTAAAATGTTGAAGTTGACTGCTTATAACTTATCACAGTAGTTACAAATATCACATAATCAGAAGCTAATATTTAGGTATATTATAGAAACAGTATGTAACATCATTAAGAGTATATTGGACAATGAAAGGAGCAAAATGGAAATACTTGAAGTGTATAGTGTGTAAAACCTAGGATGGCCCATGAAAGCCCGAAGACTTATTTTGGATTAATACTTACTATACGGAACTACAAAAACAACAACAAAAAATAGAAAATGACTAAATAAACAACAGACACAAGATTTTGGAGTCTGGAAGTTACATATTGAAGTTTCTATAATATATTTGCCATGATTACTAGATGAACATAAATCTATGAACACCTATTGTCATACATTGACTATACCTAACAGATGTTTCTTAACAGCCCTTTTGAAAATATACAATTCTTATCAATTGTTTTTATAGAGTCTGGCGGTTCATTCCAATCTTTTATTTCACTATAATAGAAAGTAACATTTTCTTTGCCATGACATTTGGGCACTCTGAAATTGTATGTATTGGCTCTAGGTTATAACTTTCTTTTTTAGTTTTCATGCTGTATAGAAGCATAATATTTGTTTTCATAGTATATAAACTTCTATTAAAAAATAATCAGCTAAATTATGTGAGTTAGTCGCTTTAAGGTAAAGGGAGGTAATAGCTAAATAATGTAAGATACATGCTAGTATATTCTTTCCCCTACATCGAAATAAATCAAAGAAAATTATGTCATAGCATAGAACAAAACAATATACATTTTATGCATTTAATGCTAAGTCAACCAAACTATCCGATTAAAATGTGCGTAAAAAATCAAAAAATCATCATAATCGCAGGACACATGTCTCAACAAGAAAGGAATTCACGGCACACAGACAAGTATATTACCTTCAAGACAATAACGGCAGTAATCAAAATTATACACACAAAAATTACAACTTAAATTAAAGGCGTTAAATGTAAGTGCTCTTAACAAAATAAAAACAAGAGCTGTCACTGGAAATTGACATATGCCCCCGAAATGTAGCTTTGAAATGAAACCGGTGTAAATGTATAATTGAATATGCCTGTGGAAAAGAGATCAGACAAAAATATAGCATGAACTGAAGGTAAATGGTAAAGGAATGTTTTTTGGTGACAAACATTCTGGTTTCAATAAAATCCCCCAAGCAGTTTTGGAGATGAAGCTTGGAGAAAATTTTAATACAGAGGTTATAGTAAACAAGACCTGTCTGCAGACAGGGCGCTCCACTTTTATCAGTGCTGTATAATAAATTATAAGCCAAGTAAAACAAGAGACCCAAGTGAAAAAAATATTAGATTGCGGGAGGGCAAGTGCTTAGTTATATAAAATAAAAAAAAATTAGGGGGAGGGGGTGGGGGTTAACGTGGTGGGGAGGTAAGAGAGGAGATCCCCATGCATTTGCATGATATGCACAACTAGGCTTGGTGACAAACACTCCTGATTAGTTTCAATGAAATCCCTCAAACGGTTTTGGAGATGAAGCCAGGACAAGATTTTAGAGTTAAAAAATGACTAAGTGCCCATAACTCTGCCAAACAAGAAATGTTTGTAAAACATACATGCGCCCCAGCAGCACCTAATTGCTTGTGGTTGGGCCAAAGTGTTTTCAAGTTATTGATCAGAAACCGTTTTTAGGATCAAGGTCCCTGTGGCCTTGACCTTTGACCTAATGACCTCAAAATTAATAGGAGTCATCTACTGGTGATGACCAACCAGCATATTAAGCTTGGTGAACCTAGGTCAAAGCGTGCTCTAGTTATTGATCGGAAACCGCTTTTAGGATGAAAGTCTCTGTGATCTTGACCTTTGACCTAATGAACTCAAAGACAATGAGGGTCATCTAATGGTAATGACCAACCAGCATACCAAGTTTGGTGAACCTAGGTCAAAGCATTCTCTAGTAATTGATCGGAAACCGTTTTTAGGATGAAGGACCCTGTGAGCTTGACCTTTGACCTAATGACATAAAGATCAACAGGAATCATCTACTGGTGATGGCCAACCAGCATACAAAGTTTGGTGAATCTAGGTCAAAGCGTTCGCTAGTTACTGATCGGAAACCGTTTATAGGATGAAAGTCTCTGTGAGCTTGAGCTTTGACTTAATGACCTCAAAATCAATAGGGGTCATCTACTGGTGATGACCAACCAGCATACCAAGTTTGGTGAACCTACGTCAAAGCGTTCTCTAGTTATTGATCGGAAACCGTTTTTAATATGAAGGTCCCTGTGAGCTTGACATTTGACCTAATGACTTCAGAATAAATAGGGGTCATTTACTGGTAATGGCCAACCAGCATACCAAGTTTGGTGAACCTAGGTCAAAGCGTTCTCTAGTTATTGATCAGATACCGTTTTTAGAATAAAGGTCTCTGTGAGCTTGACCTTTGACTAGATAACCTCAAAATCAACTGGAGTCATTTACTGGTGATGTCCAACGAGCAAACAAATTTTGGTGAACCTAGGTCAAAGCGTTCTCTAGTTATTGATCAAAAACGGTTTTTAAGATGAAAGCCTCTGTGATCTTGACCTTTGACCTCAAAGTCATCTACTGGTGATGACCAACGAGCATACCAAGTTTGGTGGCCTTGACCTTTGACCTAATGACCTCAAAGTCAACAGGGGTCATCTACTGGTGATAACCAACCAGCATACCAAGTTTGGTGAACCTAAGTCAAAGCGTTCTTAAGTTATTGATCAGAAACCGTTTTTAGGATGAAGGTCCCTGTGTGCTTGACCTTTGACCTAATGACCTCAAAATCAATAGGGATCATCTACTGGTGATGACCAACCAGCATAACAAGTTTGGTGAATCAAGGTCAAAGCAATCTGTTGTTATTGATCGGAAACCGTTTTTAGGATGAAAGTCTCTGTGGGCTTGACCTTTGACCTAATGACATCAAAGTCAATAGGTGTCATCTACTGGTGATTACCAACCAGCATACCAAGATTGGTGAATCTAGGTCAAAGCAATCTGTTGTTATTGATCGGAAACCGTTTTAAAGATGAAAGTCTCTGTGAGCTTGACCTTTGACCTAATGACCTCAAAGTCAATAGGTGTCATCTACTAGTGATGACCAACCAGCATACCAAGTTTGGTGATCTTGACCTTTGACCTCAACGTCATCTACTGGTGATGACCAACAAGCATACTAAGCTTGGTGACCTTGACCGTTAACCTAATGACCTCAAAGTCAACAGGGGTCATCTACTGGTGAAAGCCAACCAGCATACCAAGTTTGGTGAACCAAGGTCAAAGCGTTCTTAAGTTATTGATCAGAAACCATTTTTAGGATGAAAGTCCCTGTGAGCTTGACCTTTGACCTAATGACCTCAAAATTAATAGGGATCATCTACTGGTGATGGCCAACCAGCATAACAAGTTTGGTGAATCAAGGTCAAAGCAATCTGTTGTTATTGATCGGAAACCGTTTTTAGGATGAAAGTCTCTGTGAGCTTGACCTTTGACCTAATGACCTCAAAGTCAATATGTCTCATTTCCTTGTAATGTCCAATCAGCACACCAAGTTTGGTGAATCTAGGTCAAAGCGTTCTCAAGTTATTGATCAGAAACCGTTTTTAAGATGAAAGTCTCTGTGATCTTGAACTTTGACCTCAAAGTCATCTACTGGTGATGTCCAACCAGCATATCAAGTTTGGTGACCTTGACCTTTGACCTAATGACCTCAAATTCAACAGGTGTCATCTACTGGTGATAACCAACCAGCATACCAAGTTTGGTGAACTAAGGTCAAAGCGTTTTCTAGTAATTGATCAGAAACCGTTTTTAGGATGAAGGTCCCTGTGAGCTTGACCTTTGATCTATTGACCTCAAAATCAATAGGGTTCATCTACTGGTGATGGCCAACCAGCATAACAAGTTTGGTGAATCTAGGTCAAAGCGGTCTGTAGTTATTAATCGGAATCCTTTTTAGGATGAAAGTCTCTGTGAGCTTGACCTTTGGCCTAATGACCTCAATGTCAATATGTGTCATCTACTGGTAATGACCAACCGGCAAACAAAGTTTGGTGAATCAAGGTCAAAGCGTTCTCAAGTTTTTGATCGGAAACCGTTTTTACGATGAAGGTCCCTGTGAGCTTGACCTTTGACCTTATGAAATCAAAATCAATAGGGGTCATCTACTGGTGATTGCCAACCAGAATACCCAGTTCGATGAACCTAGGTCAAAGCGTTCTTAAGTTATTGATCGGAAACCGTTTTTAGAATGAAGGTCCCTGTGAGCTTGATCTTTGATCTAATGACCTCAAAATCAACTGGGGTCATCTACTGGTGATGACCAACCAGCGTACCAAGTTTGGTGAACCTAGGTCAAAGCATTCTCTAGTTATTGATCGGAAACCGTTTATAGGATAAAGGTCCCTGTGAGCTTGACGTTTGACCAAATGACCTCAAAATCAACAGAGGTCATCTACTGGTGATGTCCAACCAGCATACAAAGTTTGGTTAACCTAGATCAAAGCGTTCTCTAGTTATTGAATTTAAACCGTTTTGAGGATGAAGGTCCCTCTGAGCTTGATCTCTGATCTAATGACCTCAAAATCAATAGTTGTCATCTACTGGTAATGACCAACCAGCATACCAAGTTTGGTGAACCTAGGTCAAAGCGTTCTCTAGTTATTGATCGGAAACTGTTTTTAGGATAAAGGTCCCTGTGATCTTGACCTTTGACCTAATGGCCTCAAAGTCAATACGGGTCACATACTGGTGATGTCCAACCAGCATACCAAGTTTGGTGAACCTAGGTCAAAGCTTTCTCCAGTTTTTGATCAGAAATTGTTTTCAGGATGAAAGTCTCTGTGAGCTTGACCTTTGACCTAATGATCTCAAAATCAATAGGGGTCATCTACTGGTGATTACCAACCAGCGTATTAAGTTTGGTGAACCTAGGTCAAAGCTTTCTCGAAGTGTCTACCGACGGACCGACCGACCTACCGACATTTGCAAAACTATATGCCCCCTCATCTTCCAAAAAATCGAGCGGAATTTCCTGACGATATGCACAACTAGACTTGGTGACAAACACTCTTGTTAAGTTTCAATGAAATCCTTCAAGAGGTTTCGGAGATGAAGCGAGGACAAGATTTTACAGGACAGACGGACGGATGGACGGACGGACGGACAGACAGTGCGATTACTTTATGTCCCCTTCTGGGCATAAAATGTGTAAAGACAAACGAAAAACAAGAAATAACTATATGCATGATATATATAATATACCATTATATAAATGTATATAAAAACACTACAAATATTGTTTTGAAACTCAAATATTTTCCTCAGATGGAGGAGGAATCATATGACAACGGGGTCCTGGTTTAAATAAATTCACGAAATATATAGTATACGTTAAACAAAAAACAAAAAACAAAATGATTACCACCAATGGCAAAAACGATGTTGCAATTTTTAGAATATGTTTTCACTAGCTCCGGTTAACTACTGACCGGCTGACAGAAGGCTTATTTTGTTGGTTTGTTGAAATTAAGACATGTCTATGACAAAATAAAAGTAGTATAAATGGATAACTATGCCACATACAAAATCAGTTTTCATAGGTTTTCGAACCCAGGAATTTGTGTAGAGGTGCGACTCTGCATATATTTACAAACATAGCTGACCTGTATTTTAAAAAAATAACAGTATTGAATAATAGTTTAAAATTACGATACAGTTTATGTATGGTCCCGTAACTCCGTTTAATGGTAAACATTCAAATATAAACAGTTTTCAGACAATCAAATGATCTATTTCCAAAAAAGTTTATGCTTTAAAACTGTTGAGTTTAATGCTCAAAATGGCAATATTATTTTCAGAAAAATAAATAAAATATTTAGTAATATCTATTTCATATTTTTTCTAGTTATAAGTAAAATTTTTCAATAATCATAAATTTCATAAATTTTCGTTAAATCGTTTTGATATTTAAATTACGACTGCATTAATGTTATCATCGGAGAAAATTAAAGTAACAATTACGAATTATGCCCGAAAATTTCATAACAACAACGTTTTTCACCTATGGCAAACTGCCTTTTTCAGTTGAAGATTTTGTATCTAACAATTTCATTCGTTACAAATGAAGGTCAAAATCGATTTTAAATCAGCTACGCCGAAAAAGAACTAGGAGGATGCTCTCTGCCGTCAATCTAAAATAGTTAAACCCTTGTATGTGCATCAGTCATATGGGATACCTGTGCCTCGACAAAACTCAATCACTGGTTCAGTTAGTGGATCGATGTTAACATAAAAAAGGAAAACTTTAATTGCAACCGTTTATTTTTTTTGTTTTTATAAGCTTTTATGAAGCTGAGGCGCCGCCCCAGGCCAATCCTTTTTTCTAAAGCATATAAATAAAAATCTACACATATTATTATTTTTTTAGCTCGTTAGGATTTTGAATCAGCCAAGCAGAAATTTGAATGAACTTAAGATCAAGAATTAGAACAAAAAGTGGGGTTCACTAGTAAGACTTATTAACGGATATTTTTTTCTGGTTTTCGGGGCGTTTATTCCAATTAGTACTATTGTTTTTTAAACAAATATATCAAAGAACAGAAGTTATCTTCCCATTAGATACCGAGTATCAGCGGAAATGTTCCGATGTCTGCTTTCAGAAATCACATCTCATGTATGCTGAAAAAGCTGTTACTGTCTTCATACGATAAATACTGTGGATGTGATGTGGCCACATACATCCTATCACCTTTCTCCAATTTGAAGAGCGCCCCAAGAAGGCTTGTAACTTCCGTTGGATACGTCACCGTGTCACACATAGACCTTGCGTCTTCAAGAAGTATGGTAATAGTTCCTTTCTTGTTGGAAATAAGGTGAACGTAGTGTTTAAAAGTCTGCTGCTGATGTGTATCGCTTATATTTTTGAAACGGATATTCATTTTAGAAGAGATGAAGTACAAACCGGATTTATCAACACAGAGCGTTCCGTCATCAGTCAGATATTTCAGACTCGTATGGGTGTGAGATGCATTTTGCGGATTCCAGAAAACCTTTGACGTTTCTCCGACTAAAACTGTAAATGCATATAGTAATTTCGTAAAAACTGAAAACATTATATATTTTGATGCATTGACAGTTCGATACTTTCAAGGAAAGGACAGTTAAGCTTTTAATTAAAATCTGAATAACAATAATCACTGCTCAAATAATAACTATTACAAGCATAGTTGTGTTAAATATAGACAAATGTGCGAAATATCTTAGAACACGAACGGATGTACATGTATAACGCTGTGGAAGCAAGTCTGCAATCTTATGTTTATATGTTTTGCTGAATGAAAAAAATGTACATGGGAGACAAGTGTACGTATTTTATCGCATGTAACACTGACAAACTGTCCATAACTGTTCGGTTGTAAGTATGCCTTAATTATGTTTATATACTACACGTCCCTGATACGAAATATATCATAAAATTACAATGACTCGGCTTATAATCGGTCCTTTGAAAAGTGTACAGGGGACTCCGAATGTGTTCCCTCGAACGTTTCCTTCAAGTAAGTTTAATATACCTTAGGGATGCAAAATTTTATGTAAAGAATTATAACTTAACTACATGAATACCTTAATATATATTTTCCCATTTACGCTCGGATGGTAAAATACTTCAAGTTGCATAAGAAAATTCTTTTGAATACTATTCAAATATCAGAAGTCGGGAAATGTATTTTAAGACAAACATTTTCATTCTTTTTATTTTAAATCTTTACACCTAAAACAAAAAAGGATCTACACCAGAGGCACTTTGGAACACGCTGCTTTTTGAATTAAAGTCTATATGAATAAGTTGAATATAAGATGTAACATACCAGGCTGTTTTGTTTTATTAAGACCAACGAGTTTTGTTACTTGCGGTTTCGAGACCTCTTTGCAGTTGAATTCTGTAAGATTTACATACGTCATTTCTGCAATATCGAAAAAATGTAAATTAATTATTTTACAGAACTGTTCTAACATTATAGCTATTCTGCAATTAGTTCGTATAAATGCTTTCTTAGATATAACGTGATTTAAGACTAAACATGAACATGGTGCCATAATATTATATTGTGACACAAGTGGCATAATTTGTATGGAATAAACAAAGCTCTCACCTGGATTCATATTGCTATCATACCTATCCGACAATGCCTGAAATTAAAGATACAAACGTTTTTACACACCTTTTCACTACACAGTTGAATCGTGTAAAATTTACTCGGTCTTGGATTCACTTATCTTAAAAAAGCTGAAAAATAAGAAAAACAACAGACAGAAACATCGCCCATAAATGAAATTATGTAAGTTACATCAAACTTTAAAACGCGTCAATATTTCTGCGAAATTTTTAGTTTTTGATTTTTTTTCCTAACTATGTAGTAACAGGTCACATTTTGGCTGAAATCATCGGTCCTATGTCATAACATGTAAATTCCTCCAGACTATTTGCATGTCAAACTGAATACATTTAAAGTTTATTTTTTCTGGTGGAACGTAATTCCCTGCATCTTAAAATAAGTCCTTGTCACATTAAGAGCATTACTAAGTAGTAACCTAAAAATTATGTACATTTCAGTTATTTATTGGAACTGTACATAATGTATGTATATATTTAACTTTATTTTATCTTATATATGTAACTGTATATTATGATATGTATACCATTGGCTCTACTTCTGTTCTTCTCATGAAGTAAGTGAAGTCACAGGCTAACCTATTTTGTCGTTTCAGTAAGCATACAAAAGGACTGATAATTGCGTACAATGTGTTTATTATATAGGTATATATTTATAGTAATTTTTTACTTTAAAAATGTATATGCATGTATTTTTAAAATATCAAATAACTTGTAATGTTTTAATATTACCTTTGATACAAGTCCATCTAGGACAAAACCAGCCTTTCCACAGCACTGACTTGTATTCTCTCTTTTGTTGGAGTCCATTCTTAGACCATCAGGGCATCTTTGACCATCTTCTAATAAGATGAAACTCTCTCTTTTTAAACACAGCTCTTGTTGTTTATCTTCCGTGAGTTCAAAGCGGACAGCTCGCCAGTATCCGACTACAGACAGGAGAACTAGCAGCAAAGCCAGTGTGATGACCATTAACGCGAGGAGCAAGAACTTCTGTAAGTTATGTAAAAAGAACTACACATAGACTGTATTCAACCGCACTCGAAAGTGTCGTGGAATTTTGAAGTTATTTTTAACAAGAAACTAGTAAAACCAAATAATGCTCCCCAAAGTATTTTTTTGTTCAAATTGCCAGAAAAGTAAGAAATGTACTATCAATGATATTTCAATGACATGTAAAATTAAATACTTTTTAAGCAGGGTTTTCCCAATTTGAAAGACCCTGTTTTAAGTTATAATAAGGATAATCAAGATGAAACATATTTGGGGATTTATAGTATAAAAAAAAACACATTTGTAAGGACTGTTTATTTATTGCAAAATTAACTGCTACTTGTTTAATCTGTAAACGTTTGCCAGAATTTTTATAATCACAACAAGAGGTGTCAAGTCCTTTGCTGAATGGTGTTAAAAGGAGACCTGTACTTCATATAATTAGTGTTGTTCTCCAGAATTCCAGCTGATAAGCCATTGATTTGTCTATCGACAGGGGTTGCTATAGTAAGTTTTATAAAGGGAGATAATTAAAACAATAACTGCTCTAAAGTGAAAGTTCTTTAATACTATACTTCCTAATATTAGTCTTTATAACTGAGTGAAGTTTTATCCAATTTCCTTCAATAGTTTTCAAGTTATTTTCCTAGCAAGCATTATTAGGCATTATAAAGGGAAAAAATTAAAAAAAACCCTAAGTAATGGAGAGCGATATTTTTTAACATTGTACTTCCTCTCACTAGTCTCTGTAAGGTGTGAAGATATAATGAGATATCATTGATACTTTAGAAGTTATACTCCAGACAAGCATTTTGTAATTATTTTTAAAGGAGATAATTAAAAATTAAGCAAGGTAGAATTAAGTTTCATAAACACTGTATTTATTCTCAATGTTTTCTATAAGCATAATTAAGTTCGATAAAGGAAGATAATTCATAAACTAAGTAATATAGGGTTATGGTTCTTTAACACTACACTTCCTCTCACTACTCTCTATAATTGTTAGGTGTTTCAATGAGATATCATTGAAGGTTGAGAAGTTCTACTCCGGACAATCATTATTTAACATTTTAAGTATCATTAAGGGAGATAATTAAAAAAATAATCAAGGTAGACATACGGTAATTGAACAGTGCACTTTCACTCACTAGTATCTATAACTGTGTGAAGTTTTAATCAAAGTTCTTCAATACTTTTCAAATTAATATCCGGATAGGCATTATTAAGTATTATAAAGAGAGATAGTTCAAAAACTAAGTTAATAAAGGTTATGGTTCTTTAACACTGCAGTTCCACTGACTAGTCTCTGTAACTGTGTAAAGTTTCAATGAGATATCATGGAGTTATATTCCGGACAAGCATTATTGACTTAAGGGAGATAATTAAAAAAGTATGCAAGGTACAATTATGATTCTTGGACACTGCTCTTTCTCTTACTGGTCTCTGTCAATGTGTTATGTTTCAATCAAATTCCTTCAATAATTTTAAAGTTATTTTCCGGACAAGAGTGTGAAGGAGGGACGGACGGAAGGACGGACAAGGCGGCGACTATATGTTCTCCCTTCGGGGAGCATTACAATAATTCTGCAGATGATATAAATTTCACAGCACTATACTTGAAACATGACACTATTTTTAAAGAAGTCACTGAAATACGTTTGCTTCTCAAAAGGTTACTTAAGTTCACGTTTTGTTTCAGTTTTAAACGAATGCTAATGATCAGAAGACATGAAATACGATACTATATGTTTTTAAAAAAATCGTATCTTTTCAATTTAAACTGTAGGCTTTTTTATGTTATGCAACCTATCTGAGTTTATTTATCGTCTGCCAATATGACTAGCTGTTGCGAATAGTGCAAGCTACAGAAAACATCCCATTCCAGAGACACCAGTGGTTCTTTTTTCATGCTCAGTGTATAGCGCTGATACAAGGGACCTCAGTTTAACATTTCATCCGGAAGACATTTAGAAATGTAAGTGGAGGAGCTGGGGGATGGGGGTTGGGCTTGGGGTCAAACTTACTAACCCTGGATTACCCGTCCAGCGCGTCACAACTGGGCCACGGTTTTCTAAGCTTATTAACCACTTTTGTTTAACGGAAACAAATAGCACACTAGTGAATAAGATTTATATATTATCTAACAACCACCTATTCTTACTCTACACAATAGGTGTGAAAAATTTGTACCGTTTTGCAAACAACACTTGTTTTAATTTCGGCTGAAATCAAACAATGGTATATGCATTAGAACAGTTACAAAGGGATCACTATACTACAGCCTGTCTCAATATCACTATGTACGTATAAATGTGTGCGTGATATTTTTCGTCTTTATTAATAGTATTTTTTCGAATAGATTTATGTTTATTCAATAAATCACATGGAATGAAAAATAATCTAACTATCTTAAGAGTATTTTGTAATGTAAAAAAGCCGAGTATCTATGTTGATATGTTACTATACTATCTACGTATAAAAACGTTTCAATTGACTAAAACTAAAAAGTCATCGTAATTCAATTTGGGTTTCACTGTCATGGTAATCTATGATAATATCTCCATGCTCTATAAACATACTCAACAAAAATAGAAACCTGACAGTGTATGTTTTATTCATTTTTTCAGAAAATAGACAATACAGCATGACAACAACTTTTGGGCATTTTAAAGTTATCCATTCCCAACCCAGATTTGCATTTTGGTTTTATTGGTCATGATTTAAGTTGGTTAAATTACGTAATTTCAATGATAGGGGTCAAAATTGAATTTATCAGTTTGGATGTAATGGCATTGACATTTTTACTGGTGAATATTAACCCTTTAGATCACAATTTAATAATGTTCAAGTGTTCTGGTATTGAAATCAATATCGGACGTGAGCACCCTCTAGCTCTAATGAGTGTATCCTTGCGTCGTCGCATCGAAATTACGTAACGTTGTTACAAGTCCGTTGGGAAGATTCATGAATCAAAGCATTTGTCAGCTCTTGGATATTTTGTGGAGCACGTCTTTGGCGAACGTTTCTGCCAAGCTCGTCCCAGATATGCTCTTTTGGATTCATATCCGTAGTCATTGCTGGCCATTGCATGACGTTAACGTTTGCTGCTGCTACGTGAGTGCGTGTAATTCTTGCTGTGTGGGGACGGGCATTATCCTGCTGGAAAACAGCTGGAGCATTTCTTCTCAAAAACGGAATAGCTTCTGCATTTAAAATATTGTTAATGTACCCTTGGGCATTTAAGTTGCCTCGCAGAACGATGAGTCGGGTTTTCTGCCCCCCCCCCCCAATTATCCAACCCCATACCATTACGCCACCACCCCCAAAACGATCATGTTCTCTAACACAGGCAGGCACGAACCATTCACCTTGCCGGCGATAGACTCATGTGCTGCCGTCGGCATTACTCAGATTGAATCGCGATTCGTCCGAAAACAGGACAGTGTTCCAGTCACTTCGACGCCAATGATGGTGGGCACGTGCGCATGCCATACGGGCCTGACGATGGCGTAATGTCAGTATTCCACCGATATATGGGCGTTGGGCTCTAATTGGGCATCTTTGTGTGCGTAACCTATTGCGAATAGTTTGAGTTTTAACTAACGTTCAATAAAGGTGCGGTCAACGTCACGGGTCTGAAGCGGTTACGTAAGTGCATTAAGATAATGGCACGATCATCCCTTCGCGTACTTACCCTTGGTCTACCTGACCTGGGATGATCGGACACACCACTTGTTTGCTTCAAATGTCTAACAAGCTCATGAATTGTGTTGCGACTGCAGTTAAAGGTTCTGCTAACGTTGACAACGGAAGCACAGCCCTGGAGCATTCCAATAGCCCTATTTCTCTCGGCTTCTGACAACCGTGGAATTGTAAAACTTGTCAACTTTAGATGTGAATTTCACTGTGTGATCACTGGTGACATGTCTAACACTGTCTACCGGTTACCTTTCCGCATGCACGAGCTCCACGTGCAAAAACGGAAATTTAACGCCTAGCTGCATTTGACTGATAACATCATGATGAAACGGTGCACGTGTAAAGTGTGTCGATAGTATATGTTTGTGCAATATACACCATTTGGATAAATTCGAAGATGTGCAAAATATTTAAAAACTAAAAGTGTCAGGTTTCTTTTTTTGTTGAGTGTATGTTGTAAACTACTGATCCACTGGGCACTGTTTCAGTTGTTACAGGTTTTCTAAACTTACATTTTATTGACACATAATTTCAAATATTTTGAAAGTTCGTGTTTTCAACACTGTTTCATTACAGGAGTCAGAAATGTGATGTAAAAAATTATTGAAACTGAATGAAATAGTTATCGTTTCGAAAAAGACTGTTTTGTTTACGGTATCTTAAATTCAAGTACAAATATTGATGACTTTGTGGAAATTCTTTCCGCGTTATTTTGGTGCGATTTTCTCGTGCACGCACAGTATAACAGCTTTTTTTTGTGATTTCAAGCGCCACCCGAGGTCAGTATTTTAAAGAATAAAACAACATTTATGTTATAATGACAGAAGAAAGCAGTGCTAAATTAAAAAGAGCTCTTGTTGGCAAAGAACAGTCTTTTTCAACAAGAAGTTTTCTGATTCTACGTTAAGGATAGACAACGAGTGCGCGAGCGTCTATTTTTCATAGGCCATCCCACGAGGTGTCTATCCGACTTAGAGCACACGACTACAAAAACCGAAATTCTCGTGCAGAAAGCAATGATTCGCCCAAACTTTACAAGCCGTTACACAAACTTCTGTCATTCACAATTTGTGTATAAAAGGAGTCACGTGTATTTAGTATAATGAGCGATGAACTTATTTTAACGCAACTTTGTGATTTAAACGATGTCACTATAACCGAGCTTGACTCACTACCAACTCAAGACTTTTTGGAGTCTAAACCGAGTAAAATATTTAACAATGTAGAAGTAGCCTGACGAACAATTGCAACAACACAGGATTGAAAGAATTCCGGTGAAAACAAGGAAAAAATAGCTGGGAGATGTCGTGCTACGTAGTATTGCCTGAGTGGAGAAACACCCAAGCTGAAACACTTCTTGGTGACGGTGGCCTCGTTCCAGCAACTTTAGGCAATCAGTCTCTGTATTCCATGGATTACTGGTTATCTAGATTTATTATAGAGTGTCGTCGAAAAGATGGTTCCTCTTACCCACCGAATACTTTGTACAACATTGCCGCATCTATTCAGCGAACTCTACGAGAGGTACACGGTCGACCAGATGTGAACATGTTTGACTTAAAGGATACACACTTCGCTGAATTTAAAGAGCAGCTTGACAGCTTTATGAAAGAATTAACCAATCAAGGTAGGTAACAATGCATTGAATTGCAGTCAGTGAATTCAATAGTCATTTAATTAATCAGTCATTGAATTATTTAGTCAAGAAAATTAAATATATTTATTATGATATTGTGTTAGTTAGATAATTTTATCAGTCATTTAGTGAGTAATTTTAATGTAATTTTAGTCAGTTATTTAATCGTATTAAAAAACTGGAGTAGTTTTAAAGTTAGTGTTATATTTTTTATCATTCATAAAAAATCAAATGTTTGTGTGTTTTAATGAATTAGTTTGCCCTTTCAACAGTCAATTTGAAATTTCGTAATCTAACGCCACCAACATCATCAACAACAACAACAACAGCAGCAACAACAACAACGTCAACGTCAACAACAACAATAATAATGATGATGATAATGATGATAATGTAGTTCAAGCGATGATAATAATGATCTCCTTATTTTCGGAGGGTTACCTTTTGAACAATAGGTATAAATGCTAACACGTAACAAAATCCTTATGTTGCAATGTTAATGAAAAAGGAAGCAACTCAAACATATTTATCTGTTTTATCTACATAGTATTGTTGTTTATCGGTCAACGTGATTTATAAGTCAGTTTTACAGTATGTTTTTATAATTTGTGCAATTTTTGTGTATTTTTAGGTGTAGGAATTCACAGAAATCGGGCGGATCTAGTGACTGATGAAAATGAGATGAAGTTGTAAGACACTGGTGTTATTGGTTACGCAAACGCAAAATCATTAAGCTACGCCATGTTTTTTTACAACTGTAAAATATTTGGTTTTAGAGGTGGCGATGAACATCGAAATCTAGATGTGAATCAGTATTCTATTAGGTTTGAAAATGCAAATAAAGAGTTTGTTATCGAAAGAAGAAATATTATTGAATGTTCAAGGTGGATTACATCAGAGGAAAGTTGAACCGAAATTAGTAAAGCAACATTCTACGGCTGGAAATCGCAGATGTGTTGTAAGTTTATTTGAAACATATCTCGAGAACATACCTAAATCAGGACATTTTTTATCGGAAACCGTTACCACCCAAGCTCACTAGATCAATTGTATTCTCCAGCCAGTGTGTAGGCGTCAATACTATACTACTCGAATTTTGATCGGGATCGCTTATAAGAATGTGTATATTTACTACATAAGGTTGAAAGGTTACATTTTTTGTTGCGATTCTGAAAATATCTTCATATGACAACAGTTTGGTACCAAAAAATGACTAAGTCTGTAAACGGGAGGGGCACGAATTTGGGATAACACAGACAGGAGATGAAATAGAACTTTTTGGAAAAAATCAAGTCTATGGCCTGAATTTTGCTTTGATATCGCGTGTGGTGTCCGTTTGCTTGGATTTCGGCTCTGAACCGCCTTCTCATGCTGCAAATGAGTCTCCGGATGCTTTGTTGTGGGAGTCAAGCCCACTCGTCCAAAAGGGTCTGCTGTAGCCCAGGGACCGTGGTTGGCAGGACTGGGCGAGCTGCTATTGCAGTCTGCAGCATGTCCCAGGCGTGCTCCATTGGACTGAGGTCTGGAGACCTTGCTGGCCAGCCCATTCTCTCTATGGCTGCTGCCTCCAGGTACTCGTTGGTGACCCTTGCCCTATGAGGCCGGGCCTTGTCGTCCATTAAAATGAACTCAGGGCCTACAGCACCAGCGTACGGATGAACGTACACATTTAAAATCTCATTGACGTATCGTACAGCCGTCAATGTGCCGTTTTGAACAATGTGCAGGTCCGTTCTTCCCTGCACGCCCGCCTACACCATAACCGAGCCCCGCCATGACGGTCATGGGTAGCAACACATACAGGTGCCAAACGCTCATTGACGGATCTCCATACCCGCACTCGCCTATCAGTGAAGTGCACACAAAATCTAGACTCGTCAGTGAACAGCACAGGGGTCCAGTCATGCAGCCTTCTAACCCTCATGCCAGCTGTATGAAGACGGTTCCTGATGGCTTGAGTGGAAAGTCTTACACCAGTGGCATTCTGAATGTCATTTTGGAGGGCAGTAGCGGTAACAAAGCGCTGACGTCGCACCACTTTTCCAGGGGTATCGCTTTTCCCGTGCATCTCGAGCCATGTACAGGTAAACAATCAAAATCTGCTGGACAGGTCGGCTTTGCCATATGAATAAACTACATGTATGTGAAAAAATCAGTTATCTTGAGGTTATCATTAAAAAGATATTCAAGAAATAAAAAGTGATCCATATCAAATTTTGAGAAGTATATTTCTAAGTATATGAAAGATATGTTTACAGAGGCTGGAATAGATACGGAGGGACGAAACATACGAAACCACTTAGGGAAAGTCACATTATGTACAAATCTGTATGCCCAGAATTTCGACGAACAGGCCATCATGGGCAGACGCGGTCATCGCAGCACAACGGCCTTCCGAGACCCTACAAAAGAATATAAGTGATGCCGTTCAGCCTCCGCTACCTGCCAAATTGCCGAAACGCGAACCAACGGCAACAGTTACATCTACATCTGAGGCAGAAAATTGGATCGAAGAACCTTCTTTGTATAACACACCAAATACATCTGTACACGGGATTACATGAGACGTGACTGCCGTGACCGATACAAGCATCCCAGACTAGCTCCATACGACCGAAATTAGGTGACATGCGGGTTTTGGAACTCTAATGGTTTCAGTCATGACACAAACTCAGAAGGTTTCCAACTCAGAAAAGATTGCATTAAACATTTAGATTTAGATATAATTGGAATCTCAGAGACACATTTAGTAGGCGATAAAGATCTGAATATAAAAGGATATGCATGGATGGGGCATAACAGAAAGTTGATACATCGAAATGCAAGAAAACAAGGTAGCGGCGGCGTCGGAATACTTATACGGGATGAATTATTTGATCGATTCAATATCAAACTTCTCAGTCGAGACTATGGAGGTATATTACAGGTGAGTTTAAAAGATAAGTTGTCAGGTGAAAATATAAAGATATGTGTCTGCTATTTACCACCAAGCAACAGTACAAGGCAGATAAACGCAAGTGTCTTTTTAATCACTCAGATACGCGAATATCAAAAGGAATCTTTAATAAACATGATTGTCGACTTTAATAACAGAGTTGGGGAACATGACGATTATTTTGTTGGAGTAGATGATCTACCGCCGAGACATGTCATAGACTTTAAAACCAATCAAAACTGTGATATCTTCATAGATTCCCGTCTTAGTACATACTTATGCATACTTAACGGTAGAAATTGTAAGATAAATGACTTTACATGTATATCGACTCGAGGAAGCACTGTTGTAGACTATATACTCGTGCCATATGAACAACTGTATAGATTCGTTGACTTTGAAGTGAAACGATCCTCTCAGGTCCTCTCAATCGCTGTTGGCATTGATACGCTTGACCGTCACGTTATCTCAGACCATTCCTTACTTACCTGGAATCTAATTCTGAAAACTTAAACAAAAATCGACATAAGGTATGAAGTAAACTCGAACAAGAATGAAAACGACGAAAGAAATAAAACAAAAACGATTTAAAATCGTGAGAATATACCAATCGGTTTTATGAATACCCCAGAAATATTGCATCAGATAAAAGTGAAAATTGAAACACTTGAACACAACCAGAACGAGGAAAAGACAGTTGATGACTCATATGAAAATTACGTCGAAATTGTTAAGAAAGACATGGACAATTACCTAAACCCAAAAAAGATATCCCTTAGTAAAACGCAAAACAAGAAACAAAGAACTCGTATACCGTGGTGGACAGATGATTTAAGTGATTCATGGAATATCATGTGTAAGAAGGAAAAAGAATGGTTAAAGTGCAAAGACCCCAAAAAGCCCAAAGAATTAAGAAAAGAATATACTGAGAAAAGAAAGAAAATTGACAAAGATGTACAAAGGCAAAAGAGAAAATACTTGTACGTATCTCAAAATAAGCTGATGGAGTTATGTAATTCAAATAAGAGAGACTTTTGGAAGTCTATCGGAAATGTCGGAGTTGGAAATGAAAGATCGAAAAAAAAAACCCTATGGAAATTGTGCGTGAAGACGGAAGTGTGAGTTCCAATAAAGACAAAGTACTTGAGAAATGGAAGTGTTGCTTTGAAGAGCTTTTTAAGACATCACGAAATATATCTGATAAATCCGAAAATATACACGAAACTATTGCATATATTAAAGATGATACTAGTGCTATGAATTGTGGAATAACAATTCTTGAGGTAGAAAATGCTATAAAAGCTCTTAATAAAGGAAAAGCCACCGGAACTGACGTAATACCCGCCGAAGCCCTCCACACACCAGCGAATGTTATGTATTTACATTGTTTATTCTGTGTCTGTTTAAATACTGGTAAAATTCCGGCCTCGTTGCTGAAGGGAATTATAACGCCTATTGTGAAGAGTTCTACATCTGACAATAGGGACCAGTCCAATTATCGTGGCATAACCGTAACTTCAGCGGTATATAAGGCCTACTGTCATGTGTTAAACACCAGACTTGAAAAATGGCTAGAATCGAACAATAAACTGCCTGACACACAAAACGGCTTCCGAAAGAACCGGAGTACAATAGACCAGTTGTCTACGTTAACAAGTATTACAGAGAACCGAAAGAAACAAAGAAAAAGTACACTCGTGGCCTATATTGACTTCTCAAAGGCATACGATAAATTAAATAGAGACATGTTGTGGAAGAAACTAAATGATATTTAACGGATACATGTATCGTGCACTGAGATCTTTGTACGAAAATGTGAAGTGCGCCGTCCGTGTAAATGAACACTTAACGAGCTGGTTCAAAGTATCTTCTGGACTAAAACAAGGCTGTTTGTTGAGCACAACAATGTTCAATATTTATCTGACAGACTTAAGTTATACCCTAGAACATATAAATATTGGTGTTGAAGTTGACGGAACGCTAATTAACTACCTTCTGTATGCAGACGATCTGGTCCTGATAGCCGAAAATGAATGCGATCTACAAATTATGTTAAATACATTAAGGGACTGGTGTATTGCGAATGAAATGACGATAAATTCTATAAAATCAAAATAATTCATTTTAGATCACAGTCAGTTGAGCAGACTTCGTTTACATTTACATGCGGCGACTCAAAATTAGATATTGTAAAAGAGTACAAATACTTGGGACTATATCTGGATGGAACGTTAGACTATAATATTACGGCAAATTATGTATCCCAAGCAGAGACAAGATCACTTGGTCTTCTAATATCAAAATTTAAACAATTAGGCGGAATGCATTTTCACGTATATACCAAATTATTTGACACTATGGTTTGGTCAGTTATTCAATATGGAGCGGCAATATGGGGGACTTCAGAATTCTCATGCATAAATGCTGTCTACCACCGTGCCTGTCGTTTCTTTTTAGGAGTCGGGAAATATGCAACGACGACAGCCGTCACGGGGGACATGGGGTGGTTACCACCATCAGTGCGGCAATGGAAAACAGTAGCAAATCATTAGAATGGATTAGAATTAATAATATGTCTGAAAACAGAATAAATAGAAAATTGATATATTGAGTAATAGACTCAAACATGCTAATAAGAATTGGTGCCTCAAAATAGATAAACAATTTAGTCAATCCGGTATAGTGCTTGAAATAAACCCATTTATCAGCAAAAATTCTAGTAAACATATAGTGCTAAGATTACAAAATGAATTATTCCAGAAATATAAAGGAAAATGGACAGAAACTGTGAACTCAGATACGGGTAGAAAAAGAGGATCTCGAAATAAATTGAGAACTTATAAACTTTTCAAGAAACAATTTGAAACAGAGGAATATGTACTGAACAAATTTTGTACAAGAAACCAAAAAAGTGCTTTCGCAAAACTTCGCTCTGGCGTTGCTCCATTAGAAATTGAAACGGGACGCTATGAAGGGCTACCCTTTGAAGAACGACTATGTTTTAACTGTGATGGATGAAAATGTAACACACGTACTTATAGAGTGCCCATTGTATACTAATATCAGAACTGAACTGTTCCTTAAAGCAACTCGTTTAAATTCAAACTTTTCTGAATTGAATATCACTGATAAGTTTACTTATGTAATGTCAGAAAAAGAAATCGTTAATACATGTACCAAAACCTGTCATGATATCTTAAAATGCCGTAGTAATATTTTGTGTAAATAGCCAGTTTTAACTTTATTTCGATACTTTCAATTTGAATATGAAATACCTTATTTTACTTGAATGTCTTAAAACAATTACGGTTTGACACTTTTTTTAATGTTTTATGTAATGTATATAATTTGTAAAAAAGTATATCTTATATAGTCTCTCATAACTCATAACTGAGTGGTTTTATGCATATTTTTAAATTTCTTAAATGATATGTGTAAAAGTGAGACTCAAATAAACTATTGTTGTTGCTGTTGTATACATCTGTTGAAGTTCATGTGCCTGATTGTATTACAACTCTAATAATTGTTAACAATTGTAAAAAAATATCTGTAAGTTTATCTGTAAATATCTGTTACTTCTCGTGAAATAGTGAAAGACAATGAAAATTTATCGTATACAGTAAATATTTCCTTTTTGCATTGTTAAAACTTGTTAATATTGAATATTGCAATATTGTTTCCATGTATTAACAATGAAACCAAATACACGTTGTATGTTTATTTAGTTTGTATGCTTAAACGTCCACTTCGTACATGTACTCTTACAATTATCACAAACATGTATCGATAGGACAGTATGACACTAAGCTATCGGCCGTCCACTTATTAATATGAGATAGTAAACGAGATGCACGTGCTTCACAAACCTTCGTAGACAACGCCAAAGAGTTGTCTACGGGGATTTAGACAACGGTAATACTGGCCACTGATTGGCCAGTGGACGGTAGCTGTGGTCTAAGAACGATTGCTGAAGTGGAGCTGACAGCCGAATCGTCAAGAAAAAAAGTTCAGACTTAGCAATTCGATTTCTTTCACGAGTTTCGGAAATAAAAACAAAACAAAACAGTTTGTCTTGAACTCTAAAGTTTTAGATCTTTTGGACATTTGTGAGAGAGCTGTTAATAATAGAGATGCTTCAAAAGCTAACATATTTTGAAGAAAGCTGGAGACAAGTTAGAACATCGCAATAAAATTATTCGTATTGCTGACAGTTCGGCGGCAGGTTGGGGTACAGCAAATGAATATGAGTTGTGTGACTTGGCCTTAGATTCAGATGATGACAAATGATTAGGAATGCCGAGGAAAGAGCTCTCAGTAAAATTGAGAAACGTCAGAAAGCTTTGTCTTCTAATAATTTTTAGCCCTTCTGGTCAGTCTTCCTTTCGTATTTCACATACAGCCCGGTCTTACCCAGAGAACTATTTTGGCACCGTTTCGTTCAGTTGGGCGTCGTCATCTGCTAAAAATGCGAAGAACCGGGACATTTCGCTTCCAGTTGTACTTCCGACTTCTCGGTACGGATTTAGGCGGGGAAGCAGAACCGTTGACCCACCGACACGCACTCTCCTCGATTCAACCATCGCAGCCAATAGAGACTCAAGCTTGCAGCAACATAAACCCGCTGGCGGAAAATGAATCTGATGATAAGTATGGGCCTTTTGCATATAATGACATTTTTTTAGTCTTGAATCCTATTCTTATGCACTTGAATTTTAAAAAAAAACATGTTCTGTTTCTGAGATCTCTGCCAAGGGTTGATTAAAAGATTTTATGAAAGTTTGGTCTGAGGGTATTCAAGCTCTTAAAGATTTACTTTCTGTTATTGAAAACGGTTACGTTTCACTTTTCATTGCGAAACCTCTTTAATACATTATGAAAAATAACAAGTCGGCTTCAGATAACCCGGACTTTGTTAAATCGGCTTTTAATGATTTTTTGTTAAAGAAGTGTGCTTACGAAGTGCCCTACATTCCACTTAATGTCCTTTGTCTGGTCTGTCTGTTTCTATTCAAACAAAAACTTTACAATCTCTTAAAATACTGGAGATCGTATGGTTTGAAAATTATTATCTTCCTTCAGGACAGTTTGCGTGTTAACAGTACTTGATCTTACGCTACAAGATTCTCAGTTCTTTTTAATTACTTTAAAGAAAGCTGGATTTGTAGTCAATATATCGAAGTCTATTTTGTACCCTACACACTGTTTAGAATGAACAGGATTTATCTGGGATATGAAAATCGGTGTCATCAAATTCTGTGTTTAGAAGAAATACTTTCTTCTTTGCCATTTTCATCAGCAAGGAAACTAATTAGATTTGCGTGGAAATAATTTCTATGTCGTCCGTCTTGGGAAATGATTTCCTTATACAGACTAAATGTTTTTTATGGTTTGATTGAATCTAGGACAACCTGGGATGCTTTGTTTGATATATCAGTTTGTAAGTCAACTTTAATGAGCTTTCGGCTATTTTTTTGTTTAGCTAGTTTTTTACTAAATTAAAGAGTAAAACAGGGTAAAACACCGATAATAGAAACTGTGTAAGTATAATAGAGAAAGGTAGCACAAATTTAAATCTTCATGATTATTCTGAGAATATTTCTATTTGTTAGTAGAAAGTGGTATATTGCTTAATATAAACTGGATAAATTAAGCTAAAGTTACACAATCATCAAAATCAACTATCTTACTCAACATGTCAGCTAAGCTTAATTCGACCTTTTATTCCGTAAACTGGACTCACGTGATTTCCAGTGAGGTTAAGCCATTTAATAACTTTTGGCTTAAAATTCGTTTCTGAAAACAGTTCAGTAGTTGATTTTAGAGATATTACTGTTTTCGCATTGACATACGCGGGATTTTTCAGAATTATTATTATAATAATAATAATTATTATTATTATTATAATCCACATTTATATAGCACCCTTTTCATACATATTCATACGCTCAAAGGTGCTTTGCAAACAGAAACATACATTTTAAGAATACGATAAACAGAATCACAAATTCCTAAGTAAAATATTATAATTAAAACCTAACAATAAAAATGTGAAATAAAATTACACAAACTTATTGATAGGTAAAACATCCAGACCATATTGTGCTGCATAAAAAAAGAGAGTGTCTATGTTTACAATTAAACAATTCACAAATTGGAGAAATATAAATGTATTACAACAGATTAAAACTACTGTGCTTCATAACACTGAAGGAAAAGGTATGTTTTAAGAGCTTTTTTAAAAGAAGCAAAGCTGCTAGACTGGCGTAGTGTCACTGGTAAAGAATTCCACAGCCGAGGTGCACATACATAGAAACAGCAGTCCCCGTAGCTCACTGTTTTAGATCTGGGTTGTACTAAAATCAATGTATTGTCTTGAGATCTAAGTATTCGCTTTGGTGTATACAGTTCCAGCAAAGATTTAATATACGCTGGTGCTTGGTTGTGAAGTGCCTTGTATGTGAGGGTACAAATCTTGTACTTGATTCTACTGTCTATCGGTAACCAATGTAGCTCTTTCAGAATCGGAGTAATATGACTGGAGCGAGAAGCTTTTGAAATTATACGTGCTGCTGTGTTTTGAACAGTCTGAAGCTTGTTAAGAGTGGTTTTAGGTAGTCCGTATAGCAGAGAATTACAGTAGTCTAGTCGAGATGTAACAAGACTGTTGACCAGAGATTTTGTAGCATAACATGTTATGTATTGTCTTATGTGGCTAATTTGGCGTAATTGAGCATAGCTGGATCGATACACGGAGTTAACGTGGCTTTCCATATTCATCCTGGAGTCAAAGAATGCTCCGAGATTTCTGACAGCTTTTGCTGGCTTTACTAGAGATGCGCCAATAGTGATGGTTATATCTCCAACAAACTGCTCATTATGTTTGGATGAGAAGACAATAACCTCAGTCTTATCCGTGTTTAATTTCAGCATGTTTGAGAGCATCCAAGATACAATGTCTGAAAGGCAGCTCTCCACCCGACGTAAAGCTTCCTCGGCGCTGACCTTATCATTGGGCTTGAACGCCAGATATAGTTGAGAGTCGTCCGCGTAAAAGTGGTGATCCAGACCATGGTCTCTGCAGATAGAACCTACAGGCTTGGTGTACATAATATAGTTTTTCGGGTCTAGCACTGATCCCTTAGGCACACTGTAGGTCATGAAAACTGCCTCTCACAGTTGGCCGTCAATACAAACTGTTTGGTATGAGGTCATCCATTTTAGTGGAGCACCCATAATACCGAACTCGTGCTTAAGTCGATTAAGGAGAGTAATATGATCTATGGTATCAAATGCTGCCGAAAGATCCAATAGAACAAGTACTGTAATGTTGTTTTGATCTAAAGATTGGTGTTAATAATCATATAGGTGACAGACTGTGGCAAAAACATGTCAGATGAAAAATTGTGACTGTGAAAGATAGATATGATAAACAAACTTTGCAGGACAGATTATCCGTGTCTTTAGATTTAAATTTGTAGCAAAAGTGAAATGCAAAACCTTTAAAATTAACATAATTAAGACTGATATTAAACAATACCAAGATCTTTCATGATAAACATGTATTGATAGTTTGTTAAGTATACAATTCTTTTGTTTATTAGGTTTTGCCTTTTAAAAACCCATAATTTCAGGTCAAGGTTGTCAAAACCTGGGTAGTTGAGCGTCTGGTCTGTTTTGAGCGCAATTTTCAAGTCATTGGACTTATAACATGTAGAGACCATGAAGGCCCTTTCCTGTCATAAAGATCACTTGAAACTAAGAAAGCCATTTGAAAAACGTTGACTATTTTAAAAATAAGGTCTAAGCCGGTAAATTTTATTAGGATATCTTTTGTGAAAGCCAAGAGAGTCAAATGTGGTGAGTAAGACTTTTGTGAAGGCCAGGCGGGCCGGCCATGGTCAGGGTCATCTTTGTGAAGGTTAAGAGGGTCAGGTATTGTCAAGATGACCTTTGTTAAGGCAAAAAGGGCCAGTGTGGTCAGAATGACCGTTTTCTATATTTAAGTTGCTGCTAATCAGCTCGTATGTCAGTTGTGTAAGTTAATCCTAATGTTTCTCTATATATCTATTTTTTCATCTTATTATATTTGTTCCAAAGAAATAATTCGGTTATATACACTTAGTTTCTAGTCTATGTTAAATTGGTGGTTATTTTCTTATATAATCTAAAATAATTGTTCCTCTCGCTTTTCTCTCTTTGTTTGCTCGAGCCGACCTATTTCTACATGACTTTTGTTTTGATTTAGTGAACATGTATTTGAGAATAGAAAATGATAGTTTTACTCACGCACCAGTGAGTAAATGAAATTATTTTCGTTCCGAAAAAGACCTGTTTACAGTATTTTATTTTTATTTTTTTGACTGCACGAAAATTCTTTTTCGTGGTATTTTGGTGCAAGTTTCTCGTGCTCGAACAGTATAAAAGGCTTTTTCGTTATTTAAAGTGCCACTCAAGGTCAGTATTTGACAAAATAAAACAACGTTTATGTTATAATGATAGAAGAAAGAATGCCCACTCCCTGCCGCCCTTCATTTTTGAATGATTATTTGAAGAAACAGATCGTGTTCGAAGGACACATTTTTAGAAGGTTCTTACTTTATTTTCAGGTCACCTTTGTCATGTTTTTTGTGCAGGTAGTCTTCTGATGTAAATGACAGACTTTCATTCTAGACGGGACCATTCCATTCATCTTTTGACTACAACTTATCAAGGCATTGTTCTTTAATCTGTAATTATTCTGTCAAATACAATGACCTATTCCTACCTGTCTTGTTTTTGATTAGTGAACATGTTTTGAGAATAGAAAATAATGTTTTACTCACACACCAGTGGGCAATGTAAGTTTTATGACGAACTAATTTATTATTTGGTGCTTTGTGGTGCAAAGATATTTATCTCGGGTCATTTACACTTTGTAATAGGATGTGGCAATATAGATGAACTCTGCTGAAGGGAATTATCTGTACAAGGTCTGGTGAATTTGCACCGTTAATTTAATGCTTGAAACGGTGTCCGCGTCTGAGTGAAAGTGGATAATTTTTAAAGGTTCTAATAAAAAACTGGTGTATCTGGTTATATTCATCAAATTTTTAATTTGTAGCAGTAATGACAGTGATTTAAAGCTCTTTAAATATGTTTCAGGGAAGAGCAAATGTTGCAGAGGAATACGTAGAACAAATGCTGAGATCGCAATATACTAAACGGATGAAAGCACCGATAGACAATGGTCGAAAACGCTTTTTATCCCCATCTGCATTGTCAAGATCAACAGTCGAAAAAGCAAGTAGTGCCACCATGGGTATAAATGGAAAGTAAATTCATCACTGCACGACGTCTCAGAATCACAATCGGTTGAGAAGAATACCAAGAATGTAAGGATGAACTTGTATGGAGGCTTACCCATACCTGTCCGTCGGAAGCTTGTACTTACCCAAGCAGATGATCATGTTTGTGTAAATACTTCCTTGGAATATAAAAGCCAAGACGTTTTCCATAAATTTACATATAAAGTCTGATTTTTTTTAACAAATGGACATATTAGAGGTTTGGCTAGAACAGAGAACTTCAAACAAGGTGCCCCAGTTACTTCATGAAAGAATAAACCCAGAAATGAATAAAAAGAAAAAGGATAATTTTAACACTCGAATAACAAATTAAAGAAGACATTTTGGAAAAAGTGATAGTTGTGTTACAAACATTACTTATAAAGTGGATTCATTTATGGGTGATCAGTTCAGTATGCAAAATTATTTATCCAGGAACGTCATGATTAGAAAACACTCATTCGTGACGGCATGAAGATAAATGACATAAAAGTATTAGCGACGAAACACACGAGCTCCAAAAAACAGTTAATCAGGTGTTATTATTGCTATTTATTTAATAAAAAGTGAACAAGCTCTACATTCAAATGAAAACCAAGCCCCGCCAGGTGGAGTTGACCTTTGACCCCGTGACCTCTAAGTTTGTCTGGCAGATACAGCTTATCAATGTACAGGTACCTGTGAAGTTTGGAGACTGTAGGTGGAAGGACTTCGGTGTTATGGTCAAGGTTAAAGTTATGCGGCAAACAGACAGAACAAAAAAAAAAAAACATTCCCTCCCTCCGGGGCATAAAAGAAAAGGGTCATGAACACCAAAAGCGATCTTTGTCAAATATTAAGTATTCGCATTTCTTGGCAACAAATATCAGTCTTAAAAAGATTATATTATTGTTGAAAATTTAGGAATCTACTAGATGTTAATAAGGAAAAGATATATGACCTCGAGGCAATTTGATTGAACGAAAAAAAAAACACAAAACATAACAGAATCAACTTAAAACTTAACACAACTAAAGAAAATGGAAGCAGCAGCCATGATAAAATGCGTGGTAAGTACGATGGTTATATTGTTCGTGACAATAATGATTCACGTCTTAATCAAGACAATTACAACTAGGAAAATCGTGATAATCTCAGGTGACAGGACAGCATCAGATAAGTTGTTCTGATAGAAATAACGTTAAAATTAGCTGTCGCTGGGTTTTGGAATATTTGTAGTTTGGCCAGATATACGAATATAGATAATCATTTTGTGCTTGTCGAAAAAAATCAACAAATACACTCGACGACGAGAATCAAGAGTTGTTTTAAAATAATGAACTTTCAGTTTGTATGGTGATTTATTATAGATAATCTAATCAACACCAATATGTATATGTTTAATTGTATGTTTAATGAAAACACTTTACATTTTACCTTTATTTCTACTAAAGGTTCTTCAGAATTTGATTTCTGTGTGACACCCTATTCATTCATAGTCAAGTTCACAAATTTGGAAGTGACCCTGACTCTACAGTTAGTTAATAGCCAACATGGTGTACTGCAAAAATATATTTCCATTTAAATAGTGACAAAATATGTTTATATAATATAGAATTCAAGCTGTATTTAAATATTAATATACATGCTATAATATAGGAATATTCCCATCAATATTATTTAGATAATTATTATTATCATAATAATTATTATTCACATAATGAGCCCAATCCCAAAGAATTATTCTTAAGACGATCGTAATTCTTTTTAAAGCAGAAGTATAACTTTAGCTTCATCAATAAACACGTTTTACAGTCATGTGAAATGTAAAACCAAATGATTTTAACAAATTATATGAAATGGCATGATGAGAAGAATGACATTCCTAGAAGTCACAGCTAACTAAATAACATCTTTAACTGATAATTGATACCAGAAAGGAACTTCTATATTTGCATATACGTGATTTTCTGAATATCTGAAAAGCGTTGTGATTCCATAAATAGATTTTTACTTTGCAAAGGTTTATGCTTCTATAGAATCACTTGACTCATCTGTTGTTTCATATGTGAGGATTAACAATAATTGTTTGAAGTTAAATGCAATTTCAGATAGGATATATGTTGTATTGTTTGCTGATGACTTTGTTTTTACTAGCAAAAAACGGAATAGTATTTTTAGATTTCTGTAGATCTGGTGCAGCAGAAACTAAATGTCTGTTATAAGGAAAAGTAAAAAGTTGATCATTTCCGTACACCATTTTTACCAGTACTAAAATGTATTTTTACATATGGTCAAAAGGTTATGTCCTTAACTTGTGCTTCGACATATATTGGTCTGTTGTTAAACGACTATCTAGGCTATGTAATGACTGCTAAACATCCTACTAAAGGCGCAGGTACAATTCTAGGTAAAGTGATTGCGGGGTGCAAACTTTCTGTTGGCTTATCTTAATATGATTTTACAAAGCTATAAAATACAGTGGTTTAAACGTTTATGGATAAAACTGGATTTGTCATTTGGAACTCAAAGTGAATCCATGCTGTGTTTCATGGTAACATATAAAAAGATATTAGATTTTTTTTTTAATAGTGTCAGCATATTGGTATTAAAATACTTATTATGAAACTCTTACCTTTGAAGTTAATTAATTGAATGTTTCTCTATGAAAAATTAATATTTTCTTAAATGCATTATACAACAACAACAAATAATTAATCTAAATGAACAATAACTCACATCTAAATTTCTAGAGAGAACAATTATACTTACATATGTAATTGTAATCTCAAAATGAACTAACATTTTCCAAAAATAATCACAAAAATGATATGTCAGTTTCCATATAAAAAAAACTATGATTGTACCCTAATCCACATTACCTTAAAACAAATGTTAATTTAGCCTATATTGTAATCAACAAATCGTTTTGGCATTCCTGCAGAGCGTAGAAGGTTTTGCCTAACAGGAAGTAAAGGAGAGACAGCATGAACCATAGGCTTTTGAGGAGAGAGAGCAGGCGGGTTAGGAGAGTCCAAAGATGGCTCTTGGAAAGCACTAGAAATTGGCTCTTGAATAGGCTCTTTTTCCTCCCCTTATTTGGGAATAATTATATTGGCCTGTTTAAGATGTGAAGATTTTCTGCTGATTGTATGGTCATTTCGTTTGGCAGTTATAATGCTACCTCGTTTCTCTAAAACGGTGTAAGGGTCTGGATTGTTTGGGGAAGTAAGTTTATTTAACTTGCTTTGCTTGACCAACACATGATCACCTGGGTTGATAGGAGATGGAACTGCATGTCGATTTCGATCAGCGTAGTCTTACATCTTAGACTTGTTTGCTGCATCAATGTGAGACATGCGAGAAGACAGAGGAATGGCCTCATATTTGGCAATATCTGGTAGGCGTATATTCATCTTTCGACCAGTATGGGCCTAAAATGGGGAGATTGTAGTAGAAATGTGAGGTGTGGCCCTATAGTGCATACGAAAAGTTTGAGCCTCACACTGCCATTCTTGATTTTCCGAGACTGAGGCACGAATGAACTTGTTCAAAATGCCCATAAAACGGACTACAGTCATGGACTACATGGAATACATGCTTTCACGGCATTTTCAACCATAATGCCAATGGAAAGAATCCAGACTTTTTCCCTGATACGCTGTTTGGTTTTAATTATGCACTGATGAATCTGATGACTTCTGTTGATCACCCTTTCTTGCAAAGGATCAGGGACAACTAACCGATGATCTCTGAAAACAACACTATCATAAATAGAGAACTCGTCGTTGAAACGTAAGTATAAGGGTAAGAGATGGGTCATTCCACCAGTTGCCAGTTTGTACGGCAATCGTCACTTTTAATAAGATAGGACAAGTACAGGTAGTTGTTTTCTCATAGGGAAAGGGATTTTGGCACTGCATGTAGACTAACATAAGCAAAAAAGGCTTCGGCAGCGTTGTAGCATCTCTATCAGTTTTGTATTCTAATGAGAATTGGTATGACATAAGTCTGAGCCGCCAAAGCTCAATACGCGTAGATGCAAGTTTTTGCTTAGAATTAGTTTGTGATCTGTCATCACCTTAAACTCAGAAGCAAACAGATAGAGGTGAAAATGCTAAACACCATAAACCACAGCCAACATCTCTCTGTCCGTCTGCGAGTATCTCTGCGCAACATCTATGATAGCTCGACTTGCATAGCATATGACCTTATTCTCTTGAGTAATTATTGCCGAGACACCTACTGGGGAAGCATCAACAAACACTTCTGTCAATTGCTTTAAATCAAAATACACCATCAGCTGGGTACTAGACAGAACAGATTTAAGAAATCAGAAGGGTCTTGTTCATCTTGATCTCATGAGTATTTCATATTTTGTTATCTAAGTCTTCTTAAAGGTTTTATCAAGGGTGCATAGTTCATACTGGGTCATACCAAGAATTGAACGGATTTCAGCTGCATTCTGCGCGACCAGTACTGTCTTTAACTTTCTCAGGATCTGCAGACATACCAGCATTGCTGAAAACATGTCCCAAGAAAAAAAAAACTTGTTTACTGAAAAGATGCACTTTTGCTTGTTAAGTAGCATCACTTCTACTGAGTTTATCCAAGATCATGATCTTCTTGTGTTTTACCATGCAAAATGATGTCGTCTGATAAATTTCGGACACCTGGAATACCAGATAAAAGACCAGCAATAGTTTTCTGCAATATTTCAGAAGCGGCATTGACCCCGAACAAAAGACGCTTGTAACGACGGCGGGAGATCGGAGTTCGAATCACGCTTTGGGTCGTGTATTCTAAGACGCATTGCACTTTCGTGTTCGTAGACGTGGGGGTGGGGGGGTCGTCCGGGATGACCTATCCTATACTTAGTTATAAAATCTGAAAATAATAGAATCTTTCAAGATTTCTGTCTGATCAATTGATCTATAAAACACCACTCATTATCATATATGATGACTTTCTCAAGAGGGGATGTGTTACGGTCTAGTGCACACCTTCGTATAATTGTATAAATTCAACCTCTGACAACTGCGTCAAGGAATTGACTTTTTGGCTCAGTGGTTAGAGCGTGTGCGTGTCACGCGGAAGATCGAAGTTCTCCGGTTGTGTATTCTAAGATGCATTGCATCTTAATGTTGCGAACTTTCATGTTCGTAAGAACGCACATGAAAGGAAATACGCCTGTGTCTCTGCGTTACCGGAAGGACATTTTTGTCAATGTGTCATTTGGCCATGTCATCTTCGATTTTTTCCACCTTTCCATCAAACAACGCCGGATATTGGTCTGGAAAAGAACTGGTGAAGGTAGTGAAAGTACACCATATAATGTTCAGAGACTCAGCTTCATGAGCTCCAGGAAGATACCAAGAATGCCTTAAATTTCTGTATTCAACAACAAACACATCGATCTTGACAGATTTATCTTTATATACTATAGCACCTACAAAAAAGCGTTTACACGGCAATAGTACAGATAAACCATAAGCATAAATGAATGGTACAGGATGAGAAAGAACAGATTTTTGATCTAACTGATTGTAAACACTTTCATTAATGAGATTAACTCTAGAACTAATATCTATCAAAATATTAACATCTTGTTAGCTGGGCTGGATCAACAACAGCTTTCCCAATGGTTGAGCTTCCCACAAAAAGTTATATTCCTGTCCAAAGGTAGGACACTGTCAATGACCACTGTTCTTGCCACAATACTTGCAAGTTCCTTGTACTTAATGATTTCCTCCAGTTCTACGAGTGCGAGAACGACCATGGGGTGTCCTTCCATGGCTACCATGGAGAACCCGACCATGGCCTCGCGAGGATTTACGATCACGACCAAGTTAAATATGTTATTCGCGACTAGACTGTTCCGATTGGTGTACAGCTTTCACAGCCTGGGGTTTCAAAATGGAGGACTCCATCTTTTATCTCGATTTTCAGACAGTTCAAGAGTTCTAGTTCCTTCAAAGGGTTTATTCAAGCGTGTAATCTGCACGTAGTGCCCTACGTCTTACTTGAGATGATGTGCAACCTTGTATAATTTGTCAAAGAATCTCATTGTCTTTATTATGAAAATCACATGTGCTTGCCACATATGCAAGCGAGTGTAAAATGTGTAAATTGTTTCCCCAGACTCCTTTTGGTCTATCTAAATTTGAAAACTTCAAAGCTAAGATTTTGTGTTGGCGTGAAGTACTTGTTAAAACAGCTACATATTTTATTGTATTCGTCTGGTATGTTCACAGTTTCTCCTGTACTGGTTACTTCCATTTTTGCACCAACCCCCTTTTTCCACGTCAGATAAAGAGTTATTTATATAGTAGGTTTCTTCACCGCAATAGTAACAATAACGCTTTTTACGTTTATCATCAGATATGCCCAATGCCAGTAGCATGTTGTTTAATTTATCGATCCAATTTTCCATCTCAATCCTGCATTGTTGGAACTGAGATTTTGTCCCGATTGGACTTTGAAAGGGCGGAAATGTTGGTAGCGGAGTAACCACATCAAAGGTTTAACATCCCCTTCGCCAGTTTTTATGTTTAATGAATTAACAATAATGATAAGGTATTAGGTCACTAAATGTAGGTAAACTTACACTACAACTCTACATTAGAAAAATATGTTGTACAAAGCAGTGTCTATACAAAAAACTGCATTTTCCTGATAGAGAGAAACTGATACTTTTAATGTCCAACCAAGAAATGATATTGTGTTTTAAAAACCTGTTTTAATATTCTACAACGAAAGATTTTTTTATGTTTGTGTCAATACTACATGATCAATATCTATAAAGTAGTTATCTACTTAGAAATTTTTAATTCCATCTGAATGAATTCTGCTAATCAGACTAGTATTAATCTGAGAAATGCTGGAAGGGATAACATACATACGTCTTTAAATAAGAGTACAAGTTGCTATTTCATGGACCTCACATTTTATGACAGTTCTTATGTAATTATTAGAAAAAAAATCAGATTTTTAAATTTACTAAAATTGTAGTAATAAAAATACAGTAATTAAATAGATATTTCCCGCAATATCTCGGCATGAACGTTTGTTCTAGGTGATTCCCTATTTTACAAGGGCCCTTCCGTCAAAATCATGGTTAAAACAGCGCTTTATTCAGTGTGCACTCGCACAAAAAGAGTACAAATTTTCGACTTAATGAGTCATTTGTTGAACTTGATGAAGATGGTCTTTCTTTTTCGCAAAACTGAAAAACTTAAAGTATTCCAATCTTAAGTTTGATTATTTCTCTTTACCTATTCCAAATAACAGTTTCCAATTTGCATTTTCTGCGAAGTTATTTATTAATGAAATTATCATGTACTGAGGATATTGATAACGACAGGCGCTGTTAAAAGAGAACTATTGATTATGACGATTGCAGTTAGATCAGTAGATATGATAATGACAACGGCCGTCAGGCGAAAAAATAATTTACGATTTACAGTGAACTCTGCGTTGAAAAAAGAAAAGTGGTTTTTGATTTACACATTATTTATATTGATTGCCGTCTTCCTCGGCAGAGGTTATGTTACTAGTTTGTTAACCTTAAATTCGATGTATATTAGTCTGATCTTCAGACACAGACGTCAAGTTTTAACAAAATTCTCCTAGTTTGTTTGGATTAATTCATCTTGCATATTACATGTATTAAAGAGACCTTTATAATCGAAGCAGCCTATGAACATCTAAGTTCGTGATTGCAGAATTAATATATTGTCTAGTTCACGCTACATCGTAATACAATTACATGTACATAACACGAGAAAGGAGCGGGTGACGCCATCAGTAGTTTGGAAGAACCTAAATAAAAGACAAGGCTGTTTTCGTGTAGAACATTAAGTGTAACTGAATTATGACAATGCCCCCCAAAGTGATGCTACTAGCTGACGACCTGATGAAGATAAAGTGTAGGTCTTCAAATAAAGTGGGGTATTTTGACGATTTGACCTCAAGGTCAAGGTCATTTAGGGGTCAAGGTCAAAAGAATAAAACTTTATGCAATTTGGAGAATCTACCCCAAAGGATTGTTGTGTGCAAATGAGCTAAATCTGTTGATTCAAGTGGTTTTATTTTGACAATTGGACCTTCGAGATCAAGATGATACAGTGGTCAAGGTCAAAAGATCAAAAATAAAACATATGCTGTTGGGACTATCTCTCATAAGTATAGGGTTGTTGAAAATTAAATGTGTGGAGTAATAAGGGAGTTATGGCCAATATTAAGTGGTTTTATTAACTGGACCTTCATTCAGGGCTTAAGGTCATACAATATATGTCAGTGGGAGGTCTTGTCCAAATGGTGTTTTGTTCAAGTATGAAGTAAATCCATTCACAAAGAAGAAAGTTATGGTCAACGTTAAATGTCTCAGATGAAACGACGAACGAACGTACGGGCACCCCCGAATATGTAACCTTGATGGTATGTCAGTTGTTCTCAATAAAGAGAAAAACCACTTAAAAGACAAAAGAATCGAGTGGTCACGAAATGAAAACAGCAAATTGCTTTTGTTCTCGACCACACCTCCTACCACCTTGGGTATCAGATGTGCTTACGGGCTGACAGAATAACGGACAGAAAGGCGGACAGCTAAAAACAATAAGAGCTCCCCCTTTTGTGGGAATAAAGAGCTGCATTTACATCGAAATCTATTTCATTATTTTTTT